>OV277873.1:38865240-40115240 GCA_922989275.2 Gari tellinella | reverse complement strand
GTTGTGAAAGGAAATATGATGTTAATCAATATGAACGTAAAGCAGAAAGATCCTACAAGATCCTTCTAACTTACTTTCATCTTGATTTAAACACCGAACCTTGTTTAAAAGACCGAAAACTAAACCGAAATTATAATTGTTATATATTTGCTTTGTCTGCATCTAAACTACAACATAGTGAGATATAGATTACAATATAAGCTATACTGATTTCACACAGGGAAAACACTGTTGGTTTCCAACAAACCCGTTTTATGCTTAACCCATTTACTACCAAATGTTTTCATGAGATTTGTCCACTTCACGGTTTAATTGTCATCTGCTTCAATCTTGTTGTCTGCAATGTCGTTTCAAAGTTAAAAAATAAGACAGTATGACTGAAGAAATTTCAAAAACGATTGTAAAACAGTCTGATCCTGATCAGACACCGCGTTACGCAGTGTATGATCAGGATCAACCTTGTTTGCAAACGTGCTTTTAAGCGTCATTGAGAGAGAAAGGGTTAAACGATAAATAGTTACTGCACACAGTTGGGGACTACATCTATTACAAGCAAAATATTAATGTAATATTATTACTTTGTTCTACAATCTAGAATTGTATAATTATATTAAAAGTGTTCGTAATTATAAGTACTTTTATAATAACATGAACACAAGGGTCCGTCTAAAGACCCAAACCTCCCCATCCCTCTCCAAACCTACCAAAACCATAAAAAACCTTATCTAATACAGCAATATAGTAATATGTATTTAGGCTTTGCCTATGGACGGAAAAAAGAAAACTTGTACTAATGAAAACGGAATAGATATATCGCCAGTGTGTGATCAGCGCTCTTGTATCAGTTCGTTGTGTATTCCAGATCAAACTCGAGGCTACGCCTCTCGTGACTGAAATCTGGATTACACAACCGACTCGAACTTTATTATAAACCTAAATTGTTTGGGACAAGATCTATATGTTGTTACCCAAATAGATATATAAGCACCCGTGTATACAATGTTAAAAGTTAAAACTCCTCCGTACAGCTATATTATAATGCAATCTGAAACTATTTTTGGAAGTCGTATGACCACCAATAATGACGTCATTATTTATATTGATGACGTATTGGTAATCCGTTATTTTTATCGGTTCGATTGAGAAGTAGCTTTTGCAAATAACGTTCATTTTTAGCGTTAAAGGGTATGAAATGAACTGTTTGAAATTTTTTCATTTGGAGGAAATCATTACAAGTGAGTGTTGTGGGTTATTCATTCTTAAAATGGTTTAAAAATATCACCGAAATCGGGAATTCCGAAACGTCACGCACAACTCTTCGTAAAAGCCGTGACGTCATCATCCAAGATGTCAGCCCCCATGTTTTGTAGTTGCCTAGTTTTGAGGAAATTATTCACGCGCAAATCAAACACTTTTCAAAGTCTGTCAGTGATTAAATAGAATTGGAATACCTTTGATTTTATCATGCATTACTTAAGAACGGAAAAAAGGCAAGCCTTTTTCCGTAATATATACAATTACTTCCCGTTGGTGCTGGTGTTCTTACGTTTTGTACCAATTCTTTTAATCTTTAATTTCTTTTTACATTATTTAAGTTTAAATGCTACATTTAAAAACGTTGATACGTTATTAAGGAATTGTAGTAGTGTGGTGTTAAAGTTGTTTAGGGAGGCGCAGAGTTGGGTTCTTTAGACGGAACGTGAACACAATCATAATATACTCGTTTATAGCGAGTAAATATACTTACAACATCGAGCCATCCAGTGGCAGACGCAAGACGAAAGTTCTGCAAAACATTATGAAACAATAATTCATTACATTATATTTAGTCTTTAATTTTTTCTTTCAAATAAAAGTATATTACGTGAACAAACATTTATACAAAATGCTTTATTCAATTAATTGAAAATCAAATATTTCATTATATCCTAGTTGACTTTACGTGAGCTTAACCCGTTTGTGCCTAAACTCCCAATATAATTATGGGACATAGGCAAACAGTTTAGACTCTGATCATATCCAATACAATTATAAGTATGGACGAAACCACTAGGTTATTTGGAGCAAATATGTTAACTATAGTCAATTAACTGAACACTGCTCCCTCCCTTAAACGACCCTCCCAACAACAATCCCCTCCCTACAATAACGATCGCCACTGTTCCCCGAACAAGACAATGCAATATCGTCTGCTTACAAATGTCGTCTGTTGTTTTCTTCAAAGTTAACTTATAGTGCACATTTGACAGAAGAAATATAATGACGATTGACAATCCGATGCGGCGTCAGATTTTAATTCAAGCTGTTTGCAAATATAAACCATGTCTTAGTTTTCCCTCCCTAAAACAAATCTCTCCGAAAAACACACTCAGAGTCATTGTCTCCCATTGAGGTGTTTAGTAGAGAGGGAGCCACTTAAGATCATGGTCGCTATTCTCACCTCGTAACATGATCCGTTACTGGCACTACAGATGGTGATGATGGAAACGTTCTGGGCCCGGTTTAACCAGATGATAAGAACATTCTCCTCGTCCTTCCATACCACCTCCGTAAAATAGTGGTCTCTGCAATAAAATTATCAGATTCCTAAATATATTCTGTATTCACCTCCCTCTCTCTCGGACGTTCAATTATTGAAAATATGGCAGAAACGGGCGTAATTAAAAAACTTAATATCAGTTGTGTACTGTTCTACATTCATTTTACTAGCGCACAGTTGTGACACAAATTGGTTGATACCGTTATTATGATGGAGTCCGTGGCCTCTTCAAATAAATGATTAAAAGCCTAGGACAAGGCTGACATTATCAATTGTCAATTGGTATAATTTTGAATGTGATTTACCAGTTTCACATATTCACCTTGCAATCGCCGTTTCGTTTTCACCAAAATAGTGTGTACCTCAAGCACGAATTAAAGCTGCCAACAGGCGTCGAGTAATACGTCGGGCTTCGAACTTTTGAGATACTATATGTAGTATAGATTAAAACAAATTCTAAACATTTTTAAAAGCCACTGTAACTTTATACATTTAAAATATGTTTACCATTGAATTTTGTTCCAGAAGGAATAAAATGACGACTTTCTTAGACAAACGAACAATATACATGTACTTACAAATTTTGAAAGGACGCTGGTGGGTGTATGATTGTGGTTTTGTTAGCTACGGTGTTATACACTTTCAACGTAACTGTAGGGTTAGTTGTTCCAGCCTGAAACGATATAGACTCAATGTTCTGCAACGATACCGTCTGTAACAGTGGGGAAGGCATTATCATTTCTGATTTTACCCTTTCATGATCAAATTATCCGGGAGATGTTTACGCCTTCATCGCTTTATCGTTGTTAGCTTCATTATTTATGTCTGCAAGACACGTTTAAATGTTAGATTTAAGGTTGTCTGACTTGATAAATATCTAACAGAGTTTAAAAAAGAGTAGGTTCTATTCGTTACGCGGCGTCTGATCAGGTCCCAAACTGTTTACAAATGTGTTTTAGCGTCATTGAGAGCGAAAGGGTTAAACGGAAACGAATTGCAAATGCGATGCACTAGTAGAAGTGTAGAAAAATAAGTGATATTCAAATATCTATCTATTTTTTGTACCTCATTTGCACTGTTTTAAACTAGCTCAGACGCCGGAGATAATCATTTCTGTTTTGATTATAACGACGTTCTATAGATAAATATATATATTGAATCCATTGTCTCACCTTAGGATATGCGATGTGCTTTGTTTCTGTATACTTGTTGTGTGGGCTACCGTAATATGCCATGTCATACACTCCAACTCCCGTGTCATTGAAAATACCATAGAGAAAGTACTTGCCACTCGGAGAAAACCAAATAGCATTATCTTGTCCTACAACCTCCTCTGAAAAAACCCAACACCCACACGGTTCAGGAACAATATTCATTTACGTTCCGTTGTCTAAAATTATAGTTGCCTTTGAACTAATTTGTATTAATATATAATTGAAGAAACAAGACAGTTTGTTGTATTCCTCATGTTCTGTATTTTGACTGTCTTTCAATTTTTTAGTGAATATCAGAAACCAGTATTGTATGATAATGATGCGTTCAATTTGAATAGCCAATGTAAGGCAATGTATTCGATTTGTCCTAAATATTGAAATTCTTATCAATCTCATATGCTAAATATCCAGCTTGTTTCTACATAACATTAACAGGAGATTGTCGAATCATATACTCAGTTTCTAACTTTCTTATTTCTGCCTAACTGTAAAGGTAAGTTTTTCAATCCCTGATCTTCGGACAGTTTCTATTCAAACTGTAAGCCGCATAACTCGTCAATAACCAGAATCATAATCGTTTGGTAGTCGCTTGGTATTTATTAGGAAACACATTATTAAACTAGAGTTGGATGTTCTTAAACAGCGCGACCATTACAAAGTAAGTTATGAACTAGTATGTTTGAGTTCATACAATTTTAGAGTACTGATGATGATTTCAAACTTATATACAGTACAACCTCTCTATAACGACCACTAAATAATGTTAATTATTAGGGTGTTTACGGTAGGTGACCGCTTAAAACAAGGTGACAGTGAAACAGAAAGCTCCTGTAGGAGCTTTCTGTTTCATTGTCACCTTGCTTTAAGCTGTTACCTGTCTATTAAACTATCAATTAGCCTTCGTTTTAGTGGTCGTAATAGCGAGGTTTTACTGTACAGTGGTATGAAATGAAAATGAGATCAATCAGTAGCTACCTTCATAAACCCAGTCAGGAATACCATTGTAAATTAGATGTGCCACTCCTGTGTTGGTTACTCGTGTTGTTGTAGATGGTTGTAAACTATTGGTACGGTAATAAATGTCATTGTCTTGGACAAATACCTGAAACAGTGCAGGGCATGTTTATTATACAGCGTGGAAGATGTAGTTAATTTACGTTTAACCGAAAACGGAACGCATACGCATTACAATAAAATGCAGAAAAGACAAATTAAGACATTTTTACATTGTAGCTAAGTGGCAAACAGTATTTGACCCTAGTAGGTAACTTGTTAGGCTGAGGATTCCAAACAGGGGCAAACGAGTCAATAACCGACGAAAGGACGAAGAATGTTCATTGAATGTAAAATGCCTTTATCTCCGACAAAGCATTTACAAAACAAAACCACCTATTCACGCCCTTACCTGTAACAGGGACATTTATGAAATATAATATAATATACATTCCTGCCTGTAATTTGTTTTGTAAATGATTCTATTTCATTTTGTTTTGTATCTTAAAAAGAGCCCCGAAAAACATGTACATTTCAACATGTTTATTGCCATACTAAGGTGTGAGCAGTGAATTCGTCATAGTAATGTTAAAGTTAAGGACACTGACACTTATCCCATTACACCTAATAAGTATTCTGCCTTACTTTACACATGCTGTAAGTAAACACCTATTTACAATACTGGAAACAAGTAAGGGCAGTGTTGTGTTAAACCTTTCCGTATTCGCCGCTCGATTTCATCAAGCAGTTTATGCATATTGCACAACCCATACAGATTAGTTTTGAATTTGTTTTGTTTAAACAGAAAACACAATGTGTTAATCACTGTATTTACTGTAAATTTTTCCTATTACGATCACTTAATAGAAATATAAATGTAATAAACACTCAGATGCATTAGCAGAGGTTTGGCCTTACCATTCCAGTTCCGTCTGGTGACCAGCAAACGTATTGGAAATCTAAACCCTTTGGTCCCGTCAAGTTTTCAGATGTTCTGAAAGATAAACAAGATTAAAACTGAATTACTCGAACAATCGTGATAACATACAGAATAAGTCTTTATTTGATTTTCTCTTAAATAGTGGGTTAGACATTTGTGTGCTGCAATTGTCATACGGACTACATGTAGATCTATTCTACTTTTGAAATATAACACATTTCGGTTGATTCTCTTCATAAATAGGGAAAATAAGTCAATAATAAAAGTAATATAAATAGTACAGAATCTAATCAATTGCCTCCTTAAAGAGTCATGCACATGTATACTGCTTGCTAGTTTTTATTCACAAATTTATAGGATATACAGATTTAACAAATTTGTGATTGTTAATAAATCTGCCTTTAATGCTCATCGTATTAACAGTATACTCGTTTTGGAAATGTTACTAACAACTAGAATTAACATTAACGCTCCCAAAATAAATATTCATAACTAGTTTGGTGCATGGTTTAGATAGAACAACGAACTTCACTTGAATACAAAGCAGCATATCCTGTGCTAATAACCAACATAAGAGTAATATGTTAAGAAAAATAACTGCTTAATTTAGAACAAGCGATGATTCAAAATGCTCCTGCAAGAGTTTACTGATTGACATTTGCTGTCCGAAAATGGGAATAATTTTTATTATCCGCTGAAGAGATTATTTCCACTGTTAAACTTTCTCAGGAAGTATAAGCGTTATGATTTTACCTTAAACTTATATTGTATATCTTGTATTTGGCCCTCATGGAATGTCTGTAGATCTGAAAGAAACAAAAAAGTGTCGAAAAAAAATTATCCAGAGAAATACATTAAACACCTCTATTACGACCACTCAATAGAATTAGTTATTTGACATTAAATGTAGGTAAGCTTAAAACAAGGTGCATGTTAAACAGACAAAATTTCTGCTTTACAGTCATCTTGATTTAAGCAGTCACTGGATTACGTTCACATTGCTGTAAGTAGTCATCTGATTCTTATGCATTCATGAAGCGTTTGTCTATCCATCCGTTGGAGAAGCCAGTATTAGGAGCATGTTTTCTATACAGTATCAACCACGGATATCAAATATAAGTGAGTGAGTACATCTGCGAATGACAGTGTCGTAGGCCAACGTAACCCTGACATTTCCTTTAATTATAGAAAAAAGCGTTTCTGCTACATGTATTTGTTATTACACATACACTATGAACATCAAGTTTTCGTAAGGCAATATAACCTTAAATAAGTATTTACATATCGCTTCCATTATAGAAAAAAACTAGTCTGCTATTTGTTTTTCCACATTTGTACATATTGGACCGGTCGAATGTCACATACCATATTGACCGTGTTATATTACTTACCAAATGAACACTCCTATATCGCGGCGAGACAAATTACGGATTTCTGGGATTTTATCAAATTAGGTTTTTGGCTAGTTCTGATTTAACAAAAAAAACGGTTTCTCTACTATTTTGTTTATAACGTTTTAAAATATGTTTCAGTTTGATATACATTTACTTTGAATGAATTCAACATGGCAGGAGTGAAAATTATGTTCGAGATAAGGTATAACGAGGTATAGCTTGTGTTGTATGTCATTATGAACAAAGGTATGTTTTTATTACTGCAAAATACTAGTTACTTACATGATGAATATCATAAGGCAGCAGTGCAAGATGTTCATCTTGAGATATGGTATAACGAGATGTATCGAGCTCTTTCTGTAATTGAAAACTCTCGCTATAAAATGTATCAAACAGATCTTTAACATTGTACAAGGTAAACAGTATACATACAACTAACGGCTGCACAGACAACATTACGGCTACAAGCATGTATATATAAAGGTATATGCAATCGTTAACATCGTTAACAAAGGCGAATTAATTGGTACTGTGTTGACGTAATTTTACAAAATTGGTTGCAAATCAGTTTCTCTGCATATCTCGTGGGTCCATATTTCTACAGCATTTGAAACAATTATACCATACCTTCCAACCATACCATGCATGTATCACACATTTACTGGCTAGCAGAATCACTGATTGCTCATAGCTTGCATCATGTAATACATTGTTCAATTCCACATAGTTGTCCATAATATGCAAACGTTACATAACAAATTGAGTCATATAGCGCGTTCAAGTACCGTTACAGCGAACAGCAACGTTAACCGATGCAAACAACCCATATAGTACGAAATCTAACGTTCAATGTACGGATCGAAATAAAACAAGCAAAAGTGTACTAATCAACTGAAATGCATCGATTTTACCGCATATAAAATAAGATTTAGCTGCTCAGATGTAAGCTGCTTTGTTTGATACATTAAGTATCGGAAAATGTTGGTTTCTTGATGAGAAATTAAGCCGGGACTGTTCGCTGGTTTTATTAAATTGATTTGGTCGCCATTTTGTTTTCCTCGTTGGCGATGGCTAACTACCTCTGAGGCCGTTCGTGTCGTTCGCAATCGGTAACAGCCAAACGGTCGTTAAAGGTAAATTGTTACCGTTTTCTGATGCAATCGATGCAATCGATACGGTACTTGAACGCGCTTGAACCGTCTAACGAAACGTCGTACAACAAAAATAGTCGTGAGTTAGATTCTAAAATGCTCAATTATTATTTATGTCTCCACCTATTCCTGTCTTGTGACATTTCTTTGGGTTCGGCTTGAAAAGATGATTCCAAACAGATGTAACAAGGACAGAATAAATGGGGAAATAAAGAAACTGTACGTGTTTTAAAGTTTAACTTACGACCGTTTTGTCGTAAAACAGGCCCCTGGCTACTAGTACAATCCTTTTGTAAAATCAGTGTACTTCATAGGAGTTAATTATCCAATGCAAACCTGTAGACACAGATAAGAAGTCGCCCAAAGAACTCTCTGATTAGCGTTTGCACTATTTCTCACATTGCAATGAATTGTAAAAACTAAAAACAAACTAACATAGTATAACATAGACAGGACTTTATTGGAAACTGGAATTTGCCATTTGACTTTTAGGGAATGAATGAGTTTTAATAACCCCTAGCTTTCAACAGGTAACTCAAATGTCCCGACGACTTCATCATAAGAGAGCTTTACTGTAACCAATAGCATTTTACGCTCCTCATATAGTGTTTCAATGGTATGCTTATGATTGATACAACATAGAATTATACTTACAAATGTTGAGTTATCCATGATCATGTAGGAAGAATTGTTTGAGCAATTATATTTGATGACAGCACCATCGGCGTTACGGAAATAATAGGCATCTGCCCCTGTAACAAATAAGGAGCGAAAACAGATTTAAAGAAATACAAAACCTCTTAATCTCAATTTTTCTGTAGGTAAAATGACGAAAGAAATATCAAAATGAGCGTCAAAAACACATTGTATGAAATGCAGTGCAGGGTAAATTAAACATTTGTTTAACATATAAAATACCTTTCGTTGTCATTAAGACGTTTTTTAAAGTCACTACCGGTATATCAGTTTCTTACTGTGGGTAATTTTGCATGGAACGAATTTTAATGAGTTTGGAACTGTTTTGGGTGCCGTAAGTTAAACTTTGAAATATACTTTATTTCTGATTTCGCTAACTAATCCTGTCTAGTGGCATCTCTTTAGAATCGTCTTTGAAAGGCGATCCCAAAAGGATTGCACAAGACAGGATGAGATGGAACTTATCCTGCCTAGTGCCATCTCTTTGGAATCGTCATTTCAAGACGATTCCAAAACGATTGCACACGACAGGAATAGATGGAGAAAAAAGTGTTTGCAAATGTTAGCGTTGTCTAGCAGGACTCTGGTGGGATTAACCATCAAAATGAGATCGTAATAATATGATACCATGCTATGAGATGACAAAAATGAACAACGGTGTTGGCTCTGATAATTTGCTCGTGAGAATGTTATCACTTGGCAATTTCATTGTCGTCTGCTTTAATTTTGTTGGTTGCAATGTCGTTTCAAAGTTGAAAAAATAAGGCAGTGTAACTGAAGAAATTTCAAAACGTCTGTCAAACAGTTTTGGATTCTGATCGGATGCCGCGTCTCGCGGCGTCAATTTAGGAAACAAACTGTTTGCTACTGCGATTTTGAGCGTCATTTAGAGTTAAAGGGTTAAACTGCGGAAGTAATACTAAATACGGTCATTTTGGGTACAATACCTTTTATCCATGACACATGAAAACTCTTTGGCTCATATTTTTTGGACATCAAGTCTTCGAATGTGAACTTTCTTCTCTTTGTTTTGTCTTCTGCATCTGTAAAAGTAAGTAAATCGTTTATAGTTCGAATTGTCTGTTATTGATATACAAGGACCCAGGTATTAGTGTTTTCTTCTGACCTGTCGGAGTTATTTTTAGATTGGAACATTCTAAAACTTTCAAAGGGATGAGTTTTCTCTACATACGGTTAATGATACGGATAGCTGTAATTTTTGTGCGCAATGTACAGTAGAGGATACCTTATTATTTCCCGTTTAAACGCAAACGCAATGCACTAAACTGTGGAAATTTACTTTAAGAAATTTTAATTATATTTTTAATCTGAGTAGCAAACAGGTTGGAGCCTGATCAGACGCCGGGTAACCCGGCGTCTGATCTGGCTCTAACCTGTTTGCAATGGAAATAATAGTTTTAGTATATAAATGCGTTTGTTGGGAAAGAATAAAATATCAATAAAGTTAGCGCAAGGGTCTCGTGCTGCACGAGGATCATGTTATCTCAAGTTGGAAAGTGTACGACTATATAGATCCGATGTTACCCTGTTATCTATTTACCATTATGAACTATTCTGTTCTAAAAATAACTCCGACAGGTCAGAAAAATCGAACAATAAGAAGGGGGTTTACGAACATTGTAAATACTATCTTTTTACGTATACTTAAAAGCGACACGTAAACCCTTTCATAATCAAATTATTCGGGAGAGTTTTACCCCTTCGCCGCTTTCCTGTCGTCTGCTTGAGTATTGTTGTCTGCTAGTCATGTTTCAAAGTTAGATTTAAGGTTGTATGACTTAATGAATATCGATAAGAGTATCAAACAGTCTGGGTCCTGATCAGACGCCGCGTTACGCGGCGTCTGATCAGGATCCAAACCGTTTGAAACGCGAGTTTAAATGATATTGAGAGTGAAAGGGTAATATGTCTATATGTACAACCTATTGTTTTGCGGAAACATACTCGCCTAATTTACTTTAATAACAACAAACTAGTACATTGTATGAATATATAATACTCATACTCATATTAATTAATAGAGCTATTTATATCAAGATATACAATTGTCTGTCTCATACAGGTCCAACTTCTTGATATGGAGCGTGTTTGCAATGACAATGACATCCTTGTCTTTAACTGCTTTTGTTGCGAAACGACTTTTTACAACTGTAAAGCGGAGAAAACGTTGTTCTTTCCAGTATGAGGGGAACGGAACGCAATACAGTAAAATGCAGAAAATTCCATTCCAAATGTCTCACGATCTAATTTGATCTGAGTGACAGACAGTTTGAACATGGCCTGATCACACTTGTATGGAAAAACTAGCGGACTCCCGCTTAACGCCTCAGTTCTCGTTAATCTAACGTACCGGCTCCCGTTAAAAAATGGCGTCAGTTGTCAAATCGACACATGTGAGTATACAGATATGATGTTTGTCCTTGGATATTGCTTGAAATGTAGACCAAGATTACTCTTACGGAGTGTCTTACACACTGATGCATACATACGTACAATTTATTTATAGGATAAATGCTTGAGGTTGAATTTGAAGAGATGAATTTGTTGCCTATTCAGAACAATTTATGGTCAATGCGCATTAGTTTCTTCAGAAATCGCCGTAACGGTAGAAACTTTTTCAAGTTAAACATCAACCTCAAGCATTTATCCTATAAATAAATTGTACGTATGTATGCATCAGTGTGTGAGACACTCCGTAAGAGTAATCTTGGTCTACATTTCAAGCAATATCCAAGGACAAACATCATATTTGTATACTCACATATGTTGATTTGACAACTGACGCCATTTTTTAACGGGAACCGATACGTTAGATTAACGGGAACTGAAGCGTTAAGCGGGAGCCCGTTCGTTTTGCCATACCAGTGTGCTGATGAATGGAAGTGAATGTACTGTCGACTTACATGTAACGGTCACTCGGGCTGAAATTCGATTATAACTCTGTACTCTACTTTACTTTAACATATAGATTATTCCTTTGTATAATGTCGTTTTCTCACATAACTACCCCTGTTTTCAATAGCGAATATGCTTGTCTCCAACATGTGTGAGATCAATTTGATGATGGCATTATTACGCCACTATTTATAAAGGCGTTAAATTTACGTCACTGGAATTAAAAAAAGTCCTATAATAATTGTTTTTAAAAAATAGCTGAAAATCGTCGGTTATGTGAGAAAAAAGGAGTCTGTCACTCGTCAATGTTTAAGACAAGCTGATCCCAACCTAGTCTAAAATGGAAAAAGTAATTAAGCTCGCCAAGGCTCGATTGATAACATTTTCAACTCTAGACGAGGTTGAGATCAGCTTGTCTTAAACATTAAAGAGTGCCAGATCATATGTGTCATCAATTAAGACAATAGGACACACTTACTTGGCGATATGAGGATGATGGTAGCTATGATAAGAGCACAGACGACGATGATCACAACCAGGGCGATGATTATACCCCGCCAGTTCCTCTGCTGGGTAGTATGGCCAACCAGCTCCTGAAAATATAAGAATTATAATAGAATAAATATAAACATGAACAGTCAAATACATCTATTAAAACAACATAGACATAGACATAGTGTATTTGGTAACTTATACCCATTGTATCTCGTTACATCAACATATATAAATCAATTTGTTTAAACAGGTCAAATCATATAAAGAGACAAAATATTATGTATAAATCCAAACAAAAAGAGATTATATGATTGAGATCAATAAAAAAAAAAGAAAAAGGAGAGAAAGAGTCCTCGGATAAAATATTAGGAGAATGAACACCTGTTTTCACGTGAATGTCTACTAAAACAACAACATTATGTTAAATACGTTAATATGCCAAGGTAGGTACAGTGGAGAATCTGTTATTCTTTCCCAATAAACGCGTTTACGCTAAAACTATTATTTGCCGTGCAAACAGTTTGGAGCCAGATCAGACACCGGGTAACCCGGCGTCTGATCAGGCTCCAAACTGTTTGCCACCAAGATAAACATGAACTATCAGAATTGTCCAAAAGTTGTACTTTTCTACGTTTTAGTGCTTTGCGTACGTTTGCGTTTAAACGGGAAAGAATAACATATTCTCCACTGTACATGCTAAAAGCAAGGTGAACGTAAAACAGAAAGCTACTTTAGGAGCTTTCTGTTTTTCGTTTACCTCACTTTAAGCTTTATCATCTGTATATTATGAAATCAATTTGTCCTGTTTAAGTGGTCGTAAAAGAGGGGTGTCACTGTATGAAAATAGAGACATGTACAGTCAAACTTTGATATTTGACACCTCTTAAATAAAATTCGTCTGTTTTTAAACAGTTCAATTTCCAGGGCTCCAGATAAGCGAGAGAAAACCAAACAAATTAAGCATTTGCACTCTTATTTCAGCACCAAATCCTATGGTGTTACTACTCATTAAAATCGTCTCTTAGAGACGATTCTACATGTAAAGAAAAACAACACCATAGGGTTTAATGCAAAAATAAAGATTTTATTTTTGGAACCCCCCCCCCTTATCTGGAGCCCTGCTTTCATTATTTCGACTTTGCTTAAGTCAAACATATCCGTATTTGGAAAGTAACGCGTGTCTTAGTTGATATTTTTGTCTTTGTAACACGAATATATTCGACTTAAATGAAGTTGTTATACTGAAAGTTGACTTATGTGAAATACTGATATATCAATATCATAAGTTATCGTAATATGTATTAAATACTTTATTCTTTTACTGCAAACGCTGTTAGGGTAAAACGAAACACCCATAGCCATTGCAAAAACCTTTGAGCCATATCAATCGTCGGGCAACCCGGTGTCTTACAAGCACTTACTAGTTTTTTAAACATTGTCAATACTCTAAAAAGATATCTAAATTCTTACAGTGGAGAAAACATTATTCTTTCCCTACAAACGCGTTTACGCTAAAACTATTATTTTCACTGCAAACAGTTTGGAGCCAGATCAGACGCCGGGTAACCCGGCGTCTGATCAAGCTACAAACTGTTTGCCACCAAGATAAACATGAATTATCAGAATTGTTAAAAAGTTGTACTTTTCTACGTTTTAGTGTTTTTCGTTTGCGTACGTTTGCGTTTAAACGGGAAAGAATAACAGATTATCCACTGTAATTCATAGTAATGAAATAGTTTCGATCTTATTCATTTTGCGTCGTCTGATTTGATCCAAAGTGTTTGACACTAATTTGAATACGGTACTGAACCTTATTAAATTAACAATTTTTGCGATTCGCTTGCAATTCGATGGCAATTCGCTTGCAATTCGATGGCAATTCGCTTGCGATTCAAAATACTAACTTTACCCTCGGGTAAGTTTTCTTGAATGGTGTATCTCACAAATGTTCGCAAATATGTCGTCGTTAATATTTTCGATTCCATTTTTGTCACAACCTCTTCGGAAAATTCGCGAAAAATATTCAAACGCAGGATTTGTTTTTTTGAAGCGCCCGATTCGATGGCAATTCGCTTGTCATTATCAATCTAATTTAATAAGGTTCAGTACTGTACAGTGTATCTTATTCATTTCGCGTCGTCTGATTATGATCCAAGGTGTTTGACACTAATTTGAATACTACAGTGGAGAGGACGTTACATGTACTCTTTCCCGATATACAGCGCTCCCTCTCTACAACGACAACCAATGGGAGACACTGATTGTGCGCGTTGTACGGAGGGAGTCGTTATAGAGAGGGAAAATTGGTTGTTTACATTTACAAACAGCTTGAATCCAGATCAGACGCCGCGTTACGCGGCGTCTGATCCGGATTCAAGCTGTTTGTCACTCATCATTAAGTATTTTTATATCAAAATGTCGAATATGTTATTTTGAGGAAAACAGCAGACGACAACTTTAAGCAGACGATACTACAGCAGTAAAAGCGTTAGACATAATTGTCCTGTTAAGGAACTGTGACAATGGTCGTTGTAAGGAGGGAATCGTTGTTTGGAGGGCCGTTGTAGAGAGGGAGCGCTGTACGAGTTTGCGCTCAAACTATTTTTTCCCATTGCAAACAGTTTGGAGCCAAATCAGACGCCGGGAAACCCGACATCTGACCAGGCTTCAATCGGTTTGCCACTAAGATGAAACAAAATTAAATAGAAATGTACAAGTGTCATTTCCTTCATTTCAGCGATTTAAGTTTGTGTTTCGTTTGCGTTTAAACGGGAAAGAATAAAGCGATCTCCACTGTAACATGCAAAAACTGAGAAATACAGGCAGACAGTTGTTTAAATTTGTTGACGCCATGGCATCGAAGTGGTTAAAAATTAAACTACAGTCTTCTCTTACTTGCTGCTCATCAACTACGTCCATCTGTAGTCCAAACTTGTAGTTATTTCCCAAACTACCTCGCCGCTTATTTGTCATTTCAAAAGACATGTGCGTTATCTATCCAGTTAATTGTTTAATATCCGTGTTTAATGCAGCAGCACGAAGTATTGTTCCCACAAACTAATATCTGCACAGAAGGTAACCCTTTCCCCAATAGAAGCGTCTTTTCGCGGATATGATTTATTCCTCCGCTGAAGAAAATAGTTCCAATTCAATCAGTTATGAATACATGTATCTATTATAGGGAATATGTTTTATATTCTAGCACATGATAGCTTAAAGCAGTCTGAAAGTAAAGCAGAATGCGCCATAAGGCGCATTCTGCTTTACTTTCAACCTGCTTTAAGAAGTCACCTATATTCAACAATAGAAATAGACTACATGTATCAGGTACATTGTTAAACACAACTTATTTTGAACAACTAATTAGAAAAAGTTCCATGACTACAGTGTTGAAATACGTCATTATTTTATGTTGTAAAGGAAAGAATACTAAACACAAACGCAATGCAATAAAATTGGGAAATGTCGAACATACCCGTGTTCCAAAGTTAAAGCATGGCTAACCCACGTTCAAACCTTAAAATAAGGACATATTCGACTTAAGCGAGTTTGAAATAAGTTTTACGATACTGTTATTTTCAACATTACAATTGCATCGCCTTTTCATAAGAAAAAAACAATATACATCCAATTGTATTGCATATTTGAGAATACTTCTTTCGCGATAAACGCATTTATCAAAAAAGTATTATATCAATTTCAAACGGTTGATCAGTCAAAGATTAACCCAGCATCTGATCAAGCTCAAAAAAGTTGCACCTCATCCAAAAATAAGTCGAAACCACTTTCCAAGAACTTTCACTTTTTATATTTTATTGCATTTCGGTGTACTTCGTTCGGTTCAAACATGATATAATAACGTATTGTTCACTGTATTATTTGCAACATATGCGTCTATACTAAATTATTTCACATCAAACATGTTACTGTGTTCCATGCACAAGTAATCATCTGCATAATACATGTAAGTATCATTTGAAACAAAGACCGTCAGATGACACAGTAATATGTCATTTTTACGACCATTTAAACATATTATTTCAGTATTTAAGACAATAACTGGTTTGGAGCAATTATCAAATGTTAAGTATAGAACTCATTCAGACGTTTTCTACGTTTTGACCATGTTGTAAGCTGCCAATTCTCTCAAGCATGACAAAATGAACATTATTCTAACTTGTCTTTATATAGAAACGTTACTGTACTGTATACATCATATATATTAGACAGTGGAGAAATGTCATTCTTTCCCAATAAACGCGTTTAACAAAAATCATTATTTCCATTACAAACAGTTGAAGCAAGATCAGACGCCGAGTTACCCGGCGTCTGATCAGGCTCCAAATTGTTTGCAATCAAGATAAAAATGAATCAGGAGTACTGTTAAAAGGTTGTTATTTTCTACATGTTATTGCCATGCGTTTGCGTTTCGTTTGTGTTTAAAGTGGGACGAATAACGTTTTCTCCACTGTTAATGTGTAAGCATGTATCTGTTAATGACAGGACAGCTTAATATCGGTGGAAACTGACAAACACAAAGCTTCTGTTATAGACAACACTAATGAAACACGCAATACATACATGTACCCTGTGAGTGCATCGAGCTGGTTGACATATGCAAACAGTTTGGATTCCGATCAGCCGCCGCGTAACGCGGCGTCTGATTGGAATCCTAAATGTTTGACATCGTATATGATGTTTAAAACTACAATCATAACGGCATTAATATGTCTTTCGAAATATTGCTCAAATGACACTATGATAATTACGCTCTATCTTTAGCATTCCCTCCAACTCTCCAATACATGTAGTATTTGTATTACATGTAATGATAAAGTTCTAAGGAAATGGTCGACTCTTAAGCTGACCACAAATGAGGCCCAATCCCATTTCCTTCCAGAATATAATTTGAAATATGATAATGATGTATTTTGAGAAGATTCAAACGCTGTATCCTATCTACAACAACAACCAGTGGGAGACGAAGATTATGTGTACTATTCAGAGGGAGTTGTTATAGAGAGGGAACGTTTATGCATTTAAAGTGATAGCATTTCAAATAAATTGAACCAAGATCAGACGCCGCATGACGCGGCCTCGGATTTGGGTTCAAAATGTCTGTCACTCATCTTTATGTCTCTTCTGTCAAAATGAGGTATACAGTGGAGAATCTGTTATTCTTTCCCGTTTAAACGCAAACGTACGCAAACGCAAAGCACTAAAACGTAGAAAAGAACAATTTTTGGACAATTCTGATAATTCATGTTTATCTTGGTGGCAAACAGTTTTGAGCCTGATCAGACGCCGGGTTACCCGGCGTCTGATCTGGCTCCAAATTGTTTGTATTGTAAATAATAGTTTTAGCGTAAACGCGTTTATTGGGAAAGAATAACACATTCTCCACTGTACGTCACTTTGAAGAAGAAAACAGTAATCGACACTTCTAAGCAGTAAAAGCTTTAGACATATTTTCTTGTTAGGAAACAATCGCTGTTGGGAGGGCCGCTGTAGGGAGGGTGCACTGTATGATGTAGAGAAATTACGTTGTGGGTACATACAGTGGAGCATCTGTTATTCTTTCCCAATAAACGCGTTTACGCTAAAACTATTATTTGCACTGTAAACAGTTTGGAGCCAGATCAGACGCCGGGTAACCCGGCGTCTGATCAGGCTCCATACTGTTTGCCACCAAGATAAACATGAATTATCAGAATTGTCAAAAAGTTGTACTTTTCTACGTTTTAGTGTTTTGCGTTTGCGTACGTTTGCGTTTAAACGGGAAAGAATAACAGATTCTCCACTGTACACGTATTTCTATTTCGAACAACAGTGAATGTATACACTGAATTAGGTTCATGTCCAAACATATCCGGTAAGTCGCACTAGCTAAAAGTACGACACCATTTGCGTATGTACGGAAAGTTTACACGTACATGTATGTCATTATGTAAGATATATTTATGTATATGCCCATTTTATTGACCTGGCAGGGCGGAGTTTCGATGCGGACCTTTGCATTTCAACTTTGGGTGCGGCAGCACGCTCTGTATTGGAATTTACCGCTGTCGTCTGCTGTTTCTTCCCATGATTACGTATTAGTGGACAGTTTGACAAAAGGAATACTTGTACAGTGGAGAATCTGTTATTCTTCCCCAATAAACTCGTTTACGCTAAAACTATTATTTGCAGTGCAAACAGTTTGGAGCCAGATCAGACGCCGGGTAACCCGGCGTCTGATCAGACTCCAAACTGTTTGCCACCAAGATAAACATGAATTATCAGAATTGTCAAAAAGTTGTACTTTTCTACGTTTTAGTGTTTTGCGTTTGCGTACGTTTGCGTTTACATGTAAACGGGAAAGAATAACAGATTCTCCACTGTACATGTATTTCTGTTTCGAACAACAGTGCTGTACTGAATTAGGTTCATGTCCAAACATATCCGGTAAGTCGCACTAGCTAAAAGTGCGACACCATTTGCGTATGTACGGAAAGTTTGCACGTACATGTATGTCATTATGTAAGATATATTTATGTGTATGCCCATTTTATTGACCTGGCAGGGCGGAGTTTCGATGCGGACCTTTGCATTTCAACTTTGGGGGCGGCAGCACGCTCTGTATTGGAATTTACCGCTGTCGTCTGTTGTTTCTTCCCAGGATTACGTATTAGTGGACAGTTTGACAAAAGGAATACTTGTACAATGAAGAATGACAAACAGCTTGAATCTAGATCAGACGCCGCGTCACGGGAAATGAAAACGTTTACTCCACTGTACAGTGGAGAATCTGTTATTCTTTCCCGATAAACGCGTTTACGCGAAAACTATTTTTTCTTTTACAAACAGTTTGGAGCCAGATCAAACGCCGGGTAACCCGGCGTCTGATCAGGCTCCAAACTGTTTGCCACCAAGATAAACATGAAATATCAGAATTGTCCAAAAGTTGTTCTTTTCTACGTTTTAGTGCTTTGCGTTTGCGTACGTTTGTGTTTAAACGGGAAAGAATAACAGATTCTCCACTGTACACTGTACACAGCTGTTACAAGTACAATATGTTTGCACACAGATACATGTAAATTACAAATGACGAAGCCAAATTAGTTCATCAATGCCTACAGTCCATCATGGTAGACATATGCAAACAGGGCAAATCCTGACGAGGCGCCGCTTAATGCAGCATTTTATCAGGGTCTACACTGTTTGCTATTTTATATGAAATGATCTGCGATATACACAAACACCAAAGTGTATTTGAAGATTTTTTGTTATCTTTAATAAAACAATCCAACCAGCTCAATTTGGAGCGTTCATTTCAATATACATGTGTACCAACGTGTAATGTCAAAACTAACATTTAAATACAATACATTAACGATATACCCAATTATCTTACTTAAATTCTAAAAGACATATGTCTCAAATCAAAACAAACATTTTAAACCTTAATAGTCAGTTTGCCAAATTTATATTTTCTGCATTTTATTGCAATGGGAATGCTTTCCATATGCGACGAAATGTACAAAGACTAACGTTTTGATCATAGTAAAATCAGTGATATTACCTTATTTTTCTCAGTTCCCTCCATTACCCTATATATCCCTTTTTCTATCTTTCTAGGATATGCAAAGTATAAAACTAGTACTTTCTGACCAGGCTCGGCTTTTTTACAGTGGTGAAATGGTTAATTATTCCCGTTTAAACACAGACGAAACGCAATCGCATTGAAATAAAATTTAGAAAATGAATTTTTTTAAATAATTTTGAATGCTCATTTTACTCTTAATTACAAACAGTTTTGAGCCTGATCAGACGCCGGGTTACCCGGCGTCTGATCTGGTTCCAAACTGTTTGCAATGGAAATAACAGTTTTATCGTAAACGCGTTTATTGGGAACGAATAACGTTTTCTCCACTGTATGTGGTAAACAAGTCTTATCTATGCATGCACAGTGAACCAAAGATGCGCTTTTATCTTCCTTTTAGCATTAAAATACAGTAGATTGCATGTTTATAGCTATTTGAAATTTTTTGCAAATATTTATTCCATCAGAATCGCATACAATGTGGAATCCGTGTTCTGAGCGGTTCAAATTTATTTGCAATGAAAACAATTGTTTTAGCCTAAACAGGTTAATCAATATCGTTTAATTTCTTCTCTACTGTACCCTACCCCAGCAACAAGCACATTTCAACAAGCGTGACAACGCAGGTATTTGAGTTAATCTAATGTTAACCATTAGAACAGTGGATAAGACTTTAATCATCGCAAATAAACTCATTTACGGTAAAACTATTATTTATTTTGTAAATAGTTTGGAGCCAGATCAGACACCGTGTCACCTGGTGTCTGATCAGGCTCCAAACTATTTGATACTTAGATCAAATTATTTCGTGATACATTTCATTATTTTTCGGACACAAATATTAATCGTGTGTAAATCAGTTTGTATAAATGTACAAATGACAGGCTTAGATATATGTATCAACAACGGGGCCACCAGATGGATGGTCAAGGTGACATTTAACTTGGGACACTTGCTTCAGAAAAACAAGTTTCAAATTATTTGTAACATATTTTAACCATTTACTCCATATATGTATATACTCTTTTTAAACCAATTACATTTGTTAGAACAAAGGTCCAAGTCTCCAAATATAGCACTAACAAAACAGTTCCAAGATGACAAATAGCCTTGGTTTGTATTATGCACCACATATAGCTGGATCCTTACTTTGTTTAAATGTAGTCAATCATGTTTATCAAAATTTACAGGCCTGCTATGAAGAAAACATATATTTCTTTTAATATACACTATATTAATTACCTCCATTTAAACATTAACAGCATAATCAAAATGTTTGGTTGGATTATTAAATGTGTTTCTTTCATTTTCTTATCTTTTGTGTTTAACCATGATAAAAATAGAAAGTGTTTATAATGTCCATACCGATAAAGCATAAATCTTATGTATGCAATTTTGGCAGTGCTCCCTCTCTACAACGGTCCTCCCAACAACGACTCCCTCCTTACAACGACCCCTGTCGCAGTTCCCCAAACAAGACATGTATGTCCAAACTTTTCATGGCTGCAATACCGTCTGCTTAAAATTGTCGTCTGCTGTTTTTCTCAAAGTTACATAATTGACATTTTGATAGAAAAAAAACTTAATGACGAATGACAAACAGCTTGAATCCAGATCAGACGCCGCGTTACGCGGCGTCTGATCTGGATTCAAGCTGTTTGCAAATGTAAGCCAATTTATCTCCCTACAACGACTCCCTCCGAACAACGCACACAATGTTTGTCTCCCACTGGATGTCGTTGTAGAGAGGGAACGCTGTATTTGTCAATTAAAGAACGATTAGGTACATTTGTAAAAGCAATAGCAGATGCCTGTGAAAAAAGGAAATTAATTCTTGTAAAGACCTTGTAAGTATTGTAAAACCTTTGTCCAAGGTTATAGAGCGTTTGAGCTGAGTCTGATTGTGTTCTTAAGCTTTTGATTGGTCAGATTTGAGTCTAGGTTAAACTCTGACCAATCAAATACTTGCGAACGACTTTAGACTCAACTGAAAAGGTTTATAACCTTGGACCCTTATCTGTTGTCCACCACTGAAATGATTTACGCCATGCGTAAGCATCGACATGGCTCTGTTATGCCACACGTCTTTGGCGCGAGTATGTGTCAAATTGACGTAACATTTGCAGAATTTACATAGCATGAAGGTTGAAGAATTGTCGACTCACTGGACTAGAGAATGATGTCGTAGTACAGTGGAGAAAAAACGTTTTTGTTTTCTATTTAAACGCACACGAAACGCAACCACATTGCACTATAAGGTAGAAATTGACAAGTTTAATCTGAGAGGCAAAGTGTTTGAGCCTGATCAGTCGCCGGATTACCCGGCGTCTGATCTTGCTTGAACAAGTTTGTATTAGAAATACTAGTTTAAGCTTGAACGCGTTTGTTTTGAAAGAAAAACGTATTCTCCACTGGGCATTACGCTCAATTCTGCATGGCCATTGTACAGAGGTGAAACTTCTATTTCCGACACACTTTATGTTTCTATACTTAAAATAGATGTCACACATATCACATGTAACAGGCTCCAATCTATAGTGCACTCACATTAACTGATTCATGATAAAAAGATTCGGGAGAGATTTTTACCCACTCACCGCTTTATTGTCGTCTGCTTCAGCATTATTGTCTGTAAGATACATTTCAAATATAACTTTAAGGTTTTATGACTATATTTCTAAGAGTGTCAAACAGTTTAGGTCCGGATCAGACGCCGCGTGACGCGGCGTCTGATCAGGATCCAAACTGTTTGCAAACGTGCTTTTACATGTAAGCATAATTGAGAGTGAAAGGGTTAAATAGTTCGCCATGAGCTGGTAAGTTTGGTGAAATAAAGGGAAATAATAACTGTTTTCGCAACTTCACTGTAATATAAGCCGATGACAGATTTATGGCAAACTGGTTATTAAATATTATAACACAGCGCCAGTATATTATAACAATCAAAACGACACATTAGTTTAAGCATGGGTGCATTTAATTGCTTAGATGCAAATTCAAGTACAAAGTGACATTCGATGTCGAAAAAACACAGTGACATAGAAAAAGAATTGACAGAGATATAGACAAAGAAATAGAGATACATGTATACAGATATACAGAGAGAGAGAGACAGATATACAGACAGACACATAAAAAGACAGATACAGAGATAGTGAAACAGAGACGGAAACAGGGGGAGATGTAAACATAGAGAGATAGAGAGAGGGATGGAGAGGAAGAAGAATGAGAGAGACAGGTAGAGACATTTAAATTCAAAGATAGAGAGAGAGAGGGAGAGAGTCAGAGACAGAGATACACTGATACAGAGACACATAGACAAGACAGACAGAGCGAGAAAGACAACAAAAGATATTTGGAGAGAGACTAACAGACAAATTAAAAGACAGTAATATACTCAGATACAAACACCGATACTCGCAGACAGATAGCTAGACAGGCAGACAGACCGAGAAACATACATATAGGGATGAGAAAAACGCCAGATAATAACAGAGAGTGCGATGAGAGACACAGAGAAGAGAGGCAGAGAAACAGAGATGGCCAAAAAATTGGTAAGGAAATGGGCTTGCGGCCTGGGTGATAGAGATAAGACTCTGTGAGAAACTGTCAGAGCGAGTGACACAGAGTAAGAGATAGGCAGACAGAGATATAGACCGAGATATAGGCACAGAGACATAAAGATGAAGACAAAGAGAAAGAGAGACACGCAAAGAGAGAGACAGAGACAGAAAGGCTGATACAGAAAAAGAATGGTGACATACAGACATAGAGCTGGGGAAGGGGAAGAGAAGGGGAGAAAAAGGGAGACCCATACGCTATTGAAAACTGTAACCAGTTATAATTATGGTGAAAAGGCAGTGTTTAAAGACTTTTCCTCAGTCCATTGAATGACAACCACCATATTGTTCTGGAGGTGTCAATGTAACTGTCAAATCACATGCAGTTTACCTGGACTATACTCATGCTCTAGTGATTTTCAATGGTTATTTCTAACCAAACTATCAAATATAAAGGTAGAGTCTCACACAAGACGCTTCAATGGTTCAATATGCACAAGACCCATGCTTTGTGCAAGGAAATTGGCAGCAAATAATCTGGCAAGGCGTTATGACCAACAGGTCGTCAGGAGATGTCTTTAAACGCATTACCAAGTTTACGTCGGTGGCCCAATGGTAGGACGCTCGACTAGGAAGCGAGAGGTTCCTGGTTCGAGCCCTGTCAGGATCACTGAAATTTTTCTGAGCAAAAAATTAACCCTACATTGCTCCACTTCACCCAGGTGATTTAAATGGGTACCTGAGAGGGAAATAAGTCAATGTGTCATGGCTGCTAGTAGCGCCGAATGTAAATGGCCGACTTGTGACTCGATGAACAGGGAGGTAATTGTAAAAGTCGGAAGAATATGACATATAAATTTCAGACTTGATAAACCTATCACCTTTACCTTTTTACCTTTACCTTTTACGTGAGGACTTTACCTCTCTGAATCTGAATGTATACATCGTAGACACAAAAAATGGCCATTTTGTCGTTTGCTTTAATAGTTTTGTCTGCAATACATTTGAACAGTTAACTGACCTAATTTCAAAACAAGTAGCAAATAGTTTTGATCCTGGTCAGACCCGGTGTTACGCGGCGTCTGATCAAGATAAAAACTCTTTGCAAATGCGCTTTATGACGCCATTGAGAGTGAAAGGATTAAATATTTAAAGCTGACGATACATTTTAGGCTTTGTTAATCCATACTTACTCCATCGTTTGTCTCTGAAGGCGTCTCCTCCGTTTCCAGTCGATGGTAAGTTGTCCTCTCTAAGTCGGACCCCATGTTAAATCTAAACACTTTCTTGTTGTAACACTATGTTATTGTCCGTGTATTACACACTTTATACAATAGCAGAAACATGATATAGTTTTGTTATGCATAATTCGTCGTGCTATAAATGTATACCCAATCCAAAATCCGATGTATGTCATAAAACAGGCGTCTATTCACATGCTGTTAATTAAGTATCATTCCATCTAAATATTTCACATATAAAGTCACAGTGTATTCATGCCCCATTTACAGTGGAGAATCTGTTATTCTTTCCCAATAAACGCGTTTACGCTAAAACTATTATTTCCAATACAAACAGTTTGGAGCCAGATCAGACGCCGGGTAACCCGGCGTCTGGTCAGGCTCCAAAATGTTTGCTACCAAGATAAACAAGAATTATCAGAATTGTCCAAAAGTTGTACTTTTCTACGTTTTAGTGCTTTGCGTTTGCGTACGTTTGCGTTTAAACGGGAAAGAATAACAGATTCTCCACTGTATTGCTAAATTGTAGTCTGCTTAAGAAACTTGTCGTCTACAACGGTCCTCTCAACAACGACTCCCTCCGTACAACGACCCTTGTCGCAGTTCCCCAAATATGACATTAAGGTCTAACGCTTCAACTATTGCAATATCGTCTGCTTAAAGTTGTTGTCTGCTCTTTTTCTCAAAGTTTTATATTGGACATTTTGACAGAAAAAAAACCCTTAAGATGAGTGACACACAGCTTGAATCCAGATCAGATGCCGCGTCACGCGGCGTCTGATCTGGACTCAAACTGTTTGCAACTGTAAACCACATGGATGGAGCACTTTACAATAAATTCGCCTTATATTGAAGTAAACCCATTTCAGAGATGATGCACGTTCTATTGAAGTGTTTTGAATGCAAACTATTTCACAGCCAAATTTGATCGTCTGCCTCAAATATTACAGTAAAGAAAACGATTTTCTTTCCAAATTTACGCGTTTACGCTAAAATCATTATTTCCATTTCAAACAGTTTGGAGCCAGATCAGACTCCGGGTATCTCTGTATCAGAATTTAAGCAAATAAAGATTTCATATACAAGTACGATGTATGTCAAGTCGCCATTTGCCATGAAAGGAGATCAGTCAGGTATAATATTACTCATTTAAATTCACAATCTAAACACAAAATACGAGTGTATAGCGATTCTATCTACCATGTTTATATTAACTTGCTTAAGGGACCTCACTGGCGTTTGTAAACAGTTTGAATCCAGATAATACGCCGAGTAACACATAGTCAGATCAAGATCCACTAGTGAACACTCGTTCCAATTTCCATGTGTATATGCTGTATGCCAAATTTCTACGATCAAAACGAACGTTTTGTACAAACAACTATTTGAAGCAGATGACAATGCGGATATGGTAATAAACAGTGTTGCGTGTATGGTTTTCCCCATTAAACGTTGTTTTTATACTGAGAACCATTCATTATACGTCTTTTGCGCAAACAGTGAATACCCTGATCAGAGAGCTCTTTAAGGAGCCCTCTCATCAGAGTGCACTATTATGTGGCTAACAATTAGTGTTATTGATCTACAAACTTATATAAAAATAAAAAACAGTCTTGAAAACAACATAAACTTGTCCATTCGTAAAGGTGGAACAGTTTATTTACACAATTTAGCAATAAAATACACTATGCCGTATACATGAACATACACAGGTATAGGATTAATTCACTACTGTAGCTGGTTTTATTCTTAAGGTCAACAGATTATTCACGGATCATCCAAAGGAATCTATAATTCCACGTTGCATGCACTGATCACCATGGTAACAGAATATTTTCACACAAAATTTGTAAATATCTTTGTCCGCAAACGTTGGTCAAAACGCAATGTTACACCACCTAAAGGATTACTTTATATTCCAACAGCTGAGTGTCAGCCACAAACATGACCTAGCTCCAGTCCTTTTCCAATAGACACCATTTTAAGAGTATTTATAAACGCGATGATACTGAGAAGACATTACAGTACTGAACCTTATTAAATTAAATTGATAATCGCAAGCGAATTGCCATCGAATTGCCATCGAATCGCGCGCTTCAAAAAACAAATCCTACGTTTGAATATTTTTACGCGGATTTTCCGAAGCGGTTGTGACAAAAAGGGAATCGAAAAAAATAACGAAGGCATATTTGCGAAAAAATTTGAGATACAGCATTCAAGAAAACTTACCCGAGGGTAAAGTTAGTACTTTGAAGCGCAAGCGAATTGCTAGCGAATTGCCATCGAATTGCAAGCGAATCACAAAAAGTGTTAATTTAATAAGATTCAGTACTGTATTCCCCGTTCAAGCGAAACGAAACGCCAACACTAAACTCTAAAAATAGAAACTGACAGTTTATTGAACGTTTTGGCTATTTTGTTTTGTTTGATTGGTAAACAATTTGAAGCCTGATCAGACGCCGGGTTACCCGGCGTCTGATCTGGCTCCAAATTGTTTACAATATATATAGTCTACGTGTAGTTGTTTTAGTGTTTATTTGGGAAACATGACATCTTATTAACTGTAGTTGGGTAAGAATTGCGTTGCATCACTTGTAAAACACACCTAATCCATTTTATATCGATTCTCACTCTATGTTAAAGTCCCTACGTGCTCACAATTTCCACCCGTCTCCTGTTTCCACCTTCAAATTAATCTTACATCGATTTCCAATTATCCAAACATACACTTGTTAATGATTGTTAACTCAAGCGTTGCATGCGTACATGTATCACCATCACTATATAAAGGGGAGAGAACCTTATTATTTCCCCAAAAACGTGTTAACGCAAAAACTATTATTTCCATTGCAAACAGTTTTGAGCCAGATCAGACGCCGGGAAACCCGGCGTCTGATCAGGCTCAAAACTTTTTGCCACTCGGATTAACATGAATAGTCAGAATTGTCGAAAATTGTCATTTTATCCATTTTAGTGCTTTATGTTTGCGTTTCGTTTGCGGGAAAGAAAAACGTTTCCTTCACTGTACCTCAATGGTGTAAAACTCTTTCACTGCTTAAATTTCAATTTTATAGTGTATTGTCTGCTGTTTTTATTTCGTCTTCTTTAAAAGCTACGTCACTGCCTAAATATGTCGTCTGCTTTATCCCTTTCCCCGCAACACTATCGTCTGCATCGATTCTGCTGTCTTGAAAATTATTTCAAAAAAATATTTAAAGCAGTATTGCTGATGAAATATCGGAAAATAGTTTTCAATAGTTTGAACCCTTATCAGACGCCGCGTTACGCGGCGTCTCATCTGCATCCAAACTATTTCGAAAAATCGTCTCTATTCGCCTTGAAAGGTAACAGGGCTAACTACCTTCATTTACCAGTCCAATATCGATGATATTAATGTAAACATCGTAAAAGGATAGGTATGGTGCAAATAACAGTTTGGATCCTGATCTGATGCCAAATTACCCGATCTTTTTTTCAATATAATTTTAGAAATATTATTTAAACAGTCGACAGTACAGTCAGAAGATAGCGTTAACCCTTTCACCGCCAGAATCGCCTAAAGTCGAATTTGCAAACAGTTTTGATCCTGATCAGACGCCGCGTTACGCGGCGTCTGATCAGGATCAAAACTGTTTGACACCCGTTTCGATATTTCTTATGTCATACTCTCTTAATTCTGAATTTGAAATGATATTGCAGACAATAATATTGAAGCAGACGACACAAAACGGTGTAGGGGTAAAAACCTCAAAAATAATTTGGCGGTAAAAGGGTTAAAGTAAAAACAAATGTACACGACGTTAACCAAACCCTTTTCTACAGTCACTGCGTGCTTTATCATCTGTTGCATAAAACGTCGTCTGAATTGTCGTCCTTTCAGTTATCTCTTCCTTTCAAGAACGGAGAAAACACTTTAGATCCAGATCGAATTGACTATTGACACAAGGCGAACACCGTTCCGTATTCAACCGATGCGTAAAGATTTATGTGAAATCATATACTATAGTTTTTGTAATCGGACTTTACACGAACGGATTTTGTAAAATAGCATATTTATGCATAACAGTGTGTTGTCATAAATTACAATACCTGTGTTTTAAAACTTTAAACAGTCATATCCAGTCGAATTTTATCGTCACTGCTTTAACTTTTAAACGAATTAACCTTTTCTGTTATTATAACATTATCGAATATAAAAACTAAAGTCAATAGGACTGAATAAATGCTCATACGAGTATTAAACAGTTTAGATCCTGATATTTGAAATAAAATCTGGTTGCAAGTTCGACTTAACGGTTTCACTGTCAATTACGCCGAATTGCACCTTTGCAAACAGTTTGGATCCTAATCAGACGCCGCGTAACGCGGCGTCTGGTCAGAATCCAAACTGTTTGACACTCAATTTTATATAACGTCAGTCATGCAGCTTAAATCTAACTTTGAAACGATATTGCAGACACCATTATTGAAGCAGACGACACTTTGGCGCTGAAGGGGTAAAAATCGTTTCAAAGTTTCAAAGTTCAGGCAGTATAACTTGTGTAATTTCAATACAAGTGGCAAACAGTTTTGATTCTGATCAGATCAAAGTGTGTTCTAAAAAAATGATAATCGTAAAGCAATTGCAAACGACAATTTTAAAGGAGGCCACATTTTCGCAGTAACGGAGGTAGTGGTCAAAATAAATGTCAATTTGTTCTCTTTTATTTATCATAATTGTATAAGGTCAACTTCACCGTGGACAGCATTAACATTATACAAATATTGAATACATACAAATATAAATAGGGAGGTCATTAGTTGGGAACACGCAAACTATCAGAATTTTGAAATTTATCTAAAGTCTAAATAAAAATGTTTTAGTTGAATATATAGATGTTTATCGAAATTCTTTCCATAGACAGTTATATAATTATGTATATGGTCTGACAGATTAGATCATGACCAGGCACCATGTGACTCGGCGTCTCTTCATAGTCTAGGTTGCCTCAAAATTCACACTTTCAATTTTGATGTTGAATTGTAATAGTAATTTACAAGATAAGTCGAGGTTATGATGAGAGAGAACGAAAAGATAAAATACATGTATTTACAATGTATCAAACTCAACTAAATAGGATGAAGAACATACTAGGTTCATTATTGCGTAAAAAAGGGTTGGTTTTTGCGTGCAGTTAGTCATTGTTTATGTTACCATAGCAACACACTTGTTACCTATTCATTGACTGTTTTTGTCGCCAAGGGTACAGTGGAAAATCCCTTATTATGTCCTGTCTATGTGCAATCGACACACAAACGTAATTAATGCGATAAACTGTAGAAAATGAGAATTGTTTGATATTTTAATCTTAGGTGCACACAACTTGGATCCTGATCAGACACAGGTTTGCCCGGCGACTGATCTTGCTCAATACTGTTTGTAATGGAACAAACTGTTTTGATTAACATAAATGCTTTTATTGAAAACAACAATCTGCTTCAAGTGTGTACAGTGCTCCCTATTTTTAACGGCCCTCCCAACAACGATTCCCTCCTTATAACATCGATTGGCGCTGTTCCCAAGACAAGTATGTCTAACTCGTACACTGCTGCAATATCGCCTGCTTAAAATTGATGTCGGCTGTTTTAATAACATAATCAACATTTTGACAGAAAAAAACATGATGACGAGTTACAAACAGCTTGAATGCAGATCAGACGCCTCGTCATGAGGCGTCTGATCTGGATTCAAACTGTTTGCAAATGTAGTCCAATCCCCCCTTTAATGACTCCCTCCGAACAACGCACACGATCTTTGTCTCCCAATAGGTGTCGTTGTAGAGAGGGAGCACTGTATAAAAAAATTTGACCAAAAATGATTTACAGTGGAGAATCTGTTATTCTTTCCCAATAAACGCGTTTACGCTAAAACTATTATTTGCAGTGCAAACAGTTTGGAGCCAGAAACATGGAAAGGGTGCCAAACAGGTTATATCCTGATCAGACGCCGCGTTACGGGGTGTCTAACCAGGATCCAAACTGTTTGTAAATAACCATTGTACTCGAAGTACAACAGTGAAAGGCTTAATGTTGTTGTTGTTGTTTTTACTACGAAATTTTCAAGTCCACGTCAAGTCATATATTGATGCATTCTAAGGACACCAGAATCCCGTCTTCCAGTGAAAAAAAACGTTATTCTTTTCCGTTTAAACGCGAACGAAACGCAAACGCAAGTCGCTAAAATGTAGGAAAATTCCATGTTTTGACATGTCTAATTATTTCATAGTAATCTTAGGGGCAAACAGTAAGAAGTCTGATCAGACGCCGGGTTACCTGGTGTCTAATCTTGCTCCAAACTGCTTGCAATGGAAATAATAATGTTAGCGTCAACACGTTTATTGGGAAAGAATAACGTTTTCTCCACTGAACCCTGTTAAAGAGATACGGTGACGGATAGCTTGAATACAACAAGGGGTATAATCGATGATCGGATATGCGACAGTAGTACCATCACAGTTGTTCCCCCTGCATGCCTGTATTTTGTTTGTATTTCATTATGAATACAGTTTCTTCTGTTCAAAACATGTCATTTGTTTCCCGTTTCAGGTTTCTGGCATTTTAATTTGAAAGAACTTGACATATGTGTAAAATAGGTTTGGCACAATGACGAATCCATGTAACTGGACATCGTGCAAGGATACACACTTACAAGAGTCAATGCAGAAGCAATTACAAAAGAAATAATTAAACAAAGTAGACAATCACGATCATATGCATGTACATGTATACAAACGGATATTTTTATCCACATTCATAACAGTGGAGAAAACGTTATTCTGTCGAAATAAATGCGTTTACGCTAAACTTATTATTTACATTGCAAACAGTTTGGAGCCAGATCAGACGCCGGGTTACCCGGCGTCTGATCAGGCCCCAAACGTTTTGCCACCCAGATAAAAATATATCAATAGAAATGTAAAAATATGTAATTGTCTACATTTATTGCCATGCGTTTGGAATTCGGTTACGTTCAAACGGGAAAGCATTACGCTTTCTCCGCTATATTTCATTATCTATTCGTGCAAACGTTCGTTTGTCCTGTGTATGTATGTGCATCGTTCTTTCATTCTGGCATGCGTTCATTAAAATTGTTTTGTTCAATTCTAGACAAGCGCAGAAAGGAATAATTCTTATAATCTCGTTCAAGAATTTAATTGTCATCTGTTTGTCAATCAAAGTGCTCATCCTTCGACAAACGGATGCAGCTTTATACGCTTGATCAAGGATCTGATTACAAGCCGATAATGAGATTCTGAGTCCAGAATCTTAAATGAGTCATTCTTTATCCCCATAGCCTGCTTTTTTTTTTAAAAACAGGTGACCTATTGAAGCAAGTTGAAAGTAAAGCAGAGCGCACAGTTTTACCTACAACCTAGGTCCTTCTATACGCTACAACCTACAACTCTGAGTCTGATTAGGTTCCACCCTATTGCAATGGGCATAAAGTTTCTAGCATAAAAGCATTTATTGAGAAAGAACATCCATGTAACACATGTATTTCTATAAAGTTCATATTCTTGACTCATAAACTGGAATTATTTGCTTAACCCTTTCACTCTCAATGACGCCATAAAGCGCGTTTGCAAACAATTTGGGCGCTGCGTCAGATCAGGACAAAAACGGTTTGATACTCGTTTCGGCACTTCGTCAATCATATTTATTGCCTTAAATCTTCCTTTGAAACGATATTGCAGACAACAGTATTGAATCATCCGACGATAATGCGGTGCAGGGGTAAACGTCTCCCGAATATTTTGATAATGAAAGGGTAAAAAGCATACACGTACAGTGGAGAATCTGTTGTTCTTTCCCAATAAACGCGTTTACGCTCAAACTATTATTTGCAGTGCAAACAGTTTAAAGCCAGATCAGACGCCGGGTAACCCGGCGTCTGATCAGGCTCCAAACTGTTTGCCACCAAGATAAACATGAATTATCAGAATTGTCAAAATGTTGTACTTTTCTACGTTTTAGTGTTTTGCGTTTGCGTGCGTTTGCGTACGTTTGCGTTTAAACGGGAAAGAATAACAGAATCTCCACTGTACAAGGCATTTTCATGGAGTAATGGTGGTGTTTTTATCATCCAGCGACGAGATTAAAATCACAAAGTTAGATTATAAACCAAGGATAAACAATATACGGAATTTCTGATTAACTGTCAATCTGCTTGAAATATTCACCTGTCCTCAACGTCATTGTATGTATACGTTGAGAACGATGATGTAGTTGCTTTTAATACATGTATGTATATTGGCTTCAGAGGAGACAGTTAGTAACTTGGATTCTAATCTTGATCGAACTTACTTCATAGTTCGAATTCATAGCCAAATAGGAAAGACAAACAATCTTCTCTAAACTAGGATTAAACATGTACTTGTGTAACATAGCCAAATTACGACTCACGGTCTGTGACATCGCACATGCTTTTTCCAAATAAAAAAAGCAAGAAACACGGACCCACTCCTAGCAGATTGATGACTGGGATTCCAAATCTATTTATCCGGAGGGCAGACATATAATTTGGGCATGCATACAACCAGATGTCAGATTAATGATGGCAGTCTCTTTGAAGTTCCTTGTAACCCGAAACCCACGGGAAATAACAGGGAATCTGTTTTGCCTGATCCGGGGAAAGTTGATGACGACTGAAAGGATTTTGTTTGCATAATCAGTCAACGGAAAACCAGCTTGCCATGCAATTACGGATTGAGAAATTCCATGTGTGCGATACTAAAAAACATGAAGTGTGTTATCTGCTCGGCATTATTTACCAAAATCAATATTGCCTTTTCATTGCAAATTGAGTATAAAACAGTTTTGAGCCTGATCAGACGCCGAGTAACTCGGCGTCTGACCAGGCTCCAAACTGTTTGCAATGGAAATCATTTTCTAAAGTATAAACGCTTTTGATGAGGGAAGAGAACAATTTCTCGACTGTGTCACACATCTACCCGGAAGAAGCATAATCTGTTTTATTTGCACTGAAATTGTTACCAATTGATGTTTACTCACTTAAACAAACTGAATGTCAAACCGTTTTCCCAACTGTAAACTATAAATAGAAAGTTTTAGAATTTTCACTTCATTCAGTTCAATTCATTTAATAATTCATTTGCAACCGCCAGGGAAAACGTGCTTAAATGACAAACCTAAATGCAACACAAAACATTGCAAATTTTCAAGGGCCTACATCTGTAAGCCCAACAACAAGAAAGTGATTTCTGTCCAGGCCGATACCTTGTTGAAATTTTTGTTAGTAGATCTAGTATACATACGTTGAATGCTGTATTAATCGTTGAGGTACTTTTCCTTGATTTACGTAAAGAACTGACTTGGATTTATAATACTCTTACATTTACGTTTACCACAGGTTTGATAATTATGATACTGTTATATCTACGTTTGGCAATGCCTTTTCTTACATTTACCACTGTTTTGATAATTATGATACTGTAATATCTCTGTTCGGCAATGCATTCTCTTACATTTACGTTTACCACTGTTTTGACACTATGATAATATTTCATGTACGATGTTTTAAAACGATGTTTACACGTATGAGAGGATGTTCAAATACATTGCTTGAATACATGAGTGGTAATTGGAAATGACAATTCTACACATGCATTGTACACTAATTATATCAAAGTTACTGACTTGGCTGCATTACTTTCTTAAATGTAACTCTGTATTAAATACAAACTATCAAAATCGTGTATGTACGTGTACATGTAACATGGCATTGAATATAATGACACTGTTTGATGATTTACGTGTAGGGTAACACCAGAGCTCCAGATAAGGAGGAGTTAACTGAACAAACTCATCATTGTCTCACTCATTTCAGCACAAATCCTATGTTTTTACTACTCATCAAAATCGTCTCTTCGAGACGATTCTACATATGTAATGAGTAGTGACACCATAGGGTTTGAAGCAAAAAATATAGATTTAAGTTTTTGAAAAACTCCCCTGTAACACTGCATTGCATAATATGATAATCTTTATTGATTTATATCAGTACATTTCTTCACTTACATTAAATGTGTATGTGTGTAATTATGGTTGCCGCTGTTAATTTACGTAGATCACTATTAGTGGATGAATGTTTCTTGCGCTACAATGTAAAATACGTTATTCATTACGTTTAAAACGAATTATAACACAAACGCCATATTATAAAGTGAAAAATTTATCTGTTTTTTTTAAATTATTGACTATCGGTTTTATCTGAGGGGCAAACAATTTGGAGCCTGATCAAAGGTCGGGATATACGGTATCTGGTTAGGCTCGAGATTGTTTGCAATGTACATAACTATTCGCTCCTGTATGTATGAACGAATGCAATTACGTTGTTGATTTAATTTACGCAATACATGAGGGAATATAATAACTTTTGTGAATTTAATTCAGCAATTTATGCATGCTATTGGTATCATCTCTTCAATCACAATTAGCGCTGTGCAGGAGTCTTATAAACCTTTACTAACAATATTTACACTAGACCATAGTAATTCTGACACTCTGATTATTTTACAGTGGAGAATGTGTTATTCTTTCCCGTTTAAACGCAAACGTACGCAAACGCAAAGCGCTAAAACGTAGAAAAGAACAACTTTTGGACAATTCTGATATTTCATGTTTGCACTGCAAATAATAGTTTATTGGGAAAGAATAACACATTCTCCACTGTACTGTAGGGCATTCTGTTGTTAATATTGGCAACCACACTACATTATGAGAGCTCCAAATGCATAGTCTCTAGAAATCTAATAACTTCATTAGAATATTTATGACCGTGGAGAAAACGTTATTCTTTCCCAATAAACGCGTTTAAGCTCAAATTATAATTTTCATTGCAAACAGTTTGGAGCCAGATCAGACGCTGGGTAACCAAGTGTCTGATCAGGCTCAAAACTGTTTGCAACCCAGATTAACATGAAGAGTCAGAATTGTCAATTGTCATTTTATCCAATTTAATAATTTACGTTTGCGTTTGAGCGGGAAAGAATAACGTTTTCTCCACTGGAGAAATAGATGAGCCTATGATTTCTCAGAAACGTACATGTATACGCCACACCCGAAAGGAACTCGTGCACATTTTTTACACATACGAACAAGGCGAAAGAAAGTTAACAAATATAATCAACGATGTTTTGAATGAGGCCTTCATTGACATGACGTCATCTTCAAAAATGAATGACGTTTACATACAACACAGTTTATGAAGACCTGTAGCATGTTCAGTTGCCACTGTATGCGGCTTACAGTGGAGAATCTGTTATTCTTTCCCAATAAACGCGTTTACGCTAAAACTATTATTTGCAGTGCAAACAGTTTGATGCCAGATCAGACGCCGGGTAACCTGGCGTCTGATCAGGCTCCAAACTGTTTGCCACCAAGATAAACATGAAATATCAGAATTGTCCAAAAGTTGTTATTTTCTACGTTTTAGTACTTTGCGTTTGCGTACGTTTGCGTTTAAACGGGAAAGAATAACAGATTCTCCACTGTATTTTGACAACTTGTGCCCCGTGTGCAGCGTGCAGAGTACAGTTAAAAACACGTATTATTTCCCGTAAACGCGTTTATGCTAAAACAATAATTTCCATTGCCAACAGTTTGAAGCCAGGTCAGACACCGGGTTACAGTGGAGAATCTGTTATTCTTTCTCGTTTAAACGCAAACGTACGCAAACGCAAAGCGCTAAAACGTAGAAAAGAACAACTTTTGGACAATTTTGATATTTCATGTTTATCTTGGTGGCAAACAGTTTGGAGCCTGATGAGACGCCGGGTTATCCGGCGTCTGATCTGGCTCCAAACTGTTTGCACTGCAAATTATAGTTTTAGCGTAAACGCGTTTATTGGGAAAGAATAACATATTCTCCACTGTACCCGGAGTCTGATCAGGCTGCAAAATGTTTGTCATTTTTTATATTTCATTGCATTGCAGTTGATTTTGAAAGGAAAGGAAGAATACCGTTTTCTTCACCGTATTTCAGATCGGTAGCCAACTCGCATTCGATGGCCAGCGACGGCCATCGATTTCTTTGTCGACATATGTAAAATTTGATATTAACAAATTAAAACAGACGACATTGTTTTAGCCTGACATTGAAGGATTACATTTCTCATAAAACACCCGAATGTGTGAGTAACTTGCTGTTGGGACATGTACAATGTAACATTACCCGATACAGTGGAGAATCTGTTATTCCTTCCCGTTTAAACGCAAACGTACGCAAACGCAAAGTACTAAAACGTAGAAAAGTACAACTTTTGGACAATTCTGATAATTCAAGTTTATTTTGGTGGCAAACAGTTTGGAGCCTGATCAGACGCCGGGTTACCCGGCGTCTGATCTGGCTCCAAACTGTTTACATTGCAAATAATAGTTTTAGCGTAAACGCGTTTATTGGGAAAGGATAACAGATTCTCCACTGTAGTTGATTGAGGTTTCCAACGACCATAAGATACTGCCTGATGTGCGTTCCAAGCAAACGTGAACATTTCCTAAATTTGAGTCAGTGATCAAATAACCCCTTGTCAAATTTAAAATGAAATATTGCATATTGCCACGAACAGTGAACTGTCAAGTTATAATCACGAATCGTGCAAAACCTGTTCTTCTAACGGAAATCATCATCACTGTAAAAACTCTTTTTTCGTATCACTAGTAAGGCTACAATTCGTGTTTAAAGTGGAGAAGACGTTATTCTAACCCGTTTAAACGCAAACAAAACACAAACGCATTTCAATAAAGAATAGAACATTACAGCATTTTGAAATTTCTCACGAATATTTTTTAATCCAAGTGACATGTATTCTGGAACGATCAGAAGTCGGGTGGACCGGCGGCTGTTCTGTCACTAAACTGTTTGCAGTGGAAATAATAGTTTAAGCGTAAAACGAGTTTATTTGGGAAACACTGTAACACAAACGTTCGTTTAACTTTTAATAAACAATTCTTATTTCCGATTAAGTCAGGTTCATTTTTTGCTATCTAGAGATTTTCAACAATATATCCCGCTCTGATAAACAGTGCAGACCCTGATCGGTGTCTTCACTGTTTGCATAGGACATCGGTACTCTTCAAAGGTACACTGATTGTTAATGACAAGTATACTCGTCGCTAGGGGTGAATGTGTTTACCCATTCACTGAGATCATGACACAATTTGATTAAACAAATGGCAATTGCTTATTTATCAAGTCTAAATTTGATGTAAATTTATTTAAGTAATATACAGTGGAGAATCTGTTATTCTTTCCCGTTTAAACGCAAACGTACGCAAATGCAAAGCACTAAAACGTAGAAAAGAACAACTTTTGGACAATTCTGATATTTCATGTTTATCTTGGTGGCAAACCGTTTGGAGCCTGATCAGACGCCGGGTTACCCGGCGTCTGATCTGGCTACAAACTGTTTGCACTGCAAATAATAGTTTTAGCGTAAACGCGTTTATTGGGAAAGAATAACACATTCTCCACTGTAGCCGTGAGTACCAACCAGAGGAAAGAATTACGTCTTCTCCACTTTAAGAATACTAATTGTTAAGCTGTATTAATGTGTTTCTTGAAGGACAATTTGAAGAAAACAGAAAAAGATGTTATGCATTATATATAAGACATCAACAAGTTTAACAGAAAATAGGCCGATACCGTCTTTAGGCAAATATATCTAAATCACACACCGACTTTCGTTTTGTGGAACATGCAGTCGATGTTTTTATCTTACTATCACATTTGTCCGCCTTCGACTCGCATTGATTAGAAAATAGTCAGCTGCACTTTTATCGTATTGCTTGCATCAGTCATCAGTCGTCTACATTACTGTCATCCTACATTCAACAGTCGTCTGTATTATTATCGACATTCAGCATTCATTAGTAATTTTAATTACTACTGCTTTGTATTTAGCAGTCTCCGGTATTACTAATGAATTTCATGCAACAGTCATTAGTCATATACATCATTGTCATCTTACATTCAGCAGTCGTCTGCATTACTATCGACTTTCTTTCAGCAGTTACATGTAATAGCCATTTGCATTAGTACTGTCTAGTATTTAGCAGTCTCCTGTATGACTATTGACTTTCAGTCAGCCGTCATCAGTCATTTACATAACCTCTCTATAACGACCACTAAAACGAAGGCTAATTTATTGTAAAAAGACAGGTGATAGCTTAAAGCAAAGTGGTGGTGAAACAGAAAGCTCCTTAAGGAGCTTTCTGTTTTACTGTCACCTTGTTTTAAGCAATAGCATGTCGTAAGCACATAATAAGTACATGTAATACGTGCAAGAATATTGTCCTCTGCATTGTACATTTGCTAAAGGCACAGTTCATCTGTTGTTCTTTCTTGATTGACATCTGGACCCATCAAACACGCGATGACGAAGACGTAAATCACAGAGAACGAGACACGAATCGTCTATAAGAAGGCCATGTGATTAGACATAATATCATCGTCCTCTCTTGGGAAAATGTGACATTTCAAAACAGCACAATGTTGCATATCGAAATGCAGAACGGAAAACTTCCTAGATATTATGCAAATAGAATATTGAATAGCATATGCTCGTATGTATGAAAGGAAGTCAATATCTACATGAAAGTACAGTAAAACCATTCTATTACGACAACTAAAACGAAGGCTTATTGACTGCATGATAATCAGAGGACAGCTGAAAGCAAAGTAAACGTAACACAGACAGCTCCTAAAGACAGTTAGTTGCCTTAAACACCTGATAATTAACACAATTAAGTGATCGTAATAGGGAGGCTTTACCATATATTCAAACACATGCAATTTATAAAAGAAAAACAATTTATGCAGCGAGTTTTTAAGATTAAACACAGCTTTCAGACATTCATAAGGCAATGCTAGTAGGAAGGGGGCACTGTATGAGCAATGACATCTGGATCCATCACCAACAAAATGCCGGAGACGTTAAGCACAGTGAATGAGACATAACATGAATTGTCTACGAGAAGATCATGACCAGACACATCTTTTCTAGGACGAGGGGACATTTCAAAAAGCACAATCTAAGTGCAGTCATCTGTCTCTAAAAGACCCTCGTTTTCCAAGACTTATCGCTTCAAAGAGCTTAGAATGTTTTATTCAAATACAGTACTGAACCTTATTAAATTAACAATTTTTGCGATTCGATGGCAATTCGCTTGCAATTCGATGGCAATTCGCTTGCGATTCAAAATAAAAACTTTACCCTCGGGTAAGTTTTCTTGAATGGTGTATCTCACAAATGTTCGCAAATATGCATTCGTTAATTTTTTCGATTCCATTTTTGTCACAACCGCTTCGGAAAAATCGCGTAAACATATTCAAACGTAGGATTTGCTTTTTGAAGCGCCCGATTCGATGGCAATTCGATGGCAATTCGATGGCAATTCGCTTGCGATTATCAATTTAATTTAATAAGGTTTAGTACTGTAAGTAACAGTATACTTGCCAAGTTACTTGAAGACGCACAGAGTACAATAGGAAAGGCGTTATTCTGTCTCAATATACAGTGTTCCCTCTCTTTAACGACATCCAATGGGAGACTAAAATTGTGTGCGTTATTCGGAGGGAGTCGTTATAGGGAGGGAAATTGGCTTATATTTGCAAACAGCTTGAATCCAGATCAGATGCCGCGTTACGCGGCGTCTGATCTGGATTCAAGCTGTTTGTCACTCGCCATTACGTTTTTTTCCTGTCAAAATGTCCATTATGTAATTTTGAGAAAAACAGCAGACGACAATTCTTGGAAAACAACGTGAATAGGTTGAACACAATTGTCTTGTTTGGGGGAAGAGCGGCAAACGTCGTTGTAAGGATGGAATCGTTGTTGGGAGTGCCGTTGTAGAGAGGGAGCGCTGTATACTTTTACAGAGGAGAAATCGTTTTTCTTTCAAAATAAATGCGTTTACGCTAAACTTATATTTTCCATTGCAAACAGTTTGGAGCCTAGATCTTAAAATGTTTGCCACTCATATCAAAATAAATTTCCTGATTTGTCAAAAAAGTATCATTTTTACCATTTTATTGCAATGCCTTTGTTTTTTGTTTGCTTTCAAACGGGAAAGAATTGCATCTTCGCCACTGTATGATAAAATTATCATAGTATATTTTGATTCAATACAGATTACTGGCTCATCAGACGCTTGGTAACCATAGCTTCCCTTGGAGAATGCAATACACTGTGTACAGTGGAGAATCTGTTATTCTTTCCCAATAAACGCGTTTACGCTAAATCTATTATTTGCAGTGGAAACAGTTTGGAGCCAGATCAGACGCCGGGTAACCCGGCGTCTGATCAGGCTCCAAACTGTTTGCCACCAAGATAAACAAGAATTATCAGAATTGTCTAAAAGTTGTTCTTTTCTACGTTTTAGTGCTTTGCGTTTGCGTACGTTTGCGTTTAAACGGGAAAGAATAACAGATTCTCCACTGTATTTTGAAACGCACAAACCAATGCAGAACGGAAAGTATCCGAAATATCTGGACAAGAGAATATCGGAAATAAAGTGAAGATAGGGAGATAGAATATTTGAAATAAAACATGTTGTGAAAATTTCAATCTATGCACGGTTTTGTCAGGTTTGTTAAGTATTCGAAATATTTGAAAGCGAGACGTAAATCCCAATGTCAATTTTGTTCCTATTTAAAAATGTACTTCAATTGATACATTGAAGATGGCGTTATGTCTAATGCAAACAGTTTCGAGACGACCAGGTTTAAAGCTTATTGCTATTTATATGACAAGTAGTCGTTAAAGTCTTTAAAAGTTGTTTTTTCTGCATCTTTTCGAATTACTTGTGCATTTAATTTCATTTATATAGGAACGAATCACGTCTTGACTGTACATTCGCTGGAAGCACAGTTCATCTGTTGTTGTTTCTTGATTATTTTAGAAGTAAAGACATCTGGACCCATCAAATACGCGATGACGAAGACGTAAATCACAGAGAACGAGACACGAATTGTCTATGAGAAGGTCATTAGATCATACAGTGGAGAATGTGTTATTCTTTCCCAATAAACGCGTTTACTCTAAAACTATTATTCGCAGTGCAAACAGTTTGGAGCCAGATCAGACGCCGGGTAACCCGGCGTCTGATCAGGCTCTAAACTGTTTGCCACCAAGATAAACATGAATTATCAGAAATGTCCAAAAGTTGGTCTTTTCTACGTTTTAGTGCTTTGCGTTTGCGTACGTTTGCGTTTAAACGGGAAAGAATAACAGATTCTCCACTGTACACATATTCTCTTGGGATACTGGGTCATTTCGAAACAGCACAGTACTGCATCCTCCAATGCATAACGTAAACCAGCCGATATATTTGGAAGTAAGAGACAGCATAAAAATTATGCAAACCAATACAATTTGTAATAAAAAATGCAATATTCTATTGAAGTTACAAAGTATTCATGACATTTTAAAGCCAGAAGTTAAAGCCAACGTTATGTTTTAATACTATTTAGACGGTTCTTTATATGATACCTACTAATGCTATCTCTGTGTTTTATTAAAAAGGGTAACGCAAAAAGCATCTTTAGATACTAACAACATAAGTTCCACCATATACTTTGCTGTCAAGTGCCTCTAACCTTTCCATTTCTATAGGCACACATTGGCATTTTGTGAAAACAGTATTGACCCAGATCAGTCAGTCCTCGACGTACAGTATCTTTCTGACTGATTGTTATCTAGGATATGTCTGATATAATTCATATCTGAGAGAAAAATTAGACATGAATAATTATTTCTTCTGTTGTGGCATTAAACAGAGATTTTATAGAACCCTATCACATTCAATGACGTCATAAAGCACTTTTGCAGACATTTTTTTTATCCTAATCAGACACCACGTAACGCGGTGTCGGATTAGGATCAAACCTGTTTGCCATTTGTTTTAAAATAAGGTCAGTTATACAGCCTTCAATCAAACTTTGAAACGATATTGCAGACAATAATATTGAAGCAGACGACAGTATGGCAGTGCAGGAGTTAAACTTCAAAATTGTTTTGGCGCCGAAAAGATTGTACTATATATTTTCAGATAGAAACATTATACATGTATTCACCAAGTGATTTGAAAAGCACACATCGTCGTCTGATTATATTACATACAAAAACATTAGGAATTCCAAACACGCAATGGCAGGGACGTAAATCATGGAGAACTGAGCGAGAATGGCCTTTGAGAACACCTTCATTAGGCACATTAGAGAATACGTTATTCTTTCCCGTTTAACCCTGCAATATCGTCTGTTTAATACTGTCGTCTGCCATTATCTATCACATTTAAATGTAAGTGGATATTTTGATATAAATGACGAGTGACAAACAGCTTGAATCTAGATCACACGCCGCGTGACGCGGCGTCTGATCTGGATTCAAACAGTTTGCAAATATAAAGTTTTAACTTTCCCTGTCTATAACGACTCCCTCCGAACAACACGCACAATATGGGTCTCCCAATAGGTGTCGTTGAAAAGTGGGAGCGCTGTGGTTAATAACCTTGAAGAAGACCAGAACACTTCATGGCAATTTTAGTTTCCCGTAAATCAAGTGCATTGAATAGCCCACACTGTCTAGGAGATTTCTTAAATTACATGTAACAAATTGGTTATGTCGACAAGATATAAGCAGTCTATACATCGTCATTGACCTAGTGTAATAAGTCTTGTAAACATAACACAGCTTTCATGTGGACATTTCCATGATGGGTAAAATAGTACAAGGGTCTTGCACACTAAATAATTGAGCCGTGCCATGACAAAACCTGGCTTATTGCTTTGCAACATTGTACAGACCAAGCGCCATTGTCATCATAGGCTCTATATCGGAGTAAGGTCTATACTGCCAAATAGATTATATATAATGCAGCTATGTAAAATGCTTTAGATGCTTGATGGTGTCAAGCAGTGTAGTTCAAGGCCAGCCACGGCGTCTTTTGATCCTCACTGATTGCAATGCAACTATAAGCCAGGTTTTCTCATGACATGGCTAAATAAGTTTTAAAGTATGTCGAAGAACCCGTTTCACTTTAAATGTTAGACGTAAATGAATGTTTAGTGTTCGAATATGTATTTACGGGTTTTTAAGTTCTGATTTTAAGATAAAATATACATGTAGTCTACTTTGAACAACAATTACCTATGTTCTGCTACACAACTGATTCCCACTACAAATAGTTTGGAACAAGTTTGCTTACTCGTATGACGCGGGTTCTGACCAGGGGTTATATTGTCTGTCAATGTTTAGAAAGATGCTTGTAATTTTCATTTTGTACAAGTTTTGATGTTTGATAATATTTGGTCCGTAAACCATTTTTGAGATGACTTGAAGGTAGACCATACTAATGCAAGATGATCTTCAGCGGCCGGTACTGTTTCTTGTATAGCATTTTACCACTTCCTCTAACACATTGTAAATTGAAAATCGCATTTTCCAATTTAGGATAGTTCATTTTGGACAATTGTAGGATTTGGTTGCAATGAATTGCAATGAATTACAATATTACAAACAGCGCATACTCATATCAGAGGGCTCTTTAAGGAGCGCTCTGATCAGGATCTGCACTGTTTGCATAGGCCAAGTATGAGCTTTATATGTACGATGTACACTGCAAACTAAGGTTCAACGTACAGTCGAATGAACTCGCTTAAACCGAACCTACCGATATTTCGACGAATGAATTACATTTTTTAATGTTTGGTTAAGTCGAACATATCCGTAGTTCAAAGTTAAAACGTGGCTAAGCCACGTTTTAACTTTAAACTACGGGTATGTTCGACATAACCAAGATCGAGATATCGAAGTTCGACTGTATTAAGATTCTACAGCGGACAAGATGTTATAATTTCCCGTCTAAACGCAAGCGAAACTCATAGGCATTACAGTACTGAACCTTATTAAATTAACAATTTTTTGCGATTCGCTTGCAAATCGATGGCAATTCGTCTGCGATTCAAGTTACTAACTTTACCCTCGGGTAAGTTTTCTTGAATGGTGTATCTCACAACTGTTCGCAAATATGCATTCGTTATGTTTTTCGATTCCATTTTTGTCACAACCGCTTCGGATAATTCGCATAAAAATATATAAACGTAGGATTTGATTTTTGAAGCGCGCGATTCGATGGCAATTCGATGGCAATTCGATAGCAATTCGCTTGCGATTATCAATTTAATTAAATAAGGTTCAGTACTGTACAATAGAATGTAGAAAAGGAAAACTCTTTAATTCTGACTATTTATTGTAACGCAGCGTTTCATTAGGGTCTACACTGTTTGCCAATACCTACTTTAGTAAACACAAGGCTTAAATGGGTTAATGAAAAAACATTTCATTTTCCCAAACCGTTTATATACTCTCTGATACTTTGCGAAAAGTATGTTATAAAAAACTTGCTTTTTTTGTCACATACATTTCGATCGGACAGACTGTCCGGCTTTTATCGTGATTGGCTACAATATTGTCTGAATAATGACAACGTTGGTGTAAATATGCCGACAATTTTCTGACACTAACAAGGCAATTATTGGCGAAAATGAGAACTTTTATTGCAGTTAAGCCATAAAATTAGTTAGCAAGCAATAACGTTATTTAGCAGACATAATCCTGCGGACGACATTATCATAATAACTAACATTAATGGGAAGTGTGGTACAGTGGAGGAAACGATATTCTTTACCGTTTAAACACAAACGAAACGCAAACGTAAAGCACAAAAATGGAGAAAATGACAACTTTTCCAAAATTCTGTCTATTCATGACTAAATCAAGATTCCAGTTATCGAAGTTTGTCTGTATTTTCGCAGAAAAAAATCAAGGAAGGGAATCTACATTCAATGAAAATAAACAATATGTACTTTTATTTTAACCCATTTGCGCGTAATGAATTATTCGATTCTTAAACATTTTATATCTAAGACATGCCTGGTATAAGTTATCTTTTTTATTTTGTTTGATATTGAATATCCTATAAGCAAACAGCGTAGACTCCGACCAGGCGCTGCTTTATGCAGCGTCTGAGCAGAGGCTTTAATGTTTGCCTATATCCCATAGATGGGATAGTGCGCACAAATGGATTAAGAATGTGTACCAAGACGAAAACGTTATTTCTGATCGTTTGAACTCAGAAATAAATAAAAACTACAAAAACGTCTGTTCGTTATGGTTACACGATGTCTGATCTGAATCAATACTGTTTACATATTGAAGTGTTCAAGAGCTTAGCAAAAGAAAGGGTTAATATTTTAAATATCTATTTTCAGTGTTTCCTCCCTACCATGGCCCCAAAACAATGATTCCCTCCTTATCACAACGCTTGTCGTTGTTGCCTCAACAAGGAAACTATGCCCAACAGTTGCAATGTAGACTGCTTTAAATTGTCCTCTACTGTTTTTCTCAAACACACATTTTGGAAATTGTAACGAAACAAAAAAATTGTGAGTGACAAACACCTTCAATCCAGATCAGACGCCACATTACGCGGCGTCTGATCTTGATTTAAGCTGTTTGCCAAATGTAAGCCAATTTCACTCCCTATTACAACTCACTCGGAACAACAAACACAATCTTTGTCTCTTATTGGGTGTTGTTGAAGATAGGAAACACTGTAGGTGCAATATGTTCATAGTTTGAGAGTATCAGACAACAGCTTTGGCTTCGAACTGTTTGCAATGGACAGATGTCCCCGTGGTACAAGCGCGTCTGTATGAACACAATACGGTACCGCCTGTAGATAGCGCCATTAAGCTCTATTTGATTTTCTTCTGCATTATTTGTCTTGCTAAGTGATTGTCAATGTAGTATTTTCTGCACGAATTATTTAGACGATTACCTAAAACCCCATCTGGTTTACTATTCAGTACAGAAACCTGTAGAACTATTAACCCCTTAACTGCCATATCCCTAGTAAAACAGTAACTTGTAAGCAGTTTAGATCCTGATCAGACGCTGCGTGACGCAGCGTCTGATCAGGATCAAACTGTTTTACACTAAATTCACTTTATCTAAAATCAAAATATAAAAAATAAGGAAATAAAAACAGACAACAATAATAATTGTTTCATATTGGTGACGTCATGGAAGTAAAAGGATTTAAATATTCAAGTTAAATGCAAAACATACCAGCAGCACTATACGCTCATTTATGAACGACCTTCTTATCTTATTGATCTGCTCGTGCATTATACTCAATCAAAATCAATTTACTCTTCGAACGAATGCCCAAAAGTATAAAATTGGAACGAAACCTTGGTCCAAGGTTATAAAGAGTTTTAGTTGAGTCTGAAATCGTCTCAGACTCGTCTCAAACTCCTTATGACTTTTGGGACTGAAGCCATGGTTCTCAAAACATAAAATAAAACGCATATTGTTATAAAGTAGCATAGCACGAGACGATAATATAGAAATGTAACGGCTTGCATGATTTGTTAAAAAGTAGACATGTGTTGTATTTACGTGCAATATAAACTATTATTTCTAAATATCATAGTGTCATACTGTTTGTTTCGTGCCGTTATGTTTCAAAAGAACTGAACACAATCGACATTTATATAACGGCACAACAACAAAATAAATTTGGCACAGACAACAACCATTTCTCAGTCTGGATATGGGCTGCGTAAATATCGCCGTCTGTTTATTTTTCTCAAATTTCGATGTAGCAATTTGACTGACAAATCACCAAATTCGATCCTAATCTAGGTCACTCGGCATCTAAGGATCAAACTTGTTAACAAATGACGGTGATCTCGATATGAGACAGTGCTGTGTTAAATCAAAGTCCTGTATACTTCAGGTTACAAGCCAATTGACATTTTCTCCTGAGTGTCTTCTATCCTGACGCAAACATCGTAATTACCCACCATATAGAACGTTGGTTGCCAGTGGCAATGAGGCCAGTAGTTATTGCATCTTCATTGTCACTACAGTGGCCGCCATCACCTTAGGATAATGAATTGTTTACTTAACCTTTTCATCCTCAATTATTCGGGAGATTTTAACCTCTTCACTGCTTTATTGTTATCTGATTCAGTATTGTTGTCTGCTTTACACGTTTCAAAGTTAGATTTAATGTTGTATGTTTTAAAAACTATCGATAAGAGTGTTAACAGGGTGGGTCCTGATCAAACGCCACGTAATGTGGCATCTGATCAGGACCCAAACTGTTAACAAACGTGCCTTATGGTGTCGTTAAGAGTGTAAAGCGTTAACACGTTGTTATAGTGTAGAAGGTGCTGTTCTTTTTCGTTAAAAACATGAGAAAAACTACTACTTTCAGATATTTCTTATTATTTATTTCAATATGAGCGGCAAACATTTTGGAACCTGATCAGACGCCTAATTACCCGGCGTGTGTTCTTGCTCCATGCTGTTAACACTGTACAGTGGAGAATCTGTTATTATTTCCCGTTTAAACGCAAACGTACGCAAACGCAAAGCACTAAAACGTAGAAAAAACCAACTTTTAGACAATTCTGATAATTCTTGTTTATCTTGGTGGCAAACAGTTTGGAGCCTGATCAGACGCCGGGTTACCCGGCGTCTGATCTGGCTCCAAACTGTTTGCACTGCAAATAATAGATTTAGCGTAAACGCGTTTATTGGGAAAGAATAACAGATTCTCCACTGTACATTATGGTTTTAGCATAAAGGGGTGTATTGAGAAAGAATAACGTTTTCTCCACATTTATCATTCAAACGTTGTTATACAAACACAAAAGGAATTCTATTCATGAGAAACATGCTTATTGCATTTACACAGGGTAGATCAAGATCAGCTGCCGAATCAAAGGCGCAGCGGCTGGTCTTGATCTACTCTGTTTGACACCCACAAGCATCTAAAGTTTTGTATGTAGCTGTTTTATAAACGGTATTTAGCAGTGTAGACCAAACTCAGATACAGAGCCTGCATGGTCGACAACGGTGCTTACAATGTTGCAATGCAATAAATAGAAGATCTTGTATGAGTGCTCATTATTTATCATTTTTAATAAACGAGTTGACTAAAATAATATGACGCGAGCCTTGGCGAGCGTCATATTCATTTTAGTCAACGAGTTTATTAAGAATGATAAATAATGAGCACGAATGTGAGATTCTATTTATCACATAACAAGTTTAAGCACCTACTAAATTGATTAAAGCCGTAGTTTGTAGACCCTCCGCTATATAGATTTTACGCCAAAACGTTACGTTGTTTACGTTAACGTCATATTAAATGACGTCATTGCGTGCCGCTACATGCAGCGCATTTTGGCGAACAAGTTGGGCCGGAGCCCAAAAAATGATATTCCACTAGTGGATTACGATATTTATACAATCGCTTTATGCAACTCCCAGACCGCAAACTATGTGATAAAGTAGGTGACATTTTCAACGCCATATGCGACCTAGGTATACCGAATTTGCGAAAAAAATAATTTATTATCTGATTAGGATTCCAAACTGCTTGACACTTGACTTAAGTTTTCTTCCGTCATATTTCTTCAAATATGAGTTCTACTATAATGCAGGCGACAATATCAAAACTGACGATATTTGGTTTGTTAAAGAATTAAATCCGACGGTTAAATTTGACGTGGATGCGGCCATGCTTATATATTGGATTGGTCTGATATTTATCTAAGGATAGCATGATAGAAATTATCATTTCTGTTTTGTTTAATTTTGAAATTATCATCTAACAATGTAGATTTTGATCAGACACTGCATCTGACCAGAATTTACACTTTTTGCCTATGTCCCATATATGGGATTGTGGGTACGAATAGGTTAGAAACAAAACACTTTAAAGATGTTTCTAGTTTAAAAAGTGGAGAAAATTTATTTTTTCCAAATAAACGCGTTTACGCTTAAACTATTATTTCCATTGTAAACAGTTTGGAGCCAGATCAGATGCCGGGTAACCCGGCGTCTGATCAGGCTCCAAACTGTTTGCCACTCCAATTAAAATCATTTGCAAGATATTTCAAAGAGTTGTAATTTTCTACATTTTAGTGCATTATGTTTGCGTTGAGTATGTGTTCAAACTGAAAAGAATAGCGTCTTCGCAACTGTACTTCTAACCTCATGGTTTCTAACGCCTTGGTTTTGCAAACTACTTTACCAAGGTCTCACAGGGATCTGAAACTCACTGTCTGTAATGCTTTTTAACCATTAGCACACTACAAGCTTGTCGTCTTCAAATTTTTTTACGTCTGAAACAATTCTCCAAGCTGATTTGTCTGTTCTCTGTTTTTAGAAAATATACTTCTTTCAGGAAGTAGAAATACAATGGTCCGTCACTACAACGACCCTCCAAACAACGACTCTCTCCTTACAACGACCCTTGTCGTGTTCCCCTACGTTCAACCTTTTCATGGCTGTAATACGGTCTGCTTAAATTTGTTGTCTGCTGTTTTTCTCAAAGGTACATGAACATATAAGTAGACATGTTGATAGAAAAAAATATAATGACGAGTGACAAACAGCTTGAATCAATATCAGACGCCGCGGTACGCAGCGTCTGATCTGGATTCAAGCTGTTTGCAAATGTAAGCCAATTCTTCATTTCCCCTCCTTTAACGACTCCCTCCGAACAACACACACAATCTGTATCTCCCATTGAGTATCGTTGTAGAGAGGGATCACTGTAGTTTATTCATTTCTCCATACATACAGTGGAGAATCTGTTATTCTTTCCCGTTTAAACGCAAACGTACGCAAACGCAAAGCGCTAAAACGTAGAAAATAACAACTTTTGGACAATTCTGATATTTCATGTTTATCTTGGTGGCAAACAGTTTGGAGCCTGATCAGACGCCGGGTTACCCGGCGTCTGATCTGGCTCCAAACTGTTTGCACTGCAAATAATAGTTTTAGCGTAAACGCGTTTATTGGGAAAGAATAACAGATTCTCCACTGTACATAGAGATCTAAAACGTGATCACATAATAAGTGTGAACGGGTTAAACATACAGAGGGAATGTTCACCTAAACCAAGCTTGACATAAGGCAAAATCATGTTTCGAAATATCGGATTAATCGAGTTATGTGAGTTCGAGATATCGAATATCGACTGTATTTAGTAAATATTCAACATTTACCTTCCGCGTAATGTTGTATGATCTATGTCGTATGACAAATGTTTTTTTTTATGGTTATTTATTTTTTTGTTTATTTATTTCTCTTCAGTGCACAATACATCAATAATTACATAACACACCAATAATCATTTAGTACACTACCACTCTAATTAGAGTTATAAGAGACTAAGAGCATGTAACTTAAAAACAGCATAGCAACTATCATACACACAAGATAAGATAGAGTTGAAATTAACTAGCAATCTGAGAGAATTATACTGAAAAGGCACATGTGTATGTGCTCAAGTGGTTTGCTTGACCTTGATAATGTCCATTATGTTACTTTTAGAAAAACAGCACTCGACAAGTTTAAGCAGACGATATTGCGGCAGTGACTGAGTTAGATATAATTGTCTTGTTTGGGAAACAGCAGCAAGTGTTGTTGTAAGGAGGGTATCGTTGTTCAGAGGGCAATTATAGGGATGATTCTCTGAATCTTGAATTTTCAAGATACTATCTTGATTTTTTAAGATAATAGCTTGAATTTTCAAAATACAAACATAAACAATTATTTCTTAAAGTGGCACTATCTGGCTTCCGTACTTACTTGCCAGAGTCAAAAAATCATCTCTGAATGTCGCTATTCAGTTTCCTCTCTTGTTTTGTTGACCTAGTGTTATTTGAGAACTTCAGCTGACTTAACAAGTATAATAAATCATCTAATACAGGAACAAAACAAGACACCCAAGACATTTACTGTGAAACTCGGAATATTTATTGAAAGATATACACTTGAATTGTTGGCTGAATTTGCAAAACTGCACACGTAGAATATTAATGTTTCTTTAACATATAGCAAAACCTTATACCGTCAATCCCTAAATAAGAACAGTGTATTATAGCAGCATTCAGCATTTACAGTGGCGAGTAGGTTATTCTTTCCCATTTAAAGCGTTACTCTAAATCTATTATTTCAATTGCCAACAGTTTTGAGCCTGGTCAGACGCCGGGTAACCCGGCGTCTGATCAGGTTCGAAAAGTTTTTGCTTTTCATAGTAACATGAATAGTAAGATTTGTTGAAAATATGTTATTTTTTCCGGTTTGGGGGTTTCGTGTGCGTCTCGTTTGAGTTTTAACGTGAGAGAACGTCGTCTTCTTTGCTGTCCGACAATATTGACCTGACGTTGGTGACTTCTATCAGCATAATTTCTCACTCTGTTGCATTTAAAAATATAGCTTCGTTCACTTCGTTATCATTTATACGAGAACGCACATTGTAACCACATCGGTACCGAGAAAATATAGCATTGCCCAGTTTCACAAATATCGACAGGTATTTAGCGCAAGTGGTAAGGAAGACGACCGTACAATATTTTTCCGTACAGTCAGTGGTTCGAATCCCATGCAATACTCATAGATGTTTTCACTTTTTTAATAATTTATACTGTTTCTTTAAAGTATTCGTACAACATCTATTTCGATTGGAACACGATTTGTGTTTATTTTTTAAACAAAAAGTATGTCATAGCGTCTGTTTGGTTTATAAGATAACATTTTATAAAAAAAAAAAATCCCCTCTATCGGGATTCGAACCTGGAACCTCGATGTTGTAAATCCCTTGCTTTAACGACACACCTATTGCAGATGAGGTACACCTGAGGGTTGTAAATTAGGTATAGATTGGCAAGAGTCGCAGGTAAGGACATCGATGAACTTACATGAATTAAAACCCATTCGAAAGCGCAACATGATGCGTTTAAGTAGACACGATTATACTAGGAGACTCGAGAATAATAGTTTATCAACAACAACTTTTTGCACTTGCTCAATATGGAGCGTTAATCCACTGAGGATCACTACGGTTACAATATTCACGTAAACAACCGAAACAACCCGAAACGGTACGATTTGCTATCGATTGTTGATTTATACAGCGTCATCTCACTATACTTTATCCATGCATAACCAACAACCAATAAGGAAAAGCGAAATTAAGCTTAATTTTCTGTCTTTGATGTAGTATAGAATGTTACAGTGGAGAAGACGCTATTCTTTCCCGTTTTAAAAAAACGCCAACGAAATGCAAACGCATTGCAATAAAATGTAGCAAATGACAAGTTTTTGACAATTTCTGACTTTTTATTTTTATCGGAGTTGCACACAATTAGCAACCTGATCAGATGTCGGGTACCCAGCGTCTGATCTGCTTCCAAACTGTTTGAAATGACAATTGAGCGTAAACGCGTTTATCGGGGAAGAATAACGTTTTATTTTAAATGTGTCAAGAACCTGTGATTAATGGCACACGTATAATTAGAGCAACATAACAAAAATCGTTTGTCAATTAGGAATATTTGAATTGCTTTCAACTGTATCGTCTTATCAACAAAATTCGACTGCATTTATTTTTTTTAGAATACACAATTTCGGAGTTTGATAAAATCCACGCTGGTGTGAGCAAGAATCCAGATGGTCCATTTTAGTCAACAATTTTTTCAGCAATTGGTCTGAATCAAAACTGTTTGTAGATACATGTACAATCAAAGTCGCTTTGATTGAATCGTCCACTTAACTCAAAACATACAATGTCAATTAGTATAGGAAATGTCAGAGTCGTTTAGGTCGGATGGCAGCAGTTTTGAGTTTGAGACATTTAATAAATACAGCGCTCCCTCTCTACAACGGCACTCCAAATAACGACTCCCGCCTTACAAGCTGTTTGCAAATGTTAGCCACTTTCCCTCCCTACAACAACTCCCTCCGAACAATCTCAAATCATCAAAACATTATCGTTTGGTTTAAAATTGTGTCAGTTGTTATGTATTTTCATATAGTTGGAATCCAGCTAGTGCGTTACATATGACCTAGATTCAACATCTTTGCAAGTAGCATTTCAAGTAAGATCGTCAGGCAAATGAATAATTTACCCTTTCGGAGCCAAGTTAATCGTGAGTTTTCCTCTTTTACCGCTCTTTGTAGTCTGCTTGAATATCTTTCTCTGCAAGATCATCTTAAAGTTAGATTGAAAGAACATTGTGATATGACGTAAAATATATTGATATGAGTGTCAAGCAGTTTGGATCTTGATTGGATGCCGCGTGACGCCTTTAAGCGACTTCGGTGCCGCAAGGGTTAGTTAACACTATATAGTTGTCTTTTGAAAAAATGCACCGTCTGCACCTTTTTTCTATTAATCTTTTTTAATTTTCTATCAGAAAATATCACCATAGACAGATTGGTTGGTAACAGCTCGGAGCATAATAAGACACCAACTTACTCTGTATTTTTTCCAGTTGGAACATGCATTCTTAGAGGAAATGCGTTTCTTTGAAGTACTCAAATATAGTTTTACTCTTATGCATTGGGCAGTACAGTAATCCTACTCTAATACAACACCCAATGGGAGACAAATAGTTTGTGTGTTGTTCGCTGGGAGTTGTTATAGGGAATGAAATTGGATTACATTTGCAAAGAGCTTAAATCCAGACCAGACGCCGCGTCTGATCTGGATTCAAGCTGTTTGTCACTCGTCATTATGTTTTTCTGTCAAAATGTCTATCAAGTGACTTGAGAAAAAACAGCATACGACAAGTTGACGTTATCACGGGGGGCCAACTAGGTATTACGATGAAATGTTTGTCTACGACAACCTATATGGGTATTATAACAAATTTGTATTGCTACGAAGGCAGTTTTGTTGTCGTAGACAAACATTTCTCACTATATACACTGACTTCGTAGCTATACACATCTCTTATAATACCCATATAGGTTGTCGTAGACAAACATTTCATCGTAATACCTAGTTAGCCCCCCGTGGTTATTGCAGCCGTGATAAAGTTGGACACCATTGTCTTGTTTAAGGAACAGCGGCAAGTGTGATCGTTGTTCAGAAGGCCGTTCTTGGGAGGGAATACTTTTGATTATTCTATCACAATAAAAGTTCATGTGATGATACATCCATATCTGTTGCGAAAACGTTAGGTGCCAGATAAGACGCAAAAGAACCCTGTCGTCTAATCCGGGCCAAACGTGTTTGCCACTAAGATTTAGATAATTTATGTACACCTTTAAGCATTTCATTATCCATGACGCCATAAAGCGCGTTTGCAAACAGTTTGGATCCTAATCAGACGCCGCGTGACGCTTGTTTCGAAATTTAGTCAGTCATATTGCTTTATATCTAACTTTGAAAATATATTGCAGCAAACAATATTGAAGCAGACGACACTATAGCGGTGAAGGGGTAGCCAACTCTGGACAAATTTGATCATGAAAAGGGTTAACCATTTGCCTGCTGGTCGCGACTTGATTATTATTGCAAACAGTTTGCGTAACGCGGCGTCTTATCTGGATCCAAACTGTTTGACACTCGTCTTTAGGTTTCTGTACTTAAAAAAGGTATATATCTACATTTAACAAACTTTGCAGACGACAAATTCGAATCAGACGACATCACCGCAGGATAAGGGTTAACAGCCTGTCCTTGCCTGCAGGGCAGTAATCCATGTTCGATGCAGCCACCTGTAATGAGGTGTCGCGTAATATCAGACATTATGCTCCTCAGGAAACCATAATAGCTGTGATAAGTACTTGTAGAACGATCATCATTATTTGTCATTACGATAAGGTCATCGAGAGAAGAGTCAAAGACACAACGAAGAAGAAATACTTTAGCCACGCAAAATCAACTATGATCAGGGCAGTCACTCCGTTAAACAAATTACTGAATAAATACGCATTTTAACGTCTCTGATAATAGCCCTCCCTATGAGAAATTAGTTCCACGTTATACAGTCATAAATATGCAGCATAAGAAGATTGTTCTACTGTGTTCCTTCCTAACAATCGTCCACACAACATCGACACCCACTTTACAATGACCCTTGCCGTAGTTCCCTAAACAGAACAATTGTGTCTAACGCTTTTGCTGCTTTAATATCGTTTGCTTAAGATCGTATTCTGCCGTTTTTCTCAAAGTTACAAACAGGACATTTTGACAGAAAAAACGTAATAACGAGAGACAAACAGCTTGAATCTAGATCAGACGCCGCGTTTGTTTTCAAATGTAAGCCAGTGTAAGTAGATGGCATTCGACTATTCATTATGTGGAAAATGACAAGAACACTTTAGGACAGCAATTCTTGCTCGATGCAACCACCTGTAAAATGTGTGTCTCGTAAGATTAGGCATGTGTCTCCGCATGAAACCATAATAGATGCAATGATATAGTAATTGTAGAACGATCATCAATATTTGTTTTTACGATAAGGTCATCGAGAGACTAGTCAAATACACAACGTAGAAGAGCTACTTTAGCCCCGAAAAACCCAACTATGATCAGATCAGTCGCTCTGTTAGACTTATTACTGAATAAAGTGTTTTTTTTAACGTCTGTGAGAATAGTTTCACGTTATACAGTCATAATTTGCAGCATAAAAATATCGTTCTATAGTGTGCCCTCCTAACAATGATCCTCCCAACAACGACACCAACTTTACATCGACCATTGCCGCTGTTCCCCAAATCGGACAACTACATGTATGTCTAACTCTTTTACTGCTGCAATATCGTCCGTTTGAAATTGTCGTCTTCTGTTTTTTCTCATATTAACATATAAGTTGACATTTTTACAGAATAAAATTTTAAAATAATGACGAGTGACAAACAGATTGAATCCAGATCGACGTCTGATCTGGATTCAAACTGTTTGCAAAATTATGCCAATTCTTGATGTTCCCTCCCTATAACGATTCCTCCGAACAACACACAATATGTGTCTCTCAATTGGTGTCGTTGTAGAGAGGAAGTACTGTACACAGTTCCCGTTTCATAAAACTTCTTACGACAAATGTTGTCGTAAGTCAGATTATAAAAGTCTCAATAACTATTTATTTCTCCATCTAATCCTGTCTTGTGGCATCTCTTTGGAATCGTCTTTCCAAGACGATTCCAGAAAGATGTCACAAGACGGGATTAGATAGAGAAATAAGAAATTAAATGTATTTTAAAGTTTTGACTTACGACAACATTTATCGTAAGAAGTTTTATGAAACGGGCCCCTGTAGAAAATTCCCAGTACTACCTGAACTCCCTGTGATTGATGTTCACAGGCAATTGCAGTAACCATATATCGAGATTGATTGTTGCAGAAAATGCAAATTTAAGCATGAAAAGCCATCTAAATGGAAATTGAAAAGCAAGTTATGACAAAATGAGATTCGACATACAGCGAACCCAAACTACATGTGTTATAACAAGAGGATGTTTTTCTCTTCCGTTTCAAAGAAATTCACCCTGAGAGCGCAAACGCAATGTTAAAAGTGTCTGACAGTTATTTGAAATGTTTGACATTCATTGTTTGACTTCAAATGTGTTGGGTATAGAATAGTGTTCCTCTGCATTTCAAACTGTTTAATAAAAATATTAAATAGATCACAAACAGGAAGAAGCATTGGCAAATTCTGAAATGTGTTGGATACTTAACGAATAAATACGAAAGACTCAAGCAGGAAACGTAACACAAACAATACACCCACCTCTCAAGCAGAACACACACACACAGTCATACCACAACAAACACACACGCACGCACGCACGCACAACGCACGCACGCACGCACGCACGCACGCACGCACGCACGCTCGCACGCACGCACGCACGCACGCACGCACGCACGCACGCACGCACACACACACACACACACACACACACACACACGCAATACCATTCCTACACACTAAATAAAACAACACGCAAGACAAACATAAAGCAAAGTGAATATAGGAGCCCGCCTTGGTACGGTCAGTAGCAATCAATAATTAACTATAAATTAATTAATTATTAACAACCACTGGGGGGTTAAACCTGGGTTTAGGGGCGCCCAACCTCACACTTATCTCCTATATTCACCTATAAAGACAAACAGTGTACAGTGTAGCCCTCTGTTTGGTGTCTACATTGTTTGTCACTTTGCAAAATATAGTAAAAATAACAAAAATACAATGTAGTCAAAACTAGAAATCGGAAATTTCAGTTTGCTTGGGTAATGAAACTCAAAGTTATATGCAATTTACAATTTTGGCTTCAAAATAGTTTCTTTTACATTGGTATTATTCCGTATGTTATACGAAAATGACTCTATATGCACGAGAGCATATTAGTCACGTACTATTATAGTTTCAACAAACATGAAATCCTCTCAAAACTAAAACCAGTTCCAGGATTTTTGTGTTCAATGTAAGACGCCATCAAGATGAAAATGTATGAATATTACCATTCTAATGTTGGCTTTACTCGTGCACAAACCATTCATTTCGAGAACCTAATAGTATAATGACATGCCGTTAGTCTCCCTAGTTAGTCACGAAATACGCAGTCGAAATGCAATAAATAGAGGCAACACGTTTATCTTACACTGGCAAAATCCTTAATTCCCCGGTGAAACGCAAACGAAACTAAAATACAATGTTATCAAAATTAGGAGATGACAGTTCGAACTATTTCTTTAGATCTAAGTAGCAAGTACTTTGGAGCTTGCGCAGACGCTAATTCAACTGTATGCGTACTTGTGTATAGATCAACACCATTCAATGTCAGACGTTTAATGCTAATACATGTACAGTGGTGAAAGTAAAATAGAAAACTCCTAAGAGAAAACACAGTGAATGAGTTAAGCAGAAAACGTTATTCTTTCCCAATAAACGCGTTTACGCTAAAACTATTATTTTCACTGCAAACAGTTTGGAGCCAGATCAGACGCCGGGTAACCCGGCGTCTGATCAGGCTCCAAACTGTTTGCCACCAAGATAAAGATGAATTATCAGAATTGTCAAAAAGTTGTACTTTTCTACGTTTTAGTGTTTTGCGTTTGCGTACGTTTGCGTTTAAACGGGAAAGAATAACAGATTCTCCACTGTATTCTGCTCTAATAAGAAATGTTATTATCACTGTTGTCACCTGATATTACTTGTATATGCCACTATGCAAAAATCATGTTGATTGTATGCCTGAGTGTAAGAAAGATATGTTCTATCTGAAATTGAAAGACTAGATTTAGCATGAGCGCGTTCATTCGGAACTACATGTATTAACATCTACTTCAATCTACACTATACCTATACCCATTTAAGTAAAACAAAACATTATACAATTAAAAGTACCAAATCCTTCAGGAAATGTTGACGATTAATTTCAATCTGATTGTTCAACTGTATACAACCTGATCACACTCCAAAATCTACACATCTGATCTATATCAAACAGTTAGCAACAGACAACCAATGCTAAAGTACACTTTTGGGAGAAATGAATAGCATTCTTTGTCTACCGTCATGTCTAATTTAATTTTGGCTTTACTCTCTTCTCTAAGCTATTGTAGGCAAACTACAGTGAGAATACGTTATTCGTTCCCGTTTAAACGCAAACGAAACGCAAACGCAAAACACTAAAATGTTGAAAATAACAACTTTTCGACAATTCTAACAATTGATATTAAGCTGAATGGCAAACAGTTTGGAGCCTGATCAGACGTCGGTTTAACCGGCGTCTGATCTGGCACCAAACTGTTTGTAATGGAAATAATAGTTTTAGCGTAAACGCGTTTATTGGGAAAGAATAACGTCTTCTCCACTGTAACAATCGAATGATATACAAGTGACAGAACTGTGTCAACAAGTATCACCAGCAGCACTCAGTCTACAGCATTTTCAACAATTAAGACCACGTAAGGCACCTTTATGAAACAATTGTTGCTCATTCTTTACGTGTCCACCAGAGTGCCCTGACAAGGTTATTGACTCGAATAATTTGTGTATTTTTATAAATATTACTTTGTTTATCTGATAAAAGCAGTCAGAAACTATTTTAATAATGCCCGTGGAAATATTGCTAGAAATGTTTCCTAAAGCACAACGTCACAAAAATTAAAGGTAACAATTACAATCGCCCTACTGAAGGCATTTTCTTATAAGCGTTTACATCGAAACTAATATTTATGTTCTTAATTTCATAAAACATTTCTTATTATTTCTACAGATGTTCAGTGAAATTACAATCCGAATGTTACACAATTTGGATCCAGATCAGACGCCGAGTAACTCGGCGTCTGATCTGGATCCAAATTATTTGCATATGTAAGTCATGTCTTGAATATTGCATTAAAGGTTAATGCACACACCCTTGCTTAAGACGTGTTTCTATTCAATTATAGAGGTTTGATAATTAGATTCGCAGTGAAAGCAGGAGCGAGGTAACTCGATAAAACAAAGTCTTGTCAAAAATAAAAGCCACCTGACCTACACCAGGCCACCTTGCCTTTTCGTATACATGTATCTATACAGTACTCCCTCCCCACAACGTCTCTTTGAACAAAGTTTACCTCCTTACAACGACGCTTGTGCCTGTTTCCCAAAGTAGACATTAGGTCCAAACTCCAAGGTTGCAATATCGTCTGCCTAAAATTGTCGTCTACTGTTTTTCTCAAATCATTTATAGGTAATCTTGACAGAAACACATCAAAAAATTATAATGACGAATGACAAACAGTTTGAAAAAAACGACCCTGTTTTGAATCCAGATCAGACGCCGCTTGATCTGGATTCAAGCTGTTTGTCAATGTAAGCCAATTTCCCTCCCTATAACAACCCCTCCGTACAACACACATAATCTGTATCTCCGATTGGGTGTTGCTGTAGAGAGGGAGCACTGTAGTTGGTTTGACTTCAAAATGTTTCTTGCTTCTACCGAAGTATTCGGGTTGAAGAAAAGCGCGAAAAACGTCAGGCTTTTCCACTAAACGCGTGCATATTTTAATAAATATTGGTTGCTAAGAAAAACCATGTTGAACCAGATGAAATGTCAAGCAATCGGGTACATGTATCTGATCAGCCTCTAAATCCCTTTACTGCCGTGACGTCATCAGTTTTAAACAATTGTCGTCTGTTTTTATTTCTTAAATTTTAAATTTCGCTATTTTGACAGAAGAAATATTTAAATGAGTGTCAAACAGTTTGGATCCAGATCAGACGCCGCATAACGCGAAAATGATAATTTGAGTGTAAACGCGTTTATTGGGAAAGAAAAACGTTTTCTCAACTGTATTATGCTAGAGATTAATGACATCCAAACCTTTATGTAAATAAATCGTCCATAATTCCAGAAATATGTAATATTTTACATTCCATTAGATTCCGTTGGGGTTTAGTTTCACCGGGAAACAATAAAGCAACATAGGAGATATCCACTATGAAATATTTTATAATATAACATTATAGATCAAAATACCAACTGCATTTGATAGGTTATTTATGGACATTGTGCGTTTGTGGAAATATCGGTTTCATCTTATTTAAGACCGGCTGTCAAAATTCTTTGTATAAAACAAATGCAGGATAGCTTTACGAGACAACTTATTTTCCCAACCAATAAACCAAACATGCAACTATGATGGTACTGTTGTGGATTGCAGAATAAAACTAAACTACAGTGTGCATATTTTAACTAATGGAAATCAAGGAATCAACCCTTTTACTATGTAACCCCGAGCACAACATGTTTTATTTAACACTGTTAGAGTGGTATATGGTACATGTGTATGTACGCTTCACGCTATTATTTCTAATTTAGTCTTTGAATTTTTAAATTTCAAAAGCTGACACCATGGATATTCACGTGTTTGAAATTAATCTGGGATCGTTTTCAAGTTCTTTTAAGCATGATCAAATTTGACATACAAACATTTGAAAACGATCTCAGACGTGTCATGAAAACAACTGACTTATTGCGTCGCAAACAGTGTAGATCAAGATCAGCCACTGCGACTGGCCTTTATAGACTCTGTTTGACACTAACATGCATCTAAAGCATTGTATTTAGCAGGAAAAGATACAGTTATTGGCAGTGTAGACCAAGCTCGGATACAGAGCATGGGATGACAACGATGCCTCGGCCCATGCGTATAAAGCGTTTGAATCGAGTTTTGAATAATTCTCAAGCATTTGATTGGCCAGATTTGAGCCCAGGCTCAAATCTGACCAATCAAATGCTTGGGAACGAACTCAGATTCAGCTGAAACGCTTTATAAGTGCTGGGCCTAATCCCTGTGCAATATTGCAGGGCAATTAGACATATTTGGTCATGTCACATTTCTAATAGTTTGCATGGGATTGACTGTTCCATCAGCCATATTGCAAATGGATAGCAAACACAGAAATAATGCACCTGTTGACTTGTTTATCAGTTGTTATCATTTTACCACTGTGCGTGATGCTATTAGTGTAACTGTTTCACTCAGTGCAGTGGCACTTTTGTAAGCTTACCATTCTTTTTAATGGATGAAATCCATTTAGCCCCTTTACTGCCATGACGTCATCAGATTGAAACAATTTTCGCCTATTCTTATTTCACTAATCCTTAAATTGTAGGTTTATTTACTTCAAAAATATATAATTAAGTGTCAAACAGTTTTGATTCTGATTTTGATGCCGCGTTGTGTGGCGTCCATACTGTTTTAATAAGGCCACTCGGGGTTGGTGCTGACGATCAAATATACCTATAAGGAAACCAAAATAGTTCCAAAACGGAAGCGTTAATGTGTTTTATTTGCCCTGTCCTGATATTGCACTTACCTTGGACACTGACAACAATTATTTAGTTTTCGGTTTATACACGAGCCATGCCATGACAAATCCAGCCTTATTGTATTGCAACATTTCACAGACTGAGCTCCGTCGTCATCAAAGGATCTGTATCTGAATTTAGTCTACACTGCCAAAAACATGTACCGTATATATTACAGCTACTTAAAATGCGTTAGATCCTTGTGGATGTCAAACAGTGAAAGACCAAGGCCAGTCGCTGAGTCTTTCACTGTTTGCAATACATTAAGGCAGGTTTTCTCACAGTATGGCTCTCTTATGGTTTGCACGGAATTGACCTTTTCATCAACCATATTGCAGAGGGATTGCAAACATGGAAATAATGAACCTGTTGACCTGTTTATCATTAGTTATCATTTTACCACTGTGCGTGACGCTATTAGTGTAAATGTTTCACTCAGTGCAGCAGCACTTTCGTAAGCAAAACATGTTTAAATGGATGAAATCCATTTAACCCCTTTACTGCCATGACGTCATCAGCTTGAAACAATTTTCGCCTATTCTTATTTCTTTATTTTATTAAAAAAAATTAAATTGTAGGTGTATTTACTTAAAAGATATATAAATGAGTGTCAAACAGTTTTGATTCTGAGTTGATGCCGTGATGCGTGGCGTCCATACTGTTCGAAAAAAATCACTGTACTCGGGTAATGCAGTGTTGGTACTGACGATGATATATACCTTTAAAGAAACCAAAATAGTTCCAAACGGTATCGTTCGTTTGTTATATTTGCCCTACCCTGATATTGCACTTCCGTTGGACACTGATAACGATTATTTAGTTTTCGGTTTATATATGAGCCATGGCATGACAAATCCTGCCTTATTGTATTGCAACATTGTACATACCAAGCTCCGTTGTCATCCCAGGCTCTGTATCTGAGTTTGGTCTACACTGCCAAATACATGTACCGTATATAATACAGCTACTTAAAATACCTTAGATGCTTGTGGGTCTCAAACAGTGTAGACCAAGGCCAGTCGCCACGTCTTTGACGCGGCGACTGACCTTGATCTACACTGTTTGCAATGCAATAAGGCAGGTTTTTTTCACAGCATGACTCACTTATGGTTTGCACGGAGTTGACATTTCCATCAGCCATATTGCAGATGGATATGCAATATGGAAATAATGTACGAGTACCTCTTGACTTTTATCATTTGTTATCAATTTATCAATGTGCGTGACGCTTTTAGTGTATTTGGTTTAGTCAGTGCAACAGCACTTTTCTAAGAATAGCAGGTTTTTATTGGCGAAAGCCATTTAAGCCATTCACTGCCATGCCGTCATCGGCTTTAACAAATTTTCGACTGCGCCTATTTCTCCAACTTTAAATTGTATGCATATTTACTTCAAAGTTAAGGAGTTAAAGATATCACACCTTTGCAAAGAAAGTTAGCGAAGAGGTTATCAAGTATTATTTATATCTAACCCTCAATATATACACATTACCAGTTGACAGCGCGATACAGAGTGATGTATTTAGCTCGAGACGTTTTTGGCGGAAATAGCCGATCTGACGAGCGCCTTGGCGCGAGTCTGATCGGTTGTTTCCGCCAAAAACGTCGAGAGCTAAATGCAACACTCTGTTGCGCACTGCCAACTGGTGATGTGTTTATTATATGCCTTGCATACAAACCAGAAACAACTAAATAGTTGTTTAAATCATATTATATCCAAAATTTATTAGTTATTTGTAGGAGAACAAGATTTTTTGTATGTCACAAAGAATAACGCGGCACTCGTACATGTACGTAAATGACGTCAAGTCAAATCGAAAGCGAGGTCAGAGTAAAATACAAAGTGGCTGATACAAGGTGGCTGATACAGACTCTTGTATTTTACTCTGCAAATACACGCGGAAACGCTCGATATCACTCGAAGGCATATAATAAATGTTTTTATTTGCTTTGTTGTCAGAGTGCACCACAGTAAAATAAATGGTCATAAAATGTTTATTAATTTTATCAGAAAAGTTTACTTTATGTAATGATCTGCTGTAAAGCTGGTCCAGTGGGACGCGTATTCACCTTTTTGCCATTGAAATATCAAATATACAATTCAAATATTCAATTATAGGGTAGGTCTATTTTAGGCTTTAACATGAATAATACATGCATATAAGAAAACAGCGCGGATCATGATCTGAGAACTTCCGCATCTGCATGACCAAAACTGTTTGCAAACGCGCTTTATGGTGTTATTGAGAGTGAAACCGTCAATCTAGTCAATTCAACTATTTAGCAGCTTTTGCATTAAAACAAAACAACTAATAGTGCAGAACCTAATCAGACGACTACAACAGGGACCGTATGTTCTGGCTCTACACCGTACACTACACTACGACATTATCAATAGGCGTATTCGACATTAGCTATTTCATCATCACGAAACAGATCTGACCAATCAAAATATTGTTTATGGATTGTGTTTGGCGTCTGTTGCTCAACGAACTCAACAAGGGTTTACAACCGATATCTTTCGTACTCCACGGCGTGTCGGATCATGACGTCACACTATCAGTCGAACAAAATATGTGCTCCACGAGATTAAATTGCTCCACGAAAATTAGCCAGTCGAAAACGCTTATGTAAAAGCTTTGGAGCCCGATCAGACGTCGGATAACCCGACGTCTGATTCTTAAGGTTGATTATGTTTGACCTTTAGCCTGCTTTAACCTTACAGCTGCTAAGATATATTTTTTATAGTACACATTTATGAACCATATAAAGCGGAACTATTTTTCTTCAGTGCAGGGATAAAGCAGATGCCTAAAAGACGTAAATGAACAATTCAGTGGAGAATACGTTATTCTTTTCCAATCATTAAATTAGTGTTGAAATAACGACGTCCATTGCAAATTGTTTGGGGCTATATCAGACGTCGCGTAACCCGGTGTCTAATCAGGCTCTAAACCCTTTGCTATTCAGATTTAAATATTAAATCTAGACACATTTACAAACATTCTATTCTATTGCAATTCGTTTGCGTTAAAGGGACTCGCAACCGGATGGTGTACTTGTCAAAATAAAATAAAATACTCAAATAAAAGCAAATTTGTGGCATTATTTGGCTTCTGACATTAAAAAAATATGATCAGTCCAAAAAAAGTTTCAAGAATCGTCACCGAATCTTAGATTTTTAGATATTTTCCATCGTTTTTCTATACCGACTAGTAGACGGTATAGTTGTTGTTGTTGCTTCTCTACACGGGCTCAGACATAAACCCGAGCCGAATCACGAAGTTGTATGCACTTTCGAACGCCACACATTGAAATACGTTAAATCGATCCGAGATATACGGATAGTTCCGTGGTCCATTGGTCTAAGCGGTTTCCCCTATTTTGCCTTCTGTCGACCAATTGCCGGGCCCCGGGTTCGAATCCCACCAGAGACCAGTATTTTTTTTTTATTGAAATACATTTTTTTAAACAGAATTTCTTATCCTAAACTAATTCTTTACCATTTATATAAGCGTTTGACACATATTTACAAATGACTATTTTTAATGCACCATCTGGTTGCGAGTCGCTTTAAACGGGAAAGAATAAAGTTCTCTCTACTGTAAATACGTATCAAAATGGGTTAGCCCTTATCGTGCAAAGTGCAACTTGTCTAATATTTACAAACAGCTGATATCCAGATCAGACGCCGCGTTACGCGGCGTCTGATCTGGATCCACGCTGTTTGCCACTCATATTAATTTTTTCTCAAGTTTTAAAAATATCAAAATTAATAAGTATTCATTTTGCAGGCGACATATTTGAAGCAGATGACAATTTCAGCATGATATGGGTTAATGGGTTAACGATGTACGTTGCAGTAAAAGGAATGATCGTAAAATGGTTAATTCATGTTGACATTATCAGACTATCTCGCCTTGTTGTATAAGGATCTAACGCAAAGCTGATCCCTAAGGACTCATCAGACATAAACATCGTATTTGGAGATGTAATGGTGAAATAAGTTTGCTTTAGAGATTTAGGAAGTGTCTTTGATGTGTGCAATGATTCAGGTTTTAACTCCATGGACTTATTTATGATTAAATAATTTTGAAAGAAAAAGTGCTATTATAACTATAAAATCACTGCAGCTGTCATAATTCCCCGTTTAATCTTTTCTATGCTGGAATAACGTATATATTACAGTAGAGAAAACGTTATTCTTTTCCAATAAACGCGTTTACGCTAAAATTATTATTTCCATTGCAAACAGTTTTGAAGCCAGATCAGACACCGGGTATCCCGGCACCTGACCAGGATCCAAATTGTTTGCCATCCCGGAGAAACACAAACACATTGTAATTTTCTACATTTGATTACCGTGCGTTTGCGTTTCGTTTGCGTTGAACGGGAAATAATAACATTGTATCCACTGTATAAACTTTGCAAACAGAGCAGACCTTGATCAATTTGTTCCTTAAGGATCCTTCCGATCAGGACATGCACCGTTAGTGTAACTCTATTTTCAGCAAAATGGCATAACATAGACATAACTTTCTGCATTAATAAACTATAATCCTTGTTTAAGAAGAAGAATAGTACACTTTAAAGTATTAGACAAAACATTGTTTATCTCAGCAAAAACACATTTTATCTATAAAAGGAGCTCATATTGACATTTATTGACATTAAGTGCAAAAGTAACTGCAACGTGTTACAAGGTGCTCCTTCTCTACAGCAAAAACCAACTGAAGACGAATATTATGTGTGTTGTTCGGAGGGAGTTGTTATGAGAAGGGAAACTTAATATCCTTAGAGTGCTGAGCATGCCTTAGCTTACATTTGAAAACAATTTGAACCACCATCAGAATACTGAACTTGCCTTGGCTTACATTTGCAAACAGTTTGAACCCAGATCAGACGCCGCGTCACGCGGCGTTTGATCTTGGTTTCAACTGTTTGCCTGTCGCCTGTATGTTTCTTCTGGGAAAATGTAGAATACATAAAGTTAAATGACATGCTTTGGGAACAGAGGCAACCATTGCTGTAAGAAGGGAATTGTTGTTCGGAGGGCCGTTGTAGGGACGAAGCACTGTAGAGATTTCCGAAATACCAAGCTCAATCTCAGTGAATGGTGTAACATGAGGAATCTTACTATTACTGCTTTTCGCCGCATCTCATCAGGGTCTACACGGTAGGCATATGTCTAATTTAGTAGACACTATGTTTAAAAGGGTTGGCCCATCTCATAGTTACGGGACCTTTTTAGCCTTTAGTTGATTACTCCTCTGTAGAAAACATTTCCACTTTATACAGTTATGAATATGCACACTAAGAAATAGTTGCTATATCTTGGCAGATGGTAGCTTAAAGCAGTTTCAAAGTAAACCAGATACGACCGAGCAAAATGAACCTTAAGGCATTTCTTTCAGCTTGCCTTACACGACCAACTGTCTCCAATGGTATTAGCAAGCAATGAGGCAATTAACATAAGATAAATGGTCAGAGCTTGCTTAGAAATGTCATTTTCTACATTTTATTACAATAAGTTTGCGCTTCTTTCGCGGTTAAGCGGGAAATAATAATGTCTTTCCCACTGTAATGTTTTTTTTATGAATTATGAAATACTAATTAATAATTAGCGTATTTAACAATCAGACACTTCATTTCACGGCGTCTGATCTGGATTTAAACTGTTTAGTCGACCTCTGCAGTGAAAGGGTTCACGTAGAGTCGAAATTCGATATCTCGAACTCGCTTAACTCGAACTATCCGATAACTCGACACATGAACTTTGAAATACGGGTATGTTCGACAGAACCGACTTCGAGATATCGAAGATCGACTGTAGTTTCTTACTAATGAAACTATTCGATCCAAACATCACCAGACATGATGCAATAATGCCAAGGAAATGTCTGGAACGTATTCAAATTAAGAGAGTATTAAAGTGGTTTATTAACAATTAACTATTTCATGATCAAATTAGTCGGGAGATGTTAACCCCATCACCGCTTTATTGTCGTTCAGTATTTGTATCTGCAAAAAACGTTTCAAAGTTAAGTTAAATTTAAGATTATATGACTAAATAGATAGTGATAAGAGTGTCAAACAGTTACCGGTAGGACCCAAACTGTTTGCAAACGCGTTTTATGCCGCGCCGTCATTAAAGTGAAAAGGGTAATAGAAACTAAAAGCAAACGATGTGTACGAGTAGTTAAACTATTAAAGAAAATGAATTGTGTACTTGCTTTAAGTAGTCACTAGTCTTCAAACTAGAAAAAGGCTATGTGGTAACGGGTTAAACCATATCTATGGTTAATTTGTTGAATGGTCTACAAAATCAAAGTATTATGTAATACCACCAAATTCAATAAAATGTATAGTGTCGAACAGTTTAAATCTAATCTGGACCAAACCTGTTGTCAAATCTATAACAAGGTAATCTTGGCGAAGAAGACGTTATGCGTGTCCATTGAAACGAAATGAAACTGAAAACAATAAAATGTAAAAATTGAAAATATTTTGAAAATTCTGATGATCTATACCTTTCTGAATGGCAAACACTTTGTATCCTCACCAGACACAGGGTAACTATGACTTTGATCTGGCTTCAAAGCGTTTACAACGAAAAATTGTTTTAGCATAAATGACGTTTACTGTAATGTTGATACATTTGGACGAAATACAAATGAAAACATCGTATACACCATACTATGGCACAGGAATAGTTAATCAACACAATACGCAATACAATTGGGGTGGCGTGATAAACGAGAATATTATACAGACAAATGGCTTCCAACCAAACAATTCTGAACACTTGACGACAAAAATAGGTATAATACTTGTTTCTGGGGGTTTTCTGTAGTGTTTATGAATTCATTCACCACTGGAACCTTGAATAGACACTTTCTCGATCCAATTATCTGTAGCAAATGCTTGACTATTTAGGATTGTTATTTTGCAATACAGCGAGATCTCTCCATCATAACCACTAAATTGTAATAAGTTTTAGGTGTTTCCGACGGATGACTGCTTAAATCAAGGAGCTTTCTGTTTGGAAGCCATCTTGCTTTAAACTTGTCTTTAATACAGTCAATAATCATTCATTTTAGTGGTCGTAAATGAGTGATTTAACGGTATGTGTAATAAATGCTTGACTATTTAAGTTTGTGGCATATTGTGAATTAAAGGGAGGTAAATCATATAACTCATATGTATGCAGTAAACCACTCTTATACAGTCCATTCCCTGAGTATTTAAGTTTGTTTTTGCAATAATCTGCAAGATAACCAACAGAGTAAACTGGACAGAAAATGTTATCATATGGCAACAGTGTAGTCTTCATTTGAATTATTGTATGTAAAGTACGTTTATACGGGTAAAAGACTTCGGTCGATCAACTGACTTCAAATCAAACCATTTTGTAAAATTGACCAGACAGCATTAACAGATCTGTCTTAAAAAGACATTAAGTTACATTATATATATCCGCTAGACGGGTTATTAACCCTAGGAAACAACAAGATTATATAAATAATTTGCTGGCGTGTGCAGTTGTCTGATTTTGAATGACGTGTCATATCAAGATATTAGCGTTGTGTCCCTTAAAATTGTTTGTTTCTTCAGTTATAAAGATACTTTACGTGGATCGTGAGTTAGATCCCTCGCCGGACCATGTCATTCGGATAAGACTTTAAACCAAGGTCCAATGCGCCATTGCTATAAGCTGGGAATGCAAAAGAAGCAGAGAGCTCTATCGAAAAAGAGTAGGACATCGCCTTGTTTCTCTATATCCGATTCCCCATCTCTGGAATATCTAATTAAGCTCAAGTTGACAGAAACGAACGTAAATCAAAACCAACAAACACAGATTAGCATAAACGTATTTGGAAGCAATAATGTATTCCCCCACTGTGCCTACCTTGATGATCAAATTAATTGATCGTGAGATTTTACCCCTTCAATGCCATATTGTCGTCGGCTTTAATATTGTTCTCTGAAATATCATTTCAAAGTAAGATTTATGGCAGTATAACTAACGTAATTTAAAATTAAGTACCATCGTTTTGATCCTGATCAGACGCCGCGTTACGCGGCGTCTGAGCAGGATCAAAACCGTTTGCAAATGCGCTTTATAACGTCATTGAGAGTGAAAGTATTAACATTCAATCAATGAACTGAAATACTGTTCATTATTGTTAACTACCGTGCCTGATAGATTACACTATCCTTTAATTGCGTTTTTTATATGCCTTCGAATGATATCGAGCGTTTCCGCGTGTATCTGCTCAGTAAAATACAAGAATCTGTATCAGCCACCTGTATCAGCCACTTTGTATTTTACTCTGACGTCGCTTTCGATTAACGTGACGTCATTTACGTACATGTACGAGTGCCGCGTTATTCTTTGTGGCATACAGAACTTCTCGTTCTGCTTCAAATAACTAATAAATTATTAATATGAAATTATTTAAACAACTATTTAGTTGTTTCTGGTTTGTATTCAAGGCATATAATAAACACATTACCAGTTGGCAGTGCGCAACAGAGTGTTGCATTTAGCTCTCGACGTTTTTGGCGGAAACAACCGATCAGACTCGCGCCAAGGCGCTCGTCAGATCGGCTATTTCCGCCAAAAACGTCTCGAGCTAAATACATCACTCTGTATCGCTCTGTCAACTGGTAATGTGTATTTATTATGCTGACTACAGAGGCCATCATCGGTGAAAAGTTCAACACAGTAAATACTCAGTGTCATTATAATTCAAAGTAACATTCTCATTGATGCTTTACCACATCACTCCATAAATACCCCGTACGCCTTTTCTTCCACTTAAAGAAACATACAGCCAATGATATGCACCTTAACCACGGGAGGGGCAACTAAGTATTACGATGAAATGTTTTGCTACGACAACTTATTATGGTTATTATAACAGATTAGTATTGCTGCGAAGGCAACTTTGTTTTCGTAGACAAACATACTGACAACAATATTGGAGCAGACGACAATATGGCGGTGAAGGGGTTAAAAATTACGATAAATGTGATCATGAAAAGGGTTAACACTGGGGGATCAACTACGTTTTACAATGTACCGCGCTCCCTCTCTACAACGACACTCAATGGGAGACAACAAATATATGCGTTGTTCGGAGGGAGTCGCTATAGGGAGGGAACTTGGTTAACATTTGCAAACAGCTCGAATCCAGATCAGACGCCGCGTCACGCGGCGTCTGATCTGGATTCAAGCAGTTTGTAATTTGTCATAATGTTTTTTTCTGTCAAAATGTCATTTAAAAACAGCAGACAACAATTTTAAGTAGATGATAATGCATCAGTGCAAGCATAAAACATAATTTTCGTGGGAACAGCGGTGAATGTCATTGTAAGGAGGGTGTCGTTGTAAGGAGGGCCGTTGTAGAGAGGGAACGCTGTATCATCAAAAGGTACGAGCGTATTATAATAGATTAGTATTGCTACGAAGTCGTGTACAGAGAGACATGCACTATTGTTTCAAAGTTAAATTTAAAGCAGTATGACTGAAGAAGTTTCAAAAGAGCCAACTATTTTGATAAAACTTCTTTACTTCAAAACAGAAAAGTTTATATTTGAGCCTGTCTACAAGTCTGCAACTTTTCCTTTTCACATCATCGTCTTTCAAACAAACACTTATAATCTGCAAATTATCAACTCACAATTAAACATACACCATCGTTTAGCAAACACAGTTTTGCGAATTTAGCACATGGCTTGGAGCTCTCGGCCAATCAGATGCCTCAAAAACCTGTGAATATATCGTTTATTTCAACAAACCATGGAATAACTAACAAACTGTTCACTTATTCCTCGCTTCCGTCATCTCAAGGCAATTTGACGTCACAATTCTAAAAACAGCTGAGGTCAGAGGTGAACTGCACACGCTTCATGACGTTATATTAGGTACAGTGAGACCTAGACTTTAAAGACAATTACTAATGAATTGTGCTTACATATAGAGCTTCAATAAGCGTTATTTATGTTGGTGTTAAAGCATGCTTAATGTCTCAAACTTATCATTTGAAATAACCTTTCAATTTTAGTAAAATATTACAAACAAAATGACTTTTTCGTCTAAAACAGAAATCAGAAACGAATGGTTTTCTTGTTTTCCTCGAGCCCAAGCCAGTGCTAAATAGGTTAGACCATGGTTGCGCGCGAATAAACGACATAGTTCTCGGGGGCTACGCCCCCTCGAACTATATCGTTTAATTGCTTGCAACCATGGTCTAACCTATACTTAGATACCAAATGTGTCTATGATTTGTACTTATAAGTATAACAAAAGTCCATAAAACCAAATGTACAGTTTCTTTATCGTGTTAGTATAGTTAGTTGAGTTCTTTCCAGATCGTGACTGGAGATGTACATGTAACATTAAGTCTGGTCATTATGTAAAACCTTGGCATCAAGTGGCAGACATCAGGGTGATTTAAAAATAAGTAGACAGCCCTCTAGCTTCGTTTAAATTTCAACTAAGAGGTTTCAATGCATTACAGTCTGAAACACTTCTTACCTAATAAACAAGTGTCAACTACAAAACCAGGGCTGCCATTTCTCCAGATTTTTCCGAAATCTTCGGATTTTTTATAAAATTCTCCGGACTTGCGGATTTCCCCCGAACTCTTCGGATTTTTGCTCTTACTTATAAATTTTGGAATCATGCGTTTTCTTTAGAAAAAATGGGTGTCAAACAGTTTAGATCCAGATCAGACGCCACGTGACACGGCGTCTGATCTAGATCAAAACTGTTTGCATAATTATATTACATTTAAGTCGTGCTTGAAAAATAGGAAATCTTAGGGATTTGTATGAGCAACTTGTGGTACCCCTGCAAACCTTAGACAAGTGAAACACTTAAAACATTTTTTCGATAATGTTGCGGTGTTGTGTACGAAGAAAAGATTGACGGATTCAAGGTCAATCCGGCATTTGATAAGTCTCTAAACTGATTCCCTCAAATATTAAAATAATTGGTCAGAGGTCCCTTGTATGAGTATGGGCCCTCTCAAAGGGGTCTTGCCAGTTTGCATAGGATAATTTAGTGTACCCTTATAAGTGCATTGTTTATAAATGACCCATACACGCATCACTTTTGATTTGTAGCTACAGTAAAACTGACGTAACTGTGAAAAAAGTTTTATCCTTTCCCAATAAACGCGTTTACGCTTATTTGATCATTTTCATTGGAAACAATTTGGAGCAAGATCAGACGCCGGGTAACCCGGCGTCTGATCAGGCTCTAAACTGTTTGCTACTCAGATTAAAATCAACACTGCCAATTGTCTAAATGTAGTCATTTTGTACATGTTATTGCATTGCGATTACGTTAAAATGGAAAATAATAATGTTTTCTCAACTGTATGTTTTAAAGGAAACTAAATACTATGCAATACTAAGTTATAATGGCAAAATAAAAGTAAATAACAGGCAAGTTACTTGGTGTCTGATCTGGCTCCAAATTGTCTGCAATAAACGTAATATTGTCAGCATTTTTTAACTACATGTATTGTGAAATAGTATTGTTTTACTGTCAGTTCAAACATACGAGATATTCAGAATATCCAAACGTTTGGGTGTCCTCGGAGACCTTCCTATCTTGTTATGGTTCTTGGGCTTAATTTACAAAGGAAAGGCTACTGTTTATTATACCGAGATTATCCCCTCAGCCTAGAACTAAAAGGAACGCGGGTCGGTGGTTTTGATCCCATGGGCTGGTTTGCAACGATTGAGATTAGCCAAAATCAGTTTCCTGTAGTCATCTTTATCTCATCTCATCATCCTTCGTCTTTCATCGGCGCTTTATGACCTATTTTGTGTCACAGTGCCGTAAAACAAACTCATCCATCCATTCAAACTTTCGTTGCTTGAGTCAATCTCAAAAACGTTTTTGTGTTAAATTCATCATGCAGTGCAGATGTTTCCCATAATTTGATGGTTCGGCTTATTAATGTTTCAAGCGTTAAACTGACAAATTGCAATGGATTAGCAAAACCAATCTGTTTGCGTTTGGTCAAAGTGCTCATGTTGTCATTCTCATTCAGGTGATGATTTCCCTAAGGGGCGTGAGATTTATCTGAGTGCAAGGCGATCACGAATTCGCTGCTACGTGTATTTACAAACTGTTTGGGTCCAGATCAGACGTCGCGTTGAACGCGGCGTCTGATCTGGATCCAAACAGTTTGCCGCTCCTATTTAATATTCTCGTTTAAAAAACATACTTATGTATATGATTTTTTTAGGCTACGTTTTAAGTGCAGACGATGTTACGGTGGGAGAAAAGTTAATCGAATGTTTTTGTTTACCAATTATGGATATTTGCCACGTTTCAAGGGCAGATGATGGTGTGATTGGAGAAAGTGTGTCTACCTGTTGTGGCTATTCTCTTTATAAATAGTTATATGACAGACATGTGCGACAATAGTAATTGTTGTTGGAGATGTTACGATAAAAGTACATAAAGATTGCATCCAAGTCTGTGTCTAGGACATTGTCACATAGGGAATTCTCTAACACGTGTTTTATGAAGGACAACGACGCAATAAAAGTTCTGGACGGCATTTAATGTATGTTTAAGCTTCCACAATTCATATAAGCCGACAATGCATCTTTCTGTAGTGGTCCCTTGACAATGGCTCGGCTATGTCCATTCGCTGCAACTTCCAGACACTCTAAAGAAATGTAAACACTTATAAAATCTTTTAAATAGTTACTCTAACACCATATGTTGTCTTGGCAATAAAGTTTAGCAAAGCAATGTTCACTCTCCACAACACCACTCAATGGAAAAAACAACACTCAATGGGAAACAACGCGTGTGTGTGAGCGTTTTTGGAGAGATTATATATAGAGAAGACAATATTAATAACCTACCAGAGGGATGAGCATAACTTAATTAATATTTGCGATCAGTTTTAACCTGGAACAGACGCCGCGTAAAGCGGAGTTTGATCTCTGTTCAAACTGTTTGTCACTTGTCTTTATTCTTCCTCTGTCAAAATGCCTTATATAGAATTTTGAGAAACATAGCCAACAATATATTTGAAGCACACGATATTACCGCAGTAAAAGCGTTAGGCATGACTGTCTTGCTTGCGATTCAGCAGCATGAATTGTTGTAAGGACGAACAGTGGGTCGATGTAGGGGAGAAGCACTGTAGTTACGTAAGATGAACTGATTTTTTCGCTAGAGATTCATGGTAAATTTGCCGATAATTTCCTGTCGTTCATTTCGCTTGAACGCCGAAAAAAATCAGTTCATTTCTTATATTTACAATCTATTTGCTGTAATTTCTAACATTAAATAAACATTTTGTCAGTACCCATGTATGTTTAATCCATATTAGAGGTCGATAACACGAATAGTATGTACCCTATAAGGAACAGCCATGACCGATTTACTGAATTCGAAAGCAGAAAAAGTAAGTTCCATTGTCAACAACTTGACAGTTTGGCGCGAAAAATGCTGATTTATGACGTCATTAGAAGTGACGTAATTTTAAAGTAGGATAAATATATCGGGGTTTAATTGTCATAAAGAAACGCATATAGGCCGCTGTTTATAAGGTAGATTCTTATGTCAATTTTCTTGCAATTTATCTCATTTATAAAGAAGAATATTAGTCGGGAATCATGGTTTCCACAAGTAGGAAGGCATAGATCGGTTAAGAACAATTTTTGAAAAAATCCGCCAAATGTTTGCTGCCCCAAGTTCCAAAGATTAATTCGCGAATGAAAACTGCCCCGCCTCCCCTTCGAAACTTTTCCACAAGTCCCGCCCTCTCGAAAATTGGTGTTTATTTGAAATGAACACACTTTTTGTCAATGGAATTGAATGGGGCGATTGTAAATATTTGGAAATAAAGATTGACACTACATATCAAATAACTTCAATCCCCTTAGATACATTGTAGCACATCGGTAAAATCACATGCAGTCAGTCCGTTAAGAGATTGGCTAGTAGTCTTCACGGCATATCGTGGCTTAACCATTTCCTTGCATCAGTTTTATATATACATGTTTATATATAAAAAACTCGGCCACAATATCGTTTAAATACAAACGAAAACGAGTTGCCATAAAAATGTGGTAAATGACAATTTTTGACAATTCTAACTATTCATGTTAATATGAGTGGCAACCAGTTTGGAGCCTGATCAGACACCGGGTTATCGGCGTCTAATATGGCTCAAATCTGTTTGGATTGAAAATTATACTTTTAGCGTCAACGCGTTTATTGGGACAGAGTAACGTTTTATCTACTGTACAGTGGAGAATCTGTTATTCTTTCCCGTTTAAACGCAAACGTACGCAAACGCAAAGCACTAAAACGTAGAAAAGAACAACTTTTAGACAATTCTGATAATTCATGTTTATCTTGGTGGCAAACAGTTTGGAGCCTGATCAGACGCCGGGTTACCCGGCGTCTGATCTGGCTCCAAACTGTTTGTATTGTAAATAATAGTTTTAGTGTAAACGCGTTTATTGGGAAATAATAACACATTCTCCACTGTACTTGTATTAGTTGTCTACAATATATTCTTTGTGCGTCACTGCAAACGATCTAGCGTGTGTATGCAGTAATTCTTCTGCAATAAGAAAAAACAACAACAAATGGACCCATATAAAACGTTGCAAAAACAACTAATATGTCTGGATCTGAAATTGATTTCGCTGGCGGCAAGTTTAAAAAACTATAACGAAATTACCATTGAACAGCAAAAACTCTTAACACGATTTATTCGAAAGTACATTTGTACAGTTACATACATATAAAAGTTCAAATGGCGCTAAACGGTTAAACTTCGACGTTAAATACTTTTGAGACAAGAAAAGCAATGTTATTTATGTTTTAAATTAAATATGGGTTATCACCATATAGAGTTAAATCAGATTGGCATTCAGTAATGACAGTTACTTGACTTCCTTTACTCATTATCCCTGAACAGTTTAAATGACCAATTCCAGTTTATAAGAAAGTCTAGTCTATTCCTGTACAAAATATAAATACAGTGTTCCCTCCCTACAACGGCCCTCCTAAGAACGAATCCCTCCTTACAACGACTCTTGCCACAGTTCCCTAATCAGGAGAACACCTTCACTGCTGCAATAGCGTTTGCATACAGTGGAGAATCTGTTATTCTTTCCCGTTTAAACGCAAACGTATGCAAACGCAAAGCACTAAAACGTAGAAAAGAACAACTTTTAGACAATTCTGATAATTCATGTTTATCTTGGTGGCAAACAGTTTGGAGCCTGATCAGACGCCGGGTTACCCGGCGTCTGATCTGGCTCCAAACTGTTTGTATTGTAAATAATAGTTTTAGTGTAAACGCGTTTATTGGGAAAGAATAACACATTCTCCACTGTACTTGTATTAGTTGTCTACAATATATTCTTTGTGCGTCACTGCAAACGATCTAGCGTGTGTATGCAGTAATTCTTCTGCAATAAGAAAAAACAACAACAAATGGACCCATATAAAACGTTGCAAAAACAACTAATATGTCTGGATCTGAAATTGATTTCGCTGGCGGCAAGTTTAAAAAACTATAACGAAATTACCATTGAACAGCAAAAACTCTTAACACGATTTATTCGAAAGTACATTTGTACAGTTACATGTATATACAAGTTCAAATGGCGCTAAACGGTTTAACCCTTTGAACCCTAGTCCCGCATATAGGCGTGCTTTTCAAACAGTGTACATGTGAACAGTACACTTGTCCTATGCAAACAGTGAAGACCCTGATCAGAGGGCTCCGAATGGAGCCCTCTGATCAGGGTCTTCACTGTTTGTCAATATGCCAAACATTGACAAAAACAACCCTTAAAAGTCAGAAATGGACTAGACTAAAATGGAAACTGGAATTGTCCATTTAAAGTTTCAGGGAGGAAAGAGTTAACTTCGACGTTAAATACTTTTGACACAAGAAAAGCAATGTTATTTATGTTTTAAATTAAATATGGGTTATCACCATATAGAGTTAAATCAGATTGGCATTCAGTATTGACAGTTAATTGACTTCCTTTACTCATTATCCCTGAACAGTTTAAATGACCAATTCCAGTTTATAAGAAAGTCTAGTCTATTCCTGTACAAAATATAAATACAGTGTTCCCTCCCTACAACGGCCCTCCCAACAACGAATCACTCCTTACAACGACCCTTGCCGCTGTTCCCTAATCAGGAGAACACCTTCATTTCTGCAATAGCGTTTGCATACAGTGGAGAATCTGTTATTCTTTCCCTTTTAAACGCAAACGTACGCAAACGCAAAGCACTAAAACGTAGAAAAGAACAACTTTTGGACAATTCTGATAATTCTTGTTTATCTTGGTGGCAAACAGTTTGGAGCCTGATCAGACGCCGGCGTCTGATCTGGCTCCAAACTGTTTGTATTGTATATAATAGTTTTAGCGTAAACGCGTTTATTGGGAAAGAATAACACATTCTCCACTGTACAATGTTCGTGTACTGTTTTCCTCAAAGTTACATTGTACATCTAAGTGGACATTTCGATATGATAAATGTAATGACGAGTGAAAAAAAAGCTTGAATATAGATCAGACGCCGCTGGAATCAAGCTGTTGGGAAAAAAGTAAGCTTCTTAATTTTCCCTCCCTAGAACGACTCCCTCCGAACAACACACAAAATCAGTGTCTCCCATTGAGTGTCGTTGTAGAGAAGGAGCGCTGTACTGTAGTTTTTATTCAGATGACTTATATAGAAGTTAAGTCTTTGACACTGTTTGCATGTACTTGCAATCTACACTGTTTGCATAGGATAAACGTACTCTTCGTAGATGTACAGTTTGTAAATGCCGGGTATTCTCGTTTCTATGTTTCAAGGCTTGAATGTGTTAACGCTTCATCTGATTAACCTTACTTGAATTACACATTTGCAAACAATTTTGTCCAAATCAGATGTCGAGCTACACGGTATTTATCGAACTACAAAATGTTTTAAACTTCCATTTCGGGTTTCAGTTTACCTTTAACTCCATAGCCTGTTTTAAGTTTTGAAAACAGATATTCACCTAAAACAGGTTAAAAGTGAATCAGAATGCGCCTTAAGGCGCATTCTGCTTTACTTTTAGCCTGTTTTAAGCTGTATGTACATTTTGCTAGACTATAGGAACTGTTTCTGATAATAAATATTCATGACTGTATAAATTGGAGCTATTTTTTCAGTGAATGAATAATCTAAAGACTTTAAAAATGCGAATTTACGAATTAAAGGGTTCATTTACTGCAAACAAAATATTAACGACGCAGACAATGTTTTTGAAGCAGACGACAATTGTATGCGAACGATTAATTTTTTTGTTTCTATAACTAGAAATACTGAAGCAATCTTTGAATACCCCTGTGGCAATATTTTAGTTTGGAAACGAAGTTAACGCGATTTATTGCCTTATGACTAACCTAAATTTGCCTCAGGATTAAATCACATAATATTTCAGATATCGAAGCAGTCTTAAAACATAAGGAGGAGAAAACGAGATTTTTCCTAGAGATGCTAACGTTGTCAGAGCAGTTCATAACATACAGTTATTTCATGTATGTTTTGGGAAACAGTCAAAACTGCTGGCCCGAGGTATCAGGGGAGACTTTCGAATTGTCTTTCAGTGAAGACTTTCGAACTGTCTTCCCTGATAACAGTTATAATTATCATGTGTTAGAGGAACAGTCAAAATTATTGTCCCTCGTTATCAAGGAAAGAATATAGAACTGTTGCCCTCGGCCTGTCGGCGTCGCGCAACAGTTTAAAAGTCGTCTATGATACTTCGGTCCAAAAGTTTTGACTGTTCCCCAAACACACATGAAATAACTGTATAATATTTAATGGTATTTCATGTACCTGACTAACATTTTAATGAATTTCCGAACAACAAATACATATTAGATAAAAAAAAAAGCAAACCTTAATTTGGATAAGAACGTGAACCCTATTTACATGTACATATCAATATCCGGGTCCAATGACAATATGCAAGACGTGTTTGATTTAACAATTCCATCCCAGCAATATTGCAGAGTGTTTTCTGTCTGTCACGCACATTACTTTGGGCACATCAAACAAGACATCAACTCATCTTATTTGCTGAGTATTTGCATGAACTTGGAGGACGGTGTCAATCAATATGATCGAAAGCACTATTCACACGAAAAGATCATGACAGAATTATCCGCTGTGACGATGATTCCAACTAGGATGCTACAGTGGAGACGGCGTTATTCTTTCTAGATAAATGCGTTTACTCTTAACCCTTTACCCGATAACCCGTTTATAACATTAAATGCAGGCGATCACTTAAAGCAGGTTGAAAGTAAAGTAGAATGTGCCTGAAGGCACATTCTACTTTACTTTCAGCCTGCTTTAAACTACCATCTGCTAGGCTATATAAAATATTTGTTATGGCAATTGTTCATAAGGGTATAAACTGGAACTATTTTCTTCAGCGGAGGAATATATTAAATACGCTAAAAGTCGCTTCTATGGGGGACAGAGCTAAACTATTATTTACATTGCAAACAGTTTGGAGCCAGATCAGTGTCCGGGTAACTGTTTGCAACTCAGATTAAAATAGATAGTCAGAAATTCATTTTCTTCCTTTCATTGCGTTTCGTTAGCGTTTATCCCTTTCACTCTCATTTAGCTATAAATGGCGTTTGTAACCAGTTTTGGTCCTGATTAGACGCCGCGATTTGGTAAGACTTTCACCGCGTGTATCTGCTCAGTAAGAATCAACAGTCTGTATATAGCTCCTTGTATTTTACTGTTTGTAGTTTACTCCAACCTCTTTTCTGCTTCAAATATTAAATATTTCTGGATATCAAATCATTTAAACAACTATTTGGTCGTTGCTGGTGTATTTTAAAGACAATAAATAAACACATCACCAGGTGGCGATTCGCTACAGGACGTTGTATTCAGCTCTCGGCGTTATTGGCGGAAGCTACCGACATGCCTCGCGCCAAGGCGCTGGTAATATGTACACATGTATATTGTGTGCTAAATGTTAATACAGTGGAGAATCTGTTATTCTTTCCCGTTTAAACGCAAACGTACGCAAACGCAAAACACTAAAACGTAGAAAAGTACAACTTTTGGACAATTCTGAAAATTCATCTTTATCTTGGTGGCAAACAGTTTGGAGCCTGATCAGACGCCGGGTTACCCGGCGTCTGATCTGGCTCCAAACTGTTTGCAGTGTAAATAATAGTTTTAGCGTAAACGCGTTTATTGGGAAAGAATAACGTTTTCTCCACTGTACAATCACTGCAATATACATGTCATTTGATTAAGAATTATAGTTATTTGCTGATTAATACATCCAACCAAGAAGAAAGCATTTGTACCTTGCATGCGTCTTGTACATACATGTACTACTGTGAATCACTGAAGCATCTCATGTGAGGACCGACTGTAATATTTGATAGTTTGTTCAGAAATAATCATTTAAAACCTCTTGAGTATGAGTATTTCCGGGTCTAAATAGGCAAACTGAGATTAGGTATAGCATACACTGCTTCCTTTTACAGTTACTGTCTCGCCTTTCAAAGAACAAATGATTGGGGTGCATCAAATGACTGAGGAAATGTGTTTAGCAAACATTGGTATGAGTCTCAAACACTTTGGTTCTTGATTTACGCGGCGTCTTATCAGGATCCAAAGTGTTTGCAAATGTCTGTGTGATCAGTTTTTGGACCCGATAGGGTTTGAGAAAGAAGACCTTAAAATGACTGTGCGGATGTGGTAAACCTTTGGGGTAATATATTTGACACTCTGATGACATTGCGGAGGAAATTGGAAGATAAATTTACTCTGAGAACGGCTGTAGCCCATAAATATTGCAGACAAACTCTTGAAGGCGTACTGATGTTTGAAGACAATACATCTATCAGTCTCTAATTGTTTATTTTTCAACCATTTACCGCTTACAGTGGAGAAAAAAATATTCTTTCCCAATTATTTCTATTACAAACAGTTTGGAGCCAGATAAGACGCCGGGTAACCCGGCGTCTGATCAGGCACCAAAGTGCTTGCCATCAAGATAAACAAGAATTATCAGAATTGTCCAAAAATTGTACTTTTCTACGTTTTAGCGCTTTGCGTTTGCGTACGTTTGCGTTTAAACGGGAAAGAATAACAGACTCTCCACTGTAGCTTGTAGCTAGTTTTTAAAACAGATGCCAACATAAAGCAGGTTGAAACCGGACATGTGTTGGGACAACAAAAATGTCCAGTTTAGAGGTATTTTCAGTTGAAAGGGTTTTAACTCATTACCAAATAGCTTATTGGTAGTTTGGAAGAAATATGGCAACTTAAAGCAGGTTGAAATTAAAGCAAAATGCGCCTGAAGCGCATTCTGCTTTACTTTCAGTCGGCTATAAGCTATCATCTTATATGATTTAGAACATATATATCTTGGTACATTTTCATGACTGTATAAATTTCAACTGTTTTTAGGGCAGTCGTTTGTCCTGAACAGACTTTAACGCAAATCCTTAACGTTGACTCAAGGTTAAAGGTCTATATCATCAAACAGCGGTTCATCGTGGTCTACTCATTAAGGCGCATCAGCATATGAAGTTTCGTTACCGTAGATGCAGTCGGTTTATTCAGAACAGACTTTAACGCAAAACTTTAACGTTGACCTTAGAGGTCAAGCTCAAATGTCTAGGTTATCAAACTTCATTGCATCGTGTTCTACTCGTCAAGGCGCATCAGCATACTAGTATGAAGTTTCATGACATTATGTGCAGTAGTTAAATCTATCCCTTATAGTTTATGTTATTCAGTCCGGGCGCCGACGCCGATGAACATTGAAATGAGAATTATATTCCAGGAAGCTTTTAACACTCACTTTGCTTTAAATCATCTCCATTATTATGTCTGGAAATAAATAATTGTAAATTATAGTCCTGTGAGTGTGACTCGATCACATTTTTTGTTGTTTTTTTGCCTCGGGATTTAATCACTGCTGAAAATTGACAGTAAAGCAATCTTGAAACAAAAATAAGAGAAAATTAATGAGGTTCTTTACAAACATTAGCACAACCAAAGTGCAATCAAATGAAGAATACGATATGCTTTCCATAGTGTCTAAATATTAGAGCTGCCATTTCTTCGATTTTATCCGAAATCTTCGAATCTAATCCTAACAGATGGTATCTTAAAGCAGACTAAAGGTAAAGCAGAATGCGCCTTAAGGCGCATTTTGTTTTACTTTTAACCTGCCTTAAGTAAGTGCGCTTGCAAAATAGAAAATTTGGAAATCTTCGGATTTTTCAAGATCAACTTTTGGCAGCCCTAAAATGTTTCACGGTTTCTGATTCCTCCAAATGTTTGCAATAGAAAATCGTTCTTTGAGAAACGCACTCTTGTAGACAAAGCTGTCCACTATTATTAACACAAACAGGAAATTTGCTTCCATTCTTAAGGGAACGATGAAACTTCAGTAAGGCCGGAAACAAAACCGAAAGCACTTCTTTGGGTTATACGCTTCAATCCGTGTTTTACCAATCATATGTTTGGCTCTTCAGAATTAGAGGACTAGTCGTCATACACGATAACATCATTACAAAATGTGCGAGATATGCATAATCATCTTTTTTAAACAACTAGTGATATAGATTTGCAAATACAGTATGCCGCATGTACTGATAATGCCCTACATCCTTACTCGTTCATGTATATTATACATGTTTTGAGTAATTAATCGCATGTTTGTCTGTCTACGTATTTCACTATTTGTACGTTAGATGGAGCAGTTAGTTGAGTTGTAAATAAAGCAGTAGTAAATAGGTGGCACGAATATACGGAAACTCGTATATGATTATGTTAAAGTAGAAAAATAACAATTGTATTGATGATAAGTTTGATAAAAAAGTCCAAAGAGTTTTTAAATTGCTTTTTTAAGTCTCGTTAACTAAATCCAATCAATTATAAGTTCTCATATAATATCCTATTCTATACCATTATTACGTCACACTCTCTCCATAATTCCTATAAATGCAATCATCACTCTTCATCATAATTATAGCTTGACTTTAGATTTTTGAAGACAAATTGTTTCTGAAAGCATACAGAAGAAGGAGTAGAACCATGAAAGAGTGTTCTGTTTTACGGTCATCCATCGTTAACAATCAACCCGAACGTTTTATAAACAATGGACCTATATCCTACTTGCGTACCCTCCGTATCATGTTTTCCGTATAAATTACCAAGTTAATTGCAAGCGTTTCAAGTTTTGTTGATTCTGTTTGACATTCTTCATTTCATGTCGGCCAATTAGTACTGCATGACATATTGAATATTTATACTTGTCACAAGGGACTATTCCAAATTAATAGAATCCTGCATTCTAAGAAGGCGGTACTATATAAAACAATGTAGTGCTAGATCCGATATCGGCATTCCATTTGGCTCAATCTGTGTTTGCAGTTGAAACGCATTTTTAGTAATTAATGTTCTTGCTTGTAGGGAATATAGTGTTACGCACCATGCATGCTGTATTCAATTTATATAGACAACTTGTTGCTCGGAATTACGTAAACATGAACATAATAACAAATTCGTATATAAAGACAGTAGAACCTCTCTATTAAGGCCACTAAAATGAAGCCTAATTGTCCGTATGAAGGACAGCTGACAGCTAAAAGCAATGCGAAAGTGAAATAGAAAGCTCCTGTAGGAGCTTTCTGTTTCACTTTCTCATTGCTTTAAGCAGTCACCTTTCTTAAACGACTAATATTTGACACAACTAAGTGGTCGTAATAGAGGGGTTCTACTGTAGATACGTCTCGATTGCGTCGAAGGTATTCCTGGCTGAAACGTGATGTCTTGGTTCATATATGTACAGTGGAGAATCTGTTATTCTTTCCCGTTTAAACGCAAACGTACGCAAACGCAAAGCACTAAAACGTAGAAAATAACAACTTGTGGACAATTCTGATAATTCTTGTTTATCTTGGTGGCAAACAGTTTGGAGCCTGATCAGACGCCGGGTAACCCGGCGTCTGATCTGGCTCCAAACTGTTTGCACTGCAAATGATAGTTTTAGCGTAAACGCGTTTATTGGGAAAGAATAACAGATTCTCCACTGTATGTGATGTCATCGTGTAGGTGTTGTCCTCTGTCTGTTTCATGCGCGCTGGTAAATGACAAGGTCAGTGCGGGATATAGGAATGAAACTATTTTCCTAATAAAACGTTTTCAGGATTTATACAGGAGGCTATTGAAAACGGGATATGTTGAACATAGATAGTTCCTGCAGGAGTTATTTGCTAGTATACATTCTGTCTACTTTAAGCCGGCAATCTGTTAAATGAAAGAATAGTTTTCCATGGTATGTATCAGAATAATTATGATATTGTGGCAAAATCAAACTGTATTTCTACGAGGAATATGTGAATGGATCAGAATGTGTTTTTATGTGGAAATGATTGAACAATTGTCCAATTCACTTACAAATAAATAGGATTGATTTATAGTAGTCAAGGCTATATTTGGTTGACCAGCTCTAGCATAGAGGTGTCGAGAAGTCCATTACTACAGTTCTCCCCCAGATATCAACCATAGAAACCCAATAAATTTATTTGCCCAGTATTTGCATATGTATTGTGATGGACAGTGTCAATCAAGCAGACCAAAGTAACCCTTGACATGATATAAAAATCGTGGATGAATTCATATCTGAGATGACAAATTTATTGGTAACCCATTGGTTCTTAGTGCAAAATTTGACAAATGTTGTGAAGTACGCTTGTTCTATGCCGACAGTCCGTACCCTCATCAGAGGGCTCCTATACGAGCCCGAAGATAAGTTGCTGAACTGTCTGTCATTTTAATCGGGGTATGCATTGTTATAATTTTGCAATTTATATTGTAACAAACTGTCCTAAATTATGAAATGGACCGAACCTTATTGGAGTGAGTGAGTTCAGATACTGATAATATGCAACTTTACGTGGTGTCTCATCAGGACCCGAACTGGTTGCAAAGGTTAGCATGCCTTTGTTTCACTGCAAGTGCACTGAGAGTTAATCGTTTATGTTTGCTTAAGGCCATATAGGCAATAGGAAAACACAAGATTGACAATGCACAATTAACCCATTTAAGCCCAGTGTCTACTTAAATGGACATTAACAAACAGTGTACCCCCTGACGAGACACCGCGATACGCGGTGTCTCATCAGGATCTGCACTGTTTGTTATTTATCATATGAAATCTTAATCTGCTGGGACAACACTGCAGTACCTTTAAAAAAGATCACCGTTGTATATCACATTGCAATCTTCCAGCAAGTATACAAGGAGAGTTCATTGCAATATCCAAGCATAAATGGGTTAAACCAATCACTGACAAAATCATAAGAGAGTGGAGACGACGAATTGCATACGAACACTTGCGAAAAGTTGCATCTGGAAAACATCATTCTAACATAATGAGACTAAAAGGCCAGGAACGTTCGTGCCATTGCAAATATTTGCATTCATTTTCTCTTTAAGTTCCAAATTATGCAATTATAATTGGAAACTACGTAATGATGGGCTACGAATTAAAGACAAAGGCAGTAGACCCTCGATATTTCTAACTCGCTTAAGTCGAACATAACAATATATAAAACTCAAAACGTTGCTGAAACAACCTTACAAGAAGGGAATGTTCGACTTAAGTGCACTCGAGTATCAACATCCAACCGAAACATACGGATCTATTTGACTTAAACTGGTTCGATTTAGCAAGCCTTGACTGTATTTGGAAATTCAGATTTAATTTAATAACTGGAATCAACTTCCACTTATAATCATTGATACAAAGCTATGCTTTTATTATTGTATTATCATTTCACTATTCCTAGTACAGGGTATATTGTCATTTGCATAACAAACCGACTTCTTAGTGACGAATTACGTTAGTTTAAATGGCGAAACATCAAAAGAAGTATCGACTAAAAAATGTTGTACAAGACGAATTACCCTTGGCCTAATCGGAATCAACATTTCATGCAAGATGTAAGCCTTGCCGTTAGTCATGTGTTAAGAGCTAATAAGTTTAACTCATTTATACCCAGTGTATTCTTCCATGTTTATATATTGGATTATTCCATTTTCTATCAAAGGGATGCCTGGTCAAATTTTTCATTTTCATTGTGTTTTATATTGAAATTCCTATCAGCAAACAGTGAAAACATAATGCGGCGTCTGATCAGAGTCTACACTGTTTGCCTATGTCCCATAAATGGGATCGTGGGCACAAATGGGTCAATTATATAGAGGATAATTGTTTTTTTTCAGTAAAAGATAGAAATTTAATCCATTGAGTGAACATCAGACGTTATATTTTCACGAGTGGCGAAGCCACTCGTGAAAATATAACTGTCTGATGTTCACGAAATGGATAAAATTCGATCTTATACTGAAAAAATACAAATATTCTATTTATTTATGCTTTTCAGCCACTTTTTAAACGATATTGTTCGACAATTGTGAAAGCGAAAGTACATGACTTACCCCGTGTTGAGCCCCAAGTTTACATCGAACACATTAACGAAACAGTTTCCCGTACGATGACATCACTTATTTATTGATTTGACGTCATCCGAATTACGTCGTTGCTCCCGATTTTGGATTCGTGTTCTTCCGTTGAGTGGTTCGCGACAAATCGGACTGCCGGAATTTAACGATAAGACACGATTGACTACGATTTTTGGGGAGCCCTACGGGAAAACGGCGATTGGTGATAATCCACTGCAGTGGATTACCAAGTGATAATCCACTGCTATTTTCCGGTAATCCACCGAAAAGCATAAATAAAATACGCATTTATAATTCCAGAGAAGATTAAGTGAAACATTGAAGCACAGTGCTCCCTCTCTACTACAACGCCAAATTCAGAGACAAATAGGTTTCGTGTTAATCGGAGGTTGTTGTTGTAGGGAGGGAGAATTAGCCAATCTACTTCCTTAGCCCTAGTTCATTTGCAATTTGCAAACAGTTTATATCCTGATTAGACACCGCGAAATGTTTAGACGAATGTCAAACAGTTTGGATAATTATCAGACACCGCGTTACACGGAATCTGATTTGGATACAAACTATTTTCAAAACAGAGTGAAGTCGCGATCAGCAGGCACATGGTTAATTGGACCAAATGCACGTGAAACATGTTGCCTCTGTTTTCATTCCATGTCTGTTTCAAATGTTTCTAATTTCACATTGTTTACATCACTGTATAACAGTTATGCATGCTTCATCCGGTTTACAACACGCCATGTTTATTTTAAGCCAAATAATTTCCAGTTAATTTAAAACATAAGCATTTGCCAAAATGTATAATATACAGTGGAGAATCTGTTATTCTTTCCCGTTTAAACGCAAACGTACGCAAACGCAAACGCAAAGCGTTAAAACGTAGAAAATAACAACTTTTGGACAATTCTGATATTTCATGTTTATCTTGGTGGCAAACAGTTTGGAGCCTGATCAGACGCCGGGTTACCCGGCGTCTGATCTGGCTCCAAACTGTTTGCACTGCAAATAATAGTTTTAGCGTAAACGCGTTTATTGGGAAAGAATAACAGATTCTCCACTGCACATCCGAGATGTAAATATAGACGACTGCGAAATATTTCAAGGATTTTGTAACCAGTTAACACGTTGCATGCTAAGCAAACCATGAACTCAATTCGAGGTAAATAAAACGCCGAGTAATCCGGTGTAGGATCAGAATACAAACTGTTTGGCTTTCGTTGTGATGCTGTATAAGCTTATTTAACACATTTGCGTCTAGCGAGTTTTTCCACGCTTACGTACTTGATTAGTCCATTTGTTAACTATGGGGTGCTTGGTATAAAACTTCATTTTCGTTAAGTTTTATCTCGAAATACAATTCAGCAAACAGTGTAGACTCTAATCAGACGCCGCATAATGCGGCAACTGGTAGGAGTCTACACTGTTTGCCTATGTCCCATATTTATTAACCCTTTCCCCATAGAAGCGCCTTTTAGCGAATATGATTTATTACTCCGCTGAAGAAAATATTTCCAATTTAATCAGTCATGAATATAATTATAGAGAATGTTTTCAATATTCTAGCACATAATAGCTTAAAGCAGACTGAAAATAAAGCCGAATGCGCCCTAAGGCGCATTCTGCTTTACTTTCAACCTGCTTTAAGTAGTCACCTATCTTCAATAGGAGAAATAGGCTATCAGGTAATGGGTTAAATTGAAATTGCTACATGAATCAGCAAACAGTGAAGACTCTGATCAGACGCTGCATTACACGGCGTCAAATCAGAGTCTACACTGTTTGCCAATGTCCCATACATTTGATCGTGGGCACCAATGGGTTAAGTATTCAAAAGCTGTATTTAAAATACACAATTTGGCAACCTAATGTGTTAAGAGTTAGGAATTATAACATGTATTCTTAGGCGAGGTACAGTCCGTTGGTCTCTATTAAATAAAATCAAAATAGTGAAGCCAAAGCAATAAATTTACAAATAATAACCGGTATTTAATTGTTTTTAGTCGAAATGTTTTGAATCTCAGCAGACGTCCAAATACTCAGCAGCGGGTATGTCACTAGTCTATTTTCATTGAATGATCAGTCTTAGAGCAGTAAATAGCATTTAGAACCTCTGTACATACTGCACTATTTAACAAAACAGGTTGAATAACCGCCATTGGAATTTCACTTTAATTATATTTATTAACTCTCCATTTCTGTGCCAAAACCTCAGTAACAGGGTTATTACTGGCTAAATTGTATACAGAGTTTCCCCTCCATGACGCCCCTCCGAAAAACGATTCCCTCCTTACACCAATGATTGTCACTGTTCCCCCAAACCTTACAACTATGTCCAACCTATTCACGGCTGCAATGCCATCTGCTAAAATTGTTTTCTGCTGTTTTTCTCAACGTTACATAATGGACACTTTGACATAAAAACGTAATACCGCGTTACGCGGTGTCTGATCTCGATTCAAACTGTTTGCAAAGGTAAGCTGATTTCCCTCCCTATAACGACTTCCACCGAACAACGCACACACTTTCTAAATCTAGATCTCGTTGAAGAGAGGAAGTTCTGTATCTGCTTTCAGTCAATCTGAAACCATTCGCGCCCATTAGATTTTTTTTACATAATATATATGGGATACATATATTTCATTTTTATCAAAGGGATGCTTGATATAAATTTTCATTTTCGTTGTGTTTTATATTGAAATTCCTATCGACAAGCAATGTTATGCGGCGTCTGATCTGAGTCTACACTGTTTGTCTATCCTATATATGGGATCTTCGGCACAAGTGGCTTAAGTTCAACTACCCTTATGTGTAACATTTGTTTCTGGGCGTGCGGTTAGTCAATCCTCTATAAATCGAACTTGATGAAGTCGAACTTATTATACTTGAATAACGTATAAGTTTGAAGTATACGATCTCGAATAACCGAAACTGTATAAGTCGTTGTTTTTCGAGTCAGAAACCGGCGTCAGACTTGAGCCCAATGTTATAAAGCGATTGTATTGAATTTGAGATCTTTGCCAAGCAATTGGTTGGATAATTTGAGCTTAAATCAAATGCTTAGGGACAATCTCAGACGAAACTTAAACGTTCTATAACCTGAGGACCAGGATGAAAACTGCTTACATTATTAAAACGTTTTCAAAAACTATTTCTGTCTTAATTTTTCGACAAAAGGCGGGTTAATGCTTGTAGCAATGTACACATTAAAAAACGAGTTTCAGCTACAGTGGATAATGTGTTATTCTTTCCCAATAAACGCGTTTACGCTAAAACTATTATTTACAATACAAACAGTTTGGAGCCAGATCAGACGCCGGGTAACCCGGCGTCTGATCAGGCTCCAAACTGTTTGCCACCAAGATAAACATGAATTATCAGAATTGTCTAAAAGTTGTTCTTTTCTACGTTTTAGTGCTTTGCGTTTGCGTACGTTTGCGTTTAAACGGGAAATAAGAACAGATTCTCCACTGTATATTTTCACCCGGCTCGAGTTGCAAATGTATCCGATATTTTACATGTATGCTTTACTCCAAAGATACTCATTTTGCGCAATTAATTTATTCCACCACTGAATAAAAAAGGTCAAATTTACACAGTCATAAATATGTATCATTAGAAATATTTTCAATATCCTAGCAGATAATAGCTTAAAGCAGGTTGAAGGTAAAACAGAATGCGCCTTAAGACGCATTCTGCTTTACTTTTTACAGTGGTAAATACGCTATTCCTACCCACTTTACGCGTTTCCTAAGCGTTTCGTAGTCGTTTATTATCCGTTTCGTTAAACGCGATTTCTAGCCGTTTCTTTGCGCGTTTAAAAGAGCTCAAATGAAAGGGTCATCACTCAGCCGACGAACCCCTTAGCCGAGAATGCATTGGTATAATCGTGTATTAACGCGTTTAAATGCCTTAAAACCGTTCATTGACCGTTCACTATGCGTTTCTTACGCATAGATAAACGCATAAATGGGTAGGAATAGCATATTTACCACTGTACCTACTTTACCTACTTTAAGTGGTCATCTATAGTCAATACTAGAAACAGACGATACTCCAACAGTTTGGATACAGACCAGACGCCGAGTAACGTTAATCCCAACGGTTTGCAAACACAACTAAACTCGCCTAAAAGGTCTCCACACTTTCGTCTGATTATACAGTTCTCCTAATCGTAGAATTTCCCGACGGAACAGTTTGAATGGCATGTTCAGGTCAAATGCTTTGTTGCATATTACAAATGTTTGACGCGTTGCATCTCGTCTTGCTCACAGATTGTACAATTAAGACCTGGTTCTCACGAACACTTGTCTGTTAACAAATAAATTGGTTTCTTAGGATGTTTAACCCTTTCATGATCAAATTTGTCATGAATGTTTAACCCTTCACCGCCATATTATCGTCTGCTTCAATATTGATGTCTGCAATATTGTTTCAAAGTTAGGTTTGAGGCAGTATACCTGACTGACGTAATTTCAAACCAAGTGGCAAACAGTTTTGATAACACGGCGTCTGATCAGGTTCAAAACTGTTTGACAATGCGCTTATGACGTCATTGAGAGTGAAAGGGTTAAGATCTGGCTACCATGAATGCCTGACTGTTAATAAATCAATTGGTTTCTAATGATTTAAAAGGACTGCAATCACCAGCCAAGACGATCTCGTACTTAATGAAGCAAGCAGACAGATTCAATTTAATCAATTTTGTTTTCGTAAAAACCCACTCGTAATATCAACAAAAGCCTCCTCGGCAAAGAAATTGAAAACAATACAGTAATACCTCTCTAATTTCTGTTAATCATTTGGTGTTTATGACAGCTTGCTTTAAGATGTCACTGGTGTTTTATACAATCAGTTTGTCTTCTTTTTATTGATAGTATTAGAGAGGTTTTTATGCGCTTCAACATTATTTCAACAATACAATTATACATGGAAAGAAATACGTGTATGACTTGATTAGCGGGATTCTTAAGGAACCATCTTATCAGGATCTACACTATTTGCAAAATAAACATACATACAGTACAGGTTTCCAGCATACACATATGGAGTATGTGCCCTTGAAAATAGAAACAAATCTTCTTTAAAGTCTTGTTAATGAATCCTTTTAAGCATCTTTCTTTCCATAAACCAAAATGACATCTGTTAGGACAAATGCCAGCTTAACTTCTTCATTGTCTTAATGTCATTAATTCGCAACAAAAATCGTCTGTTTTTATATATCTGAAATTTAGATTCCATGTATTTTGACTGAAGAAATATTGAACTGAGTTCAAACAGTTTAGATCCTGATCAGATGCCGCGTTTTGCGGCTTCTGGTCAGAAACCAAACTGTTTGCTAATAACTATTGTACTCGGGGTAAGGCATTGGAGGTTACAATACCTCTGAGGTTTAATGAGAGTCTTAAACCCCTTGTCTGCTAATTGCTACTTCAGGTTGTTTTTCAGACGTCACGCGTCTGATCTGGAATAAAACTCTTTGACACTTGTCTCAATTTTTTTACATTGAACAGATCTAAATTGAACAAAGTTTGCAGTTGACAGTTGCAAAGCAGACGATACTACGACCGAAAATAAGTAAAAAGCTTATAATCAGTTTCGTAAAGCTAGAAGTGTTAAAAACGTTTCTTCGGTTAGTAAAGCTAGAAAATGACAAATGTGTTTGTTAAAAGGAAATTTGCGGATTTTTAGAGACGTCCAGTTTGAAACATTTGGTATCTAGTTATAATATTTACATTAAATCTTTCATGGTCACATTTATCGTGAGGTTGTAACCCCCCTCCCCCAACACCATATTGTGTTCGGATTTAATATTGTTACAGTGGAGAATCTGTTATTCTTTCCCGTTTAAACGCAAACGTACGCAAACGCACGCAAACGCAAAGCACTAAAACGTAGAAAAGAACAACTTTTGAACAATTCTGAAAATTCTTGTTTATCTTGGTGGCAAACAGTTTGGAGCCTGATCAGACGCCGGGTTACCCGGCGTCTGATCAGGCTCCAAACTGTTTGCACTGCAAATAATAGTTTTAGCGTTAACGCGTTTATTGGGAAAGAATAACAGATTCTCCACTGTAGCTGCAATATCGTTTCAAAGTTAGATCAACTGCAGTATAACCGACGTTATTTCAAAACAAGTAGCAAACAGTTTTTGATCCTGAATCAGACGCCGCGTGACGCGGTGTCTGTTCAGGCTCCAAACTGTTTACCACTCAGACTAAAAGTCGTCGTTTCTATATTTTATTGCAATGCTTTTGCGTTTCGTTTGTTTTTAAACGGAAATAATAACGTTTTCTTCACTATAATCTGCTGTCAAATGTGAACATCAACTTTAAGTAATATGCAAGTGTCAGCATTGATAACTATTTATATTCAAATTTTCAGCATTTGCTGGCACATTCGTGGAATGTTACAGTGGAGAATGTGTTATTCTTTCCAAATAAATGCGTTTACGCTAAAACTATTATTTGCAGTGCAAACAGTTTGGAGCCAGATCAGACACCGGGTAACCCGGCGTCTGATCAGGCTCCAAACTGTTTGCCACCAAGATAAACAAGAATTATCAGAATTGTCCAAAAGTTGTTCTTTTCTACGTTTTAGTGATTTGCGTTTGCGTACGTTTGCGTTTAAACGGGAAAGAATAACAGATTCTCCACTGTAAAAGGGTTCAAAGCTGTTCTTTCCCAAAATAGCGTTTGTGTTCCAAATTAAGATGTCCAATGTGCACAAACCACTGGAGATACTGCAGTTTTCGTGAGTCTTTTGATAAGGGTCATCGCTGATTAACATTTATCCTGCTGCAAAGTCGTTCGTTTAGAAATTGTCGTCTGCAAAATGTGTTAAATATAGATATATACGTTTTTAAATTAAATAAACCTAAAGATGAGTGTCAAACAGGTTGGGTCCAGATTAGACACCGCGTAACGCGGTGTCTGATCTTGATCAAAATATTTGCTAAAAACAGTTTAGTCGTGATTGGCAGGATAAGGATACCTCAGCATATTGAAATAACCTTTCGTTTTCCTGACGTGTTTGCACTGCATATGCCTCGCGATTCATTTAACCCCATCCAATGCCTTACAGTGGAGAATCTGTTATTCTTTCCCAATAAACGCGTTTGCGCTAAAACTATTATTTGCAGTGCAAACAGTTTGGAGCCAGATCAGACGCTGGGTAACCCGGCGTCTGATCAGGCTCCAAACTGTTTGCCACCAAGACAAACAAGAATTATCAGACTTGTCCAAAAGTTGTTCTTTTCTACGTTTTAGTGCTTTGCGTTTGCGTACGTTTGCGTTTAAATGGGAAAGAATAACATATTCTCCACTGTACCTTGCTGGGTGTAATTTCTATTGGTTGTTATTTTTTTTGTTTTTATTCAACTATTTGAATCCTGATCACACACCTTGTGACCGGCATCTGACTGATCAGATTCCAAACTGTTTGATGTTCATGACTCATTTTATTTCAGTCAATGCACATAACGTTTGGATTTGAGAAACAAAAGCACCCAGCAATGGCGTCATAGCAGTTTAGCGGTTAAATAGGAATTATTAATAAACGTTAACAGCCATTTACTTTACATTCAGACGAAGAAAGCACAGTCCCAATTTACGTGTGGCTTGGAAGTCACAAATAATTCCATCAACACAAGACAGTATAATTTATATATAATAGAGCATGCTACAGCATTAAAAGCCATTTCATGTAATTCCAAAAGTTCGATGAATGCATAACCTGCAGTTCAGACAAACGTATTCTCACAAAGTCGGTTTCTATGTTGTGAATACAGATGACCATTTAAAGCTTGTTGAAAGTAAAGCTGGGTGCTTTACTTTCAACTTAATTTTCTTTAAGCTATCACGTGAACAGAAACGGGAAAGGTTTCCTGTGCTTTACTTTCAGACTTCCTTGGTAGGCTCGATTGCCGTTAATATATCAATAATTAGAGGCACAGAGAATGCGTATGTATTGAGTAATGGTTTGAGGGGAAAGTGAATCAGGGGGCGAAATAATGAATAGAAAGGTTTTACCGGAAATACAAATAGATGTGCATTTCTGCTATTACGAAATCGCTGTTGGCGCTGACAATAATACTTATAGCGCAATCGGGTTTATTGGTAAAGAATAACGTCTTCTCCACTGTACAACATTCTTACCATCAATACATGTAGTTGTTCTTCTACAGAAAAATGGTGGTTAATATTGAACACTTTCATGATCAAAATTTTCGTGAGGTGTTTACCCATTCACCGTTTTATTGACGTCTATTTCAATTTTGCTGTCTGCGATGTTTTTTTAAAGTTTAAAAAATAAGGCAGTGTGATTGAAGAAATTTAAAAACGAATGTCAAACAGTTTGGATTCTAATCAGACGCCGCGTGACGCGGCGTCTGATCAGGATCCAAACTGTTTGCAAACGCGCTTTTAAGCGTCATTGAGAGTGAAAGGGTTTAGAAGCTAAATTGACAATTTGGCAAGAAAAGCACTGCTAATGGTTGAAAGATTTTGGTCTAGATCAACAGTTTGGTAATCGTTTCAATAAAACAAAGCTATAAAATTTAATGTAAAATGCTTAACATCAAAGAAAAACGATTTTTCTGAAGCAGAGAGTGGTTTAACTTTCAAATAATTATTTGCTGGGCGTGAGGTGATTCTTTGATTTACCGCTTCCATGTGAAGTCAGTTCATGACCTTTTGTTTATCACGTAAAATAGCAATCAAACTCAACTAGGCTTCCTTGCCATTTAAAGAAATCTTGCAGTCTTGATCATTTCTTAACCCAATTGCATGTACCTGTTTCTAGTATTTAGGTCAGTCGACCACTTGAGGGCGGTTACAATAAAGCAGAATTACCGTCTTGAAGGATACAGAACATATTTTCTCGTGTTGTATATACATGTACATTACTGTATAAGGTAGCAATATTGTCTTCAGTGGAAGAAATCATAAAAGGCTAAAAATCCGTATTTATGGCGTAAAGTCTAACCCTTTCACTTAAAACCGCTTTAAAGCGCGTTTGCAAATATTTTGGTCCTGATCAGACGTCGCGTAACTCGGCGTTTGACCAGGACCCAAACTGTTTGGCACTCTTATCGTCAATTACTAAATCATTAAACTTTCAATCTAACTTTGAAAGGTGTTTTTGCAGACAACAGTAATGAAGCAGACGACAGTAAGGTGATGAAGAGGTACAGTCGAGAACCTGTTATTCATTCCCGTTTAAACGCAAACGTACGCAAACGCAAAGTACTAAAACGTAGAAAAGTACAACTGTTGGACAATTCTGATAATTCAAGTTTATTTTGGTGGCAAACAGTGTGGAGCCTGATCAGACGCCGGGTTACCCGGCGTCTGATCTGGCTCCAAACTGTTTACACTGCAAATAATAGTTTTAGCGTAAACGCGTTTATTGGGAAAGAATAACAGATTCTCCACTGTAAGACTTTCCGGAATAGTTTGATCATGAAAGGGTTACATGTAACACGTATGCACACTAGTACAGTGGAGAATCTGTTATTCTTTCCCGTTTAAACGCAAACGTACGCAAACGCAAAGCACTAAAACGTAGAAAAGAACAACTTTTGGACAATTCTGATATTTCATGTTTATCTTGGTGGCAAACAGTTTGGAGACAGATCAGACGCCGGGTTACACGGCGTCTGATCTGGCTCCAAACTGTTTGTAAAAGAAAAAATAGTTTTAGCGTAAACGCGTTTATCGGGAAAGAATAACAGATGCTCCACTGTAACACGTGAATAGAACGTTTAGCATCAATTGGCGCTAACGCAGACACCAACGCTTTATAATTGTTCTCCGAAGAGAAACATTTGCAAAATTTATAACATGCAATCTCTCATTTATCAATGAAACTAGTCAACACAGTGGAAAAAACGTTATTCTTTGCCAATAACGCGTTAACGTTAAATCTATTATTTTCATAACACACAGTTTGAAGTCAGATCAGATGCCGGGTCACACAAAAAATAATCTAACGTGTTTGCGTCCTTTGTGTTTAAACGGGAAAGAATAACGTATTCTCCATTGTTTATCATTGTAAACGCATTAACGAAGTAAACTGTATTGCTGCTATTCATTCCTTGTAGTTGTTTCGTTCTTCGAAACGAATAACGTGATATTAGAATCCAAACTGTATGACACATTAATAGTTCTTTATTCCAAATGCTAAGATCTGAAGGTGATAAAATATGCAATTAGCATTTTAATCAGATAATAACATGGCTTTGAAATAGTTGAACCAGTAAATGGATAAAGTTCTGTCGTTAATGCCGATGACCAAAACGATATATGCGCAATTTACCAGGATTTGCAAAGTGATCCTGCTTAATCATTCGCAGACTTAGGCAATTCGAAACACTATTGGCAGCCCTACAGCGCGTTTGATCAACTAGCGTAAACATTACAGGGATAGGTTAAATGCTATTAATCCTATCAAATGCATTTACTCGTTCACTGCCAATGACGCCAAAGGTCAAATTTCAAACAAATTGGAACCTGATAAGACGCCGCGTCACGCGGCGTCTGATCAGGATCCAAACTGTTTGACACTCGTATCGACATTTCTTAAATCAAACCAGCCCTAAATCTTACTTTAAAATGTTGCAGACGACACTACTGATGCAGACGGTATTTTGTTAAAGGGTTAAAGCAGACGATAAAACTTAGCAGGGAAAGAGTTCAAACTGAAATAACGGATGTACACTGCAATGAATCTTATGCCCAATCAGACACACATTAGTGAGATAGAAAACAGTTTTAAATTGTTTCTACATGCAGTGAAACCCCTCTATTACGATACCAATACGGCTAATTGATTGTATGGTTATAGACTGTCAACAGATGGCAGCTAAAAAGGTGAATGAGCTTTCTATTTTACTTTCATCTTGCTTTAAGTAGAAACTTGCCTTAAGCACACAATCAATAGATTTATAAATTGTTCGTTGTAGCTTGTAGATGAGTTTACTTCACTGCAACACCTTAAACGTGATTTTCCGTGTTAACGACAAGGAATACATTACAGTGTATCAACATCGGATATTGCATCGCTCAAACAAACAGAAAATCTTACATGAGCGATCATTACCCATTGGTTTTGATAGATGAGTTGACTGAAAATGCAGGTGCTATGACATGAGCCCTTTGCGAGCATCATACTTATGTCAGTAAACCAGTGCACTTCAAAATGATATTCAATTAGCACGAATTTGATATTCTATTTATAATACAACCATTTAAAAGCCAAATTGAGAGTGGAAGACAACGTTGTGTAGTCTGTTTGGAATATACGCATTATTTCTGAAAGAAGTGACGTGGTTAATAGCGACGGCATAAGATATGACATCCTTTTGGCGTCCTTAACTAATGCAGCTTTTGTTGACGCTTTCAGGTTAAGGTTAAGCATATTTTATTCATAATATAGACAGCTTTCAAAGTGGTACATAAATGAATATTATAATGAAAACGAAAACAGATGCTTTTTAAGTTCTTCTCCTAGAAGATAGCAATATACTATCACTGTTGGCAATATACTTTGAAAATACATGTACGCAGGCATTTGATATGCATGATATCTGTAATTTGATATGCAGTATTTCAGTATACATCACGTGACTACCTGATAGAATATCCGCATTTGGTATTTTATACATGTGATTGCTTACCTATTTCACCCTCAATGACGCTTTAAAGCGCGTTTGCAAACAGTTTAGGTCCTGATCAGAACCGCGTAACGCGGCGTCTAATCAGGACCCATTCTGTTTGACACTCTTATCGATGTTAAATCATACAACCTTAATTCTAACTTTGAAACGTGTTTGCAGACAACAATACTGAAACAGACGACAATAAAGCGGTGCAGGGATAAAACTCTCCCGAATAGTTTGATCATGAAAGGGTTATTGCTAGATGGTAATATTACATAAAGTTCCTTTTGCATTTAATTTATTTCTTTTTCGCTTTAAGCAGAAATTTCTCTTTAGATATTCTCATGCTTATTCACCGAGCGACATATTGATACAAGACGGATTGTAACATTTAAAACGTATTCATTTTCTTGGTGTTTAGAGATACTTGGAATGTTGAAAATGCTTTTAGGTTTCAATTTGATACTCACGTAATGGCAAGTGTTTGTAATAAAGAATGCGTTAAAACTCAATATAAAGTATTATTGCAGGAGACAAGTTTAATGAAGGTAATATTCAGCGGGCTAAGGGTTGAGCAAATCAGATATTGTTTCATAAGTGTGATTTACATATTACGTTCTGTATATTGCGTTTGAAGTATTCTACATTTGAAAATATATACTGTGTCAGCAAAAATAAGAATAATTCAAATAGTGCAGATCCTAAAAAAGTGTATACTGTTTTCAAAATGAATACAGTGAAACCTCTCTAATTCGGAAATGTGTAGAGAAAACATTAATTTCCGGTTATGAAAGGTTTCCAGTTCAAAGGGGTTTTAACTCATTAACCCATAACTTGCTTCTAGTGTGGAAAATACCTGACCACTTACAATGTAAATTGTGTTCATTGATAAGTATTTAAGACAATAAACAGTTCATAGGAGCTTTCTTTTTTACTGTCACCTTGCTTCAAACTGTAATCTGTCTTTTTCATACATTTAATTAACCTTCCTTTTAGTGGTTGTAATAGAAAGGACATACTGCCCTCGTAAACCAGAAAGTTCCGTTGCACTTTTCTACTTACAGTTTGTTTTAATTGTTGACCCGTCTGTAAACACAATCAATATGTTATTACTTTACGAGTGTTAACGTTTAATCAATTTTACCTTACTGTTAATTTCCCTTCGGACATGCTCTCGTTGTAAATGAAGCCAAATTAAAACGATGCATATTCTGTTTAACATTCATTTTGCTTGACACAGCCATCTGTAGCATTTGACCCTTTACCTGATAACATATTTCTAGCATTGAAGATAGGTAACTACTTAAAGCAGGTTGAGAAAAAGCAGAATGCGCCTTCAGGCGCACTCTGCTTTACTTTCAGCCTGCTTTAAGCTATCATGTGCTAGAATATAGAAAATATTCTCTATAATATATATTCATGATTGATTAAATTGGAACTATTTTCTTCAGCGGAGGAATACATATATCAAAGCTTGACTACATATATATATACACTCTCGCTGTGGGTACTTATTGTCTAATTAACATTATAAACGCTATGTTATTGGTATCGGTAATTGTTCTCAAAAGTTAATAAAAAGCAATTTACGTTAAAAATATATTATCAAAGTGGCAAGCATTCTGAATCCAGAAATACACAATGAAGAGTGAAGAAAACGTTATCCTTTCCCGTTTAAACGCAAACGAAACACAAAAGCATGGCAATCAAATGTAGAAAAATAACGTTTTTTATGACATTTCTCATGTTATATGTTTTATCTGGATGACAAACAATTTGGAGCCTGATCAGACGCCGGATAACCCGGCGTCTGATCGGGCTCCAAACTGTTTGAAACGAAAATAATGATTTGAACGTAAACGCGTTTATTGGTAAAGAATAACGTTCACCCAACTGTATCTTATTTGGATTAAAAGTGTCTGCAACAGTTATCGAAAATACTTCCGCCGCACGCAGACGGGTAATGCTCATTGTCATAATATTGTTCAAAGCAAACAATATTGCAAAAGCTACTGTTTTACATGCACTTCAATCATCTGTCTAGACTGCCACATACCTGACAAGGCAAACACATAGTTGCTAGATACAATGTAATATAGTACGCCGTTGTGTAACCTTATTATACAGTACTACCTTCAAGCAACTGCTTTCCAAACAACAAGCTCATCCTTGCCAGTTTCCCAATCAAGACACATTGCGTTAATCAATATACTTCTGATCTAGTTCCAACCTGCTTGTAAATGCTACTCAGCTCACGACTAACAGGCGGAAGGTTAATGGTTTGACAAAACAGCGTTAAAGCTTTCATGATGAAATGTGTCGGCTGCTTCAATATTAGTGTCTGCAATATCGTTTCAATGTTAGTTTTAAGGCAGTATAACTGACGTTATGTCAAAACCGGTGGCAAACAGTTTTTATCCCGGTCAGACGCCGCGTTAAGCGGCGTCTGATCAGAATCAATTTTTTTTGCAAATGCGCTTTATGACGTCATTAAGAGTGAAAAGGTTAAACCCTCTATTACACCCAAATAACTTGGCATTTTCATTCATGCTGACACTTGCATTTAACTTAAATGTGAAGTCGACTTTTAACTGCGTGACGCATCATTTGATATTTACTAACCCTGTTCGTCCTCGGATGAAAACCATTTTAACCTTAAACACAGAGCGGGAGATCGAAAGTATAACAAACTTGAAAGGCGTTCGATGATGGGAGATGCCACAGTGGACCGTCACAATAGAAGTCTGAATCCCAAAAGAAAAAAATGTATAAACACTAGATATATACACAAGGGGTCTAACTTCCAATTTCCGAATTTTACCCTCCCCCAAACGGTATATCGGGTAAAGCTATTTGCCAATAAGTATAATAAAGTAAAACCTTCGTATATGCAAAGCGAAAAACTCCTAGTTAAAACGGTTCTCAGATGCCACAAGGCAGAATCCCACAATTTTGACAGCTGGGCAACGACCTCGCAAGTTTGTTATTCTTTTCGCATATACGAAGGTTATACTTTATACTTTTTTTGGCAAATAGCTTTACCCGATATTACGTTTGATCGAATATCGATAGAGGCATAACTTAGGAGAGGGGTAACATTCGGAAATTGTAAGTTCGACTCCTTTCAAATATATAATATTGTTTATACATTTTTTTCTTTTGGGGTTCAGTCTTCCTTTGTGACGGTCCCCTGTGGGATCGTACAAATTACAAAATGACAGACGATGTATTCCTCGATCCTCGATCAGAAAGCATTAAATAGATCAGATTGCTTCTTCTTGGACAGTCTGATCTAGGGTAGACAGTGTTTACACAGGGCAAATATATTCTTTACGATTATATATGTAACGAGTAAACTCGTCGCTATGTATCTTTGTGTTAACCCTTTCCAAAAAGAAACTTTTTTAGCGATTTTCATTTATTTCTCCACTCAAGAAAATAGTTCCTACAGTGGAGAATCTGTTATTCTTTCCTGTTTAAACGCAAACGTACGCAAACGCAAAGCACTAAAACGTAGAAAAGAACAACTTTTGGACAATTCTGATAATTATTGTTTATCTTGGTGGTAAACAGTTTGGAGCCTGATCAGACGCCGGGCTACCCGGCGTCTGATCTGGCTCCAAACTGTTTGCACTGCAAATAATAGTTTTAGCGTAAACGCGTTTATTGGGAAGGAATACCAGATTCTCTACTGTATTTATACAATTAGGAGCATGTACCATCAGATACGTTTTCTATATTCTAGCTGGTGGTATCTTAAGACTGAAAATTGAGCAGAATGCGCCTTATGGCACATTCTGCTTTCCTTGTAACCAGGCTTTGAGAAAAAGAAATAACACACAGCACAATCAAACTCAACTAGTAATCTTTGCCATGTATAGGCTTCTCACTTAATTAACACTTCTCTTCGTCAGTAATTGTTGGCATTTATTCGAATGTATAGCGCTGATTTACACACTGTTAGTATCATTCAGAGATTCTGGCGACACCAAATGTTGTTTATTGTCCTCGATAGGCTTCAGTGGCGAACACGTTTCTAGGTCACGTTTAAGCCAAATTTAACGCGACTGTGATATACGTTTATGTCGAAAACTGGTTTCTTAATCTAAGCAGCAAACGACTGGAACATAATCAGAGGCTTACATGCATGCGGTCGTTCTCAATAGACATCTATGTCGAAGGTTATATAGATTTTGAGTTTAGTCTTAGATAGTCATTATTTTTATTTTAATTATCATTATTATTATCATTATACCCGATTTATATAGTGCCCTTTTCACACAGGAGTTATTATGCGTTCAAAAGCGGTTCACGTGATATTATATAAATGTAACTACAAAGCAAGAAAAGACAAATAACTACGGTCACAAAAAAAACCTGATACAATATTGAGTTACATGGAAACATGGAAATTATTTCAATGTTATTACAAAGATTATAAAAAATTATAATTAGCAAAATCTCAAATCTGACCAATCAAATACTTGAAAATGATCTAATACTCAATTGAAAAGCTTGAAGATCAAATATTTATCTGATGAGAAACAATAGTACTTTTACCTATAAACATTTCGCATCAAATTATATTTACAGGGATCAAACAAGTGTTATTGCCTAAACTTTGCACTCTAAATAACGCTTAAAACACGTTTGTATTCGATTTGGATCATGATCAGACGCCGCGTTACGCTGTTCGAAACTCATATTGAACACTAGTCAGTCATACTGCCTTAAAATAAACTTTGAAACGATATTGCAGACAACAAATAGAAGCAGACGACATATAAACGGTGAAGGGGTAAATATCTCACCAAAAGTTGCAGTGAAAGGGTTAAGAGTGTTAGTTGGTTTTTACTATGGAGAAGAGGCAAATTGTGAAGACAGTTGACATGACCTGGATATTGTTGATTTGATTTTAATTCTAACTGAATGTCGGACAGTTTTGGGCCTAATTAAAGGCCTCTGTAACCGGTGCCTTTTTTTTTGGCACTATGAATTGTTTGCAATCAATTCAATTGAAGTACAGCGTTCCCTCTCTTCAACGACACCCATTGGGAGACAGAAATTGTGTGTGTTGTTCGGAGGGAGTCGTTGTAGAGAGGGAAATTAGCTTACATTAGCAAACACTTTGAATCCTGATCATACGCCGCGTCACGCGGCGTCTGATCTGGATTCAAGCTGTTTGCCACTCGTCATTATGTTTTTTCTGTCAAAATGGCTCATATGTAAATTTGAGCAAAACAGCAAACGACAATTTTAAGTAGACTATATTGCAGCCATGAAAAGGTTGGACATAGTTATATTGCTTTGGGAACAGGGGCAATCGTCGTTATAAGGAGGGAACCGTTGTTGGGAGGGCCGTTGTAGAGAGGGAACACTGTAGTACAATTGCGTATTTAGGAAGGAATTATGCCTTTACCATTATACGCAGGATACTTCGGGTTCTTAACCCTTCTCTCACTCTCAATGACGTCATAAAGCATTTTTGCAAACAGTATTGATCCTGATCAGAACTGTTTGACACTTGTTTTGAAATAACGTCAGTTATACTGTCTTAAATCAAACTTTAAAACGATATTTCAGACAAACAACAATATTGAAGCAAACGTCAATAAGGCGGTAAAGGGGTAAAACACTCACGATAAATTTGAGCATGAAACAAATAACATCTTCAAGTGGCTTTCCTTCCCATCACGATTATCTATTTCTTTAGTAATCTCATTTTAGCGATATTCTAACTTATTCCTCAAAGGGATGTGCTGTCATGCTTGTATCATGTCAGGTTAAACCTTTCATTATTAACCCATTTATACCCAGTGGATTCTTCCATGTTTGTATATTGAATTAGTCCATTTTGTATTTAAGCGATGCCTGGTCACTGTTTTCATTTTCATTTTGTTTTATATTGAAATTCCTATCTGCAAACAGTGTAGACTCTGATCAGATGCCGCATAATGCGGCGTCTGATCAGAGTCTACACTGTTTTCCCATGTGCCATATATGGGATCGTTGGCACACATGGGTTAAATTATCGTGAGGTTTTTACCCCTTCATCGCCATATTGTCGTCTGCTTCATTATTGCCGTCTGCAATATCGCTTCAAAGTTAATTTAAAGGCAGTATAACTGATGTTATTATAACAAAATAAGTGGCAACTAGTTTTTATCCCGTTTGATCAGGATCAAAAACTGTTGGAAAATGCGTCTTTTGAAAATGCGAAAATGCGGTTCTGACGTCATTGAGATCGAAAGGGTTAAAAGGCAAAAGTACCTTCTACCACACCTTGTTGTGCAATCTTTAAGCAGGCTGAAAATATCATGCTCCCTCTCCAAAACGGCTCGCTGTTCCAAAACACGACAATTATGTCCAACCTTTGTGCTGCTAAAATATTGTCTGCTTAAAATTGTCTGCTGTTTTCCTCTAAGCCAAATATTGAACATTTTGACAGAAACAAAAAACATAATTACGAGTGACAAACAGCTTGAAACCAGATCAGACGCCGCGTAATGCGGCGTCTGATCTGGATTCAAGCTTTTGCAAATGTAAGCCAATTTCCCTTTTACAACTTCCTCCGAACAACACACACAATCTGTGTATCCCATAGGGTGTTGTTGTAGAGAAGTAACACTTAAAAACAAAACTCGGACAGATTATGTGAAGCCTATTTCAAGCTACCATATGCCTTCAACATTTAGAGCAAGCTATTGGTGAAGAATAAACAAGCAGCAATTAATCAATCAAAAGGAGACCTTTGCTAATGAGAAACGTATGTGACAGGTTCCATTTGCAGTGCCCTTTAGTGCCATTTCGATAAAATGTTACATTCATCTCATCTTATTTAATTTCTCTTTCTGTTTTACCAAGTGTTGGTCATAGGACAATGACTGTCGTTTTTTATCATTATATTGTCAGTGTCGGAAAACAAAATCATATTTCTGTTACAGTGCTCCCTCCCTACAACGACCCTCCCTACAACATCTCCCTCCTTACGACGACCCTTGCCGCTGTCCCCCGAACAATACATTGTATGTCCAATGACTGCAATACCGCATGCTTAAATTTGTCGTCTTCTATTTTTCGCAAAGTAACATATATGTGGACATTTTATATTATAAATATGATGACAAGTGACAAACAGCCTGAATCCCGATCAGATGCCGCGTTATACGGCGTCTGATCTGGTTTCAAACTGTTTGCCTAAGTCTTAATGTTAACTCCCTCCGAACGGCACACACAATATGTGTCTCCCATTGGGTGTCGTTGCAGAGAGGGAGCACTGAAAAATGAAATATTTAAGGAATAATTCGAATATTTATTGTATTCATGGAGGTATGAAAAAAAACCTGGTCACACTGTATGAAACCTCCATGAATACGTACAATAAATATTCCGAATTATTCCTTATAATTTAATATCACTTCTGAATTTAAGAAAGTAGTTAAATAGAGAATCTGACGCGAATGTTCTTTTTTAACGCTTTTAAAACGTAGGTTGTAGTCCCTCCGCCATATATATTTTCCGCCAAAACGCGACGTTGTTATGTAGTAACGCCGACGTCAATGACGTCATTTGGCATCCTGCTTTATGCAGCGCTTGTGAAGAGCAGTTGGACTAAGGCTAAGTAGTCCTGACAAGGCGTGGCCTGAATTTTAATTTTTTCACGGAGTTATGAAACAAAAATTACAGCCAATCACAGCTAACCAAATGTAATGAAAACAAACAATATTAAATTATACACGCATACACTTGTAAAACTACATGTAAAAGCTCTCTGTTACGACCACTAAAATAACACTAATCGATTGTATAAAAGACAGGTGACATCTTAAAACAAGGTAACAGTTAAGGGGGTAGGTGCACCTTTGGAAAGTAATTACCAAATTCTTCAAACTTTGCATACAGACAGTAAAATTAATTTCTATGACAAAACTGGTGAAACAATGCGGGTACCGGACCTTTCCGTTTCACAATTTGAGATTTTTCAAGGCTACCCTCCTAAAATTGAAGCTTCTCAAAAACTCCTACTTTTTTGTACTACGGTTTTTCAATCTTTATTTAAACAAACTATTTGTACAAAAAGTATCCTAATTTATATTACCATAGTAAGAATAAACCCTGAAAATAATGTTTTGTCAAGATCCAAAATAAAAATGTTTGATTTCACTGGAAAGGAGTAAAATTTACCCCACACACTTTTTTATAAAGGGAGAATAAGGCACAGTGAAACTTACCCTACACATTGTAGAAAATTAATTACCAAATTTTTTATTTGTTGATTTTAGCCTTGCAAACATAAAGTGTTAGTGAAATAGCAAATAATAACACAGGGTCCCGGATCTTTTAAAAAAGATATATATCATTTTATTAAAAATTCCATTTTTTCTCATTTTTTTCGCTTTTTGGTGTATTTTTACCAAAAATATTTTTTTTCAAAAAAATATCATTTGATCTATTGAATTATCCATTATTTATACTGAAACTGTACTTTATATTCTGAGAAATTGAAATGAAATTTGATGTAACAAAATGCAACCTACCTATGAAAACGGTGTATGCTGTAAACTACGAATAGGACATAAAACTTTCCGGAACGAAAAATCCAATTTTTTCCCGGGAAAATAGTATTTTATGACTGTATGCATTCACCAAAAATGAGTTCTTAACATTTTTCGGGAAATGAGTTCGTAAATTATTTCGGAAATTTCATAATGCTCAAAAAGATAGGCCGACATCCTTAGTCAGAAAATCTCCTGTATTTAGATGCTGTAATAGAGAAGTTTTACATGCTATAATCTTTCTTGTTATCTCGAAGTGTACAACATTTTGTGTATTATCGCAATGTACTTTGGTGTTTAATTAGACCCAAAAGCTGCTATATAAATGTATTTAGTTACTGCAGCAAGAAGAATTCACCATAGAATTATGCAAAAAAAAAGAAAAACAATCGAAACATTTGATGTCATCTTCCGTCCATTCATTCGATACCGCCAATGCCTCGAGAAAAGCAAAACACCAACATCAGCTTTTCTCAATTCTCACTGTCAGACTAATTTTACATTAAATCTTTTATTAAAAACTAACCAGACCACAATTATAACTCTTTGCCTGCTGATCGCAAATTCACTATTGTATGCTAACAATTTGATCCAAAGCATTGCGCTGAGCTGTATTATCTTTCTTTCTTTCTTTCTATACTGCTTCACACCCCTTTCGGGTATTACGAGCAGGGGCACTTTTTAGGTGCACCATTGGGACTGTACCCGGCCGGTCATTTTATCCTGACACCGACGAACCAGTTGTAATTTCCTCATGTTTTGTCTATGTATATTGTCTGTTCCTCATGTTTTCATGTAAAATCATGAACTGAGTGTAATAAAGAAATTGAATAAAGAAATTGAAGCTAACCCGAAATCCTGGGCGCCAAGGAGGAAGCCATTACTACCAATGTTTAAGTCTTTGGTTTGACCCGGCCGGGGATTGAACCCACAACCTCCCGCACTGCAAGCGGACGCTCTACCACTAAGCCACGCAGCCGGTAAGGTATTTTACAGTTTCGATCAAACTCAGATACAGAGCCTGGGATGACAACGGTGCTTGGTATATACAGTGGAGAATCTGTTATTCTTTCCCGTTTAAACGCAAACGTACGCAAACGCAAAGCGCTAAAACGTAGAAAAGAACAACTTTGGGATACTTCTGATGTTTCATGTTTATCTTGGTGGCAAACAGTTTGGAGCCTGATCAGACGCCGGGTTACCCGGCGTCTGATCTGGCTCCAAACTGTTTGCACTGCAAATAATAGTTTTATCGTAAACGCGTTTATTGGGAAAGAATAACAGATTCTCCACTGTACATGTACAATGTTGCTATGCAATAAGACAGGTTTTGTCATGGCACGGCTCACTTATTTAAGTCTTCTGTAACTGCCTAACCTTTATCGACAGTTTACAACAGTATCAGACTTCGAACAATCCGGTGTTGCTACAGTTAACCTTAAGCTTGAAATAAAGCTCTATTGAAATGTTAGCAACATGTTTAATCTGCAAAACATCACTGTAAGATAATTAAACTAAAAAGCCAGAAATATGGTGCCTTGACAGATAATTGCATGCATATTTTTGTTTTAAAATTTCCAAGTTGTTTTGCTAACCAAATTAAAGGCACACATAAAGATGGCACACGCATTAACGGCAACATTTGATTCTGAAATGGATCAAACATTTTGCAGATTCACTCTTTGTCGCGACATGCGTAATAAAATGGGAACATTGAATGGTTTTAATTGCAATACATATGCACAGTTCCAGAAAAAAGGTAGGGCGCAAACTTATAAATATTTAAATGCTCGAGTCTCGCTCAAGTCATATCCACCAGAGTCGCATTCGATTTTCCAACCTGATTAGCATCATTGCTGCTTAGCGTCTGTTCATGCTCGAATGAATTCCACTTGACACCAATTTATTGATTACGCTTAAATTGGGAGCGAACAATGCGTTTTAGATCTACCTCTACACAATGAAAGGAGTAAATTAGCAAGAAAACAAACTAGTTCCTGTTACGGTGAACTCACTAGAGACGTTCGCATGTAACGCACGTGGGGCCATGCTAAATCAGGGGGATATTCCGTTAAACCGCGGGACTATTCTCCGGGTCTCCCATGTATCCACTTTAAATACATTTTAAAACAAATGTATGCTGTTCTCTTCCATTCGAAAATCTAAGTTATAATTTAGTTAAGAAGTTTTGTACTATATCAATAATAGATCTACCTGACCTAAATTTGTTGAATGTGTGTTATGGAAATTTCTCATGTGTTTGTACACATGCAAACTGAGAAAATAAAGAGTACTTTGAATTGAATTGAACCCTCTGATCAAGGTATACAGTGGTTGTCCATTTTGCAATACACTGTACATTGAACACTAACTAGTAACAAATGAATTAGACCTAGTTCAAACGTCAAGCGTAGACTTGAAGTTTTAGTGGCCAGTTAGTTCAACTTGAAAGAACATATTTTTCATGCGAGTATGGGGGTTATTGAAAATCCTCGTATAGTACATTGGAGGACACGTTATACTTTCCAAATAAACGCGTCTACGCTTAATCGTTTGGTTTCCTTGCAAACAGTTTGGAGCTAAATCAGACCCGGCTAACCCAGTGTCTGATCAGGCTCAAAACCGTTTGCCACTCAGATTAAAAAGAGCATTCAAAATTGTCAAAATGTTATTATTTTCTACATTTAATTACAATGCGCTTGCGTTTAAACGTGAATAAATAACATATTCACTGTATACTATAGCATCATCTGTTTCCATTGAATGTCTATTGCCAATGTTTCTAATTTCATATTGTTTACAAAACCTTCCTATCTCTTGCTATATTTCATGCGCATCAAAGCTAGGTATGTTTAAGTTAAGCCAAATAATTTCCAGTTAAACTTGAAGACATGTGGTTCTGCCAAAATGTTCAAGAAACCATCCAAGATAAAAACGGAGACTGTTTTGAAGTGTTTATAGTTATAGGCATCGAAATAACAATGTTTATAGAGAACTCGATATTACAGTGCTACCTCTCTACAACGATATCCATTGGAAGACACAAATGTGTGCGTTGTTCGGAGGGAGTCGTTATAGGGAGCGCAATTGGTTTACATTTGCAAACAGATTGAATCCAGACCAGACGTCAGCGTGCGTTTCGCAGCATTATTTGTAGATTATTTTTAACTAATAGTATACCGGTATTATACAGTATTGTTAAATTTCCCTTTATACACCTATTGCAGATGGAGCTACATCGAAATAGTGTGTATAACACACGATTCAACTGTGGAATCTTTTGCCGTATATACATTGTCAACGTAAGGCATATGTCCAAGGTTTTGATGTGAATCTGAGATAGTTCTCAAGTATGAAGTTTTGATTGGTCAGATCAAAGAAAAGGTCAAATATGATTACTTAAATGCTTGAAACGTTCTCAGACTCAACTCCAAACGCTGTATAACATTGTTACCTGTTCTGACGAAAGCTTCATGGCAATATATTTAATTGGATTCCAATACTTTTTATATGCACTTCAATTATTAGTCTAGACTATTGTAAACGTGTTGAAGCAAATACATACATTGCTCCCTCTCTACAACGGCCCTCCTAACAATGACCCCCTCCTTACAACGACTCTTGCCGCTGTTCCCTTAACAGGACAAGTATGTGTAACGTTTTAATGTTTCAACATCGTCTGCTTAAAGTTGTCGCCTGCTATTTACCTCAAAGTTACATATAAAGTGGACGTTTTGATAGAAAGAATATAATGACGAGTGACAAACAGCTTGAATCCAGGTCAGACGCGGCGTCTGTAATACAAGTCTTAGTGTTCCCTCTTTATAACGAGTCCCTCCGAACAGCGCACACAATCTGTGTCTCCCGTTGGGTGTCGTTGAGGAGAGGGAGCCCTGTACATCGGACAAGGTCCTAAATGTTTACAACTGTCCAGCAATTAGGCGAATTTATAACCAGATGAAACATTTCACACACAATAATTACTCTGGGGAAATTTGGAGCAACTCCCGACAAATGTGTAGGAGTGGTAAGCTGCATATAGGTTTCCCGCAGTATACTGCATACGAAACAAATAGATTTAGCTTCTGTCAAAATAATCTAATCCAAATTACCGAACCACATAAACAATTGACATTGTAATTAGATAATATGTGAACATGTGGAGAAACTGATTTCAAAAGTGCAAGAGTTTGATGCACAAAATGTTTGCTATATATTCTATGTAGAAAAACATCAAAGGGCCATGACTTTGTCATACGAGGTCGCAGCCCAAATTCCATACGTAATAGGTATAGTTACATACACAGTTGATCTGTGAATGTTTTAAGCAAATCTCTACAGGAGTGTAAGATGGGACTTTTAACAAATATACGGACAGACAGACAGACATACGGACAGACGGACATACATGTACAGGGAGAAAGCACAAAATAAATATGTCCCGAGTCCCTTTAAAGGGACTCGCAACCAGATGGTGTACTTGTCAAAATAAAATAAAATACTCAAATAAAAGCAAATTTGTGGCATTTTTTGGCTTCTGACATTAAAAAAATATGATCAGTCCAAAAAAAGTCTCAAGAATCGTCACCGAATCTTAGATTTTTAGATATTTTCCATCGTTTTTCTATACCGACTAGTAGACGGTATAGTTGTTGTTGTTGCTTCTCTACACGGGCTCAGACATAAACACGAGCCGAATTACGCAGTTGTATGCACTTTCGATGGCTACACATTGAAATACGTTAAATCGATCCGAGATAAACGGATAGTTCCGTGGTCCATTGGTCTAAGCGGTTTCCCCTATTTTGCCTTCTGTCCGCCAATGCCGGGCCCCGGGTTCGAATCCCACCAGAGACCAATATTTTTTTTATATTGAAATACATTTTTTTAAACAGAATTTCTTATCCTAAACTCATTCGTTACCATTTATATAAGCGTTTGACACATATTTACAAATTACTATTTTTAATGCACCATCTGGTTGCGAGTCGCTTTAATAAAGGGGAAGCATTAAGTACTACGTGTACTAGGGTAAGAAAATCAGTTCAGGTACACAATTACATTCTGGCTTGAGAAGTTACAGTGGAGAAACAGTGGAGAAAACTTTATTCTTTCTCAATCAAGCCGTTTACGCTAAATCCATTATTTACGATGCAAAGAATTGGAAGCATGATCAGACACCGGGTAACCCGGTGTCTGATCAGGCTCCAATCTGTTTGCCGTCCAGTTTAACGTCAACGTTCAGAATTGTCAAATGTTGTCATTTTCTTCATTTGTTGGCAATGCGTTTGCGTTTCGCTTGAGTTAAAACGGGAAAGAATAACTTTTGATCAACTGTAGCGGTAAGGATACATACATGAACGTTTAGAACACGTGGCTTGAAAATAACCAGACACACTAGTTACAGCGTTAGCAACACGAGGAGTTGTAATTGAAAAAATACAGTTCTCATTCTTTCCGTTTAAACCTTTCTATTCATTTCTATGGTTCTCGTTCAGTTTGGTTTAATATCTTGCAACTAGAACCCATGTCTTTTAATGAGATTTAAGTGTTGTAACATGTATTTACAGCCATTATAATGCCACAATGTGATGGTGTTATCGGTTTATCCAAAACCACACGTAAATGTAACTGTGCATTATCCGTCTTAATATAAAGTAATGTCCTGAATTTACATTGGAGAAAACATTATACAATCCTATTTAACGAATCTTGGCTAGCATCAGTGCAATTGCCACAGACAATAATTTTGTTTGATAATTGAATCAAATTGTTGTTTATATAATCATCCCTGTTCGACCACAGAGATGTAGCTAATAATCACCACAGGTAACGTCAAATACATTTGAGAAGCGCGTTTATGTTAAAACAATTATTTTCATTGCAAACAGTTTTGAGTTAGTTCATACTCCAAAGTGTTTGCCACTGAGATTTAACTAAATGTCCAAAATTTTCAACCACTTCAATTTTTACAATGCAAAAGACAATGTACCCCAGAACCCTTCCTACCTTGTCGTAGTTCCTTGGACTTAATTTTCATATGGAATGTTTTCTGTTTATTAAACCGTGATTGTCCCCTCTGCTAAGAACTAAACGGAAGGCAGGTCGGTGTTTTTATCTCATGTTCTGCTTTAAAGCGAATAAAATTAGCCGAAATCATCTTCCTGAAATTATCATCTCACCCCATCACCCCTCATAATTAATCATTATATATGACCTAATTTGTGTCGAAGTGCCGTAAAACCAAACTCTCTTACGCCAATCCATCCTTCTTCAATGCAAAGCATTATTGCATTGTGTTTGCTTTTAGCTTCAATTAAACAGGAAAAAAGAAAAAAAATCAAATGTATACAGGAATGAACATAATTTGTATATCAAAAGTAGTTTCTATACAGATGGTTGTTCAAAGGCGCATTCGGCTTCACGTTCAACCTGCTTTAAGTGCCGAAAACATAATTAGAAAAAAAACATTCATACGAGAAGGTTTGAGCAGAAGAAAGTTGAGAATAAAGAGTCAGAAGAAAGTTGAGGTTAAAGAGTTGATATCAAAGAGTGGAGTGCAATGCGTGCGATGTTTCCTTGATTTACAACTCCCTTCAGAAACAAGTTCACGACCTCTGGGTTAACACGTAAGATGGCAATCAAACACGACTAGGCTTTCTTGGCATTTAAAGGCATCTCTCTTATTAGATTAAAACATTTAAATTCATGATTTTCTATATCTCGGCAGATGGTACATGTAGCTTATAGCAGGCTGAAAGTAAAGCAGAATGCGCCTTAAGGCGCATTCTGCTTTTCTTTCAACCTGCTTTAAGTGCTCATTTTCTTCAAAAATATAAACATGCTTTGTGGAAGAGGGTTACATGTAAGGCATATAATACAATTTTTTTTAAATAACTGCGACCTTAAATAGGTCATATAGCGCCGATGAAGGATGATGAGATGAGATGATGATGATTTCAGAAAGATGATTTCGGCTATTCTCATTCGTTAAAAAGGCAGTGCATGGGAGCAAAACCACCGACCTGGCTTCCGTTTAGTTCTTGACAGAGAAGATAAACTCAGTTTACAGTTACCTATAACAATGAAGTCTCAGACTCACGTCACGGTAGGAAGGTCTAATGACAGAAAATTGAGGTTAGATAGTTGATATCAAAGAGTAGAGTGCAATGCGTGCGAGGTTTCCTTGATTTACAACTCCCTTCAGAAACTAGTTCACGACCTCTGGGTTAACACGGAAGACGGCAATCAAACACGACTAGGCTTTCTTGGCATTTAAAGGCATCGCTCTTATTTGATTAACACTTTTATACACCGCTATAGCCTGGCATTTATTCAGATAAATAGCGCTGATTTACATACTTGTAGTACCAATCGGGGCTTGCAGCGAAAACATTATGTGTTTAATGTCCTCTGAGGAGATTTAGTAGAGAACACGTATTCTACTCGTTTAATTCATTGAGCCCTTGTGACGCATACATGTATATGCGTCCTATACTAAAATGCGTATATGTGAATAGTACACTTGTCCAATGCAAACAGTGAAGTCCCTGATCAGAGGGCTCCTGCAGGAGCCCTCTGATCAGGGACTTCACTGTTTGGAATTTTGCAATTTATTACAAAAACCAACCATATACCAACCTTAATTGCAAACAGGACGTGTCCATTGGATGTTTTAGAGGATAATGAATTAACCAGTAAACGACAAAGGTACGCTTTTTTACGTCTCTGATTCATTCCTCCACTACTAAATTTGCCATTTAATTCAGTTATGAATATGTGGCATAAAAATATGTTTATATCCTAGCAGATGGTAGCTAAAAGCAAGATGAAAATTAAACAGAAATCGTGCTCTGCTTTATAATAAATCTACTTAATGTAGTCACCTATGTTCAAAACAAGTAACAGGCTATGTAGTAAAGGGTTAAGGCAAACAAACACAATTTTTATATCAAAACATTCATACGAGAAGTTTTGAGCAGAAGAAAATTGCGGTTAAAGACTTGATATTAAAGAGTGGAGTGTAATGCGTGCGAGGTTTCCTTGATTTACAACTCCCTTCAGAAACAAGTTCACGACCTCTGGGTTAACACGTAAGATGGCAATCAGACACGGCTAGGCTTTCTTGGCATTTAAAGGCATCGCTCTTATTTGATTAACACTTTTATACACCGCTATAGCCTGGCATTTATTCAGATAAATAGCGCTGATTTACAGACTTGGAGTACCAATCGGGGCTTACAGTGAAAACATTCTGCGTTTATTGTCCTCTGAAGAGATTTAGTGGTGGAAACATTATTCTACTCGTTTAACCAATAACGACATAGGTACGCCTTTTTACGTCTCTGATTCATTCCTCCACTACAATATCACAATTTAATTCAATTATGCATATGTGCCATAAAATACTTCTCACATAACTACCCTTGTTTCTATAGTGAACAAAGATCACGAATATCCTTGTCTCCAACATGTGTGAGATCAATTTGATGACATCAATTTAACGTCACTATTTGATAAGGCGTTTTGACGTCACCGGGGTTCCAAAAAAAGCCTATTGCTTTAAAATATAGCTTAATATCGATTGTTATTTGAGAAAAAGAATCTGTCACTCGTCGATGTTTAGGACATGTTGATCTGAAAATCATCTAGAAGGCTCGCTTATAAGAATAGTTCAATTCAAGACTCGTTTGAGATCAGCTTGTCTTAAACACCGACTCATGACAGATCCTATATGTTATATATCCTAGCAGATGGTAGGTTACAGCAAGCTGAAAGTTAAACAGATATTGTCATCTGCTTTATCATATGACTTCTTTTGCGTCTCAGTGCCGTGAAACCCAACTTACCATCTATAAATCTGCTTTAAGTAAGTCACATATATTTGAAACTAGGATCGGGCTATGGGGCAATGGATTAAATACAACGTACCATGAACGCAAATTTAATTAAGCAAAGGACATCTTCCTGAAAATGTTGAAAATTTAGTTTAATTTTGGAGTTTAATGGTGGATCTCAACGGCTATGTCAACGGGCCTAATGATCCGAGCTTTGTGCGATGGCCAGCCGTTCCTCGTGAAGTATAAGACACGGATTTGTTAAGCCGTCCTTAACCGGGAGAGTTATGTTGGATTTTCGTGCTTTGTTTTTTCTCTCCCTCTCTGTCGTACCCTGGACCCTTCCATGTCTTACAGTTACTCGTAACAACAGACTAGTCGCTTGGGTACAATTTGACCGTTGCCATAGTGGGTTATTTTTAACACGGGCTTGAATGTTTAATTCTTTCCCATGTTACTAATGATCTTGTCATAGAATTTTTGCTAAATGTTTTACATGTATTTACTTACTGTGCTGGCGGTCTTTTTGATTGTGAGGTTGTGGAACAGGGTTTATATTTTATGTACACTGTTCGTCTTTATAGGTGAATATAGGAGATAAGTGTGAGGTTGGGCGCCCCTAAATCCAGGTTTAACCCCCCAGTGGTTGTTAATAATTAATTAATTTATAGTTAATTATTGATTGCTACTGACCGTACCAAGGCGGGCTCCTATATTCACTTTGCTTTATGTTTGTATTGCGTGTTGTTTTATATTTAGTGTGTAGATGAAGGAATGGTATTGCGTGTATGTGTGCGTGTGTTTCTTGTGGTATGACTGTATGTGTGTGTTCTGCTTGAGAGGTGGGTGTATTGTTTGTGTTACGTTACCTGCTTGAGTCTTTCGTATTTATTTGAGTAAATAATCTTGCAGACACAGCAAAGCATCTTAAAATTTAATGCTCCCCTTTGAGTTGGTAATGTACGGAACTACTAAGGTTTCAAAAATCATTTAACACAAACAGGAGCTATCAGTTTATTTCCACGTATACACTAATTTAATAAAGAACTAATCAAGTACTGTCGAACTTTGATATCTCGAACTCGGTTAAATCGAACATACCCATATTATAAAGTTCAAACGCGGCTAAGCCTCGCTTTAACTTTAAAAAACACGGGTATGTTCACCTAAACCGAGCTTGAAACTCATGTTTCGAAATATCGGTTAAATCGAGTTAAGTGAGTTCGATATATCGAAGATCGACTGTAGTGGTATTTCCAAATGGCACATATTGTACGTCACTTTCCACTTTGGTGACATTTGTTGGTATTTGAAAAGATTTGTACTTTATTTGATTGAGTATGTGTCTAGTTCTGAGGTAAAGGCACTTTGCCTTTGACAAAATTAATGCCCTCCGCTTCATGACCCTGTGGTTAGTCAGGTTAACGTTCTTATTCCTGTAAACGGTGTAAAGTTCCGTGCTTATATGTTGAGTCTGAAATCGTTCTTAAGCATTTGATTGGTCAGATTTGAGCCTAGGCTCAAATCTGACTAATCAAATGCTTGAGAACGCACTCAGACCCAACTCAAATGTGTATAAGCGCAGTGCCTGATGTACATTATTACACATGCTCTTCTTTAAAACATTTCGCCTTTAAACACTATCGTCTTTCAAATGCTTTTAACCCTTTACACCATAGTCTGGTTCAAATTTTAAAGTCAGGAGACCGGTTAAAGCAGGTTAAAAGTAAAGCAGAATGCATCTAAAAGGCGTTTTCTTCTTAACCTTCCGCCTGCTTATTAAATTTGTCATTTTACATGTACACACAAAAAGGTTTGTTTGAATATGTGGTTACAAATTAACCATATACATGTTGTGCATTAGCCAATCGCATTAGAATAATTCGGCTGACATACGATTTTTTGCAAGCGTGCTTTTGTTTATAGAATGAAATTCCGTTTTAAGGGAGTTACTTCTAGGAAACTTTATACAAGATGTTGGAAAGTAAAAATGACCAATTGCGTGAGATATATTTCAATGCTTGATGATACCTTTTCATAGAATTTTTAAGTGACGAATATATTCACGTAATGATCATTATTCTTTAAAGGGAAATAATTACATTTGTAACACATTTGTAAGATTTGAAATTCCAGCAGATAATGAGATTTATTTTGTGTTGATTCATTTACCCTTTAACAATAAAATAACGATAATATGAAGTCAAATTATTGATTTTTGTTAATAACATTGAATGTATTGCTATTGTTGTAACTTAACCCTTTCATTCTCAATGACGCTTAAAAGCGTTTTTGCAAACAGTTTGGATCCTGATCAGACGCCGCGTAAGGCGACGTCTGATCAGGACCCAAACTATTTAACACTCTTATCGATAGTTATTAAGTCATACAATATTTAATCTAACTTAGAAACGTGTCTTGCAGACAACAATTCTGAAGCAAACGACAGTTAAGCTGTGAAGGGGTAAAATCTCCCGAATAATTTGATGATTTAAGTTCAATTCCAACAAGTGCCCTCACGTGTATATTCAAAGCCTTTAACGATCAAGTAGCGTTATCATATTAAGGCACATGTTCATTTGGTGTCATATATTTCAATTCTGTACTACGAGACAGAATATTTATTGTAAACAGTATTGCAACCGATCAGTAATACTGCAAAAACCCCAAACAGTTCCACAATATTTTGCATTTTTTCGCTTAAGAGAGAGATAATTAGGTTTTCACCACTTGTAACTTTAGCCATTTGGTAAATGTGGCTTGTTGCTGTTGTTGGTGCTAAGGTTTATAGTCCAACGTAAGCTTTTAGAGGTGCGTCTTGAAACTACATGTATTCAAATGATTAAATAGTCTTATTAACTATGTACAGTGGGTGCAAGGCAAATAATAATCTGATCAGATGCCGAGTTTCCTGATGTCTGACAAGCCCCAGGCTGTTTGTAATTGGCATTCTTCTTTCATCGAAGTAGTTTTTTAAGAAATACGTTTGTTTGTTTGTTGGCTTCCGTCTGCCACCAAAGGGCTAATTGGACGCCACAGAGAGAGGGGATGAGATACAGAACACCCGGGCGTGATGCCCTACTCTTACAATGTATCATCAGTTAAGTGCTCATGTTCTTTTACATGTAGATGACCAGTGTAAAGCTCTCATACATTGTACCTTGGTATTATTGAAGTCTCATCCGAAGGACTTGGTCCGGCAGGGGTTCGAACTCACGACACTGGAATCGTGGTCGAGTCTAGTAGGTTGTGTATTATTTTCAGCCATTTTCTTCATGAGTACATTCCTCGTGTTTCACCACTTCACTGCCATGACGTCATCAATCTTATACGTAAAATTACCATCTGCTTTTATTTTTCAAATTTAAATTTTAGGTATTTTGATTCCAGAAATATAGAAATGTGTGCAAAACAGTTCTAATCATGATCAAACGCCGCTTTACGCGGTGTCTGATCAGGATCCAAACTGTTTGCAGATAACCATTGTACTCGGGGTAAGGCAGTGAAGGGTTAACATCAAACCAATTACAGTGGAGAATCAGTTATTCTTTCCCAATAAACGCGTTTACGCTAAAACTATTATTTCTATTGCAAACAGTTTGGAGCCAGATCAGACACCGGGTAACCCGGCGTCTGATCAGGCTCCTAACTGTTTGCCACCAAGATAAACATGAATTATCAGAATTGTCCAAAAGTTGTACTTTTCAACGTTTTAGTGTTTTGCGTTTGCGTACGTTTGCGTTTAAAAACGGGAAAGAATAACAGATTATCCACTGTAAGCACAGACCTTTGAGAATTTAACGTTTTGTCAGATTTTATTTGTGTGACATTTAGTGATTATGTCAAAAGTCTATAATACTTTAATCTATTTGAGTATGTTGTCTATTTCTGTTGTACCATCATTTGACATTTTGCAAATGTTATATCCGTGTCCAAATCATATTGTCAACTATACTTTATTATTCATAAATCTCCAGACTGTTATTATTATCTTTATTTCAGTCTCATCATGGTTCATACTACAGACATTATATACATTTAGTCATTACATTAACCATGCCATTCAAAAAGGAATTATAAAAGACTATGTATTACTTATCACAACACACTTTTTTCTGAAACTCATATTTCAAGTATCAGTAATTCAGAGCAATTCTTAGAACTAAAACTAAAACAAAGTAAATAGACTTTTACGAAGACACTGTGCGATAATATTCTGACCTATCAAACTAATATAAGTACAAATGAATAACCTTTATCATTCCATAAAATCTATGGAAATTTTCTATGCTAAAGTGGTGTCCTGTAACAAAATATTCGTTTGTAGAAGCACGTAGTACATTGTAACAATATAAGAGACTAATTTGAAGACGAAACCACGTAGATAGATATATTCATTAGATAGATTGTTAGCCCTAAAACTTCCACAGCTAAAATATTCTTCATTGTACTTTACAAGAAATTTGATACAGATCAGTTCCCATGAAACACGCCGCCGTGTGACAATGAATAAAACAGCTTCAAAACTCATGTACATGCTTTTATCTATCCAGCTTACTTAAATAACATCAAATCAGACAATATAAGAATATACAGCTGACAACGTTTTTGCTATAAAAGTGTTAAGACGTTTCCTTCATTTAGATGTCTACATTAACAAGAACCAGGAACCTTACATTGATTTCAGGAAGTAAATACAATGTAGATAGCTTTCTTACACCATGTGACCTTAACCTTTAGTTTGCAATATACACTCAGTGCAAAAAGAAACGCACATTTTTCATTACACTATTTGTATTTAGAAGGAAAGTTTTTGTGAATTCATATTTTCATTAAGGTCAGTAGTTCTGTCTTGGGGTATCAGTATTGAAAAACACAACCTGCACAAATCGGTGCGATGTTTAAAAACAGGCTGTAGTTCTCTTTCGCTGCCAAATAATCGTGAGATGTTTACCCCTTCACCGTTTCATTTTCGTCTGCTTCAAATTTGTTGTTTGTAAGATCGTTTCAAAGTAAGATCCAATGTAGTATGAATTATAACATACCGATACGAGTGACAAACAGTTTGGATCCTGATCAGACGCCGCGTTACGCGGCGTCTGATCAGGATTCAAACTGTTTGCAAATGCGCTTTTTGGCGTCATTAAGAGTGAAAGGGTTAAAAAGCAGCACACTGGTTTAGAGTTTTTTGTTTCTGAACTTGTTACAGAATTAAATCAATCTTGAGATATGGTATAAATATTCCAATTTTTCTTAAAAAAAGATTCTTAATCTGCGCATGAGCACGATGTGCGTTTCTTTTTGCACTGAGTGTACAGTGGAGAAAACGTTATCAGATTAAATGCAATCGAAACGCAAAAGCATTGCAATAAAATGTACAAAATAACAACTTTTTGACAAATCTGACTATCCATTTTTTTACCAGTGGCAAACAGTTTGGTGCCTGATCAGACGCCGGGTTACCATGCGTTTGATCTTGTTCCAAACCGTTTGTAATGTAAATAACAGTTTTAGCGTAAACGCATTTATTGGAAAAGAATAACGTTTTCTCAACTGTATTGTCGACTGCAAAATACATGTTTGTAACAGTTTTTTAATCGATATTTATACATTTTTTCCAAGGGTATCATCGGAGTGTCAGGGAATTCGGATCAAGATAAGACGCAAATTTCTTGGCGTCCGTCTATATCAAAACTGTTTGCATAAGATATCACAGAGCTTAAACCTTTTCACTCTCAATGACGTCAAAAGGTGAATTTTCAAATAATTTCGATCCTGATCAGGATCAAAACAGTTTGCCAGTTATTTTGAAATTGCGTCAGTTATGCTGCCTTAATTCTAATTTTGAAACGATACTGAAGACGAAAATATGACGGTGAAGGGGGTAAAAACCTCACGATAAATTTGACCATGAAAGGGTTAACCCATTTGTGCCCACGATCCCATATATGGGATATAGGCAAACAGTGTAGACTCTGATCATACGCCGCATTATGCGGCGTCTGATCAGAGTCTACACTGTTTGCTGATAGGAATTTCAACATAAAACAAAATGAAAATGAAAAGTTTGACCAGCCATCCCTTTGCAAAAGAATGGACTAATACAATATATAAATATGGAAGAATCCACTGGGCGTAAATGGGTTAATGCCTTCTCCTTGAAACACACACGCGATACTAATTCCACCATATGCGACCTCGCCAATATACTTAGTGGATTCATCACTGACGAATGACATTAATTCTGAGCGGACTTTCTGATTAACCTAACGTCATTTGCAAGACCATCAGTGTAAATGAGATGGATGTGACGATACTGTATATAACAATCTAAACAACACAGGGGGCGTTGGAAAATACGTTTTACATTCATCATATACAGTGGCGATAACGTTATTAGTTCCCGGTTATAACGCAAACGAAACGGAAAAGTAAACCACTAAAATAGAGAAAATTATAACTTTTCGACACCTCTGACTATTCATGTTAATCTAGGTGACCCGGCGTCTGATCTGGCACCAAACTGTTTGCATTGGAAATAATAATTTGAGCGTAAACGTGTTTGCACTAGATTTTAGTTAAACATGGTGTTTTGGATTTTTTTTTATTTTGAGATCAGTGGATAGTACCTATCAGATGGTGCTTTTAAATGTTAGTATATGGTATAATGTTTTTACTCTTGCACTGCGACTTCATTTGGATTAAAAACATTTTTTATCCAGAGAAGAGGTCACATACCTGGGCGTCTCATCAGGACCCAAACTTTTTGAAAGTAGTAACATTAATTTCAACAAGCGTAATTGTCATTTTAGAAAAGATGCAGACTGTGACCATTGAACTGGCAATAAAATGCTACTCAAAGTGATATTTGTAGCTATAAAAACAAGTTATCTGATTAATGTTCGTCATCAACACGATATTCGTATTACTTGGAAAAACAAACAAAGCGATGCATCTATTTCTGTTTGATTGTTCTTTGAATACAGCTTTTACTATCGCTGCAATCAGCAATATAACTTTTATAACTGCAACACGTTACAGCGAGTATAACCCTTTTTCAAGCAAAAAAAACGAATAAATTAATCCATGCATTATCAATTTGGTCGAGAGTAGTTTGACCTCTTCACCGCCATAGTGTCGTCCTCTTCAGTATTGCTGTCTGTAATATTGTTTTAAGTAATATTTCGATAAGTTTACCAATAAGTTTTACCTCATTTCTACATCTAAATGGATGCACCACTGATGGGGGACATTCATTCTGATCGGTCATATCTGATGGACTCAGTGTCACTTGCAGAGAACACCATGGTAAATGAGATCGATGCGACGATTCTTGATAATTTTACTCTTATAACGCTGAAAAGGACTTCATAACTGGCTTTGAACCCATTACCCCATCGTTTTTGTTCTGTTTTTGAAGATAGATAACCACTTAAAGCAGGTTGAAAGTAAGCCAGAATGTGCCTTAGGGCAATTTCTGCTTTACTTTCAGTCTGCTTCAACCTACTATCTACAATGATATAGAAACTTTTTTTCACCATACATTTTCTGTATAAATTGGAACCAATTCTTTAAGTGGAGGAATAAAATAGAAGCGTGAAAAGGCGTATGTATGGGGTAATGGGTTAAAACATGTATTTTGCGCCTAGTCAGGATATAAGACAATGTTTTAATTTTCCTCCAAATTATTACAAAATATGAATTATTGTTATGTAAACAATTGCATAGCAGTTAAACAGGTTATCACGTTAGTTTAATTAGAAATTCCCAGACATGACCTTACGTTCACCGATCACTAAGGTGATATTCGTGCTATTTGCATGTGCTATTCCCAGAGATAAACAAAAGTGATTAAACAAGCACTACTTAATCATTTTAGGACAGAGGCAATCTGAAACAGTATCGTCTGCATAAATGTGTCTATAATCAAAGGACCTTGAACGTCAAAAGGATCTACTGATACCCTTTTTCACACTAATACTTACTAGCACGAGAATTAAATATACTATTAGGACGTTTTAAAATATTTACCATGTATTTAATGGTCTCTCACGGTACATTGGCTGTCTAATATTTAAATCATTTTAACTTTCAGAATACTACGGAAAAGTCTATTCAAAATTATCGACTGCAATATGTCCTTAAGTTAAATGATTTTCACGTCAGTCCGGAAAACAATATCAGATTGTAAAATAATAAGGGTCTTGATGAGATAACAAAAAACGCACCGTGCCATTAGTACCCGAACTGTTTTAACACATTATCATCAACTCCGCTCATAGCTTGTATATTTGTTGCAGGTTAAACATAATTCGATAAAAAGACATGGCACAGTGACATCGGCAAAACGTTTGTTTGCATGAGTGTCCAATTCATGGTACATTAGATGTGTCATAACAGACATAAATCTAAAGCATCCTAATTGCGATCAATACTAACAGCATCGATTTATGACATATACTGGAATTCTAAACTTTCACTCCTTCATACGTTATAGTCTCTAATTAATTTCAAATGAAAAATAAACGCTAATAAGAATGAGAAGCAATTTGGATTCTAATCCGTTCATCGATGTCTGAAGCTCGGTGTCTTATCATGATTCAAACTTTTTACATTTGCCAGTATTGTCGAACTTGGCAAGGACTGTCATATTTATCGTCTGTTAACCCGTTTTGCTGTCATAACGTCATGATTTTAAAACAACTGTCGTCTGCTTTTGTTTATAAATATTTTTTACATGTATTTGCACTTAATATATGTACATACTGAAATTAGTGCCAAACAGATTGGATGCTGATCAGACGCCGCGTCACGCGGCGTCTGATCAGCATCCAATCTGTTTGCAAAAAATGTTGGACTTAGGGTAAGGCAGTAAAGGTAAAAAACCTTGTCATTTGCACTGTTTACAAAATTCTTAATTCTTGGTACTTTCATTAAAGAAATATTACATTCGAGTTTTACACAGTTTTGACACAAACGTTTCGGCGACTGATCTGGACTCAAAGTTGATTACAAAAGAAAACCTTAATTACGGTAGTAGCGTGAAAGAGTTAAATTACGTATTCATTTTTTCCAATCAATTGGTTCAGCGCTAACCGGAAAGGCTTTGCTTCAGAAACGTGAGGTAATTTTGATTGATGCTATAAAAACATGTTAAGTTCTCTTTTGTCAAGCTGTGCCCTGGCATTACAAAACTGATACAACAAATCCACCTTAATTCGATAACTAAGCGGATGAATTAGTCATGGTTTTAAAACACAGGTGACACCTCGAAGCAAAGTGATTTTAGTTTGGAACTCTTTTGTAGGCTTGTTTCAGATTTACTGCTATAAGCGCTAAGCAGGCATTTGCCTTTAATGCCGAGAATAACGTTTCTTTTTGAGAGGTTGTTCTATAAGAAGAGCTCTGTACATTTATGATGTATGTTGATAATTATTAATAGTATTATTCCGTTACTAGTGTTTGTGTTTAATCACAGAAATGGCAGCAACTGCTTTGGAAAAACCTTTGGAAAACTATTATAGAATTCGGGGTATTCGATATTTATGACTCTTCGACATACGATTTTAAAACAATCAACACTTCAAAGAAACCGTAATTTGCTACATTGTATTGTAATCCATTTGGTTTTAATTCTGCTCACACGGGAAATGATAACCATTTATCCACTGTGAATTGCATTAACAGATGTAATTTATTTCTGTTTAGCCCTTTCAGTATCAAAGACACCTAAAGGCGCGTTTGCAAATAGTTTTGATCCTGATCAGGATCCAACCCGTTTAATACTCATTTCGACATTTCCTCATTCATACTGCCTTAAATATAGCTTTGAAACAATAGTGCATACAAAAATATTGAAGCATACGACGATATGGCGGTAAAGGGGTAAAACTACTTTTTTAATCTCGAACCTGAAAGGATAAATTCATTCCCTGGTTATTTTCAAAAAGTTCGATTCCAAATCAGACGCCATGTAAGGCGATTTTGTTCAAGAACAAGAATGTGTTGACGCTCTTTTTAATATTTCTTATGTCAAAAATGCCTTAAATTGATAAACGCGATATAAAAACAGACGAAAATATTATAACGCAGATGACGTCATAGCAGAAATTGGTTAACCCATTTGCACCGAGTGATTTCGTCCATGCTATTACATTTATCTAATGGGTGGATAGTTTAAATTTTCATTTTCGTTTTGTTTAATATTGAAATTACTGTCAGCAAACATTGTAGACTCTGATCAGACGCCGCATAATGCGGCATCTGATCAGAGTCTACAATGTTTGCCTATATCCCTTTTACAGGATAATGGGCACAAATGGGTCAATGATATGCAATGATGTTTAACATTGTAAAGCTAGCTTAAAGGTTATGCCATGTCACAGATTGGAAGTCCATTCCAATATGCATCAGACGAAATGCAATTTGCAATTCAATAGCATTCTAGGTATGATTTATGTACATTAGGGAAAACGAACTTTCCCTAAGAGCATGTTCATGTGGAAGACAATAATATCTATTTCAAATATGTTGGGGATAGACGATCGGGCTCCAAACCTTTTAACATTCAGATTGAGATAAACCTTTAACGATTGATAAATGTGTTTTTTGTTATTTTTCTAACACTGATAAAAAAACCTCTTTCCTACTTCAGTTTTTCGATGCAATATTGTAAAAGACTGCGAACTAGATAAAAACGGAAATCTAGCAATTACAACGGAGGGCAGCCATATGCGCGAATTGTCCGCTTAAACACAAAACTGATAATAGACTGTTAAATGGTATGTAAAAGTCCCGCTGCGCACATGCCTAATAAGCCATGCAGCGTATTTATCCAGAACATCACGCTTTTAAGTAATCCATAAATACGCCCATGTACGCATATAATCCTACTAATGAAAACAGTTCTTCTTGACACAGTCTTGAATATGCACTATTCGACGTATAATGTAATTAAACCTGCTTTAAGTTGGCAATTGTTGTCTAACTTAGACATGGGCTATGTAGTAAATGGTCGACACTGTCCCTGTCAGTCAAAATGATAGCGGCAAAGCAATTAATCATAACGATGAGTAATGTATTGTTACCAAGAATCAAAAACTGTTTGACACTCAATTTCTCGTGTTTGCTGAAAAACAACCTCAACTCTTTAAAATGGATGATGATGATGATGAGTCGGGTTTAATGGCACTGTGACACAAAACAGGTCATATAGCTCCAATGAATGAATAGAGATGATCACATGAGATGATGATTATTTCAGGAAGATGATTTCGGTATATCCCATTCGTTTAAAAACATTGCAAGGGATCAAAACCACCGACCTGCCTTACTTTTAGTTCTCGGCAGAGAGGATAGTATTGGTATAGTAAACAAAAATGTATCCCTCTGACAATTAAGCCCAGGACCACGACATGGTAGAAAGGTTTCTGGGGATGTAAATAGGAAGGAATAAACAAATAAGCAAGCAATAAAGATACACATTTACGGTAAATGTTTGCATGTGTAAATGTAAAGTAATGCATATAATAAATACGAAAGACTCAAGCAGGAAACGCAACACAAACAATACACCCACCTCTCAAGCAGAACACACACACAGTCATACCATAACAAACACACACACACACACACACTCCCATTCCTTCATCTACACACTAAATAGAAAACAACACGCAAGACAAACATAAAGCAAAGTAAACATAGGAGCCCGCCTTGGTACCGTCAGTAGCAATCAATAATTAATTATAAATTAATCATTAACTACCACTGGGGGGTTAAACCTGGGTTTAGGGGCGCCCAACCTCACACTTATCTCCTATATTCACCTATAAAGACGAACAGTGTACATCAAATATAAACCCTGTTCCACAACCTCACAATCAAAAAGACCGCCAGCACAGTAAGTAAATTTCTTAAGGAATATCGCTGCACACCATGAAACCATCGATCTTGCATCAGAAAATAAACCTAAATATCAACCTATTGGATGCAATAGCATGTTTTAAAGTGTTGTTTACGATGTATTTGTATCTAATTGTCACAATGTCTGGAACCTTATCTGACTCCAAAATATTCGGTGTTTTATTTGGCAAAGTAAATTAGTTCTTAACTCTTTCACTCTCATTGACGCTTGAAAGGCTCCTAATTGTTTGACACTCGATTTGAAACTTCTTTTGCCATATTTCTTTCTCGAAACGACATTGCAAACAGCAAAATTGAAGCAGACGACAATGAAAGGAACAATGGGTAAAAATCTCACGAGCAATTAGCAGTGAAAGGGTTAAAGTACTGTATTCGAAAAAAACCATATTTGTTTTAAAATTAGTATCTATGATCCTTCTTCATTCAAGTTCGTCTGACAATTAATATAAATCCTTTCAAGCAATTACGATACAGTGGAGAATCTGTTATTCTTTCCCGTTTAAACGCAAACGTACGCAAACGCAAAGCACTAAAACGTAGAAAAGAACAACTTTTGGACAATTCTGATAATTCTTGTTTATCTTGATGGCAAACAGTTTGGAGCCTGATCAGACGCCGGGTTACCCGGCGTCTGATCTGGCCCCAAACTGTTTGCACGGCAAATAATAGTTTTAGCGTAAACGCGTTTATTGGGAAAGAATAACAGATTCTCCACTGTAGTTTAAGAACCCATCACGATATTTAAAGTCATGTAGCTCTAGAAAGAGTAAATAACCTTGCTGCATTTCCATGACATTTCTCATAACTCTTTTATGTAAACGTAAACCAAGTCTTAATGTTCCCGCCCTATAACAACTCCCTCCGAACAACATACACATTTTGTGTTCCCATTGGGTGTCGTTGTAGAGAGCGAATCCTGTAGTACTATAGCTTGGTGAATGACGAGCAGTATACGTTGAACGTCAAGCATAAATATAATTACGTCTGTTATACTGCCTTAAAGCTAAGTTTGAAACGATATTGCAGACAACTACGTTGTATATCGAAACAGACGATAATAAGGCGGTGAAGGGGTAGATACATAACGGTAAAATTGATCATGGAATGATAATGTATTGTGCTTCAGTTTATTTTCTTTTGAACGTGAGACATTAACGTCTTCGCCGTTGTAAGAAGTACAAACTTAGAGAATTATTATTTCCCAATTAAAGCGTTTACGCTGAAACCATTAAATTATAGTTCCTTTACAAACAGTTTGGAGCGAGATCAGATGCCGAATTATCTGGCGTCTAGTTTAGCTTCAAACTGTCTGCCAATGAGCAGGATTGCAAACAGTTTGTCGTTTTTTACATTTGATTACCATGCGTTTGCGTTTCGTTTGCGTTTAAATGGGAAAGAAGAACGTTTTCTCCACTGTACCAGTAATATGTACATGTATCTTGGTCAATGACGAGCTGAATACGATGACCGACAAGCATAAAGAGTAATGCAAGTCCCTGATGGAAATCAATGTCATTTGGATGTCAACAAATAGTGCAAAGTAATATAAAGAAATCCTTGTCGATATGTGCTGAACCTCTGTCCCATAATTGAGATACTCGAATGTGAATAATGGACTGGTGTAATAATATCCCGTTTTATTACCGATTTGTCGCCGGTTATTGATTATTTACAAACTATAACCCGTCTTCTTTTCTTTCAGTACCGGCCTTATGACATATTTGGTGTTTTTTGGTCATCATTATTATACCAGAGAGGGTTGTGCGTGATGAAACAAGTTCATCCTTAAGCAAGCTATGCAAATTTTGTCTGAAGGATATATCGTCTTCATCAATTCTCAGTGTCAACCCTTTTACGTGTATTCTCAATGACGCCATGAAGCGCAATTTCAAAACATCTTTATAGCTATGCAGTATCGTAATCATTTCACTCACAATGACGTCATAAAGCGCATTTGCTAACAATTTTGATCCGGATCAGGATCAAACCTGTTTGCCACTCGTTTTGAAATTACGTCAGCTATACTGCTTTAAATCTAACTTTGAAACGATATTGCAGACAACAATATTCAAGCAGACGACAATATGGCGGTGAAGGGGTAAACATCTCACGATAATTTTCATCATGAAAGGGTTAACCACATTTTCTCTTCTCTCAGAACATCTCAGAGTGACACACAGCTGAGATCAAACTGAGCCGTCCAGGAACCTGATAAGAAGTCGGGTTATCCGGTGTCTGATCTGGCTCAACACTGTTTGCAATGCACATAAGGGTTTAAGGCCAAACGCGTTTATTTAGACAAAAATAACTTTTTTCTCAATTGTAGCACAGCCGTAAGAGTTATAAAAAAATGGCGAGTTCTTCGAGGTCAGATCTGATTCTGTACTGGTTGCAATTGATCAGCTATAGTTAAAATACGCTACTTCTAGTGGGATAACATAGCAAATCATCATATCTTAGTGGGACATAATAGCAATTCATCCTATTCTTGTCGGAAATACATGTACATGTAATAGCAATTCATCATATCCTAGTGGGACATATTACCAATTCATCCTATTCTTGTCGGAAATACATGTACATGTAATAGCAATTCATCATATCCTAGTGGGACATAATAGCAATTCATCCTATCCTAGTGGGACATAATAGCAATTCATCCTATTCTTGTCGGAAATACATGTACATTTATTTATGCTTTTCGGTGGATTACCGGAAAATAGCAGTGGATTATCACTTGGTAATCCACTGCAATGGATTATCACCAATCGCCGTTTTCCCCGTAGGGCTCCCCAAAAAACGTAGTCAATCGTGTCTTATCGTTAAATTCCGGCAGTCCGATTTGTCGCGAACCACTCAACGGAAGAACACGAATCCAAAATCGGGAGCAACCGCATAATTCGGATGACGTCAAATCAATAAATAAGTGACGTCATCGTACGGGAACCTGTTTCGTCAATGTGTTCGATGTAAACTTGGGGCTCAACACGGGGTAAATCATGTACTTTTGCTTTCACAATTGTCGAACAATTTCGTTAAAAAAGTGGCTTAAAAGCATAAATAAATAGACTAATTGTATTTTTTCAGTATAAGATCGAATTTAATCCATTTCATGAACATCAGACTGTTATATTTTCAACGTCTTTCAAAATATAACGTCTGATGTTCACTCAATGGATTAAATTTCTATCTTATACTGAAAAAAAACAATTATCCTCTATATAATAGCAATTTATCATATTACTCTGATTTATATTCTAACACTATTGTAAGATTGTGCCGTCTCCGATGAAAAAAGAGCTTAACACATTTTGTTTCTGAAAATTGAATATACAGTAAACCCCTTCTATTAAGACCACATAATTATGTTAATTATAAGGGTGTTTACGATAGGTGACCGCTTAAAGCAAGGTGACAGTGAAACAGAAAGCTCCTTTAGGAGCTTTCTGTTTCACTGTCACCTTGCTTTAAGCTGTCACCTGTCTTTTATACACTCGATTAGCCTTCGATTTAGTGGTCGTAATAGCGAGGTTTTACTGTACTCTCACGAGAGAAGCAAGCATATATGGCTTGACAGCGGTGAATAACACTTTCACTTCCAGTAGATCATGGTCAAGTATAACATTCGTTATTTTTTTTATTACATTGTACTTTGATTTGACTTTGATTATACAGGGTTTCTCTCTTCACTACAACACAGACTTGGAAACAGATTGTGTGTGTATTGTTCGGAGTGAGTAGTAATAGGGTGAATAATTGGCTTACATTTTGCAAAACAGTCCACAAAGCGTAACGCGGCGTTTGATCAAAATGTCCACTACATTGTATGTGACCTTTATAAAACAGCAGACGATAATCTTAAGCAAACGATACTGCAGCCGTGAAAAGGTTGGACATAATTGTCTTGTTTGGGAACCACGACAAGTGTCATTGTAAGGAGGGAATCCTTGTTCAGAGGGCCGTTGTGGGGAGGGAGAACTGAAATGTAAAATGCCATCTATCACAGATACTGTAATAAATATTGTTTACTCATTTTTACTTCTGTTTTTTTATATAGAATTTGGGAATTAGGCAGTTTTACAACAATATATATTAGTGTCAAATAGTTTGGAACCTTATCAGATACCATATAATGCGTCGTCGTCTGATCAGAATCCAAACTGTCCAGAGAATGTTAGTATTATCGTGCTTGACTGTGAGAGGGCTATCCCGCTTCAAATTTACTTCGCGTTTTATTTCTTAAATTATGGTTTTAGAAGTTATTTGACTGTTATGTAATTAGAAACATCTTAGATCGTACCAGACGCTTAAATTAGCGGCTAAATTCCATTGCGTCTGATTGCGTCAAAATGTGAGCCGTGGCAGTCTTGAGCTTAACTGTTTCATGATCAAATTTGTCGAGAGATTTTTACCCCTTCACCGCCTTAGTGTCGTCTGCTTCAATATTGTTTTCTGAAATATCGTTTCAAAGTAAATATAAGGCAATATGACTGACGAAATATCGCAACGAGTGTCAAACAGTGTGGATCCTGACCAGACGACGCGTTACGCGGCGTCTGATCAGGATCCAAACTGTTTGCAAACGCGCTTCATGGCGTCATTGATAGTGAAAGGGCCAATCCCCGTTAGGAAATATTACTAAAATCCCGGTTTGAAGTCTAGCTTTTAACCCTTGACTTGCTGTTAATTTATCTGCTTTGAAATTGTTGTCTGCAATGATTGTATTTTAGGATTTAAACAGTTTTAAATTGCCGAATTGTAAACACAAGTGTTAAACAGTTTGGATTCAAATGAGACGCCACGTAACGCGGCGTCACATCTGAATCTAAACTATTTGTAAAAACAGCGAAGTGGTGATCAGCAGGCAAGTTGTTAGATATAATTACAGATCTAATTTGGTCTCATTTCCCAGGATATTTTTCAGCCGTGTTAAAGACATACTTTATTAGAACTTGTTCATTTTACAGTAGAGAAGGCGTAATTCTTTTCCAATATACGCATTTACGCTACAACTAGTATTTTCCGCCGTATGAACAGGCTTCAAACTGTTTTCTACTCAGATTAAAATAGATTGTCAGAATTATCAAAATGATATCATTTTTATCACATAATTTGCGGTCTGGAAGTTGCATAAAGCGATTGTATAAATATCGTAATCCACTAGTGGAATATCGTTTATTGGGCTCCGGCCTAACTTGTTCGTCCATAAGCGCTGCATGCAGCGGGGTGCCAAATGACGTCATTTACTATGACGTTAACGTAAACAACGTAACGTTTGGCGGAAAATCTATATAGCGTAGGGTCTACAAACTACGACTTCAAATCAATTTAATAGGTGCTTGAACTTGTAATGTGATAAATAGAATATCACATTCGTGTTCATTATTTATCATTTTTAATAAACTCGTTGACTAAAATAAATATGACGCTCGCCAAGGCTCGCGTCATATTATTTTAGTCAACTCGTTTATTAAAAATGATAAATAATGAACACTCATACAATATCCTCTATTTAACACTTCAGTGCAATGTGTTTGCATGTCGTTTGAGTTTAAACAGGAAACAATAACGTTTTCTCCACTGTATACAGTAAAACGTCGCTATTACGACCACTGAAATGAAAGCTAATTGATTGTATAATAGAGAGGTGGCGCTTAAAGCAAGGTGACAGTGAAACAGAAAGGTCCTTTAGGAGCTTTCTGTTTAACTGTCACGTTGCTTTAAGTGGTCACCTATCGTAAACAACCTAATAATTAACAAACTTTAGTGGTCGTAATAGAGAGGTTTTACTGTATATTTAGTACGAGTAAAATAAACATTGTTTTTTAACAATACTTGTTGAGATGAGTACAGTGTAGACGACGTTGTTCTCTTTCGTTTAAATGCAACCGAAGCACACACATAGTGCAATATAATGGAGAAAAAAACAATTTTTTGAAAATTTTGATGACTCTTTTAACATAAGTAGCAAGATGGTTGGATGTTGATCAAAATTTGCGTTGCAGTGAACATAAAGCCTTTAGCATAAATGCGTTATTGTGCTCCCTCCCTACAACGGCCCTCCCAACAACGACTCCCTCCTTGCAACGACCCTTTTCGCAATTCCCTTAACATTTTTTACTGCTGAAATATACCGGTAGTCTGATTAAAATTGTCGTCTGCAGCTGTTCTTTCTCAAAGTAAAAAATAAGTGGACATTTTGATAGAATTAGTTAATATAATGACAGATGACAAACATCTTAAATTGAAATCAGACGCCGAGTGACGCGGCGTCAGATCTGGATTCAAGCTGTTTACAAATGTAAGCCACGTCTTAACTTTTTCCTCCCTTTAAGATCTCCCTCCGAACAACACACACAATCTGTGTCCCACATTGAGTGTCGTTGTAGAGAGGGGGCACTGCATTTGGAAAAGGATGGTTTTCTCATTTGTATTAAAAAGGGAAACATAATAAGTTTAAAGATTGAACATTTAAACGAATGTACTTACCTCAAGATCTACTACTTCCTTTGTATATTTATTCCGTATAATAATTAATTGTGGATCTCTGATTTTTCTCAACTGAATACCAATGTAATTATTCCTGGCACAACTCTTGTTAAAGTTTTTCAAAGCCTCGTGGTTTAACCCCTTGTACGTGACGTCAAACTGTTTGTTGTGAACCTGGTGCATTTTGCATGCAAGTTCGATCACACGTTAATCATATCGGATAATCAGTAATCTCCGAAACAAATCCTAGTACTTAATGCTTTTATGGTAACGGCGATGAATGTTTCCTGTAAAAACATCACGCTTTAATACACTAGACGTCTCGTCGAAGTTTAATTGGTGATTAAAATGTACAATGTAGTTTTAACATGGTTATTTAGTTTTGAAACGACTGCAGTGGTTATTAAACAGTAATGAAGGGAATATAATTCTTAATGGAGTATGCACCACACACTTCAAACAGACATAATTTTAAATTGGAAAAACAATACTCTTTCTCCATCAAAACGCAAAAAAAAAATTAAATTAAATTTAGTACAGACTATCGTTTTGATTTATTTTAATCAGAATGGCAAATATATTGGAGTTTGATTAGACGCCGGGTAACCCGGCGTCTAATCATACTCCGAAATGTTTGCAACTAAACTATTTGCAATAAAAATAAATGTTTAAAGCACAAACGCGTTTATTGGGAAATAATAACACCTGCCTAATTTTCTAATTTTGACATATTTCCTAGTATGCTAACATTATAAATTAAAGTTTTCACTTTTATTTTTTTGTTCAAAAATGAAAAGATAAATCTCTGAAATTGTCAACACCTATCCTTGTTTAAATAAACACTCTCGCTTAAAACTCAGTATAACTGTAAACCCGTAAACATGTAAAAGCAATATTGTAATCACAGAAACGTGCATATAAACACTGAATACGATATTCAGTTTATCTTTTCCACCTGTATCGAACAGAACCCATCAATTGTATCATTGTTTAAACTATTCCGATGGATATATAGCGCCAACGTTGGTTGTCTTTGGCAAGCTGGCAATTCAGTCCGCCGTGTAAAATCCAATAAGATCCAATAAGGTTGTCGCAGACATCAGTTGAAGGCGTCTGCTAGGCGATACAGCGCCAGTCCGTGTTATACTAATACCTGTATGCGCTTATTTATCATTGCAATAATCCTCGGGGATTTCCAGTATATTAAGATAGATAGATAGATAGATATTTTATTGATTTAAACTATACATAGTTTCTCATCAATACAAATATAAATTAACAATACATCATAATAATAGGTACATGTGATAGATACATTCAAATACTTAACCCATTTCCCCATAAATACGCCTTGCTACGCCTTCACTTTATGCCTCTGCTGTAGGAAATAATTCCGCTTATTATGTACCTTTACAATTAAAGTTTCCTATATCCTAGTAGGTGGTAGCCTAAAGCAGGTTGAAAGCAAAGCAGAATGTGCCTTACGGTGCTTTCTGCTTTACTTTCATCCCACTCTAAGTTTTTGCCTATCTTCAATACTAGAGACAAGGCTATGGGGTAATGGGTTAATACACTGTATTTCTTATTTCCTATCAATCAAATACATTTAGATTTATTTTTTTTACTATTGAATTGTAGAAATATGACTCATTTTGAGGATGAGTTTAAAATACTATGAAATAATAACACTTTTTCTAATTTTAAATGCTTCTGTTAAATATTTAGAAAGTCTAGATATAATACCATTTGAAGAGTTCAATAACTGTAGGAATTTAAACATACTAGGTCTATTTATAAAATATGGTTTAATATATGTTCTTCGTATTTGATTATAGGCCTGACACACTAGTACAAAATGAAATTCATCTTCAATTTCATTTTTATCACAAAAAATACAAATACGTTCATGTATTTCCAATCTGTTTCTAGAATATCTGCCAGTTTCAATTTTTAGCGTATGAGCTGAAATTCGAATTTTAGACAACAATATACGGTTCTCTCTTGCGGTAATAAAATCTAAATAGTCTTCAAAGCCGAATGAAATTTTCAATTCCTTGTATAAAGTCAGCTTTTTATTATTACCAATATCACCAAACCATTTTTGAATAAAACCGTCTTGTATTCTTTGCTTAAACATTGTTAAGAAAACTTTGTCATTGACAACCTGGAACGGCTGCTGCCATATATACATGAATCCATATTCAGATAACAAATTCTTTACACATGTAGCCCAGTTTTTCATACCATTCTCACAATCCTCTAGTGAGCGCTGGTATACATGTCTAATGATAATGTTATCTGAAGATTGAATTTTTAGCCAATACTTAACAATATTTACATATCTATATACATATAACGGGAATCTACCTAAATCCCCATAAACTGCATTATTACAAGCACTAAGCTTTACACCTAAAATATTTTTACAAAATTTCAAATGGATGCGTTCTAGATCCTTTGACTTTGTAAATCCCCAAATCGGCGATCCATAGTTGAGAATTGAAGACACAAAAGCATCAAACAACTGTAAACATAATTTAGGTTTAAGATCAAACTTCTTAATATTTAATAACAATACCTTCATAGCCTTCAGTGCTTTTCCATAAACAAATTGATTGTTTAAAACAAAAGTACCGGTATAATTAAACACTACGCCTAAGTAATTAAAATTGTTTACTATTTCTATTCTTTCACCTTTATACAACCAATTTTCATTTTCTAATAGCCCGCCCCTTTTTCTAAAAACCACAATTTTCGTTTTGTCCACATTGACTTCTAAACCCCATTTATTACAATATTCTTCTAATTTATTCAAGTTATTTTGCAAGTCTTCTGGAGAATGTCCTAATACAATCATGTCGTCTGCAAAGAGAAGGAGTATAAGGGTCAAATCATAAAACGAAAGTCCGCAATTTACTCTATCCTGCATGTATAATTCGAGATCCTCAATAAAAAGTGCGAACATTATAGGTGAATTTGTCTCCCCTTGTCTTAAGCCCACCGATATGTCGAAGAAATCTGAAAGAGAATTGCAATGTTTAACACATGATTTAACCGAAGCATACATTGCACGCATTATCCGAAGAAGTTTCCCACTAATACCCTGTTTATACAATTTAAGCCACAACGCATTTCTATTTATAGAGTCAAATGCCCTTTTTAAATCGATAAATGCACAGTACAATCTACCCTTATTATTCAATGTTTGATCAATTATATTTTTCAGTAAAAACATAGCATCTATTGTCGAACGCCCTTTTCTGAATCCAAATTGCGCATCAGAAATAACGTTATAGTTATCGCAAAATTGAGTAACTCTTGAATTTAAAACACTTGTAAATAATTTGCCAAAGCAGCTCATTAAAGTTATGCCTCTATAGTTCGACACTACGTTCTTATCCCCCTTTTTATGTAACGGTACAATAAATCCTTGTGACCATGTTGATGGGAAATATCCCTTATTAAAAACAATGTTAAATAAATCTGTAATATGACCTGCAATAATATCTGCAGTTTCAATAAAGAACTCATTTATCAAAAAATCACTGGGAGCACACGATTTATTTCGTTTCAGCTTTTTAATAGCAGACGACACTTCTTGTATTGTAATAGGCTGATCAAGTTCAACACAAATTTGATTACATTCATCAAAATCATGAGCCTGATTAAAATGTTCAGCTTCATCAATGTTAACATCATTCAGGTCGTTAAACATACTTAAAAAGTAATTATGAAAGTCAGATAGATCTAGATCTACACTGTCTGAAGTAGCATTCTTACGCGTAGAAAAATATTTCCAAAACTCACACGGTTTAGAATATTTCAATTGTTCGAGCTCCCTTGCTTTCTTGTATTTATAAGCTCTTCGTTTTTTACGGATAAGAAGTTTATAATCTTGTTTTAAATTAAACAATTCTATTCTACTTTCATAAGACCTTTCTTTGTAAAAAGTATGTAATGCAGCTTTATACTTCTGTTTAGATTGGTAACACTCGCTATCAAACCAATAATTTGAATCGCACTTTCTAAAATGCTGTCTGCTTTCATTTATAATAGATTCCTTTACAAACAGATTTTCTGTTACATCACATATAACTGAAGAAAACTTATTAACAATCTCATCAACATTGCAATTTTCGGTAAGATCTACATGGTTAACAATATTATTCAAGCATGGCAATTTAGCAATAAGCTTCGATCTAAATGAATCACGGTATAAACCATTCCACTTGACTGAAGTAACGGACTGCACGGGTTTCTCGGGTATTTCTTTATTACAACAGATTACAAATGAAAGAGGCGCATGATCGCTAAACACATTGAAATCATTCACTTTAAAATTATGTACCCGTGCAAAATCACATTCCTTCAGTAACAAGTAGTCAATAATAGTACACCCTGCCCTATTCATGTAAGTATAATTTCCCACCCTACAGTCGTACCCCAATCTACCGTTAGCTATTCTTATTTCAGTTGCCTTACACAAATCAAGTAAGCTATTTCCACGCGTGTTACACACGGTGTCTAAAGAGGCCCGCTCAAGGGGTAAATCAGGCACATACTCATCAGGATCCATACCACGTAAAACTGTATCGCATGAAATATAGTCAGCCCTGTTACAAGTCCTGGCATTACAATCGCCTGAAAGCATAACACAACCTAACTGCTCAAAACTAAAAATATCTTCCTGTAACAAATTAAATAAATCGGCATCATAAAGGTTTGCTATAGGTGATTCATCAGCCCATAAGTACATAGCACAAAAGTATACATCTATATCGTTTTCAAAAAAGTGTTTATCCAATTTAAACCAAATAAGAGTGTCAAAGTGATTTTTTACTATAGAAATGCCATTTTTAATGCCATCTCTACAGTAAATAACCAATCCTCCACTATTACGTTTAGCTCTCTTGTTTCGAAACTTTCTATAGAAATGCCAACAATGGTAACCTGGAATTTCTATTACACTGTCCTTAGCTGTCCATGTTTCTGTAAGAATAATTATATCGTTCTCAACTAATGAATGCATAAAATCTGAATTTTCAAGTTTACTGTTGGTTAGTCCATTACAGTTCCATACACAAAACTTTAACCCATCCTCAGCGCCCCCTCAGTCTCTCTTAAACGGTCTGCCGTTAATATACAACGTGTCGTAGCTTAGCCACGCCCTGTCTCCGTTCTTTATGGCCTCTTTCATTTTTGGAACCAATGACTTCCGTTTCTCTGCAACTTCTTGTGGAAACTGTTCGTGAATATAAAAATCACTGCCTCTGAGTTTACTTTTCTGCTTCCGTACCATTTCTCTGTCGGTAAACATGTTAAATTTACACACTATCTTGCGCGTTCTGCCTGCACTGTACGGGCCCATTCTATGCGCTCTTTCTATCTTTAGGGCTGCCACTGTATCCTGAGCGATCTGGAGCTTGTTTGTCATGAATGCTCTTAACTTAGATTCAGTTTCCTCCGACTTTTCGTGGGACGATTCTTCAATATTGCAGAAAATGAGATTGTTCCTCATGGACTGTGATTGTAAATATGTTAATTTGTCTCTCATTTGTGTACACTCCTTCTCCATCTGCGATAGCTTATCTTGACTTATACCGCTGGCAAACTCAACCTCATCAACCCTTTCTTCTACTTTTCGAACTTTCTCCTCTGTTTGTTTGCATCTCGAGTCCATATGAGTCCACAGTTTCTTCATATCGGAGTCAAAACCATCCATTTTCTTCTCTAGAGAGTCTAATTTTGATAATCTGCCCTCTATCCTAGATAGCGCCTTAAGTATATCAGCGTTAGATACATTGTCAGTGGGAACTTTGTCTCCATTGGATGCCATACTGCCTCGTGAGGTTATAGTGGGGGTATCAGGACTAACAGAACCTGGTGAATTACTATGTGTAGATTGCCCGAAAACAGATGATAAATCTCCACTTTGTTTTCTTGGTGTCTCGTACAATATAGAGTTAGCTTGGCTAAGTAAATCACTTATATTCAAATCGCTGGCATTCAAATTGTCACTCACCCCTTGGTGTCCGGTAGGCGATTGTCCGAATCTACCGACCTTTGATGAATAGTCCGTATCACTTTCACTACTCTTTTTCCTCTTATCGCGTCCTTTTTTACGCCCCATCATAAACGTTTCCACATACTTTCCAATTACAACACATGTTCAATATATTTCACTTTTCGATAGCTTTCGATTTCCAAAATGCACTTTTATTAGCGTTTTATTCTCAATTTTTTACGAGCCGATGTAAACACGTCTTTTACTATACCTATCACGTGACCTACATTAAGCATTGCGTAACACGGTTAAATTTGTCTCAACTTTAAATTATCATAATTCCCTTTCAACGCCATTGTAATGTTGGTTTGAAATTTTACTCTGATGATATTTTGACTGCAGAAAAAAATATACATTGGAGACAACGTGAATATTTCCTAATAAATTATTATTTCTATATCAAACAGTTGGGAGACCAGGCTCCAAATAGTTTGCCATCCAGCTAAAAATATATCTTGAAAAATGACAAAAACTGTTATTTTATACATTTGATTGCCATGCATATGCGTTTCGTTTGCGTTTAAACGGGAAAACATAATTTTTGTCCCATTTATTTATGCTGTTGTCTCTTTCAAAGAAGTATTCCTTCCCGTTAAATTACATTTTTGACAATTCTAACTATTCATTTGAACATGACTGACAAACAGTTTGGAACCTGATCAGACACCGATTCTCTTTGGCAAACTAATAATTCAGACACCCGTGTAAAATCCAATAAGATCCAATAAGATCCAATAAGGTTGTCGCAGACATCAGTTGAAAGCGTCTGCTAGGCGATACAGCGCCAGTCCGTGTTATACTAATACATTTGTACCTGTATGCGCTTATTTATCATGAACAGAACAGAACAGAACATACTTTATTCAACTTGTTCACAATCAGGTACCTCGTTACATAACATACACTCATACAATACAAAACATACATACATGGTCAATGTGGAAACAGTATAGGTCTTCTAACAAAATTTACTGTAGAATGCACTGCACTGTATAGAGCACTGTGTATCCTACTGGTTAGCTATGTATTTTATCTGATATATTTTAAACAACGTTTTTGTAAAAAAAGTTAACATTCTTGTGTAGGAGAATGAACTATGCAATTGTAATTAATGCGGATACATACAACAATTGATACATTCAAGGTTGTGGCATATAGTTTCTGACTCTTGAATTTGGCAATACAGTGACATATAAACACACATACTTAACCCTTTCCCTTATAAGCACATTTAAGAACATTCGGTTTATTCTGCCGCAACAGAAAATAGTTCCAATCCATGCAGTTATGAACATGTAGCATAGGATATGGTAACTAAAGACAGACCGAAAGTAAAGCAGATGTATCTTAAGATCTGACTCAGTGCAATAATCCTGGAGGATTTCCTTTATATTAAGCATTGCGTAACACAGTCGAAATTGTCTGAACTTTAATATTTTTCACAATTCCCGTGCATGACAAACGTTATTCTTTCCCAATAAACGCGTTAACGCTAAAAGTATTATTTTAATTGCAAAAAACTTTGAGCCAGATCAGACATTGGGTTACCCGGCGTCTGATCAGGCTCCAAATTGTTTTCCATATAGATAAAAGCATAAAAGGAGAAATGTCAACCAATTGTATTTTTCTACAGTTAATTGCCATGCGTTTCTTTTTCCTTTAAACGGGAACAAATAATGTGTTTCCCACTATGATTTGTTTCGTCTCTTTCAAAAAGAAATTATTTTCCTTTAAACGCAAACGCATTGCAATAAAATGAATAAGTGCCATAAGAGTTGCAAACAGTTTGGAACCTGATCAGACGTCGGCTGTCTTTGGCAAACTAGCAATTCAGACAACCGTGTAAAAATCCAATGAGATCCAATAAGATCCAATAAGGTTGTCGCAGACATCAGTTGAAGGCGTCTGCTAGGCGATACAGCGCCAGTCCGTGTTATACTAATCAGGGGCGTAGCTTGGCCAAAATGAAAGTGTAGGCATACCTTTTCTAGGGGGGTCCGGGGGCATGCTCCCTCGGGAAAATTTTGAGTTCTACAACACTGAAGACGCATTTAAGGAGGGTCTGGGGAGACATTTGAAGAATTAATGAAAAGCTTAAAAAACCAGACAATTTTAATTTTTTGCAAAAGAATATGTCTGCATATTTTCTTGAAAGAAAAACCCACAACAATCCCACGTCAATTAGTATATCACAGGGTCTGATACCGTATTATTTTCATTAAGAGACTCACTACTTGAAATTATTTGGACGTAACAGGCCCGTAGGAAGTCCAAAGTAACTAATACACCAATTTATGAACGCACTCTTACTAGGAAGGGGGGGGGGCGTGAATCCCATATGGCCTCTGGTTCGTCTGAGGGCGTTTTGCGCGTCCAAGACAGGTAAAATTCTGCTATAAATTTTATAATTTTATGTAAAAAGTCGGCTGAAAATAACATAAATTGTCTGTTCCAGGTTAATATAATGTAATTGTTGACAGGTTGTCTTCCATTAATCTCTAATTAAGTTAGACTCTAACACATCCTATTCCTATATGTTATTGCATTTTTTTTACTTTTAAATTGTTGCAACTATGAGGACAGTGTGTGTGTGTACGCAGTAGCGTGTGTTTTGCATAAAGGCAGCTACCTGTACATGCGTGCCAACGGAGTGACTAGACCAGTTAATAAGTGTACGCTTTCTTACTCGGGGGGTCCGGGGGTATGCTTCCCCGGGAAATTTTTATTCCTAGATAGTCTCTAGATGCGTTCTGAGGTCTTTTCCCGCGTTTGATAATGGCAAAATACTAACATGAAATCTATGTAAAAATAATTGGGGTTCACCCCTAACCCCCCTTAGATGTCAATTTTATTGCTTTTTCTGCATTTTTAGCCTTTTTTATTTTTTGGACTTCAGAAAAAAAAGTGTAGGCACGTGCCTACTTGCCTAATAGGAAGCTACGCCAATGCTAATACCTGTATGCGCTTATTTATCAGTGCAATAATCCTCGGGGATTTCCAGTATATTTAGCATTGCGTAACACAGTAAAAATGGTCTGAACTTTCAATTCTAACAATTCCCTTTCAATCGACATGATAAACTTTACACTGACGATATTTTGACTGCAGAAACATATCTACAGCGGAGAAAATAGAGGATCTTACTTGAGTGCTCATTCATTACCTTTTTATTAAACGAGTTGACTATATACATTGTAGCAATATGACGCGCGCCTAGAAGAGCGTAAAATTTGTTTTAGTGAACGAGTTTATTAAACATGATAACTAATAAGAACGATGTGAGATTCTATTTATTACATAAACATTTTAAAAACCCTATTAAGTCAACTGAATCAATTGTTTGAAATTTCTCCGCCATATGTATTTTCCGCCAAACGCAGGGCTGCCATAAGTTGACATGAAAACTCCTAAGATTTCCAAATTTGCATTTTTAAGTGCGATTTTACGAATCGTACCTTCACCCCATCGCCTGTTTCTAGGTTTGTTGACACATGGCTGCTTACAGCAGACGTATTCTGCTTTACTTTCAGCATGCTTTAAGCTACCATGTACATGAAAACAATCCGAAGAGAGAATTAGGAAAAATCCGGAGAAATGGCATCCCTGCAAACGTTGACGTTGTTTATGTTACGTTGTGGCAAATGCAATCATGCAGCGCTAACAGGTAGGGCCGAAGCATAAATATTGATATTTCACTATCAGTTATTGAATGGCTTTATTACACTGCCAGAGGTGGTTTTATGTGATAACCGTTATTCCTTCCTGTGTAAACGCAAAAGAAACGCAAACGCAACATACCTAAATGGAGAAAATAACAAACTATAGATAATTCAAACTACCCATGTGAATCTGAGCGGCAAAAAGTTAGGAGCCTGATCAGACGCCGGGTTCGCAATGGAAATAATAGATTTATCGTAAACGCGTTTATAGGGAAAAAGTCACGTCCTCTCAACGTAAATGTGTTTAAATAATACGTGTGTGAAGGAGGTCGGTTTCAGACCAGACACCGCGTCAAATGGCGAACAATCTGTATCCAAACTATTTGCAAATGTCAACCTGATCAATCAATGCAATAATATCTCGAAAATTTCCTAATAGACTAGCGGGATTTCAGGGAAAGGGCTCTGTATACAAGTTGAACGGCATTTTTGGGTAAAAGTTGGGAACCGGGCTTTTTAACATAATTCAAGTATGCTGAATCTGATTATCCCGGTTCCCAAGCAAAATTTTGAGTTTTTGACTATCTAATTTGCATAAAGAAAATGGCCGCCAAATTATCAGTTTTGACGATTCTTGTAACATGCTCTTAATAATTCTTTAATACAGCGCTACAAAGAGATACGAAAAGTGTCCATAGTTATCGGTTTATGACAGAAAATGTGATAAAGATATTTTGAAAGTACTTGGTGGCATATACAATGGTCTCAATTATGCAAATTAGCGTCCGCCATTACGGAAAAAGCAATTCCTGCCATTTTCACCCTAACTAATAAATAAATTGTATAAATGAAGCACCCATTGATATGTTTTGAGGGCCAAGCAATGTGTTTAGTTGAAACTAAGGTGATTTTATGCATGTTAACCACTACTGTACTATTGTATCATCAGTGTACGTGCTCAGTTCCCTGCTGTAACCACAACAATTCGCATGACAAGTAGAAGGCACAATGGCAGCAATTCATTTTAAATTCTCAAGAAAACGTTTAATCAGGTACCATAAAATGTTGTACTTAAATCAGGTTCATACAAGGTGTCTGATCACCATTATGTTGCTGGCATACACACAACGTTGCGCATCGTATTCCAGATTTGCCGCATTCGCAACGGTTTGTCATACATTTCTTCTGACATGAACATGAAATCATCTCCATACAACTTTCTGGAATTGGGCAAAGAGACATTAGAATAGGCTGAAATTCTATTCATGAATCACAACGCTTTAATGATTCTCCAAGACGAAGTTTTGGTATGATTTGCAATGTAGGATTTAGTGTCGCATCCAGTCAAAGCATAAAATGGTATCAGAGCTGTTGCTAAACCTCTTGATAGCTTATTGAAAACCGTATCAATGGGTATGTATCGCCGTTGCTTGGCAGTTCCAGTCATCATCCAAAGGTGTGCACAACGTGCATGGTTGAAATGAGACACAAAAAGCACAAGAACATCAGTGTCCCTCGATGAGACTACAACTGTATTGAACTGACTGTGAACATCATGTAACACCAACCTAGTTTTTTCAGCTTCTTCATGGGTGTGTCAAATCAGTGCTGGTATTTGACGACCGAATCTCGACTTCTTCTCTGAAACCCCCAATAACTACAATTTCTTTATCTTCAGGTACCTGCGAATTCAAGTCTTCTGACAAGAAATGTGCAAGATCAACTTTGTTCTCAGGGAAGGACAGAAATATTGTCCAGTTATTTGGGAGAGGCACATTACGTCCTTCAACAAGGCGTCTTATTGGTCTTGCGGTTTGTGTACGCCTTGTCCTGGTAGCTCCTTTAATTGATTCTTCTCTATATATGTCAAACACAACATCTATCCGTTGACAGTTACACCCCGCCTTCAGTACTGCTCTTACGAAAGTGTCGGCCAATCACCAAATGTTACAGCATTGTGAGGTTTTCCAAGAGCAACCACCAACGCTTGTCCATCAATAATAAGGCATGATGATGGTTTGTAAATCTCAATATCACTAGGGCATGACACATCTTCAGTCAGCTTATCTACCAGTACAGATTTGGTTCCTGTGCAGAGTGAACCATTCATTTCAGCAAGTGACACAGGAACTGGCAGAAGCTTATGCTTTAGAATAGCTAGCAGGCCTACTGGACGTCCCGCTTCGTAAGCTGTAACAAGGCGTCGGAGTAGATTTCTGTCTGCTTTCATGATGGTCTGTTTGTCCGTGTCTTTAGTATCTTTGGCCACTTAATACAGCGATGCAAACGTTTTGGCATTCCTTCTGTATAGAGGTGCGTGGATTGGGACAGCTGGCTTTTCACCTTGTTCCGATAAAAACATCCTCTCATCAACGAATTTGTTCAGCTTGTCCTGCTCGAGTTGTTTTGCACAAAGTAACAAGGTTTGGATTCCCTGTATAGCTAGATCTTTTGTGGCCAAATTCTAAAATGAAGTTTGTGAAGCAGATGCAAATACTTTAAATCTCTGGAAAGTTGAGACCAATGCCATTTCTTGATCATTGTCCCGCTTTTGTCGCGACTTGTTTGCTTTATTGTGAATATATCTACTACCAGGAGAGTTGTTGTACACAACATGGGTTTGAGCTGCAATGTGTGGTCTCAAATTTTATGCCAGTGCACATCTACAAAGTGCTGATGTTGTTCAAATGTTGACCTCGACCTTTCTTTTCAGTACCATGTATCCATTCCATAGCTTGGTCGGAGTCTACCTGGTTGAACTTTTGGACGGAACGTTTCACAACAAAGTTGCCACTTTGAAACTCTGATAACACAGGGCCTGGCAGCTGGTTCGTCTCAGCTAGATACACTTGACCCCACCTTGCATAGATCAGATGATCATACCGCATAAAATATGGCAACATCTGGGTGAATGATTGTTTATGAAGGTCCCAGTTACCATCTCTCTGAGCACGGGTGAATTGCAGCAATACTGAAACCATGTTCATGTACGTCCACCAGAAGGTGAAGTTCACACCATCTTATTTGCTAGCAATGAATCCATTCAGAAGATCGTGAAGCTGTTCTTGATGAAGGTACACTATCAGTTCTGCGATTTTTTCAGGGTTGTCATCAGAAGCCATTGCTATAATTCTCACAACATTCTTTGTCCGTTTCAGTAGCAAATAAGAGAAATGGTGTCAACAACAGCTTCCATAGAGACTGAAAGATGAGTTTGTGAGATATCATGACCTTGTTGTATGACTTTCCTGAGAAAACAAGTTGCACTGCACCCTCTCCCAGGAGTCCATGCACTCTCTAGCCATCATTCAGCCAAACCAGATCCTGCCATATGATTTCCAATAGCCTTCTGGAAGTTCATTGCAATGTGAAGTCCACCATATTGCACCAGATATTATTTCCTATCTAAATGCAGGCGAAACGTAAACGCTAAAAAGGAAATGTAGAAAGTTGCGTTTTAAAAAAAAAAGTATCAATTGTATGTTCGCAAACACCCCGGTTGTTCACGGTAGAGACCCGGGCCTGCCCTGTATGTGCCGGTAAAGCTCCGGCGTTACCCCGGCCTCCCCCAGCATTCCCCAGATTAAGCCGGTTCTGGTTATCTGTCTCAATGACTCCCGGTGACCCCCGGTTGTATAAAACATTTTAAAGCATCTGGGGCTGTTAGCCGGTGGCATCCGGTTGAAGCCAGTCGATCCTGGATCGTCCCCGCTAAGGTTGTACTCCCGGTGACTGCCGGGGACCAAAACCTGGACAGTGAGAACGGGGCTTAATGCAACTCTAATAATGCACGCCGACATGTTTGTTATAAGTTCTCTGATTGCTTTTACAATTAAAGTGTCTGATATATTCTAATATTCTAATGGATGGATGGATGGATGGATGAGTTAGGTTTTACGGCACTGCGACACAAAATATGTTATGAATGGATGAGTTGGGTTTTACGGTACTGAGACACAAAGCAGGTCATATATCGCCCATGAATGATGAGGGATGATGGAATTCATGAAGATGATTTTGGCTAATCTTATTCGCTGCAATCAAAACCACCGACCTGCCTTCCTTTTAGTTCTTGGCAGAGGGGATACTCTCGGTGTGATAAACACAACCAATTCCCTATGGCAATGAAGCCCCAGAACCACAACACGGTAGAACTCTAGGGCAAATATTCTTAACAAATATAATTCACAACACAGTATACATACACCTCATTTCTACTAATACATTTCCTTGACTAGTTTTAATACACAGTATACATACACCTCATTTCTGCTAATACATTTCCTTGACTAGTTTTAATACTACTTTATATGAATTTTAACCTTTTGTCCAAATTTAGGCGCTAATTTGCATATTCATTACTATTGAAACTCTCGGATTTAATCGGATATGGCTGAATTATATCTTATGACCATGGAACCACACATAGACACCTTATTTGTCAATTTCGATAGTAAAGTACAAGGCATGGTAAAGAAAATGGTAAAAGAATAGTGTACAATAAGCAGTTTTGGCGGCCATTTTGTTTATGCAAATTAGATGGTCACAAACTCAAAATTTCGCTTTGGAACCGAGTAAATCTGACTCAGCATACCCAAATTATGCTAAAAAGCCCTGTTCCCAACTTTTACCCAAAAATGCCGTTCGATTTCACATTTTCCATAAAGCCCAACTTTTTGTCGCAATTTAGACGCTAATTTGCATATTCCTGAATATTGTAACTCTCGGATTTAATCGGAAATGGCTGAATTATATCTTATGACCATGGAACCACACATAGACACCTTATTTGTCAATTTCGATAGTAAAGTACAAGGCATGGTGAAGAAAATGGTAAAAGTATAGTGTACAATAAGCAGTTTTTGCGGCCATTTTGTTTATGCAAATTAGATGGTCAAAAACTCAAAATTTCGGTTGGGAACCGGGATAATCCGACTCGGCATACCTGAATTATGCTAAAAAGCCTGGTTCCCAACTTTTACCCAAAAATGCCGTTCGATTTCACATTTTCCATAAATCCCACCTGACTATAATACAGTTCAGAAGATTTCCAAAACTTTGTGTATCATTTTTTTCTAAACACCGCAAGAAAATTAACTTATACAGTGGTGAAAACGTTATTCTTTACCAATAAACGCGTTTATGCTATAACTAATTTATCCATTGCAAACTATTTGGAGACAGATCAGACGCCTAACCCGGCGTCTGATCATACCCCTAATTGTTTGCAATCCATATAAAAGAATATCTGGAGAAATGTAAAGACATTTTAATTGTCTACATTTTCAACTGTCATGCATAAGCGTTTCGATTCTTTTAAACGGGAAAGAAACATTTTTGTCCACTGTATGTTGATAGTTTCGCCTCTTTCCAAGAGTTTTTCTTCCCCGCTTCAACGGAAAGGAAAACAGATTGGATTCAAAGCATATGTCTGCTCAGGATCAAATCTTATTGACACTTAGATAAGTGGTATTAGTGTTCCCTCTCTACAACGGCCCTCCCAACAACGACTCCCTCCTTATAACGACAATTTCCGCTGTTCCCCCAAACAATACAATTATGTCCAACCATTTCATGGCTGCAATACCGTCTGCTTAAATTTGTTGTCTGCTGTTTTTCTCAAAGTTACATATAAGTGAACATTTTGATAGAATATATATAATGACGAGTGACAAACAGCTTGAATCCAGATCAGACGCCGCGTTACGCGGCATCTGATCTGGACTCAAGCTGTTTGCAAATGTAAACCAAGTCTTAATTTTCCCTCTCTTTAACGGTTCCCTCCGAACAACGCACATATTATTGTCTCCCATTAGGTGTCGTTGTAGAGAGGGAGCGCTGTATTACTTCCCAATAAACTCATGATAAATTGTCCTTAAAATGTATCAGAGTCTACACTGTTTGCTGGTAGAAATTTCCATATACAACAAAACGAAAATGAAGTTTTAGACCAGACACCCCTTAAGTAAGAAATGTACTAATCCAAGATATAAGCATGGAATAACCCAATGTGTACAATTGGGTTAATAAACCAAACATAAAACAATCAGTAGGAAAATGGATACAACGTACATGTAGCTTGTAAACAAATATATGGTATAATAATAACGACATGATCAATACAGCAGATAGTTGCTATGGGAACAAAATATTGCAAATACGAAAAATCAATGCAAATGAAACGACACTATATACCAGGCTATTGTGACACTAAATTCTATGCAACACGATTAAAGAAAATATTTCTATTAAGGTCACTATTACATTTACATGTATATAGTGCTATTAAGACATATGATCTCTGAAATGATGATGAAAGTTAATAGAAAGATGACTATTTTGTGAAAACATTCTGTTTAGATTTTTAAGTCCAAACTCAAATATATACTTTTCATTACATATCAAATCTAACAAATTGCAATTTAATCATAACTACATATTTACATGGCCACTGAAATTGAACCTTTAGTCCGTTGTATAATATCAGTCTACCAAATCATGTCGTGTGCACGATATTTCAAAATTAACGTAATTGCAACAAAATTGAACAAGTTGTTAAAACAGTTTGAGTCTAGATTAGACTCCGAGTAACTCGGCGTCTCATCTGGATCTAGATTGTTGGCAACAGTTACAGTGGAGACAACATTATTCTTTCCCAATAATCGCGTTTGCGCTTAAACTGTACTTTCAATTGCAAAAAGTTTGGAGCCAGATCAGACGCCGGGTGACCCGGCGTCTGATCAGGCTCCAAATTGTTTGCCATCCAGATAAAAATATATCAGGAGAAAATGTAAAAACTAATTTTCTACATTTGATTGCAATGAATTTGCGTCTCATTGCATTTAAACGGGAACGAATAACATTTTCTCCACTGTATCCGCGATTTGGCTTGCAAAGTTTAAAAGGTCAGACGCAATATTTTATTAGCTCTAGCAATACAGTTAACAGGGTTCTCCGTGTAAAAACAACTATAAATAACTATGGATTCGCTTATTAACTTTATTAGTAAAACGAACCCAATGCAACTGAGGACAATAAACATTCTATAAATTAATTTGCAATATCCACGATTTCGCCATTTATGATTGTGCTGCTAACCTTTAACTCTGTTGTTCTGTCGTCTGCTATTCAATTCTTTACATGCAATCTCAGATTAAGTGTCGATCATGTTTAAATTGAGGAGTCTTTAACTACAGTTTCAACTAGTTAGTATCCAGATAATACGTGGCACAATCCGGTGTCTGAGCTAGATAAAAAGCAATTGTAAGTATCAGTTAAGACAGGGGACCTCCGTGGCCTAGTGGTATAGTCACTGTGACTTACATCACTAAGCTCCTCACCGCTGTGAGTTCGAATCCCAGTAGGGTCGTTCGGATTTTTCATGTGGGGAAGCCTTCCAGCTGGCTTGCGGAAGGTCGGTGGTTCTACCCAGTTGCCGATTTGTGCCTGAAACAGTGCATAAAGGACTTCTGGGGTCTTCCTCCACCTATAATTAGATGGACGTCGCGATATTACTGAAATACTGTTGAAAGCAACGTAAAATCAAAACAAAACAAAATCAGTTAAGACAAGATCGACAGGCAAAGGGCTCAGTAATCGAGGATAGTTATATTATCCGATTTTTCTGCCCTGGTCAAATTATTTTTAGAACAGATTAGTTTATAATGGTAAAAAGGTAAGCAAGGTACGTGTAACATCGAATATGTATTAGAACTTACTACATTAATTTTAAGTATTACATGTATGTTAGGTAAATACATATGAAAAAAGTTTCTCATAGGTCGCTTAACGACCGAGTATAAAAGTTTATCAAGAAATTGTTTTTGTTATTGAATACTGAAACTCGAGACAGCTGTAAATATGATCCTCGTGCAGCATTAGACCGCTGCGCTCGCCTTACTGATTTCCGCGTTGGCGTTTCGTTTACGTTTTACGGGAAAGTAAAACGTATTCTCACTGTAAATACAAGCACAGTGAAACAACTAGAAACACAATTCTGACATAAATCAAGAAATTCTATATCTCTCGGCGCATTATTGGGATCACCGAATTACCCGTATATATATTTCATTTCAGTTCATAATTTAATTAATTCTAGAATAACAGATCCACTGCAGGTTGCAAGATTATATTAAGTTCTGTCCGTCAGTCTTAATCCAACACCAAAACCAATACATAGTTTTACCCTTCCGGAATCAGCACCCGCATACTTATAACAAAAGTACGAAAGCAAACACTACCCCTTCTCTGCTTGCAAACAGTTTATATCCTGATCAATGCCGCGTAAGACAGTGTCTGGTCAGGATCCACACTGTTTGACACTCAATTGCTAGTAAGGTTGTATATTTCTTAAGTTCAAATAACTAAAATTTGAGTATTAAATTCAGACTTAAACTGTTAACAATTGATGACGTCATGGCAGTGAACAGGTTAGCCAATCAGAATTTTTGAGTTGTTCAGTTGTATAAACCCTTATACAGGACTGACTCTCTAGAACAACACCAATGGGGGGGGGGGGGGCAAATAGTATGTGCGTTGTTCTGAGGGAGTCGTTATAGGGAGATAAATTGACTTACATTTGCAAACAACTTGAATCCAGATCAGACGTCGCATCACGCGCCGTCTGATCTGGATTCAGGCTGTTTGCCACTCGTCATTGAGGGTTTTTCTGTCAAAATGTCCATTATGTAACTTTGAAACAAATAAAACAGACGACAATTTTAAGCAGTCGATTTTGCAGCAGTAAAAGCGTTAGATGTAACTGTCTTATTTAGGTAACTTCGACAAAGGACGTCGTAAGGAGGTGCCGGGAGGGTCATTGTAGAGAGGGAGCACTGCATCACCTTAATCATATGTAAATTTATTGCAAACAGTTTGGATAAAAATCAGACGTCAAGGATACCAACGATATCTGGACTATGTCCAAAACGTTTTACATGTATATGTAAATATCTAGCAATCACAAAAACACTATCAATTAGATAATCGATAAACGATATATGTGCTTAACCATAGAATATCTCGGTCGATATATTATGAAGAGAAAACAGCAATGCAAATTTTTATGTCGGTAATACTTTAAGGATAATGAATCAAATAATGTTGCCTGTTTGCATTTGTACAGGTTCGCCAGATTGCGATTCGGAAGTATTATGAAATGCATTGACTACTTTGCTATTAATTAGGAAATTCCATCGTGTACAATATCACTTCCATTTGATATTATATTAAGCGATGTTATCAATTTGGTTCAGTACAAGAATAGGTTATAACCGTGTGTTGGTCTCTCGCGGCATCTCGTCTGGATATTACTATTGGTTATACAGTGTTCCCTCTCTTCAACGGCCCTCCTAACAACAACTTCCTACTTACAACGACCCTTTCCGCAGTTCCCCAAACCAGACAACCGTGTCGAAGGCCTTAACAGCTGAAATATCGTCGGCTTCAAATTGTCGTCTGCTGTTTTCTCAAAACTACATTTTGATATAAAAATCTTAATGACAAGTGACAGACAGCTGGAATCCAGATTAGACGCCGCGTTACGCGGCGTCTAATCTGGATTCAAGTGTTTGCAAATGTTAACCAAATTCCCTCCCTATAACGACTCCCTCCGAACAACGCACACAATTTCCGTCTCCCATTGGATGTCGTTGTAGAGAAGGAGCACTGTAGTTATCACAAATTCATAGATCTAATTTTGAAATAACACCTCCATACATACATATACTACTCAACTTTTGCTGGGGATCAAGGGTAAACCCCCAGAGGTTCCAATGCATTGAACCTATCACTTTCTCATCGCATATCTTCCATCATGTTGTTACATCTCTATCAAATTTGGAGACATTTTTGCCAAGGGTTAACTTTATGGATTTTGTTATTTTAACACTTTGAGCTGTGTATAAACGTTGATATTGAAGATGAATGTTTGCTAGCATCTGATTCGTTCACTGCCAATGGCACCAACGGATGACGTTGCAACAGTCTGTATCCTGATCAGACGCCGCGTTACGCGGCGTCTGATCAGGATTCAAACTATTTGACACTCGTATCAGCATTTCTTCAGTCGAAAAAGCCTACAAGTATTATCTTTTTCACTTTGATTTTCAAAGCGGTGGGATCTCATTTACAGCCTTGCAAAAACCTATTAAGACAAACAGATCAGGTTTTCATAAAAAAAAAACCGCAATGGCACTACTAAACAACCTTTACATTTTTACCCTTAATAATTTGGTTTTATACGATACTTTACTGCTGCTCTCCTTCGAAATATTGCTAGCCAACAAAGAATGGCTGTATATTATAAACATTTTTAAATCTGAACAGGCGTCGTATTCGCATACCTTTTTGAGGAACGGACCAAATCAAATAGCCTATATCTTTATGCAGCTGATCGTTTTTACATTTCATATAACCCTTAAAACCCTAGTCACGCATATATGCGCCCAATGCAATCAGTGTACATGTGAATATTACACTTGTCCTATACAAACAGCGTAGTCCCTGATCAGAGGGGTTCTTTAATGAGCCTTCTGATCAGAGTCTGCACTGTTTGTGATATTGTAATACATTGTACATTGATTTAAACAAACATAAATAGTAAAAAAATCTATACTAAAATGGAAACTGGAATTGTCTATTTGAAGTTTCAGGGACGAGAATGCTGATTAAACTGGTATTAGCCACATTTGAAACCCCAATGCACTGATCAAATACTTTAAAAGCGTAGGTTTATTCAATGGTTTTTGTTTCCTTTTCAATATGTTATTTGGTATGTGTTTGTCGAAATGATTACAGAAATGACTGTAGAGCATTGTTGCTTTCATGGCAACATTTATGTTCAACCTCCGCCTACGCCTTTTGAATTAACCCTTTACCTCATAGAAGCGACTTTTAGCGCATTTAATTTATTCCTACGCTGAAGAAAATAGTTCCAATTTATACCTTCGAAAATAAAAATCATAAGAAATGTTTTCTATATTCTAGCAGATACATGTGTAATAGCTTAAAGCTGGCAGAAATTAAAGCAGAATGCGCCTCAAGGCGCATTCTGCTTTACTTTCAACCTGCTTTAAGTGGTCACACATCTTTAAAACTAGAAACTGGCTATTGGGTAATGGGTTAAAACACAATTACCGATTTGAAAATACCATCATGAAAAACAGATCATGTTTCAATGAAGAATGGCGGTATCTATGAACTTTTAATCCCCATTTAGCAAAATGCGATTCGGCCCTGTGTGCATTAAATGAGTTACATTGAAAGTGCATTTATCATTTAACAATTTCTCGTTTAAGCCCTTTTCTCACCTCACATTGAAAGCATCTGCATCAGATAATAGTTTGGATCCTGATCAGACGCCGATACACTCGGCGTCTGATCAGAATCCAAACTGTTTGTCCCTCAGATCTATGCTTCTTCCTTGAAAAGTACTAACATCGAACTTTTGAGAAATTAAAGCAGAAAGCAGTTTTGAAGAGGACGGTATCCTGAGAGTGATAGGGCAAGCTTCGATCGTCCATCGTTTGATCGAATTTCAAGTTGATCCTTAAGACAATCCACGTGAATTAAGAACAAATAATGCAATGTTAAAGACGTAAAGGCATTTATGGCTATCAACATTGATTAAAATAAACATTAGTGCCACTTCTTTAAACAATATAATTCAACACACGTGCATAATAGCGATGCATTTGGCTTACACCACTCTTTAACCCTTGAGCCCTAGTCCCGCATATAGGCGTCCTTTTCAAACAGTATACATGTGCAAAGTGCACTTGTCCTATGCAAACAGTGAATACCCAGATCAGAGGGCTCCTTATGGAGCCCTCTGATCTGGGTATACACTGTTTGTCATAATGCAAAACATTGACAACAACAACCCTTAAAAGTCAGAAATGGACTAGACTAAAATTGAAACTGGGAGTGTCCATTTGAAGTTTCAGGGAGGAAAGGGTTAACCCTCATCCTGCTTATCGCGACATCGCTTCTTTTTTTTAGGAGGGGGTCTTCTTTTTTGGAAAAAACAACGGCTTCTGATCTTGACCCAAACTGTTTGAAAATCGTCTTAAGGTTTCTTTTCTTAAACATTTATTATTATAGATGTATGAATATTTAACAAATTTCGCAGACGATAATATCAAAGTAGACCTAATTACAGCACGATAATGGCTAAAATCAACTGGCATAACTGCGTTTTAAATTTAGGTCGTGATGTGTAGTACAGTGCTTCCTCTCTACAACGACATCAAATATCTAATCTGGATTCAAGCTGTTTGCAAATGGAAGCCAAGTCTTTGTTTTCCTTCCCTATAGCAAGTCCCTCCGAACAACTTAGGTAATATTTGCCTCCCATAGGGTATTGTTGTAGAGAGGGAACGCTGTATATACATACTTTTTTACGTAGATATGGATGCATGCTTATGAATTTCTCGATGTTGAAAGTATTGTAAAATTACAATGTAACAAGGAAACAATTCATATTACCCCTAAAGTCAAATGCAAATTAGTTTATCTTCCTCCTATAGGTAAGCCCCGCCCTGCTAGGTTAACACAACTGGCCTATACTGACATAACAATGACTAGTCTTGACATAATAATTCGGTTTTTCTTTTTTACTCAAAGTTCACCTTTACTTCTACATGTTTGAGCATCGCCTGAATATTAATATGCACATTACCTGACAAGAAATCAACTTTAAAGCCTTGAAATCGGTAAAGTGTGACACGTTTTCCACTAACATCTGTATAGCATTCAAGGACATGCATATTTTTATCCTTAGAGAAAACTTACATAAAACGTAAGTACCTTTAGGCAATGCGAAAAACAAAAGCGAAACATTTGAAAATGTCACAATTTTCAATATAAAAACAGTTATTACCCACTTACAGTAGAACTCGTATATGACAAACACTACATGAGGTTAGAAAAGTGTACCTTTATGAAGAGGTATGCATGCTTCTTCATAATATGGTTGGTCTTTACAAGATTTGCTGTATTTTATTTTTTTCTTGCTAGAAATATTGTTTTTCTTACAAGAAAATTTGTAGAACAGACAATTAATTGACAATATTTAGTGGAATGTACAAAATGGTATTTTTCAAACGACAGCGCATATGTTACCAAAAAACTTCAATTTGCCTTGGTTTTACTTTCTAAGGAGTTCTCAAATAATTCCTGTAGCACCAGATAATCACAGCTATATAGATGAGAGATTATTAAGTTTGTTCAAAAATACTGTTCAAACGAAAAAGGAAATACTATTATTGCACTGTAACTCTAAATTAAGTTGTAGTTTACATTTCTTTGTACATGCATATCTTGCTGTCGTAAATATCAATTGCAATGAATGATGGTGCAAATTATTTTGCTATGGTTATAGTTTCATACAAAGGCTCAGTTGCATTGAAACAAACGAAAAGAAGCACCAGGGACCCGTTTTACCAAACTACTTAATACGCACATTTTTTGCGTAGTCAAAATCGTTTTACCCTTTTTTTCGATCATAAACCTTTGCAAACAGCAAATAGCCAGATCAGAGGACGCGCTTAACCCTTTACCCAATAACCCGTTTATAACATTAAATACAGGTTATCACTTAAAGCAGGTTGAAAGTAAAGCAGAATGTACCTTAAGGCACATTCTGCTTTATTTCAGCCTGCTTAAAACAACCATCTGCTAGGCTATATAAAAATATTTGATATTGTAATTGTTCATGAGGGTATAAACTGGAACTATTGTCTTGAGCGGAGCAATAAATATGATACGCTCAAAGTCGCTTCTATGGGGTAAAGGGTTAAAGCGCGTCCTCTGATCTGGCTATTTGCTGTTTGTAGCAAGTGATAATAAAAAATACAAATTAAAATTTAAAAGTTTGACTTACGCAACAATTGTGCGTAAGTAATTTAGTAAAACGGGCCCCAGGTCCCTTATGATGATTTGTGTATGTCTAAGAACGTAACGACATTACTCTTGATTCATTTTTTATCAGTCTGTTTGTCTGCTTGTTAGGACTATACAGTATTCTGGTCTTCTTCGTAATACAACTCTCCATCCATCATGACGATTATGAGTAGGCACTGGTTTCTAAACTTAATTGATTTACAAATATTGAGATGAAGTTTCTAACGAAACAGACTATCTGTGCCATTGAAGCTGCAACTGGCATCAAATTCCATTGAGGTATGGCTGTTCCTGCTAGTCAAAATCTAATTGCAAAAAAGTTCAGCACCTGGTGTGTTATGAATATTCCTATGTGCACTCAGTGCAAAAAGAAACGCACATCGTGCTTAAACGCAGATAAAGAGATTTTTATTCAAGAAAATTAGAATACAAAAGCCATATATCAAGATCAATTAAATTATGTAACAAGTTCAGAAAAAAAAACTCAAAAACAGTGTGCTGCATTTTAACCCTTTCACTCTTAATGACGACAACACGCACGTTTGTATCCAGTTTGCATCCTGATCAGACGCCGCGTATTGCGGCGCCTGATCAGGATCCAAACTGTTTGACACTCGTATCGATATGCTTCAAGTCACGCTACAATGAATATAACTTTGAAGCGATTTGCCACCCAAAAACATTGAAGCAGATGACAATGAAACGGTAAAGGGCAAAAATCTCAAGATTAATTTGGCAGCAAAAGAGTTAACTACAGCCTGTTTAAAACATCACACCGATTTGTTCAAGTTGTGGTGTTACAAAATGCAATAATAAACCTCCCTTTTTCAACATTGATAACCCCAGACAGAACCTTTGACTAAAATAATAAGATGAATTCACAAATATCTTCCTTCAAATATTGTAATGAACAATGTGCGTTTTCTTTTGCACTGAGTGTATACAACTGCCATCAGCGAAAGGTCTCTAAGTACTGTTTTGTAATTAGTCAGAGAAATAAAAACAATATAAATAAAAAAAGAGGATGGGGAGAACAATGTATTTTATCCAGTAAAACAATAACTATATAGCATTGTTTTTTAATCAGTATTTCTCTTGAGATATACATGTAGCTTATTTTCATTAAAAAATGGGTTTATAAACATATCTTCATTTGATACTACGCTATGTGCTGTAAAACACTATAAAACTTAAAACTAGCAAACCATGTTTTACATTTCTGAGCTATCTCCAAAATTGAAGTTCCAACTATGGATAAACAACTATCAATGTCTGAATGTGAGTATGGTTATAGGATTTTGCAAGGCATGTCATAAGGATTTTATAACTTTGTAAAAAAAGAAGGAAAATTGGAACATTTTTTCTCGAACCTGTAAAAATATTATAATAAGAATAAGGCGACGATATTATGTTCGTTCGGCTTAACGCGGACAAAATAAAAAAGGGATTAATACAGTGTATAAGCATGGACGAATTCTATGGGCGCAATATAGCAAATTGTTTTCAAAGAGCATCATGTTTTGGAGAACAAATACTTTCGTTCGGCTATTGAGTATCCAATATCACTTTGAACACATGGCTTCATATAAGATGAAGAACACTGAACAATTCCGACATTTTCTCATTCATTTCATCACGAAGCCCTACTTTGTTACTCGAAGAGACGATTCTAATGAGTAGTGACACCATTAGGTTTGATGCATGAATACAAGTTGTTTTTTAAAATACTCTTATCTTTAAATCTGTTTACATATATGATTGGGTGAAGTGGTAAGAAATGTATTTGTGCAAGTACAGTGGAGAGTGTGTTATTCTTTCCCAATAAACGCGTTTACGCTAAAACTATTATTTACAATACAAACAGTTTGGAGCCAGATCAGACGCCGGGTAACCCGGCGTCTGATCAGGCTCCAAACTGTTTGCGCCCAAGATAAACATGAATTATCAGAATTGTCTAAAAGTTGTTCTTTTCTATGTTTTAGTGCTTTGCGTTTGCGTACGTTTGCATTTAAACGGGAAAGAATAACAGATTCTCCACTGTATGTAGTGAATAGGCCAGGAATTAAAACATCTACAGCGCTCCGTCTCTCTACAACGGCACTTAAGGGGAGACAAAATTGTGTACGTTGTTCGTAGGGAGTCGTTATAGGGAGAAACATATGTTTAAATTCGCAAACAGCTTGAATCCATATCAGACACCGCGTCACGCGGTGCCTGATATGGATTCAAGCTGTTTGTCACTCGTCATTAATTTTTTACTGAGAAAAGCAGCAGACAACAGTTTTAAGCAGACGATATTGAAGACGTGAAAGTAGTAGGCATATACTTGTTTTGTCCGGGTCGGGAACTGCGGCAAGAGTCTTTGAAAGGAGGGAGTCATTGTTTGGAGGGCCGTTGTAGAGGGGGTGCTGTATCATCAATTACATTCATAAGGAAACCGAGACCTCCAGAATACTCTTGGCAATTACAAATGACAAAAACATATAACCTAAAGTATTCAAATGTGACTTCATGTTTCTGGGTTCGTAGTGATTTATAATCCTGTCAATACCAATTTTCCATCGCTCGATACAATAACATCAATGAGAAGAGCATTGCAGATAAATATGTTAAGAGTATCTTCCTAAAGACCGCAAATCTAAGAGAACAGAACAACTATTTCGGTCTTAAATATTCTCTCTACTGCTTTAAAGTACCACCAACTGTTTACCAATCAGAGCACATAATTGAGCTGTGTGTTGACATGTCAGTGCTACTGAATTCTAGCATGAGTATTATTATAACGGGTTTATTATAATGCATATACCCGAAAGGACTCCATATTTAAAACTCGACCAAGGTACATGTACATGTATTACTTATATAAAGCAAAATACATGTATCATTATAATGGATCAATAAATACAACAAATGCAGTTAATCAATCTCAGCCAATTAGATCTAAGATCACCAAAATTATATGGGTATATTTCCTCTATATTCAAACTATTCTCGCGTCTAGTTTATATAAAATCATATAACAAGTGTAATAAATTCTGTCAACAAATTCCTGTATAGATAAATATATCTCATATTGGTTATTAAAACACGTACAATTGAAACTAATGTCCAGAAGATATATCTCTTAACCTATGCAAACTGTTCTCAGAAACACGAAACCCATCAGTAATCAGTTGAGAAGGTGTTGTTCTTTCCAGTTTAAACGAATTGAAACGGAAACCCAATGCCGTAAAATGTAGAAATGGCTTCTCTTTTAAATATTGGATACTGTTAATGGACTTTTGACTGTGGTCATACGACGGACAACCCGGCGTCAGATCTGGCTCCAAACTGTTTTCAATGAAAATTACTATTTTAGCATAAGCGCATTCAACGTGAAATAATAATGTCTTCTCAGATGTATTACAATATTAAAAGTATCACCCTATTCTAGGATTACCGATACCTGAAACAGCGCTCCCTCTCTACAACGACACCAAATAGGAGACACATAACGTGTGCGTTATTCGGAGGGAACCGTTATAGGAAGGAGAACTTTAGATTTGGCTTACATTTGCAAACAGTTTGAATCCAGATCAGACGCCGCGTAACGCGGCGTCTGATCTGGATTCAAGCTGTTTGACGCTCTTCATTATAAACATTCTATCAAAATGTCCACTTATATTATGTAACTTTGAGAAAAACAGCAGACGACAAATTTAAACGGACGGTAATTCAGGCATTAAAAGGTTGGACATAAATGTCTTGTTTGGGGAACAGCGGCAAGCGTCGTTGTAAGGAGGGAGTCGTTGTTGGGAGGGTCGTTGAAGGGAGGGAACACTGTATATTCGTATACATTTAGATGAAAATAATCTTTGATGTTCTCCGTGCTATTTTCATCACCATTCTGAAATGACAGTAATACCGCTATTGTAAAACGCTTATTTGTTAACATGTTTGAATATATCTGCGTTAGTTGAACATTTCGAACCTTTCTCAAATAAGTCTCAACAAGTCATTTTGTATTGATACCTAATACTAGAAGGTGCGGTGAAGAAGATGTTATTGTTTTCCATTTAAATATTTCACTCTCAATGACGTTAAAAAGCGCAATTGCAAAAAAACAGCATCAATACTGTTTGCGTCATTTATACTTCCTTAAGTTTATTTTTGAAACAATATTGCAGTCTACAAGTTCAAAGGCAGACGGCAATATTGCGGTGAAGGGGTACAACCCTCACGATAAATTTGATCATAAAAGGGTTTAACCAACGCGAACGCATTGCAATAGGATATGGCAAGTAGGATATGGCATGTTCCAGGGCTACCATTTCTCCGGATTTTTCCTTAATCTCCGGATTTTTTCCCAGTACATGGTAGCTTAAAGCAGGCTGAAAGTAAAGTATAATGCTATCTAAGGCGCATTCTGCTTTACTTACAGCCTGCATTAATTAGTCGCATGTCAACAAAACAAGAAAAAGGCTATGGGGTAAAGGCACGATTCGTAAAATCGCACTTGAAAAATGCAAATTTAGAAATCTTAGGATTGTTCATGTCAACTTATGGCAGCCCTGATGTTCTTGGAAATGATAACCCTTTACCAGATAGCATGTTTCTAGTTTTGAAAGTAGGTGACTACTTAAAGCATGTTGAAAGTAAAGCAGAATGCGCCATATGGCGCATTCTGCTTTAATTTCAGCCTGCTTTAAGCTATTACCTGCTAGAATAAGGAAAGTATTAAATATGACACATATTAATTACGGTATAATTTGGAACTATTTTCTCCAGCGGATGAATAAAATGCATTTGCTAAAAGTCGCTTCTATAAGGGAAAGGGTTAACCTGAGTGGCTAAAAGTCGGGAACCAGATAAGACCGCGGATCATTCGGATTGTAGCGTGGCTCCAAATTGTTTTACATTGGAAAAATGGTTTGGACGCATACATTTATTGTAAATTAACACGTTTTTTCCCGCTGTATAAATTACGATATACGAATATCTTATTTGAAATACTCGTCTTATCTTGAGATATTGCCTTATAAATTTCAATTCCATTCATTTATAATGCAAATCCTTGTCAATGCCAAAATGCGCAATGCATGTCTGCTCTCTTGAACCCTTTCATGATCAAATGTGCCATGAGCTTTTTACCCCTTCATCGCAATATTGTCGTCTGTTTCAGTATTGTTGTCTGATGTATTGTGTCAAGATTAACGTTAAGGCAGTATTACTAACGTATTTTCATAACAAATGACAAACAGCGTTGATCCTGATCAGACGCCGCATTACGCAAAACTGTTTGAAACTGCGCTTTACGGAGTCAATATGAGTGAAAGGGTTGACCATCTGACGCAATAAAGTTCCTTGCATTTTCTTGACATACAATAAAGTTGAATTAGCTTATGCACGAGGGAGGTTTATCAATCAGACAGAAACAGCGAACATGCTTTGCAATCTGTTTAAAGAAGCCCGGAACAAGCTCAAAGCTACAGTGGAGAAGACGTTATTCTTTCCAAATAAACGTATTTACGCTTAATCTATTATTTCCATTTCAAACAGTTTGGAATCAGATCAGACGCCGGGTAACCCGGCGTCAGATCAGGCTCCAAAATGTTTGCCACTCTGATGAAACAAAAATGGTCAGAATTGCCAATAAAGTGCAATTATTTACTTTTTATTGCTTTGTGTTTGCGTTTCGTTTTGCGTTTAAACGGGAAATAAAAACGTCATTTCTACTGTATACATGTATGACACTCAAATTAAACATCAAGATTTTCAGTAAGCTGTCACTCGTTTCACATTTAATTGCAATTCATTTGCGTGTCTTGTCGTGTAAACGAGAAAAAGATAAGGAATTGTGCAAATGTATTTCACCGGTAAACCAATATTGTTGATCACCCATCTAACATGCTGCACGCTATGTACATGCCACTGTCGTCTTTAAATATGTTTTATTTGCTACAGAAGCAAAATTACATGCCACCTGATCAGGGTCACAATGGTTTTGAAAGGGTTGTCAATAAACGTTAAGCATGATACTGGTTTTGTTTAAATGTAACATTTATACATGTATCTCGTTCTATAAAAACAGCTCATAGTCTCATGCAAAGCCGTACATGTAACTTTTTGCATCCTTGATTATACAGGTGACACTATCTAATCCCTTCGATTCCAGCAATTCGCGTGTTTAAAATCTGCTTTCACTTATTAATTGTACATTGTTACATACTGTAAGCAATAAAACTAAAGATGTAAAACTCGGTGTCTGACTAAAAGTGTTGTCATATGCAGTGAATACGTTATTATCATATGAAGCGCAAATGCTCTAAAATGTAGAAAGATACATTGCGTTAGTATTTCTAACCATGTACTATTGTTATCTGAGTGATAAACAGCTTGAGAAACCCGGCATCAGATTAGACTCTGCACTTTTTGCAATGTCTAAAACGGCTGCTGATCAGAATCCAAACTATTTGAAAATAACTGTTTGAGCTCTGTGTAAGAAGGTAAACGGGTTAATACTCTCCCTTTTGCGAACACTTAACAAAGCATAGTCATTATTAGTCATTAAGCAGAAGGCCCAGGGTGTAGTAACGATAGCGGTTTAGCTTATTTTAGCTTGATAAGTCCATCCATCGGACACAAACCTACTACTAGGATTTCTTGTCAAAAGTGTTATAGTTATATAGAGAGCATTGTAATCACTAGAAACTGTAAAGTTTATGTGAAATAAAATTCTGTTCTGTTCTGTTCTGTTCATTATATCTTATATGTACATGTAGCATATATTTGTCGGAATATTAATCTTATGTTACAGTAGAAAATACGTTATATCGTCATGTTAAAACATCACCAAGCACTACAATAAAGACAATGATCTATTTTGAAATGAACAAAAGGATCACTGAAAAGCAAACGGCTTGGCGCGCGATCAGACACCGGGTTGCCCGACACCTGATCTGGCTGCAAAATGTTTGCAACGGCAATAATAGTTAACAAACGCGTTTAATGCGAAATGATTACACCTGTTCCATTGTTTAAAGTCTGCAGTTCTTATTACATTGTACAGTGGAGAATCTGTTATTCTTTCCCGTTTAAACGAAACGAAACGCAAACGCAAAACACTAAAACGTAGACAAGTACATTTTTTGGACAATTCTGATAATTAGTTTTCATCTTTGTGGCAAACAGTTTGGAGCCTGATCAGACGCCGGGATACCCGTCGTCTGATCTGGCTCCGAACTGTTTGCACTGCAAATAATAGTTTTAACGTAAACGCGTTTATTGGGAAAGAATAACGTTTTCTCCACTGTACCAGTGGCTTTGTCTAGTTTTATATTGATTCTAAGCACTAAATGCATTTCTGGAACAAAAATGCCTCTATCACACTTCTTAGCATAAGGCTTATATAAATTCCATTAACTATTTTCACGCTGCTGTGGAGAAGGCGTTATTCTTCCCCAATTCCAATGTTTACGCTTATATTATTATTTACATATCAAACAGTTTGGAACCAGGTCAGACGCCGGTTACCCGGCGTCTGACCAGGCTTCAAACTGTTTGCCACTCATATTAAAGAGAATTGTGAGAAATGTCTAACAATTGTTATTTTCTACATTTACGTACATGTACATTGCGTTTTGTATTTTTTTAATAGGGAAAGAATAACGTCTTCTTCACTGTAACTATGGAATCGTGATACAGAGTGGGAAGATGCCATTCGTTACAGTGGAGAAGCTGTTATTCTTTCCCGTTTAAACGCAAACGCACGCAAACGCAAAGCACTTAAACGTAGAAATGTACAACTTTTGGACAATTCTGATAATTCATGTTTAACTTGGTGGCAAACAGTTTGGAGCCTGATCAGACGCCGGGTTACCCGGCGTCTGATCTGGCTCCAAACTGTTTGCACTGCAAATAATAGTTTTAGCGTAAACGCGTTTATTGGGAAAGAATAACGTTTTCTCCACTGTACATTTAAATGCAAACGCATTGCAATGAAATGTAGAAAAAACAACTTGTTGACAATTCTATCTATTCTAATCTGAATGGCTAACAGTTTTGAGCCCAATAAAACGCCGGTTTACTGATCTTGTTTCAAATTGTCTGCATTTGAAATAATGTTTTCAGCATAAATGCGTTTATTAAGAATGAATAACGTGTCTACTGAACTGTGTAGGTAGGCATTATCCTTTCCCAATAAACGCACTAACATGTAGCCGATTGCCGACAAATTTGAGTCTAGTTGCTAAACAGGTGTTTCGATTGCAAACAGTTTGGAGCCAATTCAGGCTCCACACCATTTGCTAGTTGGTAAACAAAATTGTTAGAATTCGCCAGTAAGTATAGTTTCTATATGCTATTATATTGCGTTTTTATGTTGTTTTTGTTTAAGCGGGACAAAGTAGCGTTTCTGTCACAGTTGTCTATCTAAACATTTTGAATCGGGATGAGAAGCCGCGTAATTCGGCGTCTCATCGGTATAAAAAAAATAACTGTCTGATCTAATTTTGTAAAGACGGTATCAGATAAGTTCTGATTTCGGAAGAGTTAAAAAGAACACAGAATAATGTCGGACAATATAGTGAGATCGACTCACTGTTGCTTAGGACTGCCATTTTCCGATTTTTTCCGAAATTTTCGAAATTTTTCTGAAAATTTCCGGACCTATCGATTCTTCCGAATACTTCGGAGTTCTGCTCCTTCCTTTAAAAGTAGGACTATTATACGTTTATAAGGTAAACGGCTTTTTGCCCCTCCGGCCTTTTGCCCCTTCCTCATAAACAGCAACACGGAACTTTGCCCCTTCCTGATTTTACGTACACGGACTTTTGCCCCTTCCCGTTATTTCATACACGGAATTTTGCCCCTTCCATAGCGGAATTTTGCCCCTTCTGTATCGAAATGTCAAATAGTGCCCCTTCCATATTGAAATGTTGATTTATATAGTATTATTGTCTTTTAAATTTCCAATTTTTTACATTTGAATTATAAGACGTCGGGAATCCTTTCCTGATTTTGTGTTGAGGTGAACGTGAAATTTATGTAATCATCATTATCGCTATTACGCTTTATTCTCGCGTGAAAGTTATGCAAACATAATTTTCCATTCACGCTTCATTGGTATACCCGAGTCTCTATTGTAAAAGATAAAAGGACTATTTCACCGACAGTCACACAATGTAAACATTTTATAATCATTATTGTTGCAAACAGTTCACATTTTAAGGTAGTAATCACTCTTTAATAAGCAATCAACATCTATATATGTAGTTAACATCAAAGCAGCGACTGCTGCAGTGATTCGATTTCAGTTAAAGTTGATTGATAATAATGATTTGTAATAAAGATGTTTGCTAATTATTTTGTCTGTTTGATCAAAATGATGAGATGAAAAGAAAACATTATTCTGTCCGTGCCAAAATAGGGAAGGGGCAAAAGTCCGTCCTTTCAAAAAACTGAAAGGGGCAAAAGTCCGTGTTGGAAGATGCAAAAGTCCGTGTTGGAAGGGGCAAAGTTCCATGTTGCGATTTTTGACGAAGGGGCTAAAGGCCGGAGGGACAAAGTTCCGGTATTCGTTTATAAGTCTACTTAGGAAACATTGCTAAGTGTGCCAAACAGTTTAGATCTATCAAACGCCGCCTTACTGTATCTAAACTGTTTGCATGATTATGCTAATATTATAAAGACTGGCAGCGAAAGGGTTAAATATACATGTACGAGTCCTAAAGTCTTGCTCCAAAATTTGCAAATCTAAGGATTTTTATCAGTAACTTATGGCAGTCTTGGTTTCATTGTTAATAATTATATTAGAATAATGCATTTATCCATCGAACCTTGCGACTTAAAATTAATATATACATGTTCTAACTGCACCACTCTCAATGGCGATTTCACATTAATTAGTAGCAGTTACATTAGTGAACAGTTTTAATCCCGATCAGACGCCGAGCAACAGAACGTTTAACCAGGATTACAGTTAAAATTACACACAACTAGTCCGGGTCGGAAACAAAGAATGTCATCTGAACCTTGCACTAAGTTGCATAGTAAATGTTGATGCAGTTACATGTATGAATAACTGAGACATTGTAGCCTATGAAACTGATTGATGATCATCTGTCACCATTTGGCAACTCTCAGGATCCAAGATGGCGGCCAAGATCGCCGCCAGAATCGATAAACTCTAATTAATCCATCATATACCTGGTAAAAACAACATTGCTCTAAAAGCCAAGCAATGACTGAAACGTGTATTTGAATATTCATTTGCCCTTATTTATTATTTATATAAGGTTATTCTCAGATAAATTTAAATTTATTGTCAAAATGGCGGCCATTTTTCCTAAAAACCGGGTGATCGAACAATTAGTTATTTGATTACCAGGCATATACACCACCATTGTCCTTGGATAATCAGCATTATTCTCTTTGGATATCTACATTTGTAGTGATGCAAAACTGGAATCCTTTGGCAGCTCTCAGGATCTGATTTCAAAATGTCACCATGTATAAAAATAGTGCAATATCATTGCAAGTGCGTGTAAGTTAAAAAAAAATAGCAGATTAAAGATAATCTCATTTAGTTCCAAATGCAACAACTGTATTCTCTCCTTCATTCCCCATTTCAACAATTAACTCTTTATCTTCCAGATTGTCGTCTACTGAAAAAATGTTGTCAGCAATTTTATGATTAATTATTGTTTGTTGAAAACTTGAATGAAGAAATATTTGGTACTAGTGTCAACAAGTTTGGATCATGATCAGACGCCGCGTTATGCGGCGTCTGATCATAATCCAAACTGTTTTCAAAAAACTATGCAGTGCGTCTTTGACAGTGGAGTGTTAAACGTGTTCTAGAAATAAAGTTGGGGCGAGGTAACACACTCAGACGGGATGTGTGTTCTTAATAGGTACACCATGCTCAACGTTATTGGATAAAGCAGCAAAGTATATGTTTCGCAGTCATTTAATTGCATCTTCAGATACATTAATTCATTAATTAACGATTCTCGATCCCTAATGGATTCACGAATGTGTTGAAACTAGTGCAAAGATTTAGTTAATGTGATGAGCATCACTATGATTTAATAAAGGTACGGGTTTTTATATTTGAAAACATTATCATGAGTTATTATTTGTCAAATAAGGTGAAAATTGAAAGAAAACAAAAATTGGTATTTAGTTGTGTGGTGGTGATAATAACACGAGAGAGACAGAGAGAGACAGAGAGACAGAGAGAGAGAGAGAGAGAGAGAGAAAGAAGAGAGACAGAGACAGACAGGGAGAGACAGAGACAGAGTCAGAGTCAGAGAGTCATACAGAGACAGGGGACAAAGAGAGACAGAGAGGGAGAGATAGAGAGAAATAGCGAGAAACAGGTAGAGAGACAGAGAGGTAGAGAGAGGAGAGAAAGAGAGGGAGAGACAGACAAACATACAATAATATTCAAATAGACAACGAGACATAAAAACGGAGAAAGACAGCGAAACAGTCAGACCGACAAACGAATCTTAGGGACAGATAGAGAGAGAGAAAGAGAGAGAGAGAGAGAGAGAGAGAGAAAGAGAGAGAGTGAGATAGCGGAGAGAAGGTAAAAGTCAGAAACACAGGAACAGGGATATTGTAAGACAGGGAGAAATAGGGAACTACATGTACAAAGACTGATAGACTGAAAGACAGAAAAATAAAAAGAGATAGACAGAGAACGTGAATAAATGTGTGTTAGAGAAAGAGAGAGAGAGGTACAGAGAGAAATATAGATAAAAAGAAAGAAACAAAGAAAAAAGGAGACAGATATGAATAGAAACAGACAGTCTAACCGACATGCATACAACCAAATAAGGAACCAAAAAAATAAATTGAAACATTAGAGAGAGAAAAAGAGACATAGAGAGAGAGACAGAGAGAGAGACAGAGAGAGACATACAGACAGAGAGAAACAGACAGGCATACGGACAGACAGACAGACAGACAGATAGACAGACATACATACATACATACATACATACATACATACATACATACAGACAGACAGACAGACAAACAGACAGACAGAGACAGAGACATAGACAAAGAGAGATAATTACAGATACAGAGAGACATATAGAGACAGAATTACAGAGAGAGACAGAGAGAGAAGAGATAAAGGGAGAGACATACAAACATACAAGTACATACAAATAGACACGTGGAGAAAGACAGCGAAACAGTCAGACAGACAAACGAAATTTAGGGACAGAGAGAGAGGGAAAAAGAGAGAGACGTTCAGATACACAGGAACAGCCATACTAGTACAATGTATTGTAAAATAGGGAGAAATAGGGAAATACAAAGACTGATAGACAGACAGACAGAAAAATAGAAAGAGATAGACAGAGAACGTGAATAAATTACGTGTGAGAGAAAGCGAGAAGGGTACACTGAGAACAATCGAGAAAAAGAAAGACACAGAGGAAAAAAAGGAGACATATAGACAGACATGAATAGAGACAGACAGGCTAACCGACATGCATACAAACAAGTAAGGAACCGAACAAATAAATTGAAAAATTAGAAAGAGAGATTAACCCATTTGTGCCAACGATCCCATATATGGGACATATTCAAACAGTGTAGACTCTGATCAGAGTTAACATTGTGTGCTGATAGGAATTTCAATATAAAACAAAATGATAATGAAAATTTGACCAGGCACTCCTTACATAAAAATGGACTAATCCGATATATAAACATGGGATAATCCTCTGGGTATAAATGGGCTAACTGACAATCTTTCGCAGCATGGAGTCGACGAAAACTTGTTGATGCAGTGGTTGGGAGAAGCACAATTATGTGGAAGAGATAGACCATTATTCATGCGGTGCTACGTAACTCTTTGTTGATTTGTAAAATTGCTTTCTCATTCATCAGGGAGAATACAGTAATGAGTCGCAACTCCCCTGTAGCGTGTTCAATTACCACTGTTGTTTATGTTTTTGTGCCCCGTGTGCAGCATGCAGAGTACAGTATATGCCAAACAGTTTGGATAGATCTGACGCCGCTTTTAGCGGCGTTTGATCTGGTTTCATTCTACAGATTCTAATGTAACTTGTAAATTACAATTAATTGATTACATGTAAATGTCCTATGAGGGTGTTTTGGCAAAAATGATAAAATATAACAATTTTAATGAACCCTTCAAAAGTTACGATTTGTGTTCATTGAGTAAACGAACATGCACATGCAATTCTATAATGGGTACACTTTAACATCAAATGGTAAAGCATTGTAATTGGTTAAAATTAACTCCTATAAGAGCATAAGATTTGTAGAATTCAATGGATTAGACTTTTTTTGTGAAATCTCAGAAATTTGACATTTTGATAATTTCCACAGTGTTCGCCTACATAACTTAAACAAGTGTAAAAGGCATCTGTAAAATTAACCCTTGGCAATAACATTTCCAAGTGTTGATGTAATTGAACAAAAATGATGGACGTTATATACGGCGAGAACGTTAAAGGGTCATTTCATTGGTGCCTATGAAGGTTTATACCCTGAGTACAGTAGAAATGAGGTTATTGTTTTCCGTTTAAACGAAACGCAAACGCATTGCAATAACATGCAGAAAATGACAATGTTTTGACAATTTTAAATGTTTATTTTAAACTGAGTGGAAACTAGTTTGGAGGCAGATCAGACACCGGGTTACCCGGTGTCTGAACTGCCTCCAAAATGTTTGCAATGAAAATAATAGATTTAGCGTAAACGCGTTAATTGGGAAAGAATAACGTTTTTTCCGCTGTAGTATACTGAACACACAGAGTTTAGGTAGGCGGCTTTAAGGTAGCTGTTGACGATCGATACTGCAAGCGGATTTTTCTAATTAATTGTCCTGATTGATGATTTTGCCCCCAATTTTATAGCTGACGGATGAAAATGGTACACATCCCATCAGCATATGCCAATTTACAAAAAATATTTTAATTTTTACGATTTTATAAGAACATTTAAAAAAAAATTCAAACAACGATATCAAAGCCATCTTTATTTGTTACATGATTAAAATTGCCCAAAATACTCTTTATAAACATATCTAGGGATCCGTGTCTCAGATTTTTAAAATACCGCTTCAAACCTTTGTTATGTAACATCAAAGATTTTTTACGGTTAAAAGTCGACCACTATTCCGTAACGCTTTATAACGGACCATTGGAGCTACTTATACAATTTCTGAGACACGGCTCCCTCGGGGAGATAATACCCTTTCATCTGCGTCAAACCGCACGAAAATTGAACCCCAACTGCGAAACTGTACTTACGTTCTTGGGAAACAATGCTCAGTAAAACGAAACAAGGCACTTACCTGAAACGATAAAAACATATCAAAGATTACTTTAGTATAATAGTTAAATATACGTTTAAATTTTCACTGAAACGATAAAACATATAAAAAATTAACTTTTGGTATTATAGATCAAAACATGTATCAATTTTCATTGAAACGATAAAATTATATAAAATGTTCTTTTAACCTTATTCGCTTTAAACTGAACCATTTTCTCACTTCATCTTTTCCTTTTCTTTTCACTTATTTCTACTAACAGACACAGACGCGCAACTGCTCTAAATTACCCGTGAGGGTGTGCAGCAGTAAAAAGAGATATTTAGAAAGATACATGTAATCGTTCAAAACACGTTTAATTTTTACCGGAAACGATAAAAATATATACAAAAGATTACTTTTGATATAGACATGCAAGAGTTAAAAACACGTATCGATATTCGCACAAAAGTCGTATTGTTTTTGCAATCCAAGGCTTCTGTGCCATGTATGTTTATACGTCCACAACAGATAAATATTTATAGACATACAAGGGAGAAGACGTTATTTTCCCCATTTAACGCATGTTGTACGAAACGCGAAAACATTGCATTAAAAAGTAGAGCATGTTGTACGAAACGCGAAAACATTGCCTTAAAAAGTAGAAAATGACAACTGTTAGACAATTGTGACTTATTCATGTTAATCTGAGTGGCAAACAGTTTGGAGCCTGATCAGACGCCGGGGTACCCGGCGTTTGATCAGGCTGCAAACTGTTTGCATTGGAAATAATAGTTTAAGCGTAACGCGTTTATAGGGAAAGAATAACGTCTTCTCAAAGACGTAGAAGATGTCGTTTTTGCGTGACATGCATGTAGTATACACTATTTTAGCGATGTTAATTTGAGATATGAATCTGTCTGTGAACAACGTTACAGTGAAGAAGACTGAAATAATTATTTCCAATGCAAAACTTTTGGAAAACAATGAAACCTTGGGACTGTTTGTTCTTGTCTGAGTGGCAAACAGTTTGGTATTTGATCAGGAGTCGGGTTGCCTGGCGTCTTGGTGTTTGATCAGGCTTCAAACTGTTTGCAATGGAAATACAGTTAAGAAGACGTGCAATTGTCTTCCCAATAACCGCGATTACGCTAAAACTATTATTTCAGTTGCAAACAGTTTGGAACCTGGCCAGACACCGGGGGCCGGCGTTTCGACGTGGCTTCAACCATTTGCCACTCAGTCTAAATTGAATTGTTGGAAAAGTATAAAGTTGTTATTTTCTACATTTTATTGCATAGCGTTTGCGTTTCCTTTGCGTGTTAACGGGGAGACGGGAAATAATAGCGTTTTCTCATCGTAATTGTTGTAAAACAAACGTGTTCAACGAGGGAAAGTGTTTTCCGCTGTAAATTAAAATGTAGTTTGATAAAAGTTCAGGGCCCCGCTTCATAAAACTTCGTACGACAAAAACGATCGTAAGTCAAAACTTTCAGATACATTTAATTTCTTATATCTCAATAAATTCCTGTCTTGTGTCATATCATTGGAATCGTCTTTTCAAGACGATTCCAAAGAGATGTCATAAGACAGGAAAACATAGATAAAAAACAATTATTAAGACTTTTATAATCTGACTTACGACAACATTTGTCGTACGAAGTTTTATGAAACGGGCCCCAGGTGACAGTCTTATCATAACAATTGTGTTTTGCTTCATTCCAAAACAACGGACTCTATAACATGCTATAGCAACTATTTTACTGCTTGAACGTATTAAAAATAATTGCTTATTGCCTCACACCTGATGATAGCGCTGTAAACTACAATGGATAAAACTTTATTCATTCCCAATAAACACGTGTACGCTAAAACCATTATTTCCATTGCAAACATTTTGGAGCCAGATCAGACGCCGGGCAACCCGGCGTCTGATCATGCTTTAAACTGTTTGCCGCTCAGATTAAATATAAATTGTTAGAAATTTCGTAAAACTATCCACTGTAAAGACCGCAATTGATACACCTGTGTTATACCAAATGCTTCAAGGTGACAAACTGTTACCATGGACACACGAACACATCTGCACACACAATAGCAATTATCAGATATGACGATGAACATTTTAAACTCAATACATGTACATTATCTACATGTACCTTCATTACTTATACTGGCAAATATTTTGGATACAGATCCGACGCTACGTATCGCGTCATCTAATCTAGATCAAAACTAATTCTCACTTGTCTCATGAAATCTTAAATCAGAAAATGTAAACGGATTCATTAGAAAAGGTCTGCTAACGACACTTTCAAAGCAGACGATATGGCGAGAGAAATAGAATTATATGTATACATTGGAGCATCTGTTCTTCTTTGTCAATAAACGCGTTTAACCCATTTACGCCCAGTAGATTCTTCCATTTTTTATTTAAAAGATTAGTCCATTTGTATCAAAGGGATGCCTGGTCAAAATTTTCATTTTTCATTTTGCTTTATTTTGAAATTCCTATCACTAAACAGTGTATACTCTGATCAGACGCCGCACAATGCGGCGTCTGATCACAGTCTACACTGGTTGCCGATTTTCCATATATGGGATCGTAGGCATAACTGGGTTAAGCTAAAACTATTATTTCCAATGCAAACAGTTTAAAGTCTGATTAGACGCCACTCGGATTAAAAAAAACTCGTGAGAATTTTCAAATTGTTGTTATTTTCTATATTTCAGTGCATTGTGTTTGCTCACGTATGCGTTTAAACGGGAAAGACTAACGTCTTCTTCCCTGTAACCGTACTACAATGAAGAAGTGATTCTTTCCCATTTAAACGCAAACGGAAAACAAACGAATTGCAACAAAATGTAAAAAAGGACTAGTTTTTGACAATTCTAAGTATTTATTTTAAACTGAGTGGCAAACAGTTTGAAGCCTGATCAGACGCCGGGTTAACCGGCGTCTGATCTGGCTTCAAACTGTTTTCCATGAAAATTATAGCTTTTGCATAAAACATATTTATTTGGGAACGAATAACGTCTTCTCAACTGTATGGCGCTACAGCGTTGTCTGGCATTTGACATCGTCATTTTTTCTTATCTTGTTAAGTTCTCCAGCATATGCAAACATATTGATTCTAGTTGGTAGATTAATTCTGGACAAAAACGAAACGGGACATTTCTGGAGCAGTGAAGCAAACATTTGGAATTAACGGAAGAAATCAGACATTTCTTTGAACGTTGTTACATGTACAGTACTGAACCTTATTAAATTAACAATTTTTGCGATTCGCTTGCAATTCGATGGCATTTCGCTTGCGATTCATAATACTAACTTTACCCTCTAGAAAGTTGTCTTGAAGGGTGTATCTCACAAATGTTCGCATATATGCCTTCTTTAATTTTTTAGATTGCATTTGTGTCGCAACCGCTTCAGAAAATTCGCGTAAAAATATTCAAACGTAGGATTTATTTTTTGAAGCGCCCGATTCGATGGCAATTCGATGGCAATTCGCTTGCGATTATCATTTTAATTTAATAAGGTTCAGTACTGTATAAGTAAGCTTCATGGTAGAATGATTCTGCTAAATCTACGCTTTGTATACTCGGACTGTCTTTCCTTTCACCATAAAGTTGAATTGTTTATTCCAAACATTAGATAGGATACTGGGGTACATGTTTTCAAAAAAGGCCTTTGCTTGAGGTCTATTCTATTACCTCATAGGAAAACTGTCACCGAGGTTAATGTGTTTTTAGCGACGAATGGTGAGTGTGCCAAAGCTATTGGAAACATAAGTTATGCCAAGAAATATATCGCTAAAAGCATGATTTTAAACTAATAATAAATGTTTTGCACCAATACGGTCTTCCTAAGTATTAAATAATAACTCAATTGTTGTCATTAAAAAAATTACCCCATTTCAACGACAGTTAAAAAACAGTACTTTTGGACATAATATTTATAAAATGTCATTTATCAATAACTGGCATATTACTACTCTTATACATGTACCAGTTACTACATTGTACCTCGAAAGAGTTTAGTGATGCAAAATTAACGAAACCATCCATATACATGTACCGTCATGCAAATGGTACCCAAAAAATTGGAATGACTGTTTTTGTTTACATTATTCATTGACCTGTACTTAGACATAAGTGTATGTATTTTAAGATCACAGCCGCTTAACATATTACCCCATAACTTGTTCCTAGTTTTGAAGACAGGTTATAAAAACACTTACAGCGGACTGAATGTGGAGTAACATGCGCATTAAGGCGCATTCTGCTTCACTCTCAGCATGCTTTTACCATCTGCTAGGATATAGAAAGTACTTCTATGGTAAATATTCATGACTGTATAAACGTTTGAAAAAGGGGTTATAAATCAGATGCGTAAAAGCAGTATTTACAGTGTAGTGGGTTACTGTACTATAGTCTGCGTTGTTACCATTTTAGCGTTGTGTAACTCAGATTCATAGATCTGCTTTATAACAAGGCAAAGTTTTCTAAATTGATTTCCAAAACGTTTACTATGCACTGTCTTTATCGACCAACATTTCTAGCTTCACCCCTTAATCTCTCCAAGCCCTGCTCTAAGGTATCCCTACATTGTGTCAGCTCTTAGCCATAACATTTCCTCAACAATTCGCCCTCATTAAGCCACCCTCAAAGTGCGCACACTCTCTTAATATGCAGTCTGTCCGAGCTCGAATTAATAAGTATGTGACTTAACGGCAGTACATTCCAGCAACACATAGCTACTTAACTAGTATGAGTTTGACTAACTCTGAATCCTTATACAGCAATCTACCCCGGCTCATGGCCAAACATATAATTAACGTAGGCGATTAATCTAACATATGTGCTATGTAAATTACATAAAGGAGGTGTAGGATGACAGGAACTCACCTTTTCGGGATAAGGGCGGTTACCAAAGTCTTACTAATCAGTGACGTAATTTGATATTTCGTAATGCCCCGCACATTCAACAAAGCGTGACGTGGATTGAGAAATAAATTACGTTAAGAACGTAATACTAAACAGTACTGATATAACACCAAACGCGGCGTATCATAAGGGTCTACGCTATATACCAATGTCCATTGTAATAGTCACTAGACGTAAGATTTAACGTAAATGCATTTATTGGGGGAAGAATAACGTTTTCTGCACTGAAGACAAGAGTCAATGTTATGCAATTGGTTTTGACTGTAACCAAATAAAACGTTATTTTATATTCACTACAGATGTCTCATAAGCACGAATGTCATTTCATCTCACACTAATGTGAGATATGGGAATCCGTAATGGCGATATTAATATGACAGTATGGTTACCCATGTTATTAAGTCATCTGCTAAAGTACCTTACTATGCTTCATATCAAACTAGTTTGATATATGAGCATCCGTAATAGGAATATTTAGATAACAGTGTAGTTACCCATGTAATATTAATACCTCCTAAAGTAACTTACAAGTTCATTTGTTCAGTAATTGTCATATTATCCGGTTTATTATGAATATATTAATTCCCATCTCGTATGCAGTCAGTTCTGGAATTGGCTCAGTTTAGTTTTCGTAGTTCATCTTATTTTTTCATATTTTATACAGTTGAGAAGACGGTATTCTTTCCGTTTGAACTCAAATGAAACGCAAACGAATTGCAATAAACTGACACAAATGAAAACTTTATGCCAAATCTGAATATTCATTAAAATTTGAGTGACAAACAATTCGGAGTCAGATCAGAAACTCCAAACTGTTTGCAGTGGAACACATTTTAACTTAAATGTGTTTATTTGGAACAGATAACATAATTTCTACTGTACATGTAGTTCATATAATTCTTTCATATTTGTTTCAAGAAACTAATAAAATAAAACATCCTCTTGAACGACCACCACAGCAGAGTAAGGTTTATGTGTTTAAGGGAAGTTACTGCTTAAAGCTAGATAAACGTTAAGTAGAAATCTCATACAGGAGCTTTCTGGTTTACTTTCATTTCACTTTAAACTGTCAGCTGTCTTTGATAGCATTGAAGCAATCCTTTTGGGGCGGTTTTGAGTGGTTTTACTATACTGTCTCATCTTAGTTCTCTATCCAAGTACAATGTATTAAATTGAATATGCTATTTAATCTGGCTGAAACTATCTCGTAAAGAGCAAACGTACATAAATGATTCATTTAATATTGACAACGAATGATATGTAATAAGCTTGTTTTGGCAACGTAACACTTGTGGTATTACCTAATATGTGGAAGTTTGGCTACGTTAGGAAAAGTTGACATGTTACAACGTAATTCCATTCTTATTATAATTCGTGACATGTCTTCGAATAATGTGCTGTGTCCTTACGAATTGCCACCATATTAACATGCCCTGAATAATTATATGCCTGGCGTATTCACAAATACAGAATAGATATACAATGTACAAATATCGAACACACGCGTGTTTGCTTTACAGTGTAGATACGCTATTCCTTCCCAATAAACGCATTTCCGCTAAAATTAATATTTCTTTTGCAAACATTTTGGACTCCTATCAGACGCCGTAGAACCCGTCGTCGGGTTAAACTCCAAACTTATTGCCACTAAGATTAAAATGAATAGTCATAATTGTCATTTGTTTCCTCTTTTAACCATTTATTTCATAGACACGCATTTTACGCCACCACTGAAGAAAATAGTTCCTTTTTTATACAATAATGAATATACCAAATACGAAATAATCCCTATATCACAGTATATAGTAGTTTAAAGCAGACTAAAAGTAAAGCAAATTGCGCGTTATGACTTTTAGTTCAACCTGCTTTAAGCAAAATATGATAAAACTAAAAAGATCATGGCCTTTCTGCATGCTGTTGTATTCTGCACGCCTTCGTTCCCAAGCAATGTTATTCGTTGTTAAAAACAATGTTATACCTTTCAATGTTTAACTGTACCCATTTAAACATCTCTAATGACGATTTCAATTGATTTAAAATTTGGGTGAAATCTCAAATTTTACATTTTGGTAATTCTCTCGGGTTTCGCCAACATGACTTGAACACGTGGACAAGTTATCAGAATCTGTTAAGGTAGCTGTTGACGATCGATACTGCAAGCGGATTTTTCTAATTAATTGTCGTGATTGATGATTTTCCCCCCAATTTTATAGCTGACGGATGATAATGGTACACATCCCATCAGAATATGCCAATTTACAAAAATATTTTAATTTTTTACGATTTTATAAGAACATTTAAAAAAAATTCAAACAACGATATCAAAGCCATCTTTATTTGTAACATGATTAAAATTGCCAAAAATACTCTTTATAAACATATCTAGGGATCTGTGTCTCAGATTTTTAAAATACCGCTTTAAACCTTTGTTATGTAACATCAAAGATTGTTTACGGTTTAAAGTCGACCAATATTACGTAAGGCTTTATAACGGACCACTGGACTACTTATACAATTTCTGAGACACGGTTCCCTCGGGGAGATAATACCCTTTCATCTGCTTCAAACCGCAGGAAAATCGAACCCAAACAGCGATGGTTAGGGGTGTTCAAAAATACCGCTTGCTTCAAATTATGTAATGCCGGAAACTCCAATTAACTGACTGATGTGTCAATTAGGCTCTCGTGACCGCCCGGTATTCAACTAAGACCTTCTCTTTCAACAAATAACATGACCCAGCTTATGATCAACAATTTCGTTAAACTCCGCCCCATATTTACAAAGCCAATCATATAAAAATAACGATTTTAATACGGTAAAAGTCGTAAATCACCTCTGACAGCTTTGGAATAAACCACCTATCTAGTCACGTAATCTACGCAATTGAGGCACCCAACGGGGATTCTGACGCGTGATTTACCGATAAAAATACCGAGAAAGCGGTTGTTTAAGCAAGAGAGAATTTGGTAACTTGTAGAAAATACCTTTATCTATCAGGATTTGTAAAAAAGTATAAAACGACCATTTTACCAATCATTTCGTAAAACGCTACCTTAAGTAAACATTTGGCCAAAACATCTCCGAATTTGGAATGCATCGAACCAAGAAGTTGGAAATTATGTGATGAAAAGTGATAGGGTCAATACATTGGTATCTATGGAGATTTTACCCTTCGTGCTTAGCAAAACTTGAGTAGTATACATAAATCTACTGTGACCATATACCACAATGAGGTTAAAACGTATTGCATGTAAACACCTAAGCCTATTATCCAAATTGATTTCGAGTATTGAGTTCCTTTTTAGTGTTATATACTCTGTGCCTTATTTTCACCTAAAGTGTGTCATGATGAAATCCCACAGATATGCTATGACAGGACAAGCGGGCATATAAAACAGGCTTCTGTAATCTATCATGAATGTCAGGAATTTGTGACATAAGCCCTTCCCGTTAATTCAGCTGAGTAAATGATACATTATTATGTACAACGGAGACGCGCGACAGAAATGCGGAATCCAAGACCGTCATACAAGCCCGTGCACCCTTCCGAACTACTGTGTAGCGAATTAATGTCCAGTATAGGTACAATACAAAAAAGAAAACATGCATAATCTGACATAGTTGTACTGACTTGACCATTATTATTATAACAAGTATATATATACAGTATAACCTCCGTTATCCGACACCCCATGGTTCCATGTTTGTAAGTCGGTTAAGAGAGGTTGTCGGTTAACGGAATTAGGCCTGATCAAGTTCACAAGTTTACACACCCAAAGATTGTCGCTGCGAGGCGAATTTCTTGATGCCGGTTGACTTATTAAATATGCTTGCATGACTGCAGCATATCCTTGTCAGGTTATTCCAGTTTAAAATAGGAGTCCCCTGCTCCGGATCTACACGGTTTTTCCATAGTTCTTTCTACAGTAGGCATAAACGTGTATTGACAGTATACAATCGGAAGTAAACACGCATACATGTAGATATTAAGGGATCAACTAAAACACGGGTACATTCGTATTTAATTTTATATACAAGTACATTCTTCTCTCGTTATGTCGAACTTGCGGGAAAATAATAAAAACTTCAAATTGCGAGAATGTTTGTATTTTCTCTCAATATAACTTGAGCATACATTTTTACGCCTGTGATTATTACTATAGACTCGACCTATGCTGAGGGCGCATTAGATATATATTTCTTACTTCTAATGTTGACAACTTGACGGTGATGACGATTGGCAGATACCTGCCCAATTTTGAACACGAAATAATGGTTAGCTATTGTTGGAAAGGATTGATGAGTTGGTCTTTTCGGCACTACGACCCTGAATGGGTTGCTTACACGTGTTGGCTGAAGTTATCTTATCAACCCTCACATTATTCACTCATTGTTTAAACAATACATGTTGTCTTACACGACCATCCGAGCAGTATGTGTCATTATCACCTGCGCGTGTATAGTCGGTCAATGATCAAAGGTCAGCATACCGTCGGATAACGGGGTGTGAAAAACCTCTAATTTGCCTTTTTTGGTCCGTCAAGGTATGTCGGATAACGGTTAACAGTGGATCCGGTCAAGAGAGAGTTAGGTTACATAAAATATATAGGGAAACTGCCGGGACCAAACAGCATGGTCGGATAACAGAGGTGTCCGGTCAAGAGAGGTGGCGATCGACAGAGGTTATACTGTACCATTAACCCTTTCACTCTCAATGACGCTTCAAAGCGCGTTTGCAAACAGTTTGGGTCCTGATCAGACACCGCGTTACAAACTGTTTGTCACTCGTTTTAACATTTCTTCAAATCATACTGCCTTATTTTTTATTTTTGAAACGGTCTCGTCGACAACAAATGTGCTGCAGAAAACAATGAAACGGTTAAGGGGTAAACTCTTACGAACAATTTGACAGTGAAAGGGTTAAGCGACCACTAGAAAGACGTTACATATGTAGCTTTTGTGACAGGTGGCAACAGTTTGCAGGTTCTTCTGCATGACTGTTGCCCTTTATTTAGCAGTCCATTTCTTTAATTATCATTCTGTAGGCGCTTAAGGAGTACAAGTTTGCAAAGTTGAAGAAAAAACATCACCACAACCTCATGGAAACTTTTACAAGTTCAGTTCAGGTCTATATCAACACATTGTTAAAAAGAAAATTGTTGGGTGTCATCTTTTTAAGTCCCTGCTGGCTTTAAAAAAAGTGTGATGTTTGTCACTTTTTCTCATTTTAGAGCCGAGAGTGTCATTAGGGACAAATAAACTTATAAAACATTAGAACAACATTCGTCTAGTAGCCTTTTTAATTATCTAGCTTTTATTTAACACAAAAATTAAAGAAAAATAAACTATTTTGGCTCTTTCTTATGTATTGTATAAGTTTTTGTGCTAAAAAGAATGCTAAAATCCTACAAAATAAGATTTTTCTTTTCATTTTTCTTTTGATATCTCACACAAATCACCCATGGTGCGACACTTTTTATACAAACTTATTAAACCTTTCTAGGCCTCTAGAAAAAAGCAATCCTTGACCTAAGGTGTAAATAAACAACTATTTAAAATGTGCTTATTGTCGCATCATAAACATAAAATGAAAAACAGTGCTTTAGATGGTATTGGCACAAAAAGTAGCACTGCTTTCTTTTATTCTGACAAAAACCATGTTTCTATATTGTCAATTCATCATTTGGTTGGCAAAAGAACATGGACCAAGGTTATAAAACATTTGAGTTGATATCGGTATCATTTGCAAGAAACTTATTTGTCAGATGTGAGTTTTTGCTGAACACAGGCTCAAATCTGACCAATCAAATGCTTATAAACAATCTCAGGCTCATCTTAAAAGCTTTACAACCTTTTGATCTGATGTCCTTTGCGAACAGTTTGTAGCCAGAACATGAATTAATTAAGTCTAGTTTGGAAGACAGGTGACCTCTTATAGCAGGTTGAACGACTGATGTACATGTATAGGATGATTTAAAACAAATCACAAATATGTCTGAACCCTGTATACAGTATAACTGATTAAGGTCATACATTTACCATATACTATTTTGAATCATTCACACCTGAAATAAAAAAATGAATAACTCTATTTCAATAAAGGCTAGTCCATGTTTGACGTTTCTCAAGTTGTGGATACATGTTCATAAATAATGAATCTTTTCCTGATACTTTTCGAACACCTCTCGTGCATTGTACAAGCTATTCAATAAATGTTCTACTATACACATTATGCAAGGCATGGTCCTTCTGTACGAACTACAATCGTTTATACAAAACAATCTGCCAGGGAACTTTGATTTGATGTCGGGCCGGTCTAATTTCGCCCTATATAATCTTAAGTGCAATGCCTGACCTTCAGAGCCAGCCGTTCACTTCAGATAAAGATCCAGGCTATAAAAGACAAACCCTTCAATTCTATTGACATTTCCCTGTTGATTGAGGCCAGTAAACCTATAACAGCACCAATTACATTTCTTGCTAAGGTCAATGTCAATATAAAAATAAACAACTTTCACTTTCATCCCAGTTATTGTGTTTCCATATATGCATCCGCCTGGGGAGAAAGTCCTGGATTGAAATCCTTAAAACAATGTCATTTTGATGGAAATGACCACAAATCACTATTCTTTTATCAAGAAAACCATTCAAACTCAACCCAGGCAACACTAAATAGCAAATCTTTAAAATTGTATTTTTCGAGGGGACTACTTCTCTAAAGTCAACGACCTGGACGACTCAACGACCCGGAAGAGATTCTTGACTAAGTCGACACCATTTGCAAACGCGGGAAGTTGAATATTATTTCAACTGTTGCTTTCGGTACATTCATGTACATGTAGCAGCAAAGGGAAGTAAATCCCAGTTACCACGGATCAAGCGAGCAGCAATAGTGTTTAGTCAGACAAGCTAAAACCTTAATCACACTCTGATCTAGTGTTATTATAAGTTCTAAAAACATACAGAGGTTGGAACGGAATTAACAGTTTAGAGTTCAACCTCTTTTTCCGATTTCAGTACCAATTGTACATACTTGTGTTAATGCAAAAAAAGATTGTTAAGACGTTCTTGGCATGTGACTATAATTGTATTATCATGATTATGTTGATGTAATAAGATACACTATGTGTTTACATTACTGAATTATGAATAAAGAAATCTTGAATCTAAAGGAACCATTGGCATGTAATACGAAACGTCGCACGACAAAAACGGTCGTAAGTCAGATTAAAAAAGAATCTCAATTATTATCTATTTCTCCTTCTAATCCTTTCATATAACATCCCTTAAGAACCGTCTTGAAAAGACGATTACAAAGAGATATCACAAGACAGGATTAGCCAGAGAAATAAGAATTTAGATGTATTTTCAAGTTTTGACTTATGACCGTTTTTATCGTTCGGCGTTTCGTAAGACATGCTCAATGCATTTTATCTACATTCTGTTGCATAGTAATTTCGATAATTTTATATAAAACAAGGAATAATAACATTTTCGTCACTGTTGCTTAGCAACATTGTATGACATAGAAATGTCATTCAACGGTAAACCCTTATCCTGCTTGTCACGATTTAACTGACACTTGTATATACAAACAGTTTTGGATCAAGATCAGACGCCGCGTGGCGCGGCGTCTGATCTTGATCCAAACTGATTGTTAACCGTCTTTAGATATTTTTCTTTTTTTAAACAAAAAGTTAATTTGGCATATTTTGTAGACGTCAATTTCAAAGCAGACAATATCACACCAGGAGAAGGGTTAAACATTCTGCACGCTATTTGACAATTTAATTTAATTGGAGAATACAGTTTTTTAACAGATGCGACGCCGAGTTATTCAACATCTCATCTCTATCCGAGATTTTTAAGACACGAATACTGTCAGTTTGATATCCCTTTCAACATTAGAAGCGCCTTTTAGCGCATTCAATTTATTCCCCCCTCTGAAAAAAATAGTCCCTAGTATCATGAACATCTACATTAAGAGATTTGTTCTACATGTAGCAGATGGTAGCTTCAAGCAGGCTGAAAGTAAAGCAAAATGCGCTCCAAGGCGCATTTTGCTTTACTTTCAACCTGCTTTACGTGGCTATCTGTTTTCACAACTAAAAACAGGCTGTTGGGTAAATGGGCACAGTAGAGAAAACGCTATTCTTTCCATATAAACGCGTTTACGCTAAAACTATCATTTCCTACTATCATATTTTATTTGCAAACAGTCTGGACTCTGATCAGACGCCGTGTTACGTGGTGTCTGATCAGAATCCAAACATTTTGACACTCGTTTCAATATTTCTTAAGTCAAAATACATAATAAATTATTTTTAGAAATAGAAGCAGACGACAATTGTTTAATTTCGATGACGTCATGACTCCTCTGTACACGTAGCATGTTTAAGGTTAATGACTATTGCCACACTCTGTAATGATGTGAATAACACTAATAGCTGAAGCAATAATATGAACTGATAACGCATTTTTCAAGCTGACAAACAGTCACCATGGTAACAAAGTACTGCAATGAAGAGGAATAAAGACAAAATAATCAATAATCTGTGCAAATACAACTTTCTTGTGTTTCATGTAGTCAGTAATTTAGATATTCCATTACTTTGAGAATGTGTCTGATTGTATTCTGTCAGTCAATGTTTTCTGGAGACCGAACAACGTTATAAGTACAGTTTTCCCCCAATAAAGGCGTTATTCTTAAATACGTTACACTGCTCCCTTTCTACAACAACACCCAATGGGAGAAATAGTATGTGCGTTGCTCGGAGGGAATCGTGATAGGAAAGGAAATCGGCTTACATTTGCAAACAGCTTGAATCCAGATCAGACGCCGCATTACCCGGCGTCTGATCTGGCTCCCTATTGTTTGCAATGGAAATTCAAGTTTAAGCGTAAACGCGTTTATTCGGAAATAATAACTGTCTTCTCCACTGTACGTTCTGAATAGTGTAAGTAGGAATTCTATATTGACAAGTCCAAAGATGCTCATAAATAACATTTTACAGCTTCACTGCCATGACGTCATCAGCTTTAAACAATTGTCGTCTGCTTTTATCTCTTATATTCGAGTTTTAGGTATTTTGACTTAAGAAATATAACGGTGTGTGTCAATCTGTTCGGATCCTGATTTGAAGCAGTGTTACGCGGCATCTGATCAATATCAAAACTGTAAATGACCATTGTACCCGGGGTAAGGCAGTGCAGCGGTTACATGTAATTGATTCGCACTTGAAAATCATTAGGAATTCGGTCGATCCTTTCGAGTATAGACTGCAGTAAATAGTGGATATTTCATGAGTGCTCATTAATTACAATTTTTAATAAACGAGTTGACTAAAATTACAGGACACGAACCTTGGCGAGCGTCATATTGATTTAAGTCAACGAGTGTATTAGAAATGATAAGAAGAGAGCCCGAATGTGAGATTATATTTATCACATAACAGTTTTAAAAACCTATAAATCCATCGGATCCCTTTGCTAATATATTTTACGCCAAAACGCGACTTTGCGTACGATAACGTCATCGCAAATGACGTTATTTGGTGTCCAGCTACATGTACATGCATCGCTTGTGGATAAACAGGTTGAACCGGAGTCCAAAAAATTATATTTTACTAGTGGAATACGATATTTACATAGTCGCTATATGCCACTCCCAGACCGAAAGTTATGTGATAAAAGCATTTTTTCTTAAAAAAAACTTTATTTAACCTAGATAGAAGCGATAATGATAACCATATTTTTATTCGAAAGCGCTGCCAAGTAATTATTGGCAATATTACTGATAAAAATTACAGGAAATTAGTTCTGACAAAAATGTACCTTCAATTTAACACTTTGTTAAACATTGCCCCCTACCTCGTACAGGATCGACCAACTACAGTTTGAAACCTTATCAGACGCCGATGAATAAGCCACCTTATGAGGGTTCAACCTCTTTTACACTTGTATCGATAATAATTTAGTCAACAACTGTAAATAAAAGAAAAGCAGATGACATATTTATGCACGTGACATCCTGGTGAAAGGGGGTACATGTAACCCTTTCATTAACAATGACGCTTACAAGCACGTTTTATAACAGTTTTGATCCTGATCAGACGCCGCGTCACGCGGCATCTGATCAGGATCCAAACTGTTAGACATTCGTATTGAAATTGTGTCAGTCATATCACCTTAAAAATAGAATTGAAGCAGACGACAATGAAACGGTGAAGGGGTAAACATCTCACAAATGTTTTGGCAGTTAATGGGTTAATTAATCACAGCCTATATTGACATATGCGATGCATTCCAGCAACAGGGAAGAGTAGTACTGTGGAAAAGGTGTTACAGTGGAGAATCTGTTATTCTTTCCCGTTTAAACGCAAACGTACGCAAACGCAAAGCACTAAAACGTAGAAAAGAACAACTTTTGGACAATTCTGATAATTCTTGTTTATCTTGGTGGCAAACAGTTTGGAGCCTGATCAGACGCCGGGTTACCCGGCGTCTGATCTGGCTCCAAACTGTTTGCACAGCAAATAATAGTTTTAGCGTAAACGCGTTTATTGGGAAAGAATAACAGATTCTCCACTGTAATTGTTTCCCAATAAACGCGTAAATGTTCAAACGATTATTTCCATTGTAAACTGTTTGGAGCCAGATCAGATGCCGGGTAACCCGGCATCTGATCTGGCTCCAAACTGTTTGCCACTCAAATTAAAATAAATAGGTTGCATTATCAAACAGTTGTCATTGTCTTCATGCCATTACAGAGTGTTTCGCTTGCGTTTAAACGGGAAAGAATTACGTATGATCCATGGTATATCGACGTTCTAAACCAGTGTCATTGGTTCTGTACTGAACTATATACAGTGGAGAAAACGTTATTCGTATCCATCTAAACGCAAACGAAACGCAATAAAGGGAAAGAAAAGGACAACTCTTTGACATTTCTGGCTATTTATTTTAATATGTGTGGCAAACAGTTTAGACCCTGATCAGACGCCGGGTTACCCGGCGTCTGATCAGGTTCCAAACTGTTTGCAGCGGAAATAATGTTTTACCGTAAACGCGTTTATTGGGAAAGAATAACGTCTACTCGACTGTACTCAGCTATAATAAATAGAATATAGACAGTCGCCTAGAAATGTATTGGAACATTTTATTTCTTTGTTTGCTTCATTGATGAACATCGATATTGTGTCATTATGGGGCTAATGGATGCACACTAATACGAATATATCATGGAAACAAATACATGTATAATAAAGTGTAGAACATGTTATTCTTTCCCATCAAATGCGTTTGCACTAAAAACCTGATACATAGCGTGTGAAGCGATTGAGTTAAGGAAGCGGTTTCATACAAAAGTGTGACCAGGTTTTATTTTCATACCTCCATGAATACAATAAATATTCCGAATTATTCCTTATAATTTAATATCACTTCTGAATTTAAGAAAGTAGTTAAATAGAGAATCTGACGCGAATGTTCTTTTTTAACGTTTTTAAAACGTAGGTTGTAGTCCCTCCGCCATATATATTTTCCGCCAAAACGCAACGTTGTTATGTAGTAACGTCGACGTCAATGACGTTATTTGGCATCCTGCTTCAGGCAGCGCTTGTGAAGAGCAGTTGGACTAAGGGAAAGTAGTCCTGACAAGGCGTGGCCTGAATTTTATTGTTTTCATGGAGTTATAAAACAAAAATTACAGCCAATCACAGCTAACCAAATGTAATTAAAACAAACAATATTAAATTATATGAATATGAGTTAGTTCTAGTGTTTTTCACTTTATTATATTAGTGTCCATGATAGATTCCTATTTTTGTGCATCCATGAATTTTTTTATTTGTCAGATTTGAGCATTATTACATTTTGTTAAAATCTGAAAAATTAAAATTTAGAACGATTTCAAACTCAATTCAAACGCTTTATAAGCACTGATCATGAAAGGTAATCGGTTGACAAAATGACTAACCGATTATAGGTTACATCGGCTAGGTCTCAAATGATAACTTTCCGAACATTAATCGGTTGACTAAAAGGCATCTTTACATCAGAAAGACTGTAAAAAAGGTGAACTAACCTTATTGTAACCTCACTCTCCAACTGTGAGGAACATTTAGCTATCTTAAAAAAAGTATTAGAATCAGCCCATAATGCATTGTAATTTTATAAAATGCGGTCTCCCTACAACAGCCCTGGACAGAGATGCCCGACTGACAACAACGCTCGTCACTGTTCCCAAGACAATTATGTCGAACGCTTTCACTGCTGCAACACCGTCTGCTTAAAAATTGTGTCTGCTGGTTTTCTAGGACATGTAAGTTCTATTAGAGACGCGATTAAAAGGCAAAAGGTTTTCCCCTCACCTCCAGGACATTTAAAAACATAGATCAGGCTCCAAACTGTTTGCTACTAAGATTATAATAAACATTCAAAATTGTCAAAAAGTTGTCATTTTCTATATTTTATTGCAATGCGTTTGCGTTTTGTTTGCGTTTAAACCGGAAAGAATAACGTATTCTCCATTGTAACTTGAGGAAGGTTAAATGCCTCGTCCAAAACGTTTTCGTATGACTAAATCGATGCAAGATTGATATTTATATCAGAAGTATGACAGTTAAATTCATTTTTCAATATAATTACCATAATTGTTTTTCCGATATACCAAATGCTTATTCAATTATTGTTTTTTACAGTGGAGAACACGATATATTTTCACAAAAGATGTATTTGAGGGTATACTTACACACATATTGTTAATTAGAAACATTTTGTAGCCAGATCAGACGCCGGGACACCTGGCGTCTGACCAGGTTCTAATCTGTTTGCAGCTTACATGAAGATGAGTATTGAGAACAGTTTTGAAATAGGCATTTTTCTACATTTTATTGACATACTTTTTTGTTTGTTTCGTTTGTGTTTATACCGGAGAATGTATCGTCTTCACCATTGAATACAGAGGATATATAGGATCTGTCATGAGTCGATGTTTAAGACAAGCTGCCCTCAAACGAGTCTAGAATTGAAATGTTATTAAGGGAGCCTTGGCGAGCTTAATAAATTTTCTATTCTAGACGAGTTTGAGATCAACTTGTTTTAAACATCGACGAGTGACAGATTATTTTTCTCCACATTACCAACGATTTAAGCTTTTTTTCTAAGCAATTTGCATTTTTTGGAACCCCGGTGACGTCAAAACGCCGTTATAAATAGCGAGTTTATAGTGACGTTATCAAAGTGATCTTACACATGTTGGAGATAAGGATATTCGTTATCGTTGTTTTACTATAGAAAACAAGGGTAGTTATGTGAGGAAAAACGTTATTCTTGTCCAATACACGCGTTAATACTAAAAGTATTATTTCTATTGCAAACAGTTCGGCTCCAGATCATTAACCCAGGGCCCTGACTCCAAACTGTTTGCTTTTCATATAAAAATAATATTCCGAAATGTCAAAGATTTGACCTTTTCTACAGTTTATTGCAAAGCGTTTGCGATTGTTTGCGATTAACCCATCTGTGCCCACGATCCAATATATGGGACATATGCAAACAGTGTATACTCTGATCAGACGCCGCATAATGCGGCGTCTGATCAGAGTCTACACTGTTTGCTGATAAGAATTTCATGTCAAAACAAAATGAAAATAAAAAAATTCGGCCAGACACCCCTTTGATTAAAAATGGACTAATCCAATATATAAACATGGAAGACTCCACTGGGCATAAATGGATTAAACGGGAAATGTCTTCTCATTGTTTACGTTCAAATTGCAGCAATTAAATGGTATACGGTTCGAACCACTCATACGTCACTCTTTCTTATCACAGAATTCCAGACAAATAACATTATTGTATATCAATATTCGCTAACCTTTTCATCGTAATAGCCCAGTTAAGAATTACTGCAAACGGCTTGAACAATGTTGCAATAACGTGTATCAACACTATGTAGAGAATATAAGAATCCACCATGAGTGTTGATGTAGGATAGGAACTGCTCCCCCGATGGTCAGAAAATTAATGCAGGGACGAGGCTTGCGAGTCCCTGCGTGAATTGTCTGACCCGAGGGGATGAAAAATCCTATCCTGGATCAAAAAAACAAATGGTGAATCTTTTGTCTCCCATTTAAGTCATTAACATATGATACAAATAACGATGTTATTATTGCAGTTTTTGCCAAAACGTGTAACGTCATCATAAATGACGTCATTTAGTTACCCGCGTCATGCGGCGCTTCTGGTTAAGCTTGGCAAACGATAAAAGACGTCACGTTGTCTGGAGGATAGAGTGATTCCCCATGGGGCATATTCCCTATCCAACATAGGCGAAAAAGGGAGAGTAAAAGAATCCACTTTGAGTGTTGATGTACATGTTTAATCATTTAACCCTTTACCTCATAGCCTGTTTCTAGTTTTGAAGACAGGTGACCAATTAAAGCAGGTTGAAAGTAAAGCAGAATGTGCCTTAAGGCACATTCTGCTTTACTTTCAGCCTGCTTTAAGCTAAAATCTGCTAGGCTATATAAAATAGTTGTAATAGTAATTGTTCATGAGGGTATAAACTGGAACTATTTTCTTCAGCTGAGGAATAAATTAAATACGCTAAAAGTCGCTTCTATTGGGGAAAGGGTTAAGCATAAACGCGGTTGAAGGAAAATATAATTACGTTTTCTTCACTGTAAATACAACGATTACTCTATAGTAGAGAAGACGTTATTCTTTTCTTTTTTTAAAACGCAAACGAAACGCAAATGAAACGCAAACGAAACGCAAACGCATTGCAATAGAATGTAGAAATTCACCAGTTTTTGTCAATTCTGATTATTCATTTTAATGTGAGTGGCCAACAGTTTTGAGCCTGATCAGATGCCGGGTTACCCGGCGTCTGATCTGGCTCAAAACGTTTGCTATGGAAATAATAGTTTAAGCGTAAACGCGATTATTTGAAAAAGATAACGTTTTTCGCCATTGTAATGCGAGTAATGCTTCAGTGGCCATAAAACCTTAAACCACTTAACAACCTTTTAAACATAAAATATTAATTTCTAAAATGCTTATCCTCTAAATATTTTAGAGAGTCGAACACAAATGATCCAATACACGAGGAAACTAAAAGTATTGCATTGTAATCAGTGTAGACTAAGACCATCCGGCGCATCAAAGATTTTGCGTTTGGTCGGGGTCTATATTGTTGACTCTAATCAGCATCTGGTCTTCGTATGTACATTAATGTGTTGCTTTTGTATACCTTGATTACAGACCAGGTCTGGGCTAATGACTTATCTAAATCTCTTTTTAGCTCATCTGAGCACGAAGTGCTCAAGGTGAGCTATTAGGATGGATGGTTGTCCGTCGTCTCTCTGTCCGAGCGGCACCCAATATTTGTTTATTAACACAAATTTCATTTGATTAATGGAAATGTTTGTCTTGAATAAATATAGGCCGAATTCGAATATGGGTCAGGTCGGGTCAAAACTTGGTCACTGGATGAAATTATAGAAAACATAATTAACACACTAGTCGAAATATTTGCATAAAATTCACACAAGGTCAAATTTGAATAGGGGTCATGTTGGGCAGAAACTTATAAGTCACCAGGTTAAATCATAGGAAAACTTTGTTAACTCTCTAAAACTACAAATTTCATTACATGTATATCTGATTCAAACTTGGTAAAAATGTTTTTCTAGAGGCGACATTTTGCACTTTCTTTAAAACAACTAATTTGAATATTGCTCTGGGTACAATCTGTGTCAGGTTCCAATATGGGTCAGCAGCGGTCAAACACTAGGCCAATAGTTCAAATTATACAGATACCTTGTGAACATTCTAGACGCCACGATTCTCATTTGATCATAATGAAACTGACTATTATCTATTTAGACCTACATTTTTATTTAGACAAACATTTCAACCAATCATATTTGATCAGAAATTTAGAATTAAGAGCACCTGTTGAAACTGAATTGTCTGATTGGATAGTAGTCAGGGCTCCAGATAAGAGAATATTTTCAAAACTTAAAAACTTTATTTGTGCATTAAACCCTATGGTGTCCTAGTCATTTGAATTGTCTCTTCGAGACGATAAAAATGAATGGTAACACCACAGGGTTTGGTGCTGAATTGAGTGAGAAAATGTTAGATTTGTTCTGTTTACTCCTCTATTATCTGGAGCCCTGTAACTGTAGCCTGGCTGTGGTTTATGCACTGATGTGAGTGTAAAATTACCAGACACAGGCAGTGTGTAATACTGAGCTGATGACACCATGCTTCTATTTTAAGATATGATAGGAGATGTCTATTTATGGATAGACAGTGGCTGTTAAATAATGGTTTACTACCAATTTATTTTAATTGCTACAGTGGTAAATACGCTATTCCTACCCATTTACGCGTTTTTCTATGCGTAAGAAACGCATAGTGAACGGTTAACGAACGGTTAACGAACACTTAACGAACGGTTAAGGCCTAACGATTTGAACGCGTTTAAACGCGCTAATAAACGATTATACCCGAGATGTTGCGATTGGGGCGTCCGTTTTCCGTTTCACGCGGAGATTTCGGATCTTATCGATGATTGTCGTTTTCGAAAAATCCGAATGAAACGGGTTTATCAAAAACAAGAATCGATTTGTCACTGGAGCATTTTCGCAATAAAACTCATATTGTAATGCGATTTTTGAAAACATTTTCTGTAAATGAAACGCCTCGTATAAGGATCTAAACAGGTTTCGCTTATAGAATTTATATAAATATAGACAGTTTGGATCTCGATCATAATGCTGAGTGACTCGGCGTTTCATAGAGATTTCTGTTTGATATGTATTAAATTAGAATAATTCCTTCCATGTTGATTTCTATTCAAACGGTTTGAATCCAGATCAAACGCCTGGCTGTATAGATCGGCATAGCATCAGGATCCAAACTGACAGCTTTGAATAAACCCAATTACTTTTCATAATAGTTAACACTATCGATTTAGATGTAGATGGGACGCCGAGTAGTTCGGTTCTTATGTTTTACAGCTAAGAATGGAGCATACGTTTTTAATTTCATTTTTACAGTTTGGATCTAGATGAAATGCCGATTTGAGTCTCATCCATTTTCAAGCTATACAGATATTTTTTACTTTGATGAGACAGTATATTAACTGACACATACTCGCATATAAGATTTGGTTTATTTGGTTGATATTCCATTCAACCCCAATTAGGATACTTTGATAAGCCGCAGTTTTATTACCCCCCTATCCGGCTTGTGACGCAACACTGTTAGCGGCGTGTCCTGTGATGTAACATGCATGCCACATGTGCTATTTGGAATTCCGCATGTTCATAGTAATAGTAATAAACACAATTTACAGAATCCTTTTTAAACCGTATCCTTTATATGGGAAAATAAATGTATATTCATAAAACTCTCACAGGATAACCTTTCTTCTTAAAAGAAAATGATTCAATGAAATTATGTTAGATTATATTTACTCCACTGTAACGATATTTGCTAAATTCTTAAGTAGGATAAGACCGGCCCGCAAGTCATACATGGATTACCTCCCTTTCTCCATGATTCCTCCCCTTTCATCCGGGCTCTTCTAAACGCGTTAAGAAACGCGTAAAGAAACGGATAGTAAACGCGTTAAACGGAACGGATAGTGAACGGTTAACGAACGCTCAACGAACGCTTAACGAACGCATAAGAAACGCGTAAAGTGGGTAGGAATAGCGTATTTACCACTGTAACTATTTGTTCAAATTTACCATACATTGATAGCAATATAATAAATGGCCTCAAGTGAGTTAAACACAATTGTGTTGTTTCATCATTTATTCACAAGAGTGAGGTGTTAAAGAACTGTTGTTCTGTAAGGGCATGCACAGTTTATTGAGTTATAGTTTGTTTCAAGAAACTCCCCATGAATGAAGTTTGATATATAGAACAGTAGTTTAATCTGAGGATCTCCTACCAGTACCTAGGGTATGGGTTATAATATTGTTTTGCAATTCTGTACATTTATAGTTTTTTAGTCAGAGTTATAGTTATCCTTGAATGTGTACGTTTTGCTTTTCAATCCAAGATATTTCAATTCTTTGAAAACCCCCAATTTCATACAATTTTGCACACCCATCTACAGCATGAATTCCACCACCCATTCCGCTGAATATCTTTTTTAAAGATATTTCTTGTTAATGTTACTTCTCTTAGATTTTCGTAGCAATGCTTAACCCCCTTTACACACCGAGAACAATGGTAAATTGCAAACAATTTGGATTCTGGTCAGAATTACAAACTGATAACAACGTAATGTTCACTCAATACGATACACACAGATGTATTGCAGTGCCCCCTCCTTACAACGACCCTCCATAAAACGACTCCATCCTTACAAAGGACCTTGTACCTAACAGGACAATTATGCCCAACAAATCCACGACTGCAATGTCTTTTGCTTACAATTATCTGCTGTTTTTTTTCTCAAATAACATAATGACATTTTGACAGAAAGAAACTAAATGACGAGTGACAAACAGCTTTAGTGCAGATCAGACGCTGCGTTTGTCTGATCTGGATTCAAGTTGTTTGCAAATTTCCCTTCCTATAACGACTCCTTCCAAACATCTCACATAATTTTGTTCCCCGACAGGTGTCGTTGTAGATATCGCGTGCTGTACTTTCACAAATTAACCTAGATTTTTATTTGAGTTTGAAAAAAGATGACGTTTGTTTAAAATCGATGACGCCATAGCAGTGAAAGGCTTAACCCTTTCCCCAATAGAAGCGCCTTTTAGCGGATATGATTTATTCATCCGCTGAAGAAAATAGTTCCAATTTAATCAGTAATGAATATGTATTATAGGGAATATATTCTATATTATAGCACATGATAGCTTAAAGCAGGCTGAAAGTAAAGCAGAATGCGCCCTAAGGCGCATTCTGCTTTACTTTCAACCTGCTTTAAGTAGTCACCTATCTTAAGTACTAGAAATAGACTATCAGGTAAAGGGTTAAGAAAATGTACATGTTTGTATCATTTCCCCACCTACATGTACCTCTAGATTCACTTCTTCTTTGGTGTATTTATTTCTAACGATAATATTTATTGGATCCCGTATCTTCTTCACACTGTATCCAGAATACGTTGCGGATTTGTCACATTCATTTCTAAAAGTCCTTAAAGCTTCTTGGTCTAATCCGTTCTTAATCATTTTTATAGGTGTTCAATCACGTAAGTGTCAAGTTCGCTTACAACTTAAAACTATTTTTCAAACTAAAGTGTGTCTCTTAACAATTTTTCTAAGTCTTAAGTTGGCTAACAGTAGATAATTCATTATTATTCCCCGTTAACGCGAAACTAAACGCAAATGATATGCGAAAAAAATGTAGCTTTTAGAGAATTGTTACTGTTTGTCTTTATCTCAGTCGCAACCAATATGAAGCATGCTCAGATGCCGGTTAAACCAACGTCTGTTACAGTGGAGAATCTGTTATTCTTTCCCAATAAACGCGTTTACGCTAAAACTATTATTTGCAGTGCAAACAGTTTGGAGCCAGAGCAGACGCCGGGTAACCCGGCGTCTGATCAGGCTCCAAACTGTTTGCCACCAAGATAAACATAAATTATCAGAATTGTCCAAAAGTTGTACTTTTCTACGTTTTAGTGCTTTGCGTTTGCGTACGTTTGCGTTTAAACGGGAAAGAATAACAGATTCTCCACTGTACCTCTAGATTCACTTCTTCTTTGGTGTATTTATTTCTAACGATAATATTTATTGGATCCCGTATCTTCTTCACACTGTATCCAGAATACGTTGCGGATTTGTCACATTCATTTCTAAAAGTCCTTAAAGCTTCTTGGTCTAATCCGTTCTTAAACATTTTTATAGGTGTAAAATCACGTAAGTGTCAAGTTCGCTTACAACTTAAAACTATTTTTCAAACTAAAGTGTGTCTCTTAACAATTTTTCTAAGTCAGTTAAGTTGGCTAACAGTAGAGAATTCATTATTATTCCCCGTTAACGCGAAACTAAACGCAAATGATATGCGAAAAAAATGTAGCTTTTAGAGAATTGTTACTGTTTGTCTTTATCTCAGTCGCATCCAATATGAAGCATGATCAGATGCCGGGTAAACTAACGTCTGTTAAACAGTGGAGAATCTGTTATTCTTTCCCGTTTAAACGCAAACGCACGCAAACGCAAAGCACTAAAACGTAGAAATGTACAACTTTTGGACAATTCTGATAATTCATCTTTATCTTGGTGGCAAACAGTTTGGAGCCTGATCAGACGCCGGGTTACCCGGCGTCTGATCTGGCTCCAAACTGTTTGCACTGCAAATAATAGTTTTAGCGTAAACGCGTTTATTGGGAAAGAATAACGTTTTCTCCACTGTAGCTCTTAACTGTGTCCAAAGGAAATTATAGTTTTAGATTTAACGCGTTTATTGGGAAATAATTACGTTAACTCAACTGTATACTTATTCATTAATAATGTTCTTAACCAACTAGACTCAAATCTGACCAATCAAATGCACGAGAAAGCACTCATACTCATCTCAAACGCTTTAGAAACGCTGGGTCAGAGCTATATTGCTGTTTGTTCATGGAACCATGAACTGGAACAAGCTTAATTATGTATTATGGCACTTAAAATGGAATATTACGAAGTTAAGTTACTTGTTCTTATTTTATAAACAAAAATAATTGACTCTCAAATATTAACAAAGAACGAAATACATGTTTTATTGTTTTCATTTTAATCCTAGGCTTTGTTGCCTGATTGTGAAGATCTAATTAATGTTACATTTATGAAATCGAGTTAAATTGTTAACCGTCTCTTATACTAATAATTGGTCATCGTTTTAGTGACCGGAACAGCGAGGTTTTACTGTACATAAACGTATTAAAACTAAACATAACATATCAACCTAGTGATATAAACGTCTGTTACAAATATCGTAACCTGGGGAGACGTAACGTGTCTTAAGAAAGTAGCTTCATACAGTGGAGAACGTGTTATTCTTTCCCAATAAACGCGTTTACGCTAAAACTATTATTTGCAGTGCAAACAGTTTGGAGCCAGATCAGACGCCGGGTAACCCGGCGTCTGATCAGGCTCCAAACTGTTTGCCACCAAGATAAACATGAACTATCAGAATTGTCCCAAAGTTGTTATTTTCTACGTTTTAGCGCTTTGCGTTTGCGTACGTTTGCGTTTAAACGGGAAAGAATAACAGATTCTCCACTTTATTAAGGTAGCAGGGTACTCTGAATAAGGGGAGATCCTTTGAAAGCACAGAAAACAAAGCAAATACTGAAACTTGCAGACTCGGTTTAATTGAGTCTGTTCAGTCCCTTCCAACCCTTGATTTATCTTGTGGGTATTTATAATCCGTTTGGACTGTTCTTGAACAAGTATTTTGATTTAGTCTACTGGTACATTTTTGATAAGACAACAAACAAAAATAAAACCATCAAACAGTGCAATCTGCATTTGTAATCAGTAATCTCTACAGAGGGCTGTGGGGTTGAAATAGTTAACATTGCAAGCGGATTTTTCTAATTAACTTTCATGATTGATGAACGCCCCATTTTACCAGCTGTGGTGTTAAATTGGTGCACACCCCACCATGATATGCACGTTTAAACAAAATACTTTAATCTTTTACGATTCTATATGACCATTTTAAAAAAACAAAGATATTTAAACACCGTCTTGACTTGTAACGTGTTTAAAATTGCCCAAAATACACATTTCATTTACATATCTATGGATGTACATGATGTTGCATTTTTTCACGTTAAAGGACATCTTCCATCTCTGTTCTCACAATAAGTTCCCTGGGTCTCTCTGTAGCTGTTCAGAATCACTGTGTATTTTAATATTCCTATAAATCACACAGTTGTCCGCAGAAAGAGGCAACCACTAGATGAAACACAATCTGAGGGGGTCGTTCTTGTAGAACAGAAACAGATAAGGACCAAGGACGGACACTTGTGGTACGCCACAAATAACCGAAGCCAGACTAAATGATGCCCCATCTACTATTACTCTCTAGTGCGATAACCAAGGGCTGCCCAATGTTTGCTTTCGATCCAATCCATTTCCAAGATATTGCTCACTGTGTATTATATATATATGTGTATATTTGTAAAATATATGGAACTAAATATGTTTAAACTAACTAAGGAATGCCCTCACCCACGCAAGATGGACATCAGTGAAAGCCTTGCTAAATCCAATATAGCAAGGTGTACCTTGCTACGTTGTACTGATTTGGTAAATATTGAATAAAGCCTTTAAGTTGTGATTCGCACGAACGCCAGGCACGAAAGCCATGTTGAATGTCCACCAAGATGATCAGATGATTAAGGTGAACTAAGACGTTGCTTGTACGACAATGTGTTCGAGGATCTTACAAGCAATACAAGTAAGCGATACCGGTATGTACATGTAGTTGTAAGCTTGGAATGTTTCGCCTTTTTAAAGATTGGTGTAACATAGGCTTGGAGCCAATCAAAAAAGGACAGAACCATCTTCAATAGATTGAACAAAAGCATAAAAGTTGAAGCTATTTAATTTGCACATTCCTTCTAGAGTCGTGATTTGATCTCACCCAGGCATGTTGCCTTGAAGGGTCAAACTTTGCCAGCAATTTTTTGACACGATTGTCTATGACATAAATATCGGGCATATTGGACAATAGGCTAGGCCTAGATCAGGCAAAATAGAATCTGTGTCGATTGTAAAAACCGGAAGAAAAATGCCTATTTAGAACCTCAGATGTTTTCCTTTGCATTGGATTTCTAGTACCATTATCTCGTATGGGAGCAACGCCACAAGAGTCGTTCCGTAACATTTTGATAAAGCTCAGAAACGTTTCGTTGTGCCTTGCTTATGTTCATCAGTATTATATACTACGTTGTTCATGTTGTCCCAGTATTATATTCTATGTTGTTCATGTTGTCCCAATTAGAGTCTCGATTTTTTTCTTTTGAATCAGGGTTTTAATCTTCTTAAGTTTGGAAAAATCTGAGGTTCTCTTGCTTTTCTTGAATTTGCCATACAGTCAGTCGTGCTTCTTCAAAAACTTGTGTTTATTTCTAAATTTAATCAAGGAAGATGTTCTTCAAAAACGTTTGTTTATTTCTGAATTTAATCAAGGAAGATGTTGTTTACCGGAAACAGTTTTGCTAGGGTTGTACAGGGAGATGAGATTTTTCTTTGCAGGACAAAATTCAAGAGACCTTTTCTCAGCTCCGACCAATTCGCCCTGTAAAACAAGAGTGTATCTGTCAATTGGATTGTTTATTGTCAAATATTTACATTCACCCTGTATAGTCTTTATGTAATCGTATTAAAAATATGCAGGGCATCCCTCAATGAACCTACAAATCGAAACTGGTTCCAGCCAGTTAGAAAGAGGGCGGATTCTCCGCCGGAGAGATATCGACCTAGCGACCAGCTAATGGTTGCTATGGCGTGTAATTAAGCTGAAATAAACATGAGCGACCTAAATTTTAAAATATGCTTTAATAATAGATATTTAAGTTGTATAGTTTATTTTTAATGTCTTATAAGTCTTCGTTAAGCACACAGTGACAGTTTACTGGGTAAAAGCAAGACTTTGTAATCAACTCCAAAACATGTATTTTGAACTACTTTGTATACTGCATATTATAGAGATCGAATGGCTGTTACAATCAGGATTACATCTATCAAACCTATACACATAAAATGGACAAGACAGAAAAAAATATAAATATAAGGAATAAACAACACCTTTTTGCCGTTCACGCGGTATGAACAAATCAGCTTCGCAGGGTAAATTTATCGTAAACGCCCTTCGGGTGTTTACGGAACTTACCCCCTGCACAGCTTATGTGTTCATACCGTCATGAACGGCAAAAAGATATTGTTTATTCCTATAATATTTACATTCACCATGTAAATTCTTTATGTAATCGTATAAAAATATGCAGGCCATTTCTCGATGAACCTACTAATCAAAACTGATTCCAGCCAGTCAGAAAGAGGGCGGAGTTTCCGACGGAGAGATACTGACCTGGCAACCAGCCAATGATTGCTATGGCGTGTAATTATGCGCGACCTGTTTTTTAAAAACTGCTTGAATAATAGATATTTTAATTGCATTGTTTATTTTTAATGTCTTACATATGTTCGTTAAGCACACAGCGACAGGTTACTTGGTAAAAGCTTGACTTTGTTATCAACTCCAAAACATGTATTTTGGACTACTTTTCTGTCGTATTCTATAGAGATCGAATGGGTTACAGCCAGGATTACATTTATCAAACCTATTTGGCCGGTATATGATATATTCATATACATGAAAACAAATCTGCTCAAAATACGCATTAAATGGACAAGACAGAAAAGAAAAATATAAATATAGAATAAACAACATCTTTTGCCGTTCACGCAGTATGAACACATTAGCTTCGCATCGTAAGTTTATCGTTAAAGCCCTTCGGGCGTTTACGAATCTTACCCCCTGCAAAGCTAATGTATTCATACCGTCGTGAACGGCAAAAAGATGTTGTTTATTCCTATACTGAACAGTGCTACAGCTGGAGTGAGTATTTCAAATAGCAACATATTTCACTGTAACATGTGTCCTAGCAACATATGTCCTACATGTAGTAGCGTGTTTCCTAGTACAGTGAATAAAACGTTATTCTTCCCAATAAACGCGTTTACGCTAAAACTATTATTTACATTGTAACCCGGCGTCTGACCAGGCTTCAAACTGTTTCGCACTCAGATAACAATAGATAGTGAAAAATGTAAAAAAAAAACTGTTATTTTCTACATTTTAGTGTTTTGCGTTTGCGTTTCGTTTGCGTTTAAACGGAAACAAATAACGTTGTCTCCGCTGTACATGTAACATGTTTCGTCAAATTCTGTTATATGTACAATGTATAATTATGACTACCTCTTTAACTTTCACCCTATAAGTATGTAGATAGGTGACCACTTAAAACAGGTTGAAAGTAAAGCAGAATGCACATTAAGGCGCATTTTGCTTTACTTTTAACCTGCTTTAAGATATCAACTGTGTTTAAAGTTATAAATAGGCTATGGAGTCAAGCAATTGACTATGGTGTAATGGGTTAAGCTACTATCTACTAGGCTACAGATGTTTATGGTACATATATTTTGTACACATGGCTGAATGAACTAATTTCTTCAATGGGTACTATATCAAACCAATACTAACGAAACAATACAATGCTTGTACATAATGCTTATTCGGTTTAACGAAGAATTACTGACCTCCAGATCAACGACCTCTTTCGTGTGCTTGTTCCTAACGATAATCACCAAAGGATCCCGAATTTTCCTCAACTGTATACCAACGTTCGGTCGAGCACATCGATTCCGAAATCTTTTAAGAGCCTCATGATTGAGTCCTTTGCACTCTAGGTCTAAATGTTTATGTGCCACTTGATGCATGTTCACTGAGAAAATCCTGGTTTCTTGATCAAATCCAATTATCCCCTTCACTACCAAATTGTCCGTGAGATTTTTACCTCTTCACCGGTTCATTGTCGTCTGCTCCAATATTGTTGTTTGCAAGATCGTTTCAAAGTAAGATTCAATGAAGTATGACTTATACATATCGATACAAATGAAACTAGTTTGAATCCTGACCAGACGCCGCGATACGCGGCGTCTGATCAGGATCCAAACTATTTGCAAACGCGCTTTAAGGCGTCATTGAGAGTGAAAGAGTTAAACTTTCTTACTATAAACTATATATCTTTTAAATAAATTTTAACGCCTACACGCCTGTCGGTAAATATATCAAATAATCATGGTTTCTTCCGTTATGACTAATGTCTAGATTTAACACAACCAAAGCTTCTTTCTACTATGTACATGTACATGTATAATGTCATCTAAATAGAACTAAATGCATATGTTCAACTTGATACATGTAGTATGACATCTGCTAAAAATAGCTTCTGCTGAAACCCAATATTGAACTACAGTTGAAACCCAATATTGAACTACAGTGCTTCTTCTCCACAACGGCCCTCCGAACAACGAATCCCTCCTTACAACAATCTATCGTTGTTCTCCCTGAACAAGACAATACAAGTATGTCCATTTTTTATAGCTGCAAAATCGTCTGCTTAAAACGTTGTCTTATGTTTTTTTCTCAAAGTCACACATTGGAACTTTTGAAAGAAAAAAAGAGTGAAAAACTGCTTTGATCAAGAAAAGACGTAACCTTAAGCGGAGTAAGATCTGGATTCAAGCTGTTATCAATTGTAAGCCAATGTCCCTTCCTATACCACATGCAACTCCTTCCGAACAACACACATATTCTTTGTCCCCAAATGGGTGTTGTTGAAGAGAGAAGGTACTTCATTTAGGTACATGTATATATGTATTCAGTCTGGGTACAGATTGTATCCTGATCATGACATTTAACATTTTCTGTGACCTAATCAGGTTACTAACTGTTTGAAAAATCTTTTCAATTACCATAACAAGTATTTGACCTTTATTTTGCGAGTTGACTGTTTATAACAAACAGTCTGGATCCAGATCAGATGCTGCGTAACGCGGCGTCTGATCTGGATCCAAGCTGTTTGACAAACATATAATCCTATTTAGAAATAAAAAAAATATTGATTTCATGAATATTGCTTATAACAATGATAAAGCAAGCGATATACAAAAAATGTAACTGCATGATATGTGAATGCATTTCACTTGCATGGAACTTATTTGGACCCTTTCACTCTCGATGACGTCATAAAGCGCATTTGCAAACATTTTCGATCCTGATCAGACGCCGCGTAACAAATAATGTATCTCCATCTGTTTATACATTATACGTTACGTATATAAATCCTTTAAAATTGAAACTGAAGACACTATACCAGTAGTATATACTCCACTATAGAATAACAAAGAATCACACATTGGCTGTATCGGATTCATGTATAAGCCATATGTGACAGTCACCTATAGACATCTCCATTTATATAATGACAACTTGTTAACCACCATGTGAATCACATTAAGTATTAATCAAACAGTAAGAACAGCCGTATTTTATGCTGTTTTTCCAGTATTTTACCACAAGGCATTGCCGCACTATATATCCCTGTAAAAGGATTAACAAGCTTTTCAACTTATTGTTAATTTACGCGTGATCTCTCTAGAGACATAGAACTTATGTCAACACGCAGTTTGCTATAGTTTTTACAGTTGAGAAGACATTATGCTTTCCCCTTTAAACGCAAATGAAACGCAATCGCAATGAAATAAAATGTAGAAAAGAAACCTGGTTGACAAGTCTGACCTTTTATTTAAAGCCGAGGGGCAAACAGTTTGGAGCCTGATCAGACGCCGGGTTACCCGGCGTCTGATCTGGCTCCAAACTGTTTGCAACAGAAATGACAGTTTTAGCATGAACGCATTTATTGGGAAAGAAAAACGTTATCTCCATTGTAAAAATGCATGTGTAGTGACAATTTTAACAACGTCCTCCTTAGCATTAGGAGCTGTCTTCAAAGTCTGTCGAAAAATTGATTTCCATAAATGGTACCACTTCAACAGATGCAATTATTGAGATACACGTGAAAGCTGGTTACAGATCGATATTTAAAGTGCATTACAGCCCAGAAATACTTATTACTCATATGGCTGATTGGCGTTCCCAATTGAGCGTGTATGTTGAGATGACAGATGGAAATACTCGTACATCAGGGCTGCCATTTCTCCGGATTTTTCCTAAATCTTCGGATTTTTTTCTAATACATGGTAGCTTAAAGCAGGCTGAAAGTAAAGCAGAATACGCCTTAAGGCGCATTCTGCTTTACTTCCAGCCTGCTTTAAGCAGCCACATGTCATCAAAACTAGAAACAGGCGATGGGGGTGAAGGTACGATTCGTTAAATCGCACTTGAAAAATGCAAATTTGGAAATCTTAGGATTTTTCAAGTCAACTTATGGCAGCCCTGGTACATTTTTTAAACTTTTAAGATAACAGAGGGAAATACATAGGGCTCCAGATAAAATGGGGTAAACTGAATAAATACACTATTCTCTCACTCTTTTCAACGCACACTCCTATAGTGCTACAGTGGAGAATCTGTTATTCTTTCCCGTTTAAACGCAAACGTACGCAAACGCAAAGCACTAAAACGTAGAAAAGTACAACTTTTGGACAATTCTGATATTTCATGTTTATCTTGGTGGCAAACAATTTGGAGCTTGATCAGACGCACTGCAAATAATAGTTTTAGCGTAAACGCGTTTATTGGGAAAGAATAACAGATTCTCCACTGTACAGTATTCTCTCACTCCTATAGTGCTACTATTCATTAGAATCGTCTCCTCGAGACGATAAAAATGAATAGTGACACCATACGGTAAAATGAAGTAATTAAGATTTTATTTTTTGAAATACTCTCCTTATCTGGAGCTCTGATACTATTTTTAAACTTAACCCTCTCCGCAATAGAAGAGCCTGTAGCGCATGCAGTTTATTCCTCAGCTGAAGATAGTAGTGTCATTTTATACAGTCTTGAATATATGCAGTGGAGAAAACGTTATTTTACCCCTTTAAACGCAAACGAAACGCAAACGCAAATCGATTAATTATAAGAAATTACCCTTTTTGTCATTTCTAATTATTGTTTTTTTTTTATCTGAGTGTTAAAGGATCGGAGCCTGATCCAACGTCGGATCAATGCATTGCCAAACTACGATATCCCTGTATAAAGAGAAGCAACAGGACATAGGGCGGTAATGAACAGGGACCAGGGGACTTTCCTTATGGGGATCTACGGCCCTCTTTCGCCAATCTACGGAAGATTGACGGAGAGTCCCGATGCTCGTAGCCGCCAGTGAGAAGTTGCCACGTCGCCAGAAGCTTTGATGATGTCCACAGTGGTGGACGAAACAGTCAGCAATAAAGACAGTAAGTGTTGTGTTTTGGTGAAAACTATATTCTAACTATGGATTTACCAACACAATGAACACTTTCAAGAATATAGATAAACAAGCTTTTCAAATTTTAATTTACGCGTGATGTCTCTAAAGACATTGAACCCATGGCAAAATGCGTTTTACAACGAGTAGCACCAATAAGAGCGTACTGACAGTTTTAACAAATATTTTCTTAGCATAAAGAGTTGTTTTCAAACACTGTCACTCCATAGTGATAGAGTAGATTAACAGTTTTTTTCCTAATAAACGCGTTTTCATTGCAACAGTTTTGAGCAAGATCAGACGCCGGGTAACCCGGCGTCTGATCAGGCTCCAAACTGTTTGCCATCCAGATAGAAATATATCAGGAGAAATGTCAAACAATTTTTAATTACTAAATTTAATTGCCATGCGTTTGCGTTGCGTTTGTTTAATTGGGAAAGAATAACATTTTCTCCACTGTACACGTAGAAGCAGTAAACAGATCGATATGCATAGTGCATTACAGCAAGAAATGTATACAGTGTTCCCTATCTACAACAGCCCTCCAAACAACGGTTCCTTCTTTACAACGACCATTGTCTCTGTTTCCAAAACAATATAACTATGTCCAACCTTTTCACGGCTACAATATAGTCTACTTGAAATAGTCGTCTGCTGTTTTTCTCATATTTATATATGAGCCATTTTGACAGAAACTAACCATAATGACGAGTGATAAACAGCTTGAATCCAGATCAAATTTGGATTTAATCCGTTTGCAGATGTAAGCCAATTTCCCTCCCTACAACGACTCCCTCCGAATAACGCACATAGTTTTTTTTGTCTCCCATTGGGTGTCGTTGTAGAGAGGGAGCGCTGTATGACGTATATTGCTGATTGGCGTTCCCAATTGAGCGTGAATGTTACGATAAGAGGTGACATTCTTGTTCTAAGCATTAAGCATACTTTGGAAGACCATGTGTAAGTTTTAAATGCCTTCTAATGATATCAAGCGTTGCCGGGTGTTTCTGCACAGTAAAATACAAAAATTCTGTATCGTCCACCTTGTACCGTCCACTTTGCATTTTACTCCGGTCTCGATTTCGATTCAGCGTGATATCATGTATAGAATCTTCATACATGTACAAGTTCCGCGTTATTCTTAGTGAAATAAAACAATTTTTGTTCTGCTTCAAATATTAAATGTTTCAAGATATAAAATGATTTAAACAACTTTTTAGTTGCTGCTGATGTATATATAATTCATATATTAAACACATTACAAGATGGACAGTGTGCTAAATGGTGTTGTAGTCAGCTCTCGACGTGTTTGCCGGAAACACCCCAATGCAATATAATATTGTTTGTGATTATGCAGTGGATACAACATTATCCTTTCCCAATAAAGGCGTTTACGCTAAAACTATTCATTTCATTGCAAAAAAATTGGAGTCAGAACAGACGCCGGGTAACCCGGCGTCTGATCGGGCTCCAAACTGTTTGTCGCTAAGACTTAAATGAATTGTGAGAAATGTCAGAATGTTGTTATTTTATACATTTTAGTGCATTTCGTTTGCGTTTAGTTTGCGTTTAAACGGGAAATAATAACGTCTTCTCCCCTGTACCAAACATAAATGTATTTCGTGAATATGAATTCAATATATAAAGAACTATTTGAGATATATCACTGCAAAAAAAGTCGACGGACTGACGGATAGACAGAACATGTGTATAAAAAGGTTCCTGCGTTGTCAATGCAGTGTCCTAATTACATCCCAATTCAAGCTTGTTTGTGGATATGCATTGGATACAACGTTATTCTTTTCCAATAAAGACGTTTACGCTCAAACTGTTATTTTCATTGCAAAGAGTTTGGAGACAGATTAGACGCCGAGTAATCCGGCGCCTGGTCAGGCTCCAACCTGTTTGCAACTCAGATAAAATGAATTGTGAGAAATGTCATAGTGATGTTATTTTCTACATTCTAATGTTTTACGTTTGCGTTTCATTTGCGTTTAAACGGGAAGGATAACGTTTTCTCAACTGTACCAAGCATATATGTGTGTCTTAAATACATGTATGAACTCAATATGTGAAGAACTGTTTGAGTTATCTCGAGTTTCGGTGACGGACAGACGGATAGACAGAAAATGTGTACAAATAAGGCTCCTGCGTCGTCAATGCAGGGCCCTAATTACATCCCAATACGAGTTTGTTTGTGGATATACCGTAATGTTCCAGCCTCTCCCGAGAAAAACATTGCGTGACATCTGTATTTGTTTTCGAATTTGTCTTAGCTGATGTGACACATTTCCCTAACTAAACACGCAAGAACATTGAATTCGTTCATGTTCGTAGCCATTACCACGCGTACTCCCTGCATAATGGGTGTAGCTCTAATATCAATACGTAAAAACGAACCCACAAGAAACTAATGGCATGCTTAGTTACACAAACATCACACTGTTAAACCGTAGCTGTAACATTTTAACAAGATTAAATGCAAACACAGTGCATTTAGATGTAGAAACAAAGCTCATCTAAGTAGAGACATTGTACTATACAGTGGAGAATCTGTTATTCTTTCCCGTTTAAACGCAAACGTACGCAAACGCAAAGCACTAAAACAGAGAAAAGAACAACTATTAGACAATTCTGATAATTCATGTTTATCTTGGTGGCAAACAGTTTGGAGCCTGATCAGACGCCGGGTTACCCGGCGTCTGATCTGGCTCCAAACGGTTTGTATTGTAAATAACAGTTTTAGCGTAAACGCGTTTATTGGGAAAGAATAACACATTCTCCACTGTAATAAGTCTTACAGTGGAGAAGATGTTATCCTGTTCCGTTTAAACGCAAAACAAAATGCAAACGCACTGCAATAAAACGAAGAAAAGGACATCTTTTCAACAATTTTGACTATTCATATCAATTTGAGTGAAAAACAGTTTAGATCCTGATCAGACGCCGGGTAAACCGGCGTCTCGTCTGGCTCCAAACTGTTTGCAATATAGATGCATGAAATAGTTTTATTAGCGTAAACGCGTTTCTTGGAAAAGAAAAACGTATTCTCTACTCTAAGACGCAGTTGTAAGAGTTTGAAAAGATTGAATGCAAACACAATGCATTTAGACATAAAACATGTAGAAACTAAGATTATCCTAGAAGAGATATTGTACAGTGCTTTTACATGTACATGTACATGTACGCATTGCGTAATGCGATTAATTTTAAGAAACTGTTGAAAGCAGGTTAGATTCAGATGATACAATTAGCATCTCGGTGTTTCATGTGGATTCAAACTGTTTGAAACTCGGCGTCTGATATATTCGGCTCCAAACTATTTGCCACTCAAATTAAAATGAATAGTTAGAATTTTAAAATCGTTGTAATTTTCTTTATTTTAGTGCATTGCGTGTATATGTGAAGAACATCTTCTTCAGAAATGATTTCTTTTAGCGTTTAAGCGAAATAAACGATAGCAAACGATCGGCAAATCCCTTGAATCACGCTAGCGATTCAAGGTTAATTTGCCTATCCTTTTTGTGGTTTATTTCACATAGACGTCGAAAAAGGTCAGTTCATTTCTTATATTTACATTATACAGTGGAGAATCTGTTATTCTTTCCCAATAAACGCGTTTACGCTAAAACTATTATATTCACTGCAAACAGTTTGGAGCCAGATCAGACGCCGGGTAACCCGGCGTCTGATCAGGCTCTAAACTGTTTGCCACCAAGATAAACAAGAATTATCATAATTGTCCAAAAATTGTTCTTTTCTACGTTTCAGTGCTTTGCGTTTGCGTACGTTTGCGTTTAAACGGGAAAGAATAACAGATTCTCCACTGTACATGTGTAGCATAGTTCGATGTTAAAATCCGCTTCGCGGTGTGTAACCCAGGTTCATGACGTTTTATAACAAGGCAAACGTTTCTGTCTATGACTTTTATTTCCTAAGGTGTTCCCAGGCACAATCTCTATAAACCAGCATAACTTACTTTACCCCTACATCTCTCCAAGACCTGTTTTAAACGTATCCCTACATCTTGCCGGTTCAATTTCTACTTTAATCCACAGTTCTCACTTATCTTGAAGAGCGTGCAGGCTCTTTATAAACAATATGTAGGAACTCGAATGAATAACATCAGAGCTACGTTAATGCATTCCAGCCACGTCGTAGCAACGTAACTATCATGCGTTTATCCTTAATATGGCATTCTATCCCCGACTACTGACCAAATATGTAATTACGTAGGCGATTGAAGTAACATCCGTTGTTATGTAATGTGCATGACGGAAGCGTGGGATGACAGGAAGTTGCCATTTTCGGGATTATGGGAGTTACCAAAGTCTTACTAATCAATGACGTAATTTGACCTTTCGTAATCCCAACATTCCAGAAGGCGTGACGTAGATTGAGCAATATTTGAATTTAGTAACATAATGCTAAAAATACATCCCGAACAGATAATGCTTGTGCAGATAGCATTTTCTGTCGGCTGCTATAAAGTAACTATGTTACACTTGCTGCAGATATACGTGTACTTTCTAATATTAAATTAACATTTTATCAGTATGCATGTACATGTAATGTGAATCCATTTAGAGGCTGTTAACACGAATAATGTGTACCCTGGAAGGAACAGTCATAACTGCATGTCTAAAGCAATGCAACAAAACGATTCTTTGAAGGCAGATCCATAAGTCCCGCCTCCTCGGCGAAAGATATTCACAAGTCCCGCCCTCTCAAAAAAATAATTGTGTGTATACGAACTAAACGTCATTTTTAAACACTGCTATTATGATTATATGCATACTACTCTTTGAATCAACATGAGTCGTGCCATGACAAAACCTGTCTTGTTGTATTGCAACATTGTATAGACTAATCACTGTTGTCAACCCAGGCTCTGTGTCTGACTTTGGTCATCACAGCCTAATATTGTATGTGATATATCTCAATGTTTTTTTATTCTAATGCCGCAGATACATGTGGATGTCACACAGTGCAGTTCAAGGCTAGCCACCACGTCTTTGACGCAGCCGTTTACCTTGATTTACACTGTTTGCAATGCAATAAGTCAGATTTTTGTTATGGTAAGGTTCATATAACCAATTGCAATGGATGTCAAGCTGTAAATATCAAAATCTACTCTCTACAATCGAAATCACAAATCACGTTTTTCTAACATAATAATATATCTCAAATACTCCTTCTAATAATATTTTAGAGAGTCGAGCAAAAATGATCCAAGTCACGAGAAAACTAAAATTATTGCAATGCAAACAGTGCAGAGTGACCATTCGCCGCAGCATATACGTTGCATCTGGTCTTGGTCTTTATTGTTTGACTCTAACAAGCGCCTACTCTATTTTGTAACCTAAATGTGGTGCCTTTATAGAACTGAGTCAGAGACCATGAACATCGTACGTCAAAACTTTAAAATACATGTATTACCTTATTTCAAAGACGATTCCAAAGAGATGTCGGAAGACAGGATTAGATGGAGTTATGCATAAGAATTGAGACTTTTATAACTTGACTTACGACAACACTTGTCGTAGGAAGTTTTATGAAACGGGCCCAAGAAAAACGCTAATGGTTAGTCGAAATCAATTGTTTTTCAATACAATTACTTTTGTTTTTCCTTGGCAAGGCTTAACTCCTTCATTGTCTTAATCCGAGAACAATAGTTAATTGCAAACAGTTTGGATCCTGATCAGATGCCGCATAACGCGGCATCTGATCAGGATCCAAATTAGTTAACACTCATAACGATACTACTGTTATCAATTTAGCTAATATTTATGTATGACGACATTTGTTTAAAGCCGATGACGTCATAGTGGTAAAAGGTTAAGTAAATGTAGATTTCATTTCCCCACCTACCTCTAGATTCACTTCTTCTTTGGTGTATTTATTTCTAACGATAATATTTATTGGATCCCGTATCTTCTTCACACTGTATCCAGAATACGTTGCGGATTTGTCACATTCATTTCGAAACTTCCTTAAAGCGTCTTGGTCTAATCCGTTCCTAACCATATCTAATAGTGTTCAATCATCCAAAAAGTCACACAGATGGTAAACTTACATGTAGCACTTCAAATGTTATTTCTGAAATATGTTTCATAACAACTTGCACTGCCTTTAGTCAGTCAATATCACCGCAAACAGTTAAGAAGACGTTGTATTTTCATATTATACAAAATTAAAAGCAAATACAATGCAATATAACGTGGAAAATGAAAACTTTTAAAGAAATTCTCGCAATATATTTCTATCTGAGCGGCAAACAGTTTTGAGCCCGATCAGACGCCGGGTTTCCCGGCGTCTGATCTGGCTGCAAACTGTTTGTAATTATTATTAATGATATGGCATATACGCGCTTCTTTTGAAATACATGTAGTGTATTCTCCACTGTGAACCCTCTTCTTAAGAGGAAACAGAATCAACAAGAAATATCTACACAAGTGCCAAGAACGTTGAAACTTTCACCTGCTAATATTGACAACGTAAGAATTTGCACACACTTTGGTTTCAGATTAAACGTCCTATACAGATGTGTTTGATCAAGTTCCAAACTACCTGATCCTCACCTTACTGTTTCTGAATCTTAACAAGTTTGTTGTTTTTTCAGAACCATTTAAAGACGCCCACTGTCAAGCGTACATGTACAATATTGTAGCAGACCACGTGTTAAAGATAGTTGATGAGACTTAACATTGTAAACATGTATCTTTGATCAATACACACTGTTTAGTCCCATGTGTATGTCATTACATTTGTAAAGCGTCAAAAACTTACACTTTTCCCGATAAAACAACACGAAAGGCAAACTTAATTTTCAAATCCAAAGGCAAAAACAAAAGTTCTTAAAACGAAATTCGCCGTCATGTTATTCAAAATAGGAAATGCATTGGTTAAAATGTTAACGATATGTTTTGAGTTTATTTGTCAGACTGTTCGGATAAAGATCAAGATATTGCGCCGGGTGTTTTGGCCACGGACCAGACTCCAAACTAGTTGCTATATACTTATGTCTGTTAAATACAAAAGTATTGACAGTAACGAAATGTTACTCCCTTATTGAAGCATATAATTGTAATGAAGCACACTTTGTTACACAGGCCTGTAAAACATTGAGAAATGCGCTATCTTATCCCAATAATATAAAACCTTTCAGTTGCGTCTGAGTTCGTTCTCAAAATTGTCATTAGTCAGAATTGAGCTTTTGCTCAAATCTCACCAATCAAATGCTTGAGAAAGATCTTGCTCAAATCTGGCCAATCCAATGCTTGGGAACGATAACAGACCCCAGTTAAACTTTTTAAAACCTTTGACCTTGGTCTACAGAAAAAGGGAGTAGTGTATACAAACCAACATTTTCTTAGCTATATCTCAACTTAACCTTATGTTGTGACTATTCATTAGAATCGTCTCGAAGAGACGATTCTAATGAGTAGTGACACCATAGGGTTTAATGCAGAAATAATTTTTTTTTTTTGAAATACTCTCAAAGAGACAATTCTGATGAGTAGTCACAACATCGGGTTTGGTGGAAAAATAAACGCGTTTATGATAAGATCATAATTTCTCACATTACTACCCCTGTTGAAAATTCTCTAGTATAATTATCATGAGCTTCAGATAAGAGAGAGTAAAAGGAACGTACACACCCAATATTTTCTCACTCATTTCAGCACCAAATCCTATGGTATCACTACTCATTAGAATCGTTTCTTCGTGACGATTCTAATGAGTAGTGACACCATAGGGTTTAATGCAGGTGTAAAGATTTTAGTTCTTGAAATTACTCCCCTTATCTGGAGCCCAGGGGGCCCGTTTCATAAAACTTTGTACGACAAAATTGATCATAAGTCAAAACTTCGAAATACATTTAATTCAGGTTTTTTCTTTCAAATCCTGTCTTGTGACATCTCTTTGGAATCGTCTTTTCAAGAAAATGTAAATTTCAAATTTATATGTAAATCTTTGAAGCTATGGGGTATTTCCCTCGTTTCAGCACCAAATCCTATGGTGTGGTTACTCATAAGAATTGTCTCGAAGAGACGATTTTAATGAGCAGTGAAACCATATTTTAAATGCAGAAATTTAAGATTTAATTTTTTGAAATACTGCCTTTATCTGGAGTTCTACAATATTAATTCCGATATAAATATTATTTACGAAATTATTTGCAGGCAGATTAGACGTCGGGTAATCCTGCGTCTGATCAGCCTTCGAACTATTTGCAACTCAGATTAAAATTGGTCGACCTAATTTCCAAACCGTTATTGTCCTATTCATGTTATTGAAGTGTGTTTTCGTTTAGTTTCGTTTAGTTTCGTTTTCACTCGAAATTATTCTTCCCCACTACATACGTTCCATTCATATTCCGTCCAGAATGACTTACACAAACTGTAACGAAGTGGTCCACCACATCATCTTCAACAGCTTAATCTTTTCACTGTCAAATGTTTCGTAAGATTTTTACCCATTCACCGTTGTATTGTCATATGCTTCAAATTTGTTGTCTGCAATGTCGTTTTTAAAGTCGAAATGAGTGTCGAACAGTTTTGATCCTGATCAGACGCCGCGTTACGCGGCGTCTGATCAGGATTTAAACTGTTTGCAAACGAGCTTTAAAGCTTCATTGAGAGCTAAGGGTTAATCACTGATTGTGACCTTAATTACTGAAGCCTCATTTAGCCAAGCGATTAACATGAACAATCAATCAGTTTAGTAATCTTACATGCTCATCTGCTCCGTATTTACTTCCCAATAAAATGCTTAATCAAATCTGTAAAAGCGAGCAGTTTAGTTCAAATATTGGAGAACTAAAATAATATTCACATGTATACATATATTTGAAGTTTAATCTCCTGTTTTCGTATTACTCATACACGTTATGAAATTAGAACTGAGTTAGTTGTTTGGCTTCGAAGGCATGGAACTGGCAAAACAATCAAATTATCCCTGGTTTAGGTTCATATGACAGCCACTAGCAATCGCTCAAATCAAATATTCACACATAAATGAATTAACAATGATGGATTCCATGGATTCTACGTTAAGATGAATAGCTGACTTCCAGGTCACGAAGCAGATTTGTTCACTTTCGGAACTACATGTACTTATATTGTTGATTACTCTTAGTGATGTTCATACTCTTACATGTAACGTTTGTACCCTTTTTAATATGTTAAATCAGCATTGGAACTTTTCCATTATCTGATTTATCAGTGTCAATATGTAGTGTTTTATATGTGTGTATTTCATGGCATGAGTTGCCATCTTTACCATTTCTGATAATTCCTTTGAGGAATGGTGTTGCGCTATTTTAAAGATATTGTATATGTTTCTGTGTATATTGAATGTGCAATGATGAGATGTAAATAAAGATTCTATCTATATATCTGTACTTGCGCTTTTTTATATGATTTAAGTAAAGACAATGGTTCATTTTTACTTACTCTGCAATGACGAATAGGTCAATTCTATCAGTGAATGTGTGCAACTTTTGTCTTTTCTACATGTATCAACTAGGTATTACGATGAAATGTTTTGCTACGACAACTTATATGGGTATTATAACACAGTTGTATTAATACGAAGGCAACAAACATTTCTCACTGTATTCTCTGACTTCATAGCAATACAAATCTGTTATAATACCTACAACTCAGTGCAAAAAGAAACGCACATCGTGCTCAGGCGCAGATTAGGATACATTTTTTTCAGGAAAATTAGAAATGAAAGACCATATCTCAAGATTTATTTAATTCTGCAACAAGTTCAGAAAAAAATACATAAAAAAAATTGTGCTGCCGTTTAACCATTTCCCTCCTAATGACGCCAAAAAGCGTTTGCAAACAGTTCGAATCCTGATCAGACGCCGCGTAACGCGGCGTCTGATCAGGATCCAAACGGTTTGACACTCTTATCAATTTCATTTAAGTCATTCTACATTGAATTTTACTTTGAAACGATCTTGCAAACAACAAAATTGAAGCAGACGACAATAAGACGGTGAAGGGGTAAAAACCTCACGATTAATTTGGCAGCGAAAGAATTAACTACAGCTTGTTTAAAATACCGCACCGATTAGTGCAGGTTGTGATGCTACCAATTCAATAATGATTTAATAATAATTCACAAATACGTTCATTCTACATAAAACTAAGATTGTGATACAAAATGTGCGTTTCTTTTTGTACTGAGTGTATATTGCTTGTCGTAGCAATACAGTTTGATGATACATGTAATACTTAGTTGGCCCCCTGTGAATAAGACAATATGTTTGAAGTAAATGGGTTAATCGTTTGAAGCTTTGGCACACATATAAACGTCCTTTGAATTCAGTGTATCTGTGAAGAGTATATTTGGCCTTTGCAAACAGTACACACATAGAGGAGTCTTCTGGTCAGGGTTTGCACTGTTTTACAATTTGTTTATACATTGATAAAAACAACCCTAAATAGTCAAAACTGCTCTTAACGAAATTAGGAAGCGAACTTGTCCGTTTGGCTTTTCAGAGTTTTACAGTTTAAACATATTTTATTTCCAAAATTTAAAGATGGAAATGGGGTTGGGCCACAAGTTCCAAAAACATTAGTTACGGCCCTTCCCCTAGCAATTATTTACACAATACTGATAATGGCAAGTGATTACTATTAACCCATTTATGTACATTTTTTATAGTAGCAAACAGAAAAGATCCGGTCCTAAGGACTTGGGTTAGTCCTTGGGTTTTAATCATCACTATTTACTTTTGCCTTGATCCAGATACATGTACATATATTCCCTTATTGGGTAACTTTTACATTAACAAACAATGGACCAACAGGAGATAAGATTTTACGAATTTGTTCACCGTAAGAATTTAGACATTAAATGGGTTAACTACATCAATTGTTGTATTCTAAATCAAACAAGAAAGAAATAGAGACAGACAGAGAGACAGATAAAGAAGGAGAGTGAGAGGAAATCAGAGGGAAGAGGGTTGAACAAATGATTAGAAAGGTCGTTTTTGTCGATAGAAAGCTACCAATAACCCAATACTCAATAAATACGCACATACAGTACTGAACCTTATTAAATGAAATTGATAATCGCAAGCGAATTGCCATCGAATTGCAAGCGAATTGCCATCGAATCGGGCGCTTCAAAAAACAAATCCTACGTTTGAATATTTTTACGCGAATTTTCCGAAGCGGTTGTGACAAAAATGGAATCGAAAAAATTAACGAAGACATATTTGCGAACATTTGTGAGATACACCATTCAAGAAAACTTACCCGAGGGTAAAATTAGTATTTTGAATCGCAAGCGAATTGCCGTCGAATTGCAAGCGAATTGCCATCGAATTGCAAGCGAATCGCAAAAATTGTTAATTTAATAAGGTTCAGTACTGTACCATCAGACGCATTTAATTAGTTCATCCTCTAAAAACGTATTTCCTCTTTACACTGCCAATAACCCTTTACCCCATAGCCTGTTTCTAGTTTAGAAAATAGGTGACTACTTAAAGCAGGTTGAAAGTAAAGCAGAATATGCCTTAAGGCACATTCTGCTTTACGTTCAGCCTGCTTCAAGCTACCACCTGCTGGAATAAAGAAAATATTTCCTACGAAACATATGTATAACTGTATAAACTGGAACTATTTTCTTCAGCGGAGGAATAAATTGACTGCGATAAAAGGCGCTTCTATAAGGTAAAAGGTTAATATGCAAGATACAAACTTGTTTGTTATACTTTCAATCTGCTTTAAGGGGTCACCATTTTAAAAAGTAGAAACACACTATGGGGTCATGACTGAAACAAAAGCTTATTGAAAGTTGTGTTTCCGGCAGTTTGTCGATACAAAATAGGCACCATTACAACTAAATGGACTCGATATCAACGCTCTTTCTGCCTTACTCTGAGTTCAATGGTTATTTACAAACAGTTTGGATCCTGGTCAGACGCCGCGTAACGCGGCCTCTTATCAGGATCCAAACTGTTTGTCACTCATTCCAATATGTCTGAGTTTAAAATACATGAGATTTAAATAAGACAAAAGCAGACGACCAGAATTGTTTTAAAACTAATGACGTCATGGCAGTGAAGGGCATTAACCATTAAACTGCTCCCATTATCTTTGTTAATTGGCCACTCGATATAAATTGTCTTTTCACTGTCTCCGTTATCAGAAGAGTTCGATTTTCTAAGAACCGTTACAGTGGAGAAGGAGTTGTTCTTTCCAAATTAACGCGTTTACGCTAAATCTATTATTGAACACCATGTACAGTAAGTATAGATGTAGTTTTTCCAATAGATGCGTTTGCGCTAACATCATTATATCCTGTGCAAAGATATAGACATAAAGATATAGATAAAACACTTTGCGACAGAACATATAGTCTTATTGAACACGAGAGAGCACGGAGTGCAAATGTAACATGGTGAAAAAGTTGTGAACCAACTGGGACTCGAACCCAGGACCTCTGGCTTACCATGCCAACGCTCTAACCACTGAGCTACCGAGTCACCCAGAAAGGCTAATCAACCATTTCACCATATTCTCTACCCGGCTACATACAGTAAGGATATACGTATTTTTCCAATAGATGCGTTTGCGCTAACATTATTGTTTCCATTGCAAAGAGTTTGGAGCCCGATCAGAAGCCGGATGACCCAGATTCAGATCAGGCTCCGAACTGTTTGCAACGCTGGTCAAATTGACTTGAAACATTGTCAAAATGTTGTAAATGTATGCTCTTTAATGCATTACAGTGGAGAATGTGTTATTCTTTCCCAATAAACGCGTTTACGCTAAAACTATTATTTGCAGTGCAAACAGTTTGGAGCCAGATCAGACGCCGGGTAACCCGGCGTCTGATCAGGCTCCAAACTGTTTGCCACCAAGATAAACATGAAATATCAGAATTGTCAAAAAGTTGTACTTTTCTACGTTTTAGTGTTTTGCGTTTGCGTACGTTTGCGTTTAAACGGGAAAGAATAACAGATTCTCCACTGTAATTGCCGTTGCGTTAAAACAGGAAATAGTAACGTTTCCCACTGCAACGTGGCTGTCTCCAAACTGTTACAATGATCATATTTTGTTACATGTACAGTGGAGAATCTGTTATTCTTTCCCGTTTAAACGCAAACGTACGCAAACGCAAAGCACTAAAACGTAGAAAAGAACAACTTTTAGACAATTCTGATAATTCATGTTTATCTTGGTGGCAAACAGTTTGAAGCCTGATCAGACGCCGGGTTACCCGGCGTCTGATCTGGCTCCAAACTGTTTGTATTGTAAATAATAATTTTAGCGTAAACGCGTTTATTGGGAAAGAATAACACATTCTCCACTGTATGTTTTCTGCTGACCTGTGGCAGGTTACAGCCTAGTAGCCAATATCGAGGTCTTTATCCCTTTCGGCGCCAAATTATTCGAGAGACTTTTACCTTTCCACCAGTTCATTGTCGTCTGATTCAAAATTATTGTCTGCAAGATCGTTTCAAAGTTAGATTTAAGGTTGTATGACTTTAGAAATATCAATAAGAGTGTTAAACAATTTGGATCCTGATTTGAAATGAGCCGCTTATCTCGAACACAGGTGCCCCTTGGCATGCCATATGCTGACTAGCAACTCATTTGCTGATTTCTTTTCCATAAGAATACTATACTCAGCAAAAATAGAACCTCTACATGGGATGCTGATGCGTATAATTCTGTCTCCATTTCTACTTTGTATCAATATCTTGCAAATTTACGACAATGGTGATGAAAAATCCAAATTTTTTCCAACTTTTATTTACATCTATGCATAAGTCCCGCGGATAGTGAGAAACATTAGCATTGTAATTATAACTCAAAGTAAAACTGAACAACAAAAAGTAAACAATTTAAGGGAAAACGGCTACACATAGTTTTCAAAATATTGTTCTTCTGAAAATGAGTTGTAACTCAAAAGACGGTGTTTTATCGTAGAAAAAGACGTTTTTATGATCACAGAGCTGGCGACTCGAAGTATAGCAGAGCTTTGGCTAAAAGGTCGCATAGTTTAATACCAGATAAAACATAGATAAAACATAATAAAACAATTATAATCATAGAGAAAATCGGGTCAATATATCATCTAGTGTCTATGCCCTGGAGTAATTCTTCAAATTACACCATTCTATTGTACAGTGGAAAAGACGTTATCTTTCCCAATAAACGCGTTTACGCTAAAACAGTATGTGAGCAAGATCAGACGGACCGGCGTCTGATCAGGGTCAAAAGTGTTTGCTTCGCATACTAATTTGAATTGTGATTCTGATGAGACATTTACAAAATGTGTACACTATTCTGCATAACGTTTGCGTTTAGTGAGCGTTTCAACGGAAAAATATTTCAAAATATGTCTTCTCTACTGTGCATACAGTGGAGAATCTGTTATTCTTTCCCAATAAACGCGTTTACGCTAAAACGTTTATTTCTACTGCAAACAATTTGGAGCCAGATCAGACGCCGGGTAACCCGGCGTCTGATCAGGCTCCAAACTGTTTGCCACCAAGATAAACATGAAATATCAGAATTGTCCAAAAGTTGTACTTTTCTACCTTTTAGTGCTTTGCGTTTGCGTACGTTTGCGTACGTTTGCGTTTAAACGGGAAATTATAACAGATTCTCCATTGTACATACAGTTGTGAAAACGTTATATTTCCCGTTTAAAAGCAAACGAAACGCAAACACGATTCAAATCTGAAATGTAGAACATAACTGGTTATTTAACTTTCTAAAGAATTTTGTGAATCTGACTGACAGAGTTTGGAGCTTGATCAGAAGCCGGGTTTCCTGGTGCTGATAATTCAGGCAATTTATCGTCTGATCAGGATCTCAATTGAAAGCAATTTAGATAGAGATACCGTCAAATGAAAATGATGAATACAAATAAGGATAATGTATAGTGCTTCTTCGTTACAATGACCATCCTTACAACAATGCTTTACGCTGTCCCCAAAACAAGACAATTATGTTCAACGCTTTAACTGCTGCACTATCGCTTGCTTAAAATTGTCGTTTGATGTTTTTTTTGTCCTAGTTACATAGTTGACATTTGAACAGAAGAGACAGAACGAGTGAAAACCAATTTAAGCGGCGTCTACTCTTCGGATATCAATTGTCCCTCCCTATAACAACTTTCTCCGAACAACACACCCAATATGTGTCTCTCATTGGGTTTGGTTTTAGAGAGGAGGTACTGTACCTTGAAACAGGTCAAAAATACAAAACATACGATATTGCGACAGCTCAAAAGCATCCTTGCCATGATTTGCGCAACTTGGATACTATTGGGAAACAGTTTGGATCCAGATAAGACGCGACACCAAGTTAGAATCCTAACTATGTTTACTTTCATTTTATCGTTTTGTCAAAAAGTGGTAAAACTACTTTTTGTACATTTCGCAGACGCCATTTTGCTAAACATGCAAATAGGAAACATGCAAAAGGATACTATGAAGGTTATCATTTCATCTAAAAGCGTCCCTTATATAATGTACAGTTGAGAAAACATTATCATTTCCCGTTTAAAAATCGCAAACGGAACGCAAGCGCATCGCAATAAATCGTAGAAGGACCCATGTATTGACAATCTTGAATGTTCTTTTAAATATGAATGGCAAACAGTTTGGAGCCTGATCAGACGCCGGATTATCCGGCGTCTGATCTGGCTCCAAACTGTTTGCAATGAAAATAATAGTTTTAGCGTAAACGCGTTTATTGGGAAAGAATTACGTGTTCTCTTCTGTATCATCTCATATATAAGTAATTGTTGGTCATTATAGGAGTGAAAGGGAAAAGTGGTTCATACAACTGTAACATCACAGTATAGGAGAAGAAAATGCTGAAAAATATAGCATTGCTTGCCTTCTGTGCGCTTGCAGGTAAGGTTTTATTTAACCCATTACCAATAGCCTTTTAGAGACACGTGACTACTTAAAGTAGGTTGAAAGTAAAGCAAAATGCGTTAAGGCGCATTCTGCTAACTTTCAGCCTGCTTAAAACTACCAGCTGCTAGAATATGGAAAATATTTCTTACCATACATATTCATTACTTTATAAATCGGAATTTTTTTTTGCAGTTAAGGAATATTTTAGAGACGTAGAAAGGCGTATTCAGATTGGAATGGGTTAAGATGATAATGAAGTTTTACCAGTGTATTATCGAGCAATATAATACGGTTAGAATGTGAGATGCGTTAAGTATTTAAGTCACGAGGAAGTATTTACCCGGCGTCCGATATGGCTCCAAACAATGTTTGCAATGACATTCATAACAGTTTTATCGTAAACGCGTTTAGTGGGAAATAACAACGTTTTCTCCCGTATACAGTTATATTTGATGATAAGTTGTCAAACCTTTTGAATACGTTTATGCAAAAGAGGAGAATACGTTATTCTTTCCCGCTAAATGCAAACTAAACGCAAACGCATTGTCATAAAATGTAGAAAACCACAACTTTTTGACAATTTTGAAGTTTCATTTCAATCTGAGACGCAACAGTCGGATACCTGATCAGACATCGGGTTACCCGGCGTCTTATCTGGCTCCAAACTGTTTGCAATGAAAATAATAGGTTGAGCGTACACTTGTTTGTTGGGAAAGAATAACGTTTTCTCCACTGTACAGTGGAGAATGTGTTATTCTTTCCCAATAAACGCGTTTACGCTAAAACTATTATTTCCAATATAAACAGTTTGGAGCCAGATAAGACGCCGGGTAACCCGGCGTCTGATCAGGCTCCAAACTGTTTGCCACCAAGATAAACATGAAATATCAGAATTGTCCAAAAGTTGTTCTATTCTACGTTTTAGTGCTTTGCGTTTGCGTACGTTTGCGTTTAAACGGGAAAGAATAACAGATTCTCCACTGTAAAACCCTTACGCCCATAGCAAAATGTATGGAATGGGTATACTAATTTTAGTGTAAATGCGCGAAAGAATAACGTTTCTCCTCTGTTTGCGTTTAGTTTCGTTTAAACCGGAAATAAGTTTCATTACTGTGCCGAGAATTGCTTGCATATTCTTTCTGATTGAAGTTACAAAAATTGGCGATTTGATTCGACTGCATTAATTTTCACGTCCCAAACGGATTTGTTTTCTCTTGAGGCCGCCAGTTTTTGAAACAATTTACCCAATCAGGGATGATCAGAAATCTAGGTCAATGGCCACTTGCTTGAAATGCAGTACTCTCATTGGTCAATAGGACGAAATGGCATACACTATTGTTCTGTCGTTTTTTGCACACTTATATTTGAGTTTAAATTCTGCAAAACAATGAGATACAGTCTGAATTATTGCGGTTACTATGTCATAACTTCTAAATTAAGCGTGGATAATCTGTAAATTTAGAATATTGGAAGTTCTGGTTATAACATGACACATGATAACATGTTAAGTTTATATAATGATGACTGTACACAAAAAAAACTTTAACCTGCGACGGATATCTTTTTTAGATATAAGTATTGTTTCTTTTGCAGTGGAGGCTGAGCGAGAATGGTCTTCTTCTAGAAGTAAACGTTCTTCGGGTTTGATAGTCGACGGTCAGAATGCTGGCAAAGGAAAATACCCAGAATTTGCAATGTTATTTCGAAATGGCACCTTTCAATGCGGCGGGACCATCATTGATAAGAATTCTATCCTTACAGCGGCCCATTGTCTAGTTTTCAGTGACAACCCGTACGTACATGTATTACCTACAACTCCTTCACGTTCAAAGGGATACATGTATCACGCATGCAAACATTTTGCTTCAGATTGTTCCCTTTAACCAATACTGTATGATATAGTTTATATTTGAAAGTTAGTATTTTTTTCTTTCTCAATAAGCTAAATTATTCGGTCATACCTGCATTTTGAGACCACGATTAATTATATTACTAATAATGCCTGAATAGTGATATATTGTTGATGGTTCAACATTTCGGATTTGGACGCATTTTAGCATTTAAAGTGGTTACAGTGGAGAATCTGTTATTCTTTCCCGTTTAAACGCAAACGTACGCAAACGCAAAGTACTAAAACGTAGAAAAGTACAACTTTTGGACAATTCTGATAATTCAAGTTTATTTTGGTGGCAAACAGTTTGGAGCCTGATCAGACGCCGGGTTACCCGGCGTCTGATCTGGCTCCAAACTGTTTGCACGGCAAATAATAGTTTTAGCGTAAACGCGTTTATTGGGAAAGAATAACAGATTCTCCACTGTATCATTTAGCATTTGTAGATAGCCCTATAGGTAATTGGATTGCCACGTGTTTCTTTCTATGCAGACATTTCTACCTTTGAGAAAAATTGATCAGGATACCTCTGATGTTTACGTGTGATTTCAGTAAATTAATGCTTCATCAATATGCGTAAAAACTACTGTCAATATCTGAATGTTTGAACTGTAGGAGAACAAACTTTGAAAAATAACTATTTGACGTGTTCCCTTTATTGACGGATACTATGTTGTTTTCATGGTTTTTTTTGTACTACTTGCTCCTTTTTATCTATTTTATGGAAATATAAGTATAACCCAACAAATTAATTAAATTACAAAGCTGAAAATGGTTATTCTGAGATGTTATGATCAAAAGTACGTGTCTCCGGATAATTAGGGCTATACCCAAAAACGAGCTAGATCTATTAAGAAAAGGGTTTATACTAGCAACATGCAAAATTTAAAAAAGAAATAGAATGTTTTGAAAATTCTCAGAAACTGCCGCGATATTTTTTAAAAACGAAATATTTGAAAATTCCTTCGTCATCGAGATGCATACATGTACATGTACACGCGTAGATACTAGAAAAAAGAAAATACATATAGGTGAGTCTTCTCTATCTAGATATGTGCTCGTCATCTGGATACTTATTTGTTGTACATGTATTACTCGGTCTTTTAAATAGCGTAATTGTGATGACATTTATACCATCACCTATTGACCGTTTCATTAGCGAAACAATGTAATTAGGTGATACCTCTTTAATATTAAAATAAAAAACTTCGAACATCTAAGAATCTTTGAAAAGTGCTCGCTATACTATTGGTGTTATTGAAAAGTAGACGGAATGATAAATGGAAAATTTAGCAAAACCTTTTTATCACGAAATGCATGTTTCAACCAATCATACACGGCTTTCAGACATAATTTAGCCGTTACTTTTTTGTTTATTCATAATGAAACAAAAGCGATATGAAACAAGTCATTTGATTCGCTACTGCTACATCGGATGTTTCTTTATTGATCAACCAATGAAATTGCTCGTCAGAAAGATGGTTTTTTTTCAAAACAAACTTGAGATGCGCTCATGATCTCAACGTGACACATATTTTATCAAAAATAATTCTACTAATTTGAAACAGTTTGTATATTTAGACTTTGTTAATGAGTATGGTGTAGTTGATAATCAATGAACCAGTTTTTGTGTAGGTTAAATATGTTGTGTTTGAATATTCTGGAAATGCTGCAATGTGTGATTGAGTTATAGTTTAATAAAAGGTTTGGGTTTATCAAGTCTGCATTTACGTATATCATAGTCTGCCGATTTTTACAATTACCTCCCTGTTCATCGAGTCACAAGTCGGCCATTAACATACGGCGCTAGTAGCAGCCATGGCACATTGACTTATTTCCCTAATTCCCCATTTCAATCACCTGGGTGAAGTGGAGCAATGTAGGGTTAATGTTTTGCTCAGAAAATAATCAGTGACCCTGACAGAGCTCGAACCAGGAACCTCTCGCTTCCTAGTCGAACGTCCTACATATACCACCGACATATTTGGTAACGTAATACTAAAAATACTCTTCCGAACATATAATGGTAAGGTAGCATTTCTTACTGCTGCTATATAGTAACTAGATCTTTGTTACATAAAGTAATTAACAGAGAATTAATACCGTTTTGAGTTCAGGGCTGCCATTTCTCCGGATTTTTCTAAAGTATTCGGATTTTTATCCTGACAGATCGTAGCTTAAAACAAGCTAAAAGTAAAGCAGAATGCGACTTAAGGCGCATTCCGATTTACTTTCAACCTGTTTCAAGCAGGCATGTGTCTTCAAAACAAGAAACCGACTATGGGGTAAAGATCCGATTAGTAAAATTGCGTCTGCAAAATTGAAAATTAGAAATCTTAGATTTTTATGATCAACTTATGGCAGCCCTGCGAGTATTGAACAGTTGGGATCTTTATAAGACACCGCGTTAAAAGGCATCTGATCTTGATCTAAACTGTTTGCGAAAAAAGTTTGTATCTAGTTGAAGGAAGTAAAGGCTTAACACTATATGTACGGTTTTGCAGAGACGACTACCAAGTTGCTGTTGGGAAATACAGACTAAGCAGGGACGATGGCGACGAGCAGTACTTTGATGTTAAACGTATATCCGCGGTAAGTTATGAACTCCTTCACAGCATTATTCTGAGTACCCTGCAGCGTGTTCAGATATTGTAATTGGAGCCCAACGTTCTTTAGCGTGCAATCAACCCTTAATAGTACGACATCTAATGTTCTACAGTACTCTCCAATACTACATCATTGTGCCCCAATGTTTAATTCCTTTTCAAGAGTACGAGTGTCGGAAAAGAGACACGCAAAAGTGTACTAATAAACTGAAATGCATCAAGTTTAATGCATACAATAATAAGATTTAAGTATAATATTGTACGCTGCTTTTTAATACATAAATTATAGGAAAATGTTGGTTTATTAACTCGGTACCGTTCGCTGTGGCTCGTGTACTCATTTGGACGCAATTTTGAAATTCAAGTTCACTTTGGCAAACGACCATCGAATTTGTCCTTGTAGCTGGCCAACGATATCATGCAAACGTGTCGGTTTTTTTTAATTGTCACGATCGGGGGCCATCGATGAACTCTGGTTCGGTAACTGAAAACGCTACTTGTTGTTACCGGTTGCCAGCTTGATCGATCGGCTATCGGTTCTATTGATTTGGTCTCACTCGATTATTTTCCGATTATTACTTGGTTGACTAAAAGGCAACTTTACCTCCCCCCTCCGCACACCCAGACCATACCATCGCACGTCTTAATATCATCTCAGTTCTTCGGTGTTTTTTTTGGTATTGCTGTACAGTGGAGAATGTATTATTCTTTCCCAATAAACGTGTTTACGCTAAAACTATTATTTAAAATACAAACAGTTTAGAGCCAGATCAGACGCCGGGTAACCCGGCGTCTGATCAGGCTCCAAACTGTTTGCCACCACGATAAACATGAATTATCAGAATTGTCTAATAGTTGTTCTTTTCTACGTTTTAGTGTTTTGCGTTTGCGTACGTTTGCGTTTAAACGGGAAAGAATAACAGATTCTCCACTACAGTTGTTTTTCGTACCATACCGGAACCACACAAATACATGTATGTATACATGTGATTCTTGAAACTCCTATGTTGTACAACAAATACTTAGGTGAATAAATAGAGGATAACTGTTTTTTTCAGTGTAAGATCGAAATTTAATCCATTGAGTGAACATCAGACGTTATATTGTCACGAGTGGCGAAGCCACGAGTGAAAATATAACAGTCTGATGTTCACGAAATGGATTAAATTCGATCTTGCACTGAAAAAACACAGTTATTCTATTTATTTATGCTTTTAAGCCACTTTTTAAACGAAATTGTTTAAAAATTGAAAGCGAACGTACATTATTTATCCCGTGTTGAGCCCCACGTTTTATGTCGAACACATGTGCGTGACAGTTGGCGGTATAATGACGTCACTTATTTGTTGATTTGACGTCATCCGAATGACTTCGTTGCTCCCGAGTTTGGATTCGTGCTCTTCCGGTGAGTAGTTCGCGACAAATCGGACTGCCGGAATTTAACGATAAGACACGATTGACTACGATACTTGGGGAGCCCTACGGGGAAAATTCATAATAAAAGCGATTGGTGATAATCCACTGCAGTGGATTACCAAGTGATCATCCACTGCTATTTCGTGGTAATCCACCGAAAAGCATAAATAAAAGATAATCATGTTCTGTTCTGTTCTAAACAGAATAACAACTTTTTTCACACTGACTCCTCGGGTCATCGAAACACTTCAAAATCTATTTTCGCATTCTAATGATGCGTTCTGCTGTGGGAATGCATTAGCATTAGCGTCTGGATTGAGAAAAGATTGCGAAAATCGAAGAAGAGGCATTTTCGTACTTTAAGTTTTTACTGTGAAATATGAATAGGGGGGATTTCTATATTCCATCGAAAGTTAAAATTTTTTTGGGGTACAGTTTTCTTTATATAAACTATTACATGTATATTACACAAGAATTATACAAAGATTGGCCCAGTTTTTCCCATATACTAACTTTAGAGACTATCGACGCTAAATTTAGAAATGATGACACAGTTACATCAATAATTTAGACTGTTTCTCATTTTCGACTATATCGCATGTTTAAACTCAAAGATAATTGTGCCAAAAACAACAGATCACCAGTCTAGGCCATTGCGGCCTATTGGCCAATGAGAGTGCTGCAGTTCACGCAAGCGGTTATTGACCAAGATTTCTGACCATTGCTGATTTTTAAAATCGTTTCAACCTGGAGGTCAAAAGAGAAAACATTCGCGTCTAAGGTCGCTAGTCGAAGTTTAATCATGTAGTAATAGCATTCTGTTGTTAACGACTCGTTTAACAAAACTTGCCCCAGGCAAATATTGCGTTCTATCACGGTACGTGGCATGCGAGATTTAGTAAAATGCCCTCATTAACAAAACAATTGGCATGATTGCATTTCGTTTGCAGATTTACGTTAAAACTAATCGTCGTATTCATGGTCGTCATTATTTGATTATTATTTGTGCAGTAGAAAATACGATTGTTTTTCCCCCAAAACGCCTTTGCGTTACAACTATTATTTTCATTGCAAAAAATATGGAGCAAGATCAGACACCCGGCGTCTGATCATGCTTCAAATTGTTTGCCATTCAGATCAAAATGAACATCGGAGTTTTCGAATTTTTATTTCAATGCGTTTTTGCTTTATTTGCGTTTAAATGGGAAATAAAATCGTCTTCTCCACTGTTTTAACACTCCGACAGTAATTTCTTCTATTTTTTTTCAGGACAATTACACATTCCCGAATGACGATATCGCTATTATACATCTCAAAGGAAAGATGACGTACAATAAATATGTTCAACCGATGACACTAGCAAGAAGTTCGTTGAATCATCATTACATCTGTAGCGCGTTCAATTACCATTGATTGCTGTTTATGTTAGCAGTTTGTGCCCCGTGTGCAACGTGCAGAGTACAGTAGAGAAAACATTTTCTTTCCAAATAACCCCGGTTACGCTTAGCAAACAGCTTCGAGCCAGATCAGACGCCGGGTAAACCGGCGTCTGATCAGGCTCCAAACTGTTAGCCACTCAAATTAAAACTGGGCTTCAGGCAAATCTAAAACACTTATGCAACATTGCATCCACCCGGCCTCAACACTATGAAAAAAGTAGAAACGGTACTTACCTATTGTCCAAAAGAAGAATGCAAAAATAGAAAATAAACAAATTAGTGTTATAACTTTTAATCCTGTCACACATTAAAACATCACCTAATACAGCGCTCCCTCTCTACAAAGACACCCGATGGGAAACAACAACTGTTTGCGCTAGAGGGAGTCGTTATATGGAGGGAATTTGGCTTTAACTTGCAAACAGCTTGAATCTAGATCAAACGCCGCGTAAAGCGGCGTCTGATCAGTATATAAGAAATGTGCCACTCGTCATTATGTTTTTTTTTTGTCAAAATGTTTCATATGTAAATTTAAAAATACCAGAAGACGACAATTTTAAGTAGACTATATTGCAGACGTGGACAAAGGTTTGACATATTTATACTGTTTTGGAACAACGGAAAATGTCGTTGTAGGGAGGGATTCGTTGTTGGGAGGTCCGTAGTAGAGAAGGAGTACTGTAATACCTTAATACTAGAGAAGAGTAAAGAATACGTTATTATTTCCGGCTATAAACGCAGATGCCACGCAATACTTTGGATATCGAAAACAATATTGTTTTGATTTATTTTACGATTTTATTTTAATTTGAGTGGCAAACAGTTTCCGACCTTTTCATACTCCAAGTTACCGGCATTTTATCTGGCTGCAAACTGTTTGCATTGAATATATAGTGGAGAAAACGTTCTTCTTTGCCGTTTAAAACAATCGAAAAGCAAACGTAAAGCACTAAAATAAACAAATGAACAGTTTTTTTTATAAGTCTGACTATTCATTTCAAATCTGAGTGGCAAACAGTTTGGTGACTGATCAGACGCAGAGCAACCCGGCGTCTGATCAGGCTCCAATATGTTTCATTGGAAACAATAGTCTTAGCGTAAATGCGTTTATATGGAAAGAATAACGTGTTTTACACTGTAGTAGCTTTAGCATAAAATGTTTACTGGGAAAGAGTAACGTCTTATTCACAGTATGGAACCACAAGAAGACTGAATATTGCCTGTCCTTTGATCTCTGCTTTATTCATTACTGACATGTCAACACAATCAAACTATAAACCCTTAACAACATAAAACAACAGCAAAAACAAGTCCATCTGTTAATCAAATGCCTAAGTATCCGATTCCAAAATATATGCTACATGTACATGTATGTGCATCAGTGTTAATCATGAACGATATTACATGTATTCTGAAATTATTTTCTTTTCCTCTAGGGCCTACAGTTTAACCTCATTATTGCGACCACTAATGGCTGTATAATGAGACAGGTGACAGCTTAAAGCCGCATTGTGTTTTTGGGAAACCTGCATAAAACGGTTGTTTGGGATCCCATTAGAACTACATGGGACGTGATTCTTTCATTAAAAGCGGCTTTATCTAAGAAATTCGCTTTTAAATTTTTATTTATAATTTTTTGGTGCTAGCACAATTTAAAGAGCCTCCCTGTAAATGGAAAGAAGGACAACTCTGTAAATACAGGGCTCCGGATAACGGAAGTATTTCGATTACTAAACTCTTTATTTCTGCTTTTAAACCCAATGGTGTCATACTCATTAGAATCGTCTCGAAGAGACGGTTTAATCAGTAGTAACACCGTAGCATTCGGTGCTGAAATGGGTGAGAACATGTTGGATTTGTTCAGTTTATTCCTCTTATCTGGAGCCGGATGAAATGAAGAATGTAACCCTTATTCTGCTGCTAAGACGTCTGCTTTGACATTGTCGTGTGCAATATTTGTTCAGTTTAGATTTATGCATATTTTTGATTAAACAAACCTTAAGACGAGTGTCAAACAGTTTGGATCCAGATGAGACTCCGCGTTACGCGGTGTCTGTTTTAGAGTCAAACAGTTGCGACCAGTAGGCACAGGATTAAACTATGAGATAAGGTCCCCACGTGTAAATAATTAATCACGGTGGTAAGCGTGTACAATCCAATACGGGGGATCTTGCTGAAAATGACTGTTTCAGCCTTGTCTTCTCTCTAACTCAACCACCTATTTTTGGATCTTCACCAAACTTGCTATAAATGTTTATTAGTATAGAATCTAGCTCAATTTTGATAACTATTAAAGTCGCATGAGGCATGTCTGAGTTATTGCCCTTGAATAATTAAAAAAAATGACTGTTTCAGCCTTTTCTGCTCTCTAACACATACACTTTTTATTGGATCTTCACCAAACTTGCTGGCATTGTGTATTTGTTTTAAATATAGATCAAGACAAAAATCGAATACAGCTGACTGAAAATCCTTCAAGAGGTAAAGGAGGTATGGAGTAGTCATTTATTACTTTACTTATTACCAACACGGCCAAGATGAAGCACATGCAACTATTGGCCAAATAGTTGTTTTAAATAGAATAAAAACAGTTCCTGTTACAGAGTTGACAGGGCTAAAATAAGGATGAAATATCAGATTTTTAATAATTGAAGAACCGTAACTCCAACATGCCTTCAGCGATTTGGGTATTCATAGAACTGGACTAAGTTTTTATCCAATATTATTTTCAGCAAATTTGGTGAAGATCCAATTAAAACCGTTTGAGTCAGAAAGCTGACAAGCCTGAAGTATGCAATCTATAATAATTCAAGGGCAATAACTTCAACATGCCTTGTGCGATTTTGGTAGTTAAGATTATGAACTTGATTTTATATTAATAAACATTTTCAACAAGTTTGGTGAAAATCACAAAAAAGTTATTTGTGTTAGAGAGGAAATAATGGTGAAACAGGTATTTCTAAATACATAAAGGACAATAACTCAGACATGCCTTATGCGATTTAAGTAATAATCAAAATGAACCTATATTTTGTATAAATAAAAAATTTCAGCAAGGTTTTGTTAAGATCCGAAAAGAAATGTTTGTGATAGAGAGCAAAATATTCTGAAACATTAATTTTTAATAACTAAAGGGCAAAAAACTCAGACATGCCTTATGCGATATAAGTACTATTCGAACTGGAGATATATTTTATATTTATAAACATGTTCAGCAAGTGTGGTGAATATCCGATAAAAACTGTATGTGTTAGAGTGCAAAAAAACCCTGAAACAGTCATATTTTAATAATTAAAGGACAATAACTCAGATATACATTATGCGATTTTAGTAATATTCAAACTTAACCTTGATTTTATATTAATAAACATTTTCAGCAAATTGGGTGAAAATCAATAAAAAGCATTTATGTTAGAGAGCAAAAAATGGTGAAACAGTCCTTTTTAATACATTAAGGGCAATAACTCAAACAATCATTATGGGATTTTAGTAATAATCAAACTGAACCTAGATTGTATGTAAATAAAGAATGTCAGCAAGTTTGTAGAAGATCCGATGAAAACTCTTTGTGTTAGAGAGCAAAAAGGGCTGAAACAGTCATTTCTAATAATTCAAGAGCAATTACTCCGACATTCCTTATGCGATTTTACTAGTATTCACATTTAACCATGATTTAATATCAATGAAAATTTTCAGCAAGTTTGGTGAAAACTCAATAACAAGAATTTGTGTTAGAGATAAAAACTGGCTGAAAACAGTCATTTTAATACATAAAGGGCAAAATAAACTTAGATATGCCTCATACGATTTTAGTAGTTATCAAACTAAACCTAGATTTTATACTAATGAACATTTTCAGCAAGTTTTGTGAAGATCCAATAAATGTATTTGTGAAAGAGAGCAATAATTGCTGAATCACTCATTTTTAATACAAAAATGGCAAAAACGCAAACATGCCACATGCGATTTTAGTAGTAATTAAAATGGACCAAGATTTTATAATAATAATAAATTTCAGTAAGTTTGGTGAAGATCAACTAAAAAATGCTTGTTTTAGAGAGCAGAAAATGCTGAAACAGTCAACTTTTAATACATAAAGGGCAAAACGTCTTACATGCCTTATTCGATTTAAGTAGAAATTTAACTGTACCTAGATTTTATATAAAAGAACATTTAATGCAAGTTTGGTGAAGATCCGATAAAAACTCTTTGTGTTAGAGAGCAAAAAGGGCTGAAACACCGTTGTGACGAAATGTGACTCATTTTATAGCAATCGTTCGCACCCGGTGATATTGAACCCAGCTGTTCCACGTGCCACTAATCCGTGTGGTAATATTTATGTCAGACGATCTACTTTCGGTTTGTTATGGTTTTAAATCGCTTTTTTGGTGATTTAGGTCTGTCTTCAACATTTCATAGATCAGTTTGGCCCATTAGAATGTTCAAGCATTATTATTAACCGTTATTGTATTTCGCACATTAAAAAAGGTCTGAAAACACAATGGGACTTTAAAGCTAGGCAATAGTACCTGCTTTAAGCAGTCACGTGTACTTAACATCTAATAATTAACACAATTGTGTGGTCGTAATAGAGAGGTTTCACTGTATATTTTTGCAGGTGCAAAGGATGAAAATTTTACAAGCTGCTATGTGATTGGAATGGGGTATATCTCGGAGACAATTGTAGATGGCGAAGACATACGTAGGTGGCGCTGTTTTATTCTGTAAAAACAGGGTCTTAGCGGTATATAACATAAAATAATCTTTATTTGGCATTAAATAGCACAATGGCATTGTTATAGACAGTATAGATGTTACAGTGGATAAACGTTATTCTTTCCCAATAAACGCGTTTACACTAAAACTATTATTTGCAGTGCAAACAGTTTGGAGCCAGATCAGACGCCGGGTAACCCGGCGTCTGATCAGGCTCCAAACTGTTTGCCACCAAGATAAACATAAATTATCAGAATTGTCCAAAAGTTGTACCTTTCTACGTTTTAGTGCTTTGCATTGCGTACGTTTGCGTTTAAACGGGAAAGAATAACAGATTCTCCACTGTGTACATTCAAAGGTAGGACATGTAAGTTTTAATGATAACCAATTACAGAGAAGGTTTTAATGTTGACATAGAAATACGAGTGTGAGATAGAAGAGTACTCATTAGGATAAAAACTGTAATTATTAATATAATAATATACTAGTATATGAGTGATCATTATTTATCATTGTTGATAAACGAGTTAACTAAAATAATATGACGCGAGCCTTGGCTCGCGTCATATCAATTTTAGTCAACGACTTTGTTAAAAAATGTAAGTAATGAGCACTCATGTGAGGTTCTATTTATCCAATACTCTTTTTAAACACCCATTAAATAAACCGAAAACCGTAGTTTGTAGTGTTTCTGCTATATAGATTTTCGTCAAACTTGACGTTGTTTACCGTAACATCATTGCAAATTACGTCAATTGATCGCCCGCTACACGCAGCGCTTGTAGCCAAGATACAATGTATTCTACAAGTAGATTACGATATATATAAAATGGCTTTATTTCACTCCCATACCGCAAGTTATGTGATAAAGCGAATGTTTGAATGTATGTCTGAGCATCCGTGACTCGCACGTTTACATATAAAGTGCGTATACAGTTGAGAACATATACTTTCCCGTTTCGACGAACGTAAATGCAAAAGAATTGCATTAAAATGTTTGAAATTTCAATTTCTTACAAATGTTATTTAGTCTTTAAAGCTAATGGGCAAACAGTTTAGATCCTGATCAGACGCAGCGTAAGAAAAAAAATGTTTGTAAATGTGCCTTTTAACCCTTTACCCCATAGCCTGTTTCAAGTGTTAAAGAAAGTTAACCACTTAAAACAGGATTAAAGTAAAGCAGAATGCACCTTAAGGTACATTCTGCTTTACTTTCAACCTGCTTAATGGTAACAGCTGCTTGAATGTAGAAATTAATTCTTATATTATATAATCATGACTATATAAATTCGAACTATTTTCTTCAGTGGAGGAAAAAAGAAAGGCGTAAAAATGCGTATTTATGGGGAAAGGGTTAAATGTTTTTTTCACTGTACATTGTGTTTATATTTGCAGCCGTGTACGAACTTCCAAGAGTACTGCAGGAAATGGAAACTGCTTTTCAAAGTACCAAAAGGTGTAAAAGACTTCATCCATCAAAATTGGATCTCCCTAGAAGTACCTTCACGAACAAACACTTGTGCACCCTCGACAAGGACTCCGGGCCATGCTGGGTAAGTATTGACACAGAGGAGAATATAAGAATCCACCATGAGAGTGTTGATAAAGGATAGGAATTTCTCCCACGAGGGTCAAAATGCATCTAGGAACGAGGCTTGCCGAGTTCCTGTGTGGATTTCCTGACCCTGCTCCACATTAGACTCCGGGTAACCCGGCGTCTGATCAGGCTCAAAAATGTTTTCCACTCAGTCTCAAATGAATTGTGAGAAATGTCAAATAGTTGTTTTCAACATTTCATTGCATTGGTTTGGCGTTTCGTTTGAGAAAATCGTATTTCCTCTTTGTGACGTCACTTATGACGTCAGAATCACGTTATCTCCACTTTACAAATGTCTGGTTCTTTTGCTGCTTTTCAGGGAGATAGCGGAAGTCCAGTTGGATGCTTCAATGCCGAAGGAACATATGTTCAGATGGGTATTCTCTCTTATGGTAGCCAATTATGCCTGGATGGAGTGAACGTGTACACACGCGTGAGCCAATACAAGCAATGGATCAAGGACAACCGTTAACTCGGGCTTTACACCCTCAAACACGCACGCCTGACAAAACAAAACAGTGTAGAAAATAACTTATTTTGAATTTCTAACGATTTACTTAAATCTCAGTGGCAGACAGATTTGACCTTGGTCTGACAACGGAATTATCCAGCGTCTGTTACAGCTGATGAACAATGAGTTTGCAACGAATATAATAGTTTTGGCTTAAGAATAACGCCGTCTCCACTGTAACCGAAGAAGACTAGAAATATCCAGGACAGTGAAGAAAACGTTATTCTTTCCCGTTTAAACGCAAACAAAACGCAAACGCACTGCAATAAAATGAAGAAATGGACAACTTTTGGACAATTCTGAATGTTGATTTTAACCTGGGCAGCTAAACGGTTTGGATCCTGATCAGAAGCCGGGTTACCCGGCGTCTGTTCTTGCTCCAAACTGGTTGCATTGAAAATTATATTTAGCGTAAACGCTGTTATTGGAAAAGAAAAACGTTTTCTCCACTGTACCTTTTACATATACAATAAAATAAGAATTATTCATAATCAAAACCAGTTTTGCGATTGTATTTGTGACCCCTTTTGCGCTCCAAGCTTCATAAAAAGAGGAAACTAACTTCATTGATGACGTTACTACAAAACAACGTCGGGTTTTCACCCATCTACATTATAGGAATAAACAACATCTTTTTGCCGTTCATGACGGTATGAACACATTAGCTTCGCAGGGGGTAAGTTTCAAAAACGCCCAAAGGGCGTTTACGATAAACTTCCCTTACGAAGCTTATGTGTTCATACCGCGTGAACGGGAAAAATATGATGTTTATTCCTTATATTTATATTTTTATTTTCTGTCTTGTCCATTTAATTTGTATGTTGACCAGATTTGTTTCCATGTATAAAAATATATCATATACCGGCCAAATAGGTTCGATATATGTAATCCTGGATGTAACGGCCATTCGATCTCTATAATATGCGGTATGATAAGTAGTCCAATATACATGTTTCGGAGTTGATTACAAAGTCAAGCTTTTACGCAGTAAACTGTTGCTGTGTGCTTAACGAACGCTTATAAGACATTTAGAATAAACTATGAACTTAAATATCTAATATTAAAGGTTATTTAAAAAAGATAGACCGCGCATGTTAAGTTCCGCCTAATTACACGCCATAGCAACCATTAGCTGGTCGCCTGGTTGGTATCTCTCCGGCAAAGACCCCGCCCTCTTTTTAACTGGCTGGAACCAGTTTCGTTTGTAGGTTCATTGAGGGATGACCTGCATATTCTTAAAACGATTACATAAAGACTTTACAGAGTGAATGTAAATATTTCAGAATGACTTAAAAGGCTGTAATGAACGGGCTATTACAGTGGAAAATCTGTTATTCTTTCCCAATAAACGCGTTTACGCTAAAACTATTATTTGCAGTGCAAACAGTTTGGAGCCAGATCAGACGCCGAGTAACCCGGCGTCTGATCAGGCTCCAAACTGTTTGCCACCAAGATAAACATGAATTATCAGAATTGTCAAAAAGTTGTACTTCTCTACGTTTTAGTGTTTTGCGTTTGCGTACGTTTGCGTTTAAACGGGAAAGAATAACAGATTCTCCACTGTAAATGGTTTCCAAACTGATGTACATGTATCTACACCAAAAACTGTTTTAAGTGACCACTCAATAAATTGTTTGGAGGTTGTAAAGGACAGGTGACAGCTACAGTGGAGAATATGTTATTCTTTCCCGTTTAAACGCAAACGTACGCAAACGCAAAGCACTAAAACGTAGAAAAGAACAACTTTTGGACAATTCTGATATTTCTTGTTTATCTTGGTGGCAAACAGTTTGGAGCCTGATCAGACGCCGGGTTACCCGGCGTCTGATCTGTCTCCAAACTGTTTGCGCTGCAAATAATAGTTTTAGCGTAAACGCGTTTATTGGGAAAGAATAACAGATTCTCCACTGTAAATGCCCTCGGAATTCATGTAGAAATGTGAGCTGAAATGATATATTGTAACTTGGTTCAAGACTATAAATAACATATTATAAAATAACTATATTCACGGCGGAAATCTGATCAAGATACCATCTATCGTAAAGTTGTGTCCATTTGTTTTCTGTGCCCTGAAGACACTGGTCATAATTACAGTACAGTTAATCACAAAATTAACACGACAGACAGACATACATAATCGTGTTTACACATCTGTATAATAGAACAATAGGTAACATTAGTGTTTCCCGTTTAAACAATCAAAACACAAACGCGCATAAAATATAAAATGTAAAAACATAACCCGTTTTTTGAATTTCCTGAGGAATTATTTGAATATGACTTTCAAAATGTTTCGAGTCTGATCGGACGCCCGGTAACCTGGCGTGCGATCAGACTCCAAACTGTTTGCAATGGACATAAGTGTTTAAGCGTTAACTCTTTCCTCCCTGAAACTTCAAATGAACAATCCCAGTTTCCATTTTAGTCTAGTCCATTTCTGACTTTTAAGGGTTGTTTTTGTCATTTTTTGGAATTATGACAAACAGTGAAGACCTTGATCAGAGGGCTCCTTTCGGAGCCCTCTGATCTGGGTCTTCACTGTTTGCATAGGACATGTGTACTATTCACATGTACACTGTTTGAAAAGCACGCCTATATGCGGGACTAGGGTTCAAAGGGTTAACATGTTTATTTGAAAATATAAATGTATTCTCCATTGCATGTTCTTTATTCGATTATGCCCAGTTGATTATCCATGTTTATATATTTGATTATTCCATTTCTTATCAAAAGGATGCCTGGTCAAAATTTTAAGTTTCGGGTAACCCGGCGTCTGATCTGGTTGCAAACTGTGTACAATGGAAATAATAATTTTAGCGTAAACGCGTTTATTGGGAAATAACAACGTTTTCTTCACTGTAATCTTAACGCTTGCGGCAATTCTCAACTAATGTACTAAACGAAATATACAGTGGAGAAAAGACGTTTTTCTTTTCCGTTTTAACGGACATTATTGAATTTAATTTACATTACTTTTATGGCATATAATTCGGTACCTGATCAGACGTCGAATTACCCGGCTTTTAGCAATGGAAAAAGTAGACTTAACGTTAACGCGCATTTTGAGAAAGAATAACTTCTTATCTACGGTGTATATATATATATATATATATAGACGGAAAATGTAAAATATCCCGGCAAATGCCGGACCGGCAAAAGAATATAATTGTAAAGGTAAAAATGACTAAACACACCTTCTATTTTTTCTTTTTTATTACCATACGCGTTTCGCCTCTCGGCTCATCAGTGATTGTAATATATTTAATAAATTGATTCTTGATTCATCATTTCATCTCCGAACTATTTGTCCGTTACAGTGGATAAAAAGTTATTATTTATCAATAAATGTTTTTACGCTAAACTTATTATTTCCCTTGCAAACAGTTTGGAGCTAGATTAGACACCGGGTAACCCGGCGGTCAGGTTCAACATTATTTGCCATCCAGAAAAAGATATATCAGGAAGAATGTAAAAACAATGTATTTTTCTACATTTGATTACCATGCGTTTGCATTTCCTTTGCGTTTAAACGGGATATACATGTAATAGTCCAACCTCGTCACAGGGCGTTACGCGGCACCTAGTCGGGATTCACTCTGTTTCGTGTCTGCTTTTTTCTCAAAGTTACATAATGGACATCTTGACAGAAAAAAACTTAATAACGAGTGACAAACAGTTTGTATCCAGATCAGACGCCGCGTTACGCGGCGTCTGATTTGGATTTAAGCTGTTTGTAATGTAAGCGCATTCCCTCCCTATACGGTGGAGAATATGTTATTCTTTCCCGATAAACGCGTTTACGCTAAAACAATTATTTCCAATACAAACAGTTTGGAGCCAGATCAGACGCCGGGTAACCCGGCGTCTGATCAGGCTCCAAACTGTTTGCCACCAAGATAAACATGAAATATCAGAATTGTCCAAAAGTTGTTCTTTTTTACGTTTTAGTGCTTTGCGTTTGCGTACGTTTGCGTTTAAACGGGAAAGAATAACAGATTCTCCACTGTAACAACAACATCATCCAACAACGCACACACTCGATGTCTTCCATAATCGGTTAGGTATCGTTGTAGAGAGGGAGCACTGTCATATTAATTGAAATTCAAGTTTGTATATTCAATTAGTGATTTTGTAATTGCTTATGAAGTGGTTATGTCTTTAATGATACGAACATTTGTGATGCGAATACATGTATGCACCCTTTACAAATTGTGTCCCTGATAAGAGCTGTCTTGTTCCAGAATAGTGTAGACGTAGATCCGTGGCCTCTACAAGAGCCCTATGATCAGGGTATGTACTGTTTGTTATTTTGTAACATATTGCTACTCTGAAATGAACTTTACCCATGTAGACATAGACATAAACATAGACAAGAGTAAGGACAAATGGATTTATTGTGTAGCAAATTGGTTAGATTAGGAAATAGTTTGGATCCAGATCAGAGCGACCCCTTGTCAGAATCAAAACAAGTTTACTCTTAGTTGTATGATTTAGAAAACAAAGGGTTATTTCGCGGACGCCATATTTTCAACAAGCGATAACCATTGAAACATGCTAAAGGATACATGTTACGGTTATCATTTCATCTAAAAACGCCCCGCATATATAAGTAAGTGTTGTTTATTAATTTGAGCGTAAGGAAAAAGTGTTTCATACTACTGTAACATCACAGTATCGGAGAAGAAAATGCTGAAAAACATAGCATTGCTTGCCTTCTGTGCGCTTACAGGTAAGGTCTTATTATATGTAATGTATATGTTTCAGAGATTAAGTGTAATCAGGGAATACGTGAAGTCCCTGAAAAATCAGGGATTTCAAGAAACCCCTTAATCTCACAGGGAAAAGGCGTAATTCTGAAGCTTTTCGTTGATTTGTTATGAATATTTGGCAGTTACTTTTGGTTAAAGTAATGAATCTTACCTCGTTTAGTTCATTAGGTTCAAAGAAAAGTACCACGCTATAAACCATATGTTAACTTTATTAACAAGACAGATGTCTTGGTTTTTTAATTGTCATGACTTAAATGTACCCTATTCACTTAGTTGTATATGTTTTCACTTGTGCGAGAAACTTTGTATGAACGTTCGTTAGCACATGATATTTCAAGAAAGCATGATGTTTAAAACCGATAGAAATGTCATTATTGTACAAATCTATTAATTTGATGAAAAAGGGACATTTCATTAATTCCCTAAAAACGACCAGTGATTACGCGTAATCCCTGAAAAGTTCACGAATTACGCGTAATCCCTGATTACACTTAATCCCTGTAGCATATATATCAGTGTATTATCGTGCAATAGAAAACGAATAAAGGAATTGAGATTTATACTAATTAATGACATGCCCACATCTCAACCCCTACGGTGTTCCATTGCACGATAACGAACTGTTTTTTGTTTTGTTTTTATTATTTTTCCAACATTTCAATGTATCTGCAAATTTTACCGCCGCACGGCGCTACATTTGTTTCGTGCACGAGTTATCGAAGCAATATACATGTAACGGCGCCTGAGATTTTATAGTGAGTTTAAACATACATGTAGATACGTTCATGTTTATTGTTGCTTTGCTCATGGCTCATGTTAGAGTAATTGTATAATAAATATTCTATTCTATTCTTTTCTTTTCTACGTTCCTTCTTTGTTGTGATAGGAATGAGTTATAATCGTTAATCATATATAGCATTACTACAGTGAACAAACAATATCGTAAAAAAGACATTCCGTCGAATATTAAAGCTGTTTAGGGGGTACAGTGGAGAATCTGTTATTCTTTCCCAATAAACGCGTTTACGCTAAAACTATTATTTGCAGTGCAAACAGTTTTGAGCCAGATCAGACGCCGGGTAACCCGGCGTCTGATCAGGCTCCAAACTGTTTGCCACCAAGATAGACAAGAATTATCAGAATTTTCCAAAAGGTGTTCATTTTTACGTTTTAGTGCTTTGCGTTTGCGTACGTTTGCGTTTAAACGGGAAAGAATAACAGATTCTCCACTGTACATGTACATTATTCATTATAAACTGAACACACGGAATTATGCAATTTAGAGATAACCCTCGCTAAATTTAGAAATGAAGACATAGTTACAGCAATAATTTAGACTGTTAAATTGGGCTTTAGATCAATTATGAAAATATCAAATACATTTCCCAATAACTGACCTCCCTATTTACATGTACAGTATATGTATATTTTCTATTTGTATAATTTTTAATGCTGTCTACGGTAATGGACCTTTACCAGATATACATTGTATTTCAATAAAGTGTCAATGTTTCGAAGAAATGTCAATTCTTTCTGATTGATTTTAAGAAATGTGGCAAGTTCTATATTTCTTTTGTAGTGACGGAAGGTCGTGAATCGTCTTCTTCTAGAAGTAAACGTTCTACAGGCTTGATAGTCAACGGTTTTAATGCTGGCAAAGGAAAATACCCAGAATATGCAGTGTTATTGCTAGATGGCGAATTTCTATGCGGCGGGACCATCCTAAATAAGAAATCCATCCTCACAGCGGCCCATTGCCTAACTTTAAGTGACAATCCGTACGTATTACTTATAACTCATACACCCTTGTAACGCTTAGTGGATTATTCCATTCTTTAATATTAGATTAGTCCATTTAGTTAACCTAAGGGAATCCTGGTGTAAATTTACATTTTTGTTTTGTTATTTACTTTAAAATTCCTATCAGAAAACAGTGTAGACTCTAATCAGACGCCGCATCATGCGGTGTCTGATTTGAGTCTACACTGTTTGCCTACGTTCTATATAGGACCATGGGCGCGAATGGGTAGAACATTTTAATATACAATTAAGTCTAGTCAATTATTTGACTATCTAGGTGGTTAACTATGATATGCTGCAACATGTAAAACAGTGCAGACTCTGGTCAGAGGAATAAAATATGTTAAAAAACAAAACTACTAGAGGTTCCATGTCTTCTTTAAAGGAAAATGGACGAAGTATGTCTTATATATTGTATATTTTGTTTTAAAAACAACATATATAGCAAAGTACATGTATTGATGATCCAGCGTAAAAGATATGACTTTTCACATACATGTTTAGCTATACACTCAGTAATCTCGGTATTAGAATGATGCGACATACAAAAACAATACCATATCATTAACCCCTTCATTGCTATGACATCATACTCACTGCAATGACGTCATACTTCTAATGAACTATATTCTGTTCTCAATAATGACTGGATGCCGCTTTAGACGGCATCTTACAGTACTGAACCTTATTAAATTAAATTGATAATCGCAAGCGAATCGCAAGCGAATTGCCATCGAATTGCCATCGAATTGCCATCGAATCGGGTGCTTCAAAAGGCAAATCTTACGCTTGAATATTTTTACACGATTTTCCAAAGCGGTTGTGACAAAAAAAGGAATCGAAAAAATTAACGAAGGCATATATGCGAATATTAGTGAGATACACAATTCAGGCAAACTTACCCGAGGGTAAAGTTACTATTTTAAATCGCAAGCGAATTGCCATCGAATTGCCATCGAATTGCAAGCGAATTGCCATCGAATTGCAAGCGAATCGCAAAAATTGTTAATTTAATACGGTTCAGTACTGTATCATGATCTAAACTGTTTGCAAATAACATTTATATATCTGGCGTAAGGCAGTGATGGCTTAACCATATATTTACGTTTACCAATGATGAGTTCAGTAACGAAATTGATGGCCGTCGATGGCCATCGATTGCGAGTTAATTTCCGGTCTAAAATACAGTGGAGAAAACGTGATTCTTTCGTTCAAACGCAAACGCATTACAATGAAATATAGAAAATGACAACATTTTGACAATTCACAATACCAGTTTTAATCTAAGTGGCAAACAAGTTGGAGCCTGATCAGACGCCGGGTTACCCGGCGTCTGATCTGGCTCCAAATTGTGTGCAATGAAAATAATAGTTTAAGCCTAACCGGAGTTTTTTTTTAAAGAAAAACGTTTCCTTTGCTAAACTCTGCACGCTGCACACGGGGCACAAACTGCTAACCTAAACCGCAAACAGTGGAACCTGAACACGCTACAGGCGTATGACAGAGAAGGCGTAACCCTGTATTTACGGTCTAGAATGTTTAATTCTTTCCCGTGTTGCTAATAATCTAGTCAGAATTTTTGTTAGATGTTTTACATGTATTTACTTACTGTGCTGGCGATCCTTTTGATTGTATGGTTGTGGAACAGGGTTTATATTTTAGGTACACTGTTCGTCTTTATAGGTGAATATAGGAGATAAGAGTGAGGTTGGGCGCCCCTAAACCCAGGTTTAACCCCCCAGTGGTTGTTAATAATTAATTTATAATTAATTATTGATTGCTGCTGACCGTACCAAGGCGGGCTCCTATATTAAATTTACTTCATTTTTGTCTTGCGTGTTGTTTTTTATTTAGTGTGTAGATGAAGGAATAGGATTGTGCGTGTCTGTTTGCTGTGGTATGATTGTGTGTGTGTTCTGCTTGAGAGGTGGGTGTATTGTTTGTGTTGCGTTTCCTGCTTGAGTCTTTCGTATTTATTTGTAGAGACGACTACCAAGTTGCTGTTGGGAAATACAGACTAAGTAGGGACGACGGTGACGAGCAGTACTTTAATGTTAAAAGTTTTACCTCGGTGAGTTATGAACTTTTATTTTTGCTTTTCGGTGGATTACCACGAAATAGCAGTGGGATTATCGCCACGCGCGCTTTTATTATGAATTTTCCCCATAGGGCTCCCCAAAAATCGTAGTCAATCGTGTCTTATTGTTAAATTCCGGCAGTCCGATTTGTCGCGAATCTCTCAACGGAACAACACGGATCCAAAATAGGGAGCAACGGCGTAATTCGGATGACGTCAAATCAATGAATCAGTGACGTCATCGTACGGGAAACAGTTACTGTTTCGTTAATGTGTTCTATGAAAAACTTGGGGCTCAACACGGGGTAAATTATGTACTTTCGCTTTCACAATTGTCGAACAATTTCGTTTAAAAAGTGGCTTAAAAGCATAAATAAATAGAATCATTGTATTTTTTCAGTATAAGATCGAATTTAATCCATTTCGTGATCATCAGACAGTTATATTTTCACGAGTGGCTTCGCCACTCGTGAAACTATAACGTCTGATGTTCACTCAATGAATTAAATTTCTATCTGATACTGAAAAACAACAACACAATTATCCTCTATATTCACTGCATAAACTGATTACTAGCTGATGTAATCGGTTGCCAAATTAATCAACCGATTATCAGTCCTATCGGTTTGGTCTCAATCGATAACTTTCCGACTATTACAATGTAATTGGTTGACTGAAAGGCAACTTTGCAGCACCAATATTCTGTTACATGGGTAAAGTTACACATAATTGTAGCTTCAGTTTTGCAAATGTGAGGTACATATGATTAATATCTGAACTTTGAATCCCCACATACGCATCTATGTACGTTTTAACTTATCACAGTAATGGTTGACTAACTGGCAATCAGCTCAATTTTTACATTGGAAAAATGAAAAAATGGGTCTGCGATACAAACGAAGCACCTAGACTGTGGCAATATGACGCAAGGATGCATTAACACTATACACTAACAGTAGTCATATAATAACACATGATTTTAGAGCATACATAAACTGTCGTTTACCATTGGAAATATGACTGACATAAATGAAATAGATACAAACGTGGAGTAAGGCTTAATTTTGATTTCTAAAGATATATTTGTCTCACCTCTCGGACAGAGGTATCCCGAAATCTAGAGGGTGTTAGATAATCTTATCTGTCCGGACAGACAAGCCGAACTAATGGAACTATCTTATGATTGGTTGTTATTGCTGTCGTTTTACGTCGTCATGACGTCGTCATGCATGCATTAGCGCATTAAAATACAACTCGCCACTGTATAGCAAGTTAAACGCGTTTTTAGGGTTGACGAGGTGAGAAAATAAATCTAACACAACAGTTGAGTATCAGATGAATATCCCACCCTCGTTTGAAGATATCTTTGGTGGTGTTAGATTCACTATATCTGGAATTGTTTGACACATTTCCAAATCATATCGCGGAATAATAGACAGTGTGTATTTGTTCGTGTTTTTATCATAATTTCTAACGTAAGTTAATTTCAACTTCCATAGCATGTCATTTGCACAGTTTAAAGCCGTAAATCAAAATATCGTATACTAAACGTACACTCATCACCGACAAGGTATCTATGAGGTCAATGTAAACTAGACCTATCACTAAAGGTGACTGATACCCCACTGCAAACTTCAATGTCACAAAACCCACATAATGTCATAAATACCAAGTAAAGATTTGACCAGATGTTCATCTTCCTGTGTAAATGTACAACAGAGTACAAATACAGAAACTATTATGTACATCAGTAACTGAATACAGTATGCAACATATATACATGTAGCAGCTCTTATGGACAAGTTTTACACTTCGAGAAAGTGGCATATCCCAATCATGGACAAATTTCAAGTGGTGGACATAATTCTGTCAAATGTGTAAGAGTTAAGATACTTGAAGAGAAATGTCTCAACCACAGCAATAACGTGTTTCAGATTTGTAGACAATATCACAACTTGTTTTCAAGAGAATGGCATTTACGAAAAAATCAATCATAATCCTGTCATGTTTTGTGTAAGAGTTATGAAACTGGCGAAAAAGTGTCTAAATATAACATTTATTATGTGTACCAAGTTTGAAGACTACATGTATATCATAATCTGTTCTTAAGAGAATGTCCAATTTAAAGAGCAAAATTTCGAGTTGAAAAGGGGCGTAATTCTGTCAATAGTTTGCAAAAGTTATGAAACTAGAAACAGATTATCCCAACACAACACTAATAATGTGTACCAAGTTTGAAGACAATATCATGAATAGTTTTGAAGAGAGTGGCATGTCCCAAGAAAAATGTCCCAATTAAGGCACATAATTTCATATTAAAAAGGGGTATAATTCGGTCTCCTTTTTTGTGTTAGTGCTATCAAACTTGCCAATGAGTGTCCTCTCATAACACTGATAATGTGTACCAAGTTTGAATATGGTTTCATAAATAGTTTCAAGAAAAAGGCAAATGTCTCGGAAAAACGTGACGGACGGGCCGACGGAAAGACGCACCGAGACTGTATTTATGTGGATAATCCTTATGTTTTCTGTTGCGTGACTAGCCACACAAGAAATCATTTCTTTTCGCTCTTACTTTGGAATATAATGATCTGAAGGCTATCCCTACCCTAATCCTATGTCCCACAACTCGCCAGTTTAATGTCACAAACAATGGCCAGGTTAATGTAACAAGAGAGGGCCAGGTAAATGTTTTTCAATTATAGGCTAAGAATTTTAGCCACATTAGTACCCTCTCGTACAGTGGAGAATCTGTTATTCTTTCCCAATAAACGCGTTTACGCTAAAACTATTATTTGCAGTGCAAACAGTTTGGAGCCAGATCAGACGCCGGGTAACCCGGCGTCTGATCAGGCTCCAAACTGTTTGCCACCAAGATAAACAAGAATTATCAGAATTGTCCAAAAGTTGTTCTTTTCTACGTTTTAGTGCTTTGCGTTTGCGTACGTTTGCGTTTAAACGGGAAAGAATAACAGATTCTCCACTGTAAGCATGGACGGCCGGGCTGACGGACGGACAGTTAAGGTGATTACTATATAGCGAAGAATAATAATAACATCAACTAGCATGAAGGCTGTCATGTTTATTTACGTTATATTAGATTACAATATTTACTATGTATGTATATAAAGGACATGGCTTAATGCATTAACGAATCAATGTTACCTAGTCACCTACAGCAAGCTATGTGATCGTTACAAGATGTTTTAGAATATAATAGAATAGAAGCTTACCAAATAATCAGTGTGATTGCTTGCCATTATGATAAAAGAAGAAGAAAAAAGAAGAAGCTTAACAGAGAATATTTGCTATTCAAAACAATTATCTCAATTTCCAATATTTTCAAAAGCGTCTTCTAACTTTCTGTTATATATTTTCAGGACAATTACACATTCCCTGATGACAACATCGCCATTATGCAACTGAAAGGACAGATGACGTACAATAAATATGTTCAACCGGTGACACTGGCAAAACGTTCGTTGAATCACTATTACATTTGGCTCTTAGCTTATACAGCGCCCCTCTCTACAACGACGCCAAAATGGGAGAAAAAGATTATGTACATTGTGCAGAGTCGTTACACGTACATGTACAAGTTCTGCATTTTCTTTGTGACATGCAATACTTCATATTCGGTTTCAAATATTAAATGTTACTGGGTAAAAAATGATTTAAACAACTATTAAAGTTGTTGCTGGTATAATAAACACATCACCAGTTGGCCATGCGTTACAGGGCGTTGTAATCAGCTCTCGACGTACTTGGAAGAAGCAACAGATCAGACTATTTACAAGTCGTAGGCAGTTTATAAAATGGGGCCATACTAGTCCTTGGGTGCCGAGAGGAGTGTATATAGTCTGCTTTAAATGACAAAAGTTCAAATCTGACCAATCAAATGCTTAAAAATGATCTCAGACTCAACTCAATCGCTTTTTAAGGAAGATTAACGTTACCCTCGCTGTGTGAAAAAAGGCAGTTTACATAAGAAGAAAGCATATACAAACGGGCCTAAAACAGGAATGCTTATGCATCATTGCGTCCATCCGGCCTCGACACTATATGAACTATATATGAAAAAAGTAGAAACGGTACTTACCTATTGTCCAAAAGGAGAATGGAAAAAAGAGAAAATAAACACATTAGTGTTATAACTTTGAATCCTTTCACATATTAAAACATCACCTACATGTAATGCACCGTCTGCTTAAAATTGTCGTTTACCGTTTTGTCTCAAGTTACGTATTGGGCATTTTGGCAGAAGAAACATAAAGACGAGTAATAAACAGCGGCGCCTGATATTGGTTTAACTTGCTTGTTAAATTTTTCTAAGGGTATTTATGTGCCCTCAGTAGAACAGTTCCCTCCGAACAACACACACAGCATTTGTTTCCAATTGAGAGATGTTGGAGAGAGGGGGCATTATATACGCAATGTGCATCAGTGTTAAGCATGAACGATTTTTTTTCTGAAAAATAATGTAAAATCTCTCTTACTGCGACCACTAACACGAAGGCTTATGATTGTATAAAAAGACAGATGACAGCTTAAAGCTAGGCAATAGTACCTGCTTTAATCAGTCACATCTCGTAAACATCTAATAATTACATGTCACACAATTGTGTGGTCGTAATAGAGAGGTTTCTTTGTATATGTTTGCAGGTCCAAAGGATGAAAATTTTACAAGCTGCTATGTGATTGGAATGGGGTATATCTCGGAGACAATTGTAGATGGCGAAGACATACGTAGGTGGCCCTGTTTTATAATGTAAAAATAGGATATTAGCGGTATATGAGTGATCATTATTTATCATTTTTGATAAACGAGTTGACTAAAATAATATGACGCGAGCCTTGGCGAGCGTCATTTTCGTCAACGACTTTATTAATAATCATGACTAAGGAGCACTCATGTGAGATTCTATTTATCTCATACTATTTTAAACACCCATTAAATCGTAGTTTGTAGTATTTCTGATTTATAGATTTTCCGCCAAAACTTGGTGTTGCTTACCGTAACATTTTTGTAAATGGCATTCATTGGTGACTCGCTACATGCAGTGATTGTGTGAGAAAAGGTTAGGCTGGAGCCCAAAAAACGATATTCTACTAATAGATTACTATATTTATACAATGCTTTTGTTTCACTCCCATACCGCAAGTTATGTGATAAATTTAATGTATGAATGTATGTCAGATTATCCGTGACTCGCACGTATACATACATGTATCAAGCGCGCATACAGTTGAAAACATGTTATACTTTCCGTTTCGACGAACGTAAATGCAAATAAATTGCATTAAAATATTTGAAATTGCAATTTCTTACAAATGTTACTTAGTCTTTAAAGCTAATGGGCAAACAGTTTCGATCTTGATCAAACGCCGCATAAGGATCAAAATTGTTTGAAATGTGCCATTTAACCCTTTACCCCATAGTCTGTTTCACGTGTTAAATATAGTTAACCACTTAAAACGGGTTGAAAGTAAAGCAGAATGCACCTTAAGGTGCATTCTGCTTTACTTTCAACCTGATTTAAGGTATCATCTGCTTGAACGTAGAAATTAATTCTTATATTATATAATCATGACTATATAAATTGGAACTATTTTCTTCAGTGGAGGAATAAAAAGAAAGGCGTAAAAAGACGTATTTGTGGGGAAAGGGTTAAATGACTTGTGTTTTCACTGTACATTGTGTTAATATTTGCAGCCGTATACGAACTTCCAAGAGTACTGCAGGAAATGGAAACTGCTTTTCAAAGTACCAAAAGGTGTAAAAGACTTCATCCATCAAAATTGGATCTCCCTAGAAGTACATTCACGAACAAACACTTGTGCACCCTCGACAAGGACTCTGGGCCATGCTGGGTAAGTATTGACACAGAGGAGAATATAAGAATCCACCATGAGAGTGTTGATAAAGGATAGGAATTTCTCCCACGAGGGTCAAAATGCATCGAGGAACGAGGCTTGCCGAGTTCCTGTGTGGATTTCCTGACCCTGATCCACATTAGACTCCGGGTAACCCGGCGTCTGATCAGGCTCAAAAATATTTTCCACTCAGTCTCAAATGAATTGTGAGAAATGTCAAATAGTTGTTTTCCATATTTCATTGCATTGGTTTGGCGTTTCGTTTGAGAAAATCGTATTTCCACTGAGTGACGTCACGTATGACGTCAGAATCACGTTATCTCCACTTTACAAATGTCTGGTTCTTTTGCTTCTTTTCAGGGAGATAGCGGAAGTCCAGTTGGATGCTTCAATGCCGAAGGAACATATGTTCAGATGGGTATTCTCTCTTATGGTAGCCAATTATGCCTGGATGGAATGAACGTGTACACACGCGTGAGCCAATACAAGCAATGGATCAAGGACAACCGTCAACTCGGGCTCTCCCCTTATTCATATTTACACCATCAACAACGCACGCCTGACAAAACAAAACAGTGTAGAAAATAACTTATTTTGAATTTCTAATGATTTACTTAAATCTGAGTGGCAGACAGATTTGACCTTGGTCTGACAACGGAATTATCCAGCGTCTGTTACAGACGATACACGAAGAGTTTGCAACGAATATAATAGTTTTGGCTTAAGAATAACGCCGTCTCCACTGTAACCGAGGAAGACTAGAAATATCCAGGACAGTGAAGAAAACGTTATTCTTTCCCGTTTAAACGCAAACAAAACGCAAACGCACTGCAATAAAATGAAGAAATGGACAACTTTTGGACAATTCTGAATGTTGATTTTAACCTGGGCAGCTAAACGGTTTGGATCCTGATCAGAAGCCGGGTTACCCGGCGTCTGTTCTTGCTCCAAACTGGTTGCATTGAAAATTATATTTAGCGTAAACGCTGTTATTGGAAAAGAAAAACGTTTTCTCCACTGTACCTTTTACATATACAATAAAATAAGAATTATTCATAATCAAAACCAGTTTTGCGATTGTATTTGTGACCCCTTTTGCGCTCCAAGCTTCATAAAAAGAGCAACTAACTTCATTGATGACGTTACTACAAAACAACGTCGGGTTTTCACCCATCTACATTATAGGAATAAACAACATCTTTTTGCCGTTCATGACGGTATGAACACATTAGCTTCGCAGGGGGTAAGTTTCAAAAACGCCCGAAGGGCGTTTACGATAAACTTCCCTTACGAAGCTTATGTGTTCATACCGCGTGAACGGGAAAAATATGATGTTTATTCCTTATATTTATATTTTTATTTTCTGTCTTGTCCATTTAATTTGTATGTTGACCAGATTTGTTTCCATGTATAAAAATATATCATATACCGGCCAAATAGGTTCGATATATGTAATCCTGGATGTAACGGCCATTCGATCTCTATAATATGCGGTATGATAAGTAGTCCAATATACATGTTTCGGAGTTGATTACAAAGTCAAGCTTTTACGCAGTAAACTGTCGCTGTGTGCTTAACGAATGAACTAAAATATCTAATATTAAAGGTTATTTAAAAAAGATAGACCGCGCATGTTAAGTTCCGCCTAATTACACGCCATAGCAACCATTAGCTGGTCGCTTGGTTGGTATCTCTCCGGCAAAGACCCCGCCCTCTTTTTAACTGGCTGGAACCAGTTTCGTTTGTAGGTTCATTGAGGGATGACCTGCATATTCTTAATACGATTACATAAAGACTTTACAGAGTGAATGTAAATATTTCAGAATGACTTAAAAGGCTGTAATGAACGGGCTATTACAGTGGAAAATCTGTTATTCTTTCCCAATAAACGCGTTTACGCTAAAACTATTATTTGCAGTGCAAACAGTAAAGAATAACAGATTCTCCACTGTAAATGGTTTCCAAACTGATGTACATGTATCTACACCAAAAACTGTTTTAAGTGACCACTCAATAAATTGTTTGGAGGTTGTAAAAGACAGGTGACAGCTACAGTGGAGAATCTGTTATTCTTTCCCGTTTAAACGCAAACGTACGCAAACGCAAAGCACTAAAACGTAGAAAAGAACAATTTTTGGACAATTCTGATATTTCTTGTTTATCTTGGTGGCAAACAGTTTGGAGCCTGATCAGACGCCGGGTTACCCGGCGTCTGATCTGTCTCCAAACTGTTTGCGCTGCAAATAATAGTTTTAGCGTAAACGCGTTTATTGGGAAAGAATAACAGATTCTCCACTGTAAATGCCCTCGGAATTCATGTAGAAATGTGAGCTGAAATGATATATTGTAACTTGGTTCAAGACTATAAATAACATATTATAAAATAACTATATTCACGGCGGAAATCTGATCAAGATACCATCTATCGTAAAGTTGTGTCCATTTGTTTTCTGTGCCCTGAAGACACTGGTCATAATTACAGTACAGTTAATCACAAAATTAATATAAACACGACAGACAGACATACATAATCGTGTTTACACATCTGTATAATAGAACAATAGGTAACATTAGTGTTTCCCGTTTAAACAATCAAAACACAAACGCGCATAAAATATAAAGTGTAAAAACATAACCCGTTTTTTGAATTTCCTGAGGAATTATTTGAATATGACTTTCAAAATGTTTCGAGTCTGATCGGACGCCCGGTAACCTGGCGTGCGATCAGACTCCAAACTGTTTGCAATGGAAATAAGTGTTTAAGCGTTAACTCTTTCCTCCCTGAAACTTCAAATGGACAATCCCAGTTTCCATTTTAGTCTAGTCCATTTCTGACTTTTAAGGGTTGTTTTTGTCATTTTTTGGAATTATGACAAACAGTGAAGACCCTGATCAGAGGGCTCCTTTTGGAGCCCTCTGATCTGGGTCTTCACTGTTTGCATAGGACATGTGTACTATTCACATGTACACTGTTTGAAAAGCACGCCTATATGCGGGACTACGGTTCAAAGGGTTAACATGTTTATTTGAAGATATAAATGTACTCTCCATTGCATGTTCTTTATTCGATTATGCCCAGTTGATTATCCATGTTTATATATTTGATTATTCCATTTATTATCAAAAGGATGCCTGGTCAAAATTTTCATTTTCGGGTAACCCGGCGTCTGATCTGGTTGCAAAATGTGTACAATGGAAATAATAATTTTAGCGTAAACGCGTTTATTGGGAAATAACAACGTTTTCTTCACTGTAATCTTAACGCTTGCGGCAATTCTCAACTAATGTACTAAACGAAATATACAGTGGAGAAAAGACGTTTTTCTTTTCCGTATTAAATTGAATTGAATTTAATTTACATTACTTTTATGGCATATAATTTGGTACCTGATCAGACGCCGAATTACCCGGATTTTAGCAATGGAAAAAGTAGACTTAACGTTAACGCGCATTTTGGGAAAGAATAACTTCTTATCTACGGTATATATATATATAAGATCAAGGAATCAAATAAATTGATTCTTGATTCATCATTTCATCTCCGAACTATTTGTCCGTTACAGTGGATAAAAAGTTATTATTTATCAATAAGTGTTTTTACGCTAAACTTATTATTTCCCTTGCAAACAGTTTGGAGCCAGATTAGACACCGGGTAACCCGGCGGTCAGGTTCAACATTATTTGCCATCCAGAAAAAGATATATCAGGAGAAATGTAAAAACAATGTATTTTTCTACATTTGATTACCATGCCTTTGCATTTCCTTTGCGTTTAAACGGGATATACATGTAATAGTCCAACCTCGTCACAGGGCGTTACGCGGCACCTAGTCGGGATTCACACTGTTTCGTGTCTGCTTTTGTCTCAAAGTTACATAATGGACATCTTGACAGAAAAATACTTAATAACAAGTGACAAACAGTTTGTATCCAGATCAGACGCCGCGTTACGCGGCGTCTGATTTGGATTTAAGCTGTTTGCAACGTAAGCGCATTCCCTCCCTATACAGTGGAGAATCTGTTATTCTTTCCCGATAAACGCGTTTACGCTAAAACTATTATTTCCAATACAAACAGTTTGGAGCCAGATCAGACGCCGGGTAACCCGGCGTCTGATTAGGCTCCAAACTGTTTGCCACCAAGATAAACATGAAATATCAGAATTGTCCAAAAGTTGTTCTTTTTTACGTTTTAGTGCTTTGCGTTTGCGTACGTTTGCGTTTAAACGGGAAAGAATAACAGATTCTCCACTGTAACAACAACATCATCCAACAACGCACACACTCGATGTCTTCCATAATCGGTTAGGTATCGTTGTAGAGAGGGAGCACTGTCATATTAATTGAAATTCAAGTTTGTATATTCAATTAGTGATATTGTAATTGCTTATGAAGTGGTTATGTCTTTAATGATACGAACCTTTGTGATGCGAATACATGTATGCACCCTTTACAAATTGTGTCCCTGATAAGAGCTGTCTTGTTCCAGAATAGTGTAGACGTAGATCCGTGGCCTCTACAAGAGCCCTATGATCAGGGTATGTACTGTTTGTTATTTTGTAACATATTGCTACTCTGAAATGAACTTTACCCATGTAGACATAGACATAAACATAGACAAGAGTAAGGACAAATGGATTTATTGTGTAGCAAATTGGTTAGATTAGGAAATAGTTTGGATCCAGATCAGAGCGACCCCTTGTCAGAATCAAAACAAGTTAACTCTTAGTTGTATGATTTATAAAACAAAGGGTTATTTCGCGGACGCCATATTTTCAACAAGCGATAACCATTGAAACATGCTAAAGGATACATGTTACGGTTATCATTTCATCTAAAAACGCCCCGCTTATATAAGTAAGTGTTGTTTATTAATTTGAGCGTAAGGAAAAAGTGTTTCATACTACTGTAACATCACAGTATCGGAGAAGAAAATGCTGAAAAACATAGCATTGCTTGCCTTCTGTGCGCTTACAGGTAAGGTCTTATTACATGTAATGTATATGTTTCAGAGATTAAGTGTAATCAGGGAATACGTGAAGTCCCTGAAAAATCAGGGATTTCAAGAAACCCCTTAATCTCCCAGGGAAAAGGCGTAATTTTGAAGCTTTTCGTTGATTTTTTATGAATATTTGGCAGTTACTTTTGGTTAAAGTAATGAATCTTACCTCGTTTAGTTCATTAGGTTCAAAGAAAAGTACCACGCTATAAACAATATGTTAACTTTATTAACAAGACAGATGTCTTGGTTTTAATTGTCATGACTTAAATGTACCCTATTCACTTAGTTCTATTCACTTGTGCGAGAAACTTTGTATGAACGTTCGTTAGCACATGATATTTCAAGAAAGCATGATGTTTAAAACCGATAGAAATGTCATTATTGTACAAATCTATTAATTTGATGAAAAAGGGACATTTCATTAATTCCCTAAAAACGACCAGTGATTACGCGTAATCCCTGAAAAGTTCACGAATTACGCGTACTCCCTGATTACACTTAATCCCTGTAACATATATATCAGTGTATTATCGTGCAATAGAAAACGAATAAAGGAATTGAGATTTATACTAATTAATGACATGCCCACATCTCAACCCCTACGGTGTTCCATTGCACGATAACGAACTGTTTTTTGTTTTGTTTTTATTATTTTTCCAACATTTCAATGTATCTGCAAATTTTACCGCCGCACGGCGCTACATTTGTTTCGTGCACGAGTTATCGAAGCAATATACATGTAACGGCGCATGAGATTTTATAGTGAGTTTAAACATACATGTAGATACGTTCATGTTTATTGTTGCTTTGCTCATGGCTCATGTTAGAGTTATTGTATAAGAATTATTCTATTCTATTCTTTTCTATTCTCCGTTCATTCTTTGTTGTGATAGGAATGAGTTATAATAGTTAATAATATATAGCATCACTACAGTGAACAAACAATATCGTAAAAAAAGACATTCCGTCGAATATTAAAGCTGTTTAGGGGGTACATGTACAGTGGAGAATCTGTTATTCTTTCCCGTTTAAACGCAAACGTACGCAAACGCAAAGCACTAAAACGTAGAAAAGAACAACTTTTGGAAAATTCTGATATTTCATGTTTATCTTGGTGGCAAACAGTTTGGAGCCTGATCAGACGCCGGGTAACCCGGCGTCTGATCTGGCTCCAAACTGTTTGCACTGCAAATAATAGTTTTAGCGTAAACGCGTTTATTGGGAAAGAATAACAGATTCTCCACTGTACATTATTCATTATAAACTGAACACACGGAACTATGCAATTTAGAGATAACCCTCGCTAAATTTAGAAATGAAGACATAGTTACAGCAATAATTTAGACTGTTAAATTGGGCTTTAGATCAATTATGAAAATATCAAATACATTTCCCAATAACTGACCTCCCTATTTACATGTACAGTATATGTATATTTTCTATTTGTATAATTTTTAATGCTGTCTACGGTAGTGGACCTTTACCAGATATACATTGTATTTCAATAAAGTGTCAATGTTTCGAAGAAATGTCAATTCTTTCTGATTGATTTTAAGAAATTTGGCGAGTTCAATATTTCTTTTGTAGTGACGGAAGGTCGTGAATCGTCTTCTTCTAGAAGTAAACGTTCTACAGGCTTGATAGTCAACGGTTTTAATGCTGGCAAAGGAAAATACCCAGAATATGCAGTGTTATTGCTAGATGGCGAATTTCTATGCGGCGGGACCATCCTAAATAAGAAATCCATCCTCACAGCGGCCCATTGCCTAACTTTAAGTGACAATCCGTACGTATTACTTATAACTCATACACCCTTGTAACGCTTAGTGGATTATTCCATTCTTTAATATTAGATTAGTCCATTTAGTTAACCTAAGGGAATCCTGGTGTAAATTTACATTTTTGTTTTGTTATTTACTTTAAAATTCCTATCAGCAAACAGTGTAGACTCTAATCAGACGCCGCATCATGCGGTGTGATTTGAGTCTACACTGTTTGCCTACGTTCTATGTAGGACCATGGGCGCAAATGGGTAGAACATTTTAATATACAATTAAGTCTAGTCAATTATTTGACTATCTAGGTGGTTAACTATGATATGCTGCAACATGTAAAACAGTGCAGACTCTGGTCAGAGGAGTAAAATATGTTAAAAAACAAAACTACTAGAGGTTCCATGTCTTCCTTAAAGGAAAATGGACGAAGTATGTCTTATATTGTATATTTTGTTTTAAAAACAACATATATAGCAAAGTACATGTATTGATGATCCAGCGTAAAAGATATGACTTTTCACATACATGTTTAGCTATACACTCAGTAATCTCGGTATTAGAATGATGCGACATACAAAAACAATGCCATATCATTAACCCCTTCATTGCTATGACATCATACTCACTGCAATGACGTCATACTTCTAATGAACTATATTCTGTTCTCAATAATGACTGGATGCCGCTTTAGACGGCATGTTACAGTACTGAACCTTATTAAATTAAATTGATAATCGCAAGCGAATCGCAAGCGAATTGCCATCGAATTGCCATCGAATTGCCATCGAATCGGGTGCTTCAAAAGGCAAATCTTACGCTTGAATATTTTTACGCGATTTTCCAAAGCGGTTGTGACAAAAATGGAATCGAAAAAATTAACGAAGGCATATATGCGAATATTAGTGAGATACACAATTCAGGCAAACTTACCCGAGGGTAAAGTTACTATTTTAAATCGCAAGCGAATTGCCATCGAATTGCCATCGAATTGCAAGCGAATTGCCATCGAATTGCAAGCGAATCGCAAAAATTGTTAATTTAATACGGTTCAGTACTGTATCATGATCTAAACTGTTTGCAAATAACATTTATATATCTGGCGTAAGGCAGTGATGGCTTAACCATATATTTACGTTTACCAATGATGAGTTCAGTAACGAAATTGATGGCCGTCGATTGCCATCGATTGCGAGTTGATTTCCGGTCTAAAATACAGTGGAGAAAACGTGATTCTTTCGTTCAAACGCAAACGCATTACAATGAAATATAGAAAATGACAACATTTTGACAATTCACAATACCAGTTTTAATCTAAGTGGCAAACAAGTTGGGGCCTGATCAGACGCCGGGTTACCCGGCGTCTGATCTGGCTCCAAATTGTGTGCAATGAAAATAATAGTTTAAGCCTAACCGGAGTTTTTTTTTTTAAAGAAAAACGTTTCCTTTGTTAAACTCTGCACGCTGCACACGGGGCACAAACTGCTAACCTAAACCGCAAACAGTGGAACCTGAACACGCTACAGGCGTATGACAGAGAAGGCGTAACCCTGTATTTACGGTCTAGAATGTTTAATTCTTTCCCGTGTTGCTAATAATCTAGTCAGAATTTTTGTTAGATGTTTTACATGTATTTACTTACTGTGCTGGCGGTCCTTTTGATTGTATGGTTGTGGAACAGGGTTTATATTTTATGTACACTGTTCGTCTTTATAGGTGAATATAGGAGATAAGAGTGAGGTTGGGCGCCCCTAAACCCAGGTTTAACCCCCCAGTGGTTGTTAATAATTAATTTATAATTAATTATTGATTGCTGCTGACCGTACCAAGGCGGGCTCCTATATTAAATTTACTTCATTTTTGTCTTGCGTGTTGTTTTTTATTTAGTGTGTAGATGAAGGAATAGGATTGTGCGTGTCTGTTTGCTATGGTATGATTGTGTGTGTGTTATGCTTGAGAGGTGGGTGTATTGTTTGTGTTGCGTTTCCTGCTTGAGTCTTTCGTATTTATTTGTAGAGACGACTACCAAGTTGCTGTTGGGAAATACAGACTAAGCAGGGACGACGGTGACGAGCAGTACTTTAATGTTAAAAGTTTTACCTCGGTGAGTTATGAACTTTTATTTTTGCTTTTCGGTGGATTACCACGAAATAGCAGTGGGATTATCGCCACGCGCGCTTTTATTATGAATTTTCCCCATAGGGCTCCCCAAAAATCGTGGTCAATTGTGTCTTATCGTTAAATTCCGGCAGTCCGATTTGTCGCGAATCTCTCAACGGAACAACACGAATCCAAAATAGGGAGCAACGGCGTAATTCGGATGACGTCAAATCAATGAATCAGTGACGTCATCGTACGGGAAACAGTTACTGTTTCGTTAATGTGTTCTATGAAAAACTTGGGGCTCAACACGGGGTAAATTATGTACTTTCGCTTTCACAATTGTCGAACAATTTCGTTTAAAAAGTGGCTTAAAAGCATAAATAAATAGAATCATTGTATTTTTTCAGTATAAGATCGAATTTAATCCATTTCGTGATCATCAGACAGTTATATTTTCACGAGTGGCTTCGCCACTCGTGAAAATATAACGTCTGATGTTCACTCAATGAATTAAATTTCTATCTTATACTGAAAAACAACAACACAATTATCCTCTATATTCACTGCATAAACTGATTACTAGCTGATGTAATCGGTTGCCAAATTAATCAACCGATTATCAGTCCTATCGGTTTGGTCTCAATCGATAACTTTCCGACTATTACAATGTAATTGGTTGACTGAAAGGCAACTTTGCAGCACCAATATTCTGTTACATGGGTAAAGTTACACATAATTGTAGCTTCAGTTTTGCAAATGTGAGGTACATATGATTAATATCTGAACTTTGAATCCCCACATACGCATCTATGTACGTTTTAACTTATCACAGTAATGGTTGACTAACTGGCAATCAGCTCAATTTTTACATTGGAAAAATGAAAAAATGGGTCTGCGATACAAACGAAGCACCTAGACTGTGGCAATATGACGCAAGGATGCATTAACACTATACACTAACAGTAGTCATATAATAACACATGATTTTAGAGCATACATAAACTGTCGTTTACCATTGGAAATATGACTGACATAAATGAAATAGATACAAACGTGGAGTAAGGCTTAATTTTGATTTCTAAAGATATATTTTTCTCACCTCTCCGACAGAGGTATCCCGAAATCTAGAGGGTGTTAGATAATCTTATCTGTCCGGACAGACAAGCCGAACTAATGGAACTATCTTATGATTGGTTGTTATTGCCGTCGTTTTACGTCGTCATGACGTCGTCATGCATGCATTAGCGCATTAAAATACAACTCGCCACTGTATAGCAAGTTAAACGCGTTTTTAGGGTTGACGAGGTGAGAAAATAAATCTAACACCACAGTTGAGTATCAGATGAATATCCCACCCTCGTTTGAAGATATCTTTGGTGGTGTTAGATTCACTATATCTGGAATTGTTTGACACATTTCCAAATCATATCGCGGAATAATAGACAGTGTGTATTTTTTCGTGTTTTTATCATAATTTTCTAACGTAAGTTAATTTCAACTTCCATAGCATGTCATTTGCACAGTTTAAAGCCATAAATCAAAATATCGTATACTAAACGTACACTCATCACCGACAAGGTATCTATGAGGTCAATGTAAACTAGACCTATCACTAAAGGTGACTGATACCCCACTGCAAACTTCAATGTCACAAAACCCACATAATGTCATAAATACCAAGTAAAGATTTGACCAGATGTTCATCTTCCTGTGTAAATGTACAACAGAGTACAAATACAGAAACTATTACAGTGGAGAATCTGTTATTCTTTCCCGTTTATGCTTACGCATGCGGAAACGAAACGCAAACGAAACGCAAACGAAACGATAAACGATAAACGCGTTTTGCGTTTATAAGTGAGTTTTGCGTTTATAAACGCGTTTATAAGCGGATTTTTGCGTTTCATTCGGCAGACCTTTGTTTTTATCGAGACCGATCAATTATACGAATTAAAATAAATCCGAAAGGTATTTAAATAATTATACTAGGTTTATAGTACCCTTCTTATGCATACATGTAGTACATGTATGCCTAGATAAAACTGTGAGTGTATACAGTATGACAGGGTGTATAGATTGCCAGAGGCATTGGGCGGACAATGCCTGCTGTGTACACGTCCGGCTTTACTATCTCCCATATATGGTAATGCTGATGCAGTCACCAATAATTGACATTTTAGTCATGCTTAGTAACTCGGCGTCTGAACTGGATGGAATCATTTATGTAGACCAGGACATGAGTAACTCGGCGTATGATAATGATCCAAGCATTTGTTCATATCAAATGATTAGTAACTCGGCGTCTGATCTGGCTCCAATCAATGATACTGTTTGAAAATCTTCCCGTCTGAAAATTGCGTCACGTATGCAGTTTGTCAAGATCAAATAAATACTGTTATTCATCTACGCAAACGCATTTTCTCAATATCGCTCAATCTTTATGTGACCTTTGAAAACATTTTTCTATGTACATGTAGATGAGACGCCGATAAGTTCGCCATCTAATCACGGAGCAGTCTGTGATTTCTCCATAATCTGATCAAGATCTAAACTTATGTACGTTATAGAACGAATTAATATTTTGATTAAAAAACCAGACAGTTTTGTTCTCCATCATAATGCTGAGTGACTCGGCGTTCCAACGAGATCTTAACTGTTAAATTGTATTAGATTAATTAAAACCATATTGATTTCTATTCAAACGGTTTGAATCTATTTCAATTACTTTGGGGGAGTTAGGGGTAAAATTAGTAAAATGTTAAATCGGCAATACATCAGGATCCAAACTGACAGCTTTGATAAAGTCAAATTAGATCTACTTTATATGATAGATTTACACTAGTGTGGCCATTTCTTGTGAAAGTAACCTGACCATAAAAATGACAATTTTGGTGGCGGACTATAAATTGTAAAATTGCCCCCAACAGACTCGCACCCCTAATTAGGATTATGTTTACTTTGATAAGCCGAAGTTTTATTACCCCATATCCGGTTGATGACGCAACGAGATGTCGGGTAGTTACACCACAGAATTATATTATACAAGAATTCCGTGGTTACACGATGGGCAATTATTATATTGCTGTTTTTGACCATGTACAGTTATACTTTACAGATAGATAAAATCCTTCATATTTACAGCTCATCTAAATGTTATGTGACTTATGATTCTTTTGAATATGTTGACTCGACACTGGAATAACGTCTGAACTTATCAGGTATGCGTTTAGATGATTTTATGATAATTTTAGATTAGTTTTGTTATAACCTATCATTATATAAACTCCAAAAAGAATGGACCTAACAGGGTCTACACTGTTTCAATTCCATGTATAGAATTTAGTACAAATGTGTGAGTGTAACAACATATTTGTAAAAAATCAGAATGTGCAAAATTTGATTATAGTAACTCGGCATCTGATCTGGATCCAAACATTGATGTGAATCAGATGCCCAGTAATTTAACAACTGATCTGAATCCAAGCAATTAACAAATATTTCGGTTGGAACAAAAAGCACCAACATATTTTTAAACGAAACACAGATCGTCTAATTTAACGATCGAATGAGATAAAACTCTTTAAAGAACATAATTCGCACAACTTGTGTATATATAAAGCACTTTTAAAGTGCAAAAATGAAAAAATATCTTTCTTAACGTTGTTTAAACACCCAAAATGCAATGTAAAACCATATTATGACTATTAACTTATAAGTGCGTTTAAACGCACTTACAAACGTGTTTGTAAGTTAATAGATAAAACGCGTTTCAAACGCCTTTCAAACGCGTTTAAAACGCATTAAGTGGGAAAGAATAACAGTTTCTCCACTGTATGTACATCAGTAACTGAATACAGTATGCAACATATATACATGTAGCAGCTCTTATGGACAAGTTTTACACTTCGAGAAAGTGGCATATCCCAATCATGGACAAATTTCAAGTGGTGGACATAATTCTGTAAAATGTGTAAGAGTTAAGATACTTGAAGAGAAATGTCTCAACCACAGTAATAACGTGTTTCAGATTTGTAGACAATATCACAACTTGTTTTCAAGAGAATGGCATTTACGAAAAAATCAATCATAATCCTGTCATGTTTTGTGCAAGAGTTATGAAACTGGCGAAAAAGTGTCTAAATATAACATTTATTATGTGTACCAAGTTTGAAGACTACATGTATATCATAATCTGTTCTTAAGAGAATGTCCAATTTAAAGAGCAAAATTTCGAGTTGAAAAGGGGCGTAATTCTGTCAATAGTTTGCAAAAGTTATGAAACTAGAAACAGATTATCCCAACACAACACTAATAATGTGTACCAAGTTTGAAGACAATATCATGAATAGTTTTGAAGAGAGTGGCATGTCCCAAGAAAAATGTCCCAATTAAGGCACATAATTTCATATTAAAAAGGGGTATAATTCGGTCTCCTTTTTTGTGTTAGTGCTATCAAACTTGCCAATGAGTGTCCTCTCATAACACTGATAATGTGTACCAAGTTTGAATATGGTTTCATAAATAGTTTCAAGAAAAAGGCAAATGTCTCGGAAAAACGTGACGGACGGGCCGACGGAAAGACGCACCGAGACTGTATTTATGTGGATAATCCTTATGTTTTCTGTTGCGTGACTAGCCACACAAGAAATCATTTCTTTTCGCTCTTACTTTGGAATATAATGATCTGAAGGCTAACCCTACCCTAATCCTAGGTCCCACAACTCGCCAGTTTAATGTCACAAACAATGGCCAGGTTAATGTCACAAGAGAGGGCCAGGTAAATGTTTTTCAATTATAGGCTAAGAATTTTAGCCACATTAGTACCCTCTCGTACAGTGGAGAATCTGTTATTCTTTCCCAATAAACGCGTTTACGCTAAAACTATTATTTGCAGTGCAAACAGTTTGGAGCCAGATCAGACGCCGGGTAACCCGGCGTCTGATCAGGCTCCAAACTGTTTGCCACCAAGATAAACAAGAATTATCAGAATTGTCCAAAAGTTGTTCTTTTCTACGTTTTAGTGCTTTGCGTTTGCGTACGTTTGCGTTTAAACGGGAAAGAATAACAGATTCTCCACTGTAAGCATGGACGGCCGGGCTGACGGACGGACAGTTAAGGTGATTACTATATAGCGAAGAATAATAATAACATCAACTAGCATGAAGGCTGTCATGTTTATTTACGTTATATTTGATTACAATATTTACTATGCATGCATATAAAGGACATGGCTTAATGCATTAACGAATCAATGTTACCTAGTCACCTACAGCAAGCTATGTGATCGTTACAAGATGTTTTAGAATATAATAGAATAGAAGCTTACCAAATAATCAGTGTGATTGCTTGCCATTATGATAAAAGAAGAAGAAAAAAGAAGAAGCTTAACAGAGAATATTTGCTATTCAAAACAATTATCTCAATTTCCAATATTTTCAAAAGCGTCTTCTAACTTTCTGTTATATATTTTCAGGACAATTACACATTCCCTGATGACGACATCGCCATTATGCAACTGAAAGGACAGATGACGTACAATAAATATGTTCAACCGGTGACACTGGCAAAACGTTCGTTGAATCACTATTACATTTGGCTCTTAGCTTATACAGCGCCCCTCTCTACAACGACGCCAAAATGGGAGAAAAAGATTATGTACATTGTGCAGAGTCGTTACACGTACATGTACAAGTTCTGCATTTTCTTTGTGACATGCAATACTTCATATTCGGTTTCAAATATTAAATGTTACTGGGTAAAAAATGATTTAAACAACTATTAAAGTTGTTGCTGGTATAATAAACACATCACCAGTTGGCCATGCGTTACAGGGCGTTGTAATCAGCTCTCGACGTACTTGGAAGAAGCAACAGATCAGACTATTTACAAGTCGTAGGCAGTTTATAAAATGGGGCCATACTAGTCCTTGGGTGCCGAGAGGAGTGTATATAGTCTGCTTTAAATGACAAAAGTTCAAATCTGACCAATCAAATGCTTAAAAATGATCTCAGACTCAACTCAATCGCTTTTTAAGGAAGATTAACGTTACCCTCGCTGTGTGAAAAAAAGGCAGTTTACATAAGAAGAAAGCATATACAAACGGGCCTAAAACAGGAATGCTTATGCATCATTGCGTCCATCCGGCCTCGACACTATATGAACTATATATGAAAAAAGTAGAAACGGTACTTACCTATTGTCCAAAAGGAGAATGGAAAAAAGAGAAAATAAACACATTAGTGTTATAACTTTGAATCCTTTCACATATTAAAACATCACCTACATGTAATGCACCGTCTGCTTAAAATTGTCGTTTACCGTTTTGTCTCAAGTTACGTATTGGGCATTTTGGCAGAAGAAACATAAAGACGAGTAATAAACAGCGGCGCCTGATATTGGTTTAACTTGCTTGTTAAATTTTTCTAAGGGTATTTATGTGCCCTCAGTAGAACAGTTCCCTCCGAACAACACACACAGCATTTGTTTCCAATTGAGAGATGTTGGAGAGAGGGGGCATTATATACGCAATGTGCATCAGTGTTAAGCATGAACGATTTTTTTTCTGAAAAATAATGTAAAATCTCTCTTACTGCGACCACTAACACGAAGGCTTATGATTGTATAAAAAGACAGATGACAGCTTAAAGCTAGGCAATAGTACCTGCTTTAATCAGTCACATCTCGTAAACATCTAATAATTACATGTCACACAATTGTGTGGTCGTAATAGAGAGGTTTCTTTGTATATGTTTGCAGGTCCAAAGGATGAAAATTTTACAAGCTGCTATGTGATTGGAATGGGGTATATCTCGGAGACAATTGTAGATGGCGAAGACATACGTAGGTGGCCCTGTTTTATAATGTAAAAATAGGATATTAGCGGTATATGAGTGATCATTATTTATCATTTTTGATAAACGAGTTGACTAAAATAATATGACGCGAGCCTTGGCGAGCGTCATTTTCGTCAACGACTTTATTAATAATCATGACTAAGGAGCACTCATGTGAGATTCTATTTATCTCATACTATTTTAAACACCCATTAAATCGTAGTTTGTAGTATTTCTGATTTATAGATTTTCCGCCAAAACTTGGTGTTGCTTACCGTAACATTTTTGTAAATGGCATTCATTGGTGACTCGCTACATGCAGTGATTGTGTTAGAAAAGGTTAGGCTGGAGCCCAAAAAACGATATTCTACTAATAGATTACTATATTTATACAATGCTTTTGTTTCACTCCCATACCGCAAGTTATGTGATAAATTTAATGTATGAATGTATGTCAGATTATCCGTGACTCGCACGTATACATACATGTATCAAGCGCGCATACAGTTGAAAACATGTTATACTTTCCGTTTCGACGAACGTAAATGCAAATAAATTGCATTAAAATATTTGAAATTGCAATTTCTTACAAATGTTACTTAGTCTTTAAAGCTAATGGGCAAACAGTTTCGATCTTGATCAAACGCCGCATAAGGATCAAAATTGTTTGAAATGTGCCATTTAACCCTTTACCCCATAGTCTGTTTCACGTGTTAAATATAGTTAACCACTTAAAACGGGTTGAAAGTAAAGCAGAATGCACCTTAAGGTGCATTCTGCTTTACTTTCAACCTGATTTAAGGTATCATCTGCTTGAACGTAGAAATTAATTCTTATATTATATAATCATGACTATATAAATTGGAACTATTTTCTTCAGTGGAGGAATAAAAAGAAAGGCGTAAAAAGACGTATTTGTGGGGAAAGGGTTAAATGACTTGTGTTTTCACTGTACATTGTGTTAATATTTGCAGCCGTATACGAACTTCCAAGAGTACTGCAGGAAATGGAAACTGCTTTTCAAAGTACCAAAAGGTGTAAAAGACTTCATCCATCAAAATTGGATCTCCCTAGAAGTACATTCACGAACAAACACTTGTGCACCCTCGACAAGGACTCTGGGCCATGCTGGGTAAGTATTGACACAGAGGAGAATATAAGAATCCACCATGAGAGTGTTGATAAAGGATAGGAATTTCTCCCACGAGGGTCAAAATGCATCGAGGAACGAGGCTTGCCGAGTTCCTGTGTGGATTTCCTGACCCTGATCCACATTAGACTCCGGGTAACCCGGCGTCTGATCAGGCTCAAAAATGTTTTCCACTCAGTCTCAAATGAATTGTGAGAAATGTCAAATAGTTGTTTTCCATATTTCATTGCATTGGTTTGGCGTTTCGTTTGAGAAAATCGTATTTCCACTGAGTGACGTCACGTATGACGTCAGAATCACGTTATCTCCACTTTACAAATGTCTGGTTCTTTTGCTTCTTTTCAGGGAGATAGCGGAAGTCCAGTTGGATGCTTCAATGCCGAAGGAACATATGTTCAGATGGGTATTCTCTCTTATGGTAGCCAATTATGCCTGGATGGAATGAACGTGTACACACGCGTGAGCCAATACAAGCAATGGATCAAGGACAACCGTCAACTCGGGCTCTCCCCTTATTCATATTTACACCATCAACAACGCACGCCTGACAAAACAAAACAGTGTAGAAAATAACTTATTTTGAATTTCTAATGATTTACTTAAATCTGAGTGGCAGACAGATTTGACCTTGGTCTGACAACGGAATTATCCAGCGTCTGTTACAGACGATACACGAAGAGTTTGCAACGAATATAATAGTTTTGGCTTAAGAATAACGCCGTCTCCACTGTAACCGAGGAAGACTAGAAATATCCAGGACAGTGAAGAAAACGTTATTCTTTCCCGTTTAAACGCAAACAAAACGCAAACGCACTGCAATAAAATGAAGAAATGGACAACTTTTGGACAATTCTGAATGTTGATTTTAACCTGGGCAGCTAAACGGTTTGGATCCTGATCAGAAGCCGGGTTACCCGGCGTCTGTTCTTGCTCCAAACTGGTTGCATTGAAAATTATATTTAGCGTAAACGCTGTTATTGGAAAAGAAAAACGTTTTCTCCACTGTACCTTTTACATATACAATAAAATAAGAATTATTCATAATCAAAACCAGTTTTGCGATTGTATTTGTGACCCCTTTTGCGCTCCAAGCTTCATAAAAAGAGCAACTAACTTCATTGATGACGTTACTACAAAACAACGTCGGGTTTTCACCCATCTACATTATAGGAATAAACAACATCTTTTTGCCGTTCATGACGGTATGAACACATTAGCTTCGCAGGGGGTAAGTTTCAAAAACGCCCGAAGGGCGTTTACGATAAACTTCCCTTACGAAGCTTATGTGTTCATACCGCGTGAACGGGAAAAATATGATGTTTATTCCTTATATTTATATTTTTATTTTCTGTCTTGTCCATTTAATTTGTATGTTGACCAGATTTGTTTCCATGTATAAAAATATATCATATACCGGCCAAATAGGTTCGATATATGTAATCCTGGATGTAACGGCCATTCGATCTCTATAATATGCGGTATGATAAGTAGTCCAATATACATGTTTCGGAGTTGATTACAAAGTCAAGCTTTTACGCAGTAAACTGTCGCTGTGTGCTTAACGAATGAACTAAAATATCTAATATTAAAGGTTATTTAAAAAAGATAGACCGCGCATGTTAAGTTCCGCCTAATTACACGCCATAGCAACCATTAGCTGGTCGCTTGGTTGGTATCTCTCCGGCAAAGACCCCGCCCTCTTTTTAACTGGCTGGAACCAGTTTCGTTTGTAGGTTCATTGAGGGATGACCTGCATATTCTTAATACGATTACATAAAGACTTTACAGAGTGAATGTAAATATTTCAGAATGACTTAAAAGGCTGTAATGAACGGGCTATTACAGTGGAAAATCTGTTATTCTTTCCCAATAAACGCGTTTACGCTAAAACTATTATTTGCAGTGCAAACAGTAAAGAATAACAGATTCTCCACTGTAAATGGTTTCCAAACTGATGTACATGTATCTACACCAAAAACTGTTTTAAGTGACCACTCAATAAATTGTTTGGAGGTTGTAAAAGACAGGTGACAGCTACAGTGGAGAATCTGTTATTCTTTCCCGTTTAAACGCAAACGTACGCAAACGCAAAGCACTAAAACGTAGAAAAGAACAACTTTTGGACAATTCTGATATTTCTTGTTTATCTTGGTGGCAAACAGTTTGGAGCCTGATCAGACGCCGGGTTACCCGGCGTCTGATCTGTCTCCAAACTGTTTGCGCTGCAAATAATAGTTTTAGCGTAAACGCGTTTATTGGGAAAGAATAACAGATTCTCCACTGTAAATGCCCTCGGAATTCATGTAGAAATGTGAGCTGAAATGATATATTGTAACTTGGTTCAAGACTATAAATAACATATTATAAAATAACTATATTCACGGCGGAAATCTGATCAAGATACCATCTATCGTAAAGTTGTGTCCATTTGGTTTCTGTGCCCTGAAGACACTGGTCATAATTACAGTACAGTAAATCACAAAATTAATATAAACACGACAGACAGACATACATAATCGTGTTTACACATCTGTATAATAGAACAATAGGTAACATTAGTGTTTCCCGTTTAAACAATCAAAACACAAACGCGCATAAAATATAAAATGTAACAACATAACCCGTTTTTTGAATTTCCTGAGGAATTATTTGAATATGACTTTCAAAATGTTTCGAGTCTGATCGGACGCCCGGTAACCTGGCGTGCGATCAGACTCCAAACTGTTTGCAATGGAAATAAGTGTGTAAGCGTTAACTCTTTCCTCCCTGAAACTTCAAATGGACAATCCCAGGTTCCATTTTAGTCTAGTCCATTTCTGACTTTTAAGGGTTGTTTTTGTCATTTTTTGGAATTATGACAAACAGTGAAGACCCTGATCAGAGGGCTCCTTTCGGAGCCCTCTGATCTGGGTCTTCACTGTTTGCATAGGACATGTGTACTATTCACATGTACACTGTTTGAAAAGCACGCCTATATGCGGGACTAGGGTTCAAAGGGTTAACATGTTTATTTGAAAATATAAATGTACTCTCCATTGCATGTTCTTTATTCGATTATGCCCAGTTGATTATCCATGTTTATATATTTGATTATTCCATTTATTATCAAAAGGATGACTGGTCAAAATTTTCATTTTCGGGTAACCCGGCGTCTGATCTGGTTGCAAACTGTGTACAATGGAAATAATGTTCTCTTGTAACTATGATCACAGTTATCTTTTGTTTAGCTTAGATATGTAAAACATTATGGAACGATTCGAGGGTCTAAGATGGACATATCTTAAAAATTGTCATACCAGAATGTAGTTAGCCATCCCATCTTAGATTCTCGGCTAGTTCCTCATTTATGATTACATGTATATGTTTATTATATAAGTAGTTAAGCCTCTGTTCAGCAGTGTAGAACCTTATCTATATGAAGAATGAAGAGGGGTGAAAGTAATACAGAAAGCCTGTTGGAGCTATCTGTATTACTTTTACCTTACTTTAGTTAATCTGAATCTATTTACCAAGACTACGTTTCAGTTCTTAGTTTTAAAGGCCGTTTTAACAGGAGTTTTACTGTATAGCCAATTTAGCCATATCTCTCGTTTTGATAGTGATACACTGGTGAATGACTTAGATTAGTTGATCTTTCTTTTGGTCGTTTTATATTTTTTAATCACTTACTTTACTGTTTCTTCTCATCAAATTATGCGGAGACACCTGAAAACAAGCAACTCAACTTTCTCTCTCTTTCTTTCTCTTTCTTTCTCTTTCTCCCATTCTCTATCTCGATATCTCTCTCTCTCTCTCTCCAATAGTATATGTATTTTTGTGAAACTGTAGGGGAAGGGCCGACTCAAAGTTGGCAGAACTTGTGGCCCAACCCCTTTTCCTGTAAAAAATTGGAAATAAAATATGTTTAAACTAATGGAAATAATAATTTTAGCGTAAACGCGTTTATTGGGAAATAACAACGTTTTCTTCACTGTTATATTTACGCTTGCGGCAATTCTCAACTACATGTAATGTACTAAACGAAATATACAGTGGAGAAAAGACGTTTTTCTTTTCCGTTTAACGCAAACGAAACGCAAGCGCTTTGCAGTGAAATGGAGAAAATTGAATTTATTTTACATTACTTAAATGCAATTATAATTTCAATGGCAAATAATTTGGTACCTGATCAGACGCCGAATTACCCGGCTTAAGTTCAGGTACCAAACTGTTTGCAATGGAAAAAGTAGACTTAACGTTAACGTGCATTTTGGGAAAGAATAACTTCTTATCTACTGTATATATAGGATCAAGGTATCAAATAACTTGATTCTTGATTCATCATTTCATCTCCAAACTATTTGTCCGTTACAGTGGAGAAAATGTTATTATTTATCAATAAATGTTTTTACGCTAAACTTATTATTTCCCTTGCAAACAGTTTGGAGCCAGATCCGACATCGGGTAACCCGGCGGTCAGGTTCAACATTATTTGCCATCCAGAAAAAGATATATCAGGAGAATTGTAAAAAAATTGTAATTTTCTACATTTGATTACCATGCCTTTGCATTTCCTTTGCGATTAAACGGGGTATAATAGCCCAACCTCTTCACAGGGCGTTACGCGACACCTAGTCGGGATTCACACTGTTTCGTGTCTGCTTTTTTCTCAAAGTTACATAATGGATATATTGACAGAACAAAACTTAATAACGAGTGACAAACAGTTTGTATCCAGATCAGAGGCCGCGTTACGCGGCGTCTGATTTGGATTTAAGCTGTTTTCAATGTACGCGCATTCCCTCCCTATACAGTGGAGAATCTGTTATTCTTTCCCGATAAACGCGTTTACGCTAAAACTATTATTTCCAATACAAACAGTTTGGAGCCAGATCAGACGCCGGGTAACTCGGCGTCTGATCAGGCTCCAAACTGTTTGCCACCAAGATAAACATGAAATATCAGAATTGTCCAAAAGTTGTTCTTTTTTACGTTTTAGTGCTTTGCGTTTGCGTACGTTTGCGTTTAAACGGGAAAGAATAACAGATTCTCCACTGTAACAACAACATCATCCAACAACGCACACACTCGATGTCTTCCATAATCGGTTAGGTATCGTTGTAGAGAGGGAGCACTGTCATATTAATTGAAATTCAAGTTTGTATATTCAATTAGTGATATTGTAATTGCTTATGAAGTGGTTATGTCTTTAATGATACGAACCTTTGTGATGCGAATACATGTATGCACCCTTTACAAATTGTGTCCCTGATAAGAGCTGTCTTGTTCCAGAATAGTGTAGACGTAGATCCGTGGCCTCTACAAGAGCCCTATGATCAGGGTATGTACTGTTTGTTATTTTGTAACATATTGCTACTCTGAAATGAACTTTACCCATGTAGACATAGACATAAACATAGACAAGAGTAAGGACAAATGGATTTATTGTGTAGCAAATTGGTTAGATTAGGAAATAGTTTGGATCCAGATCAGAGCGACCCCTTGTCAGAATCAAAACAAGTTTACTCTTAGTTGTATGATTTATAAAACAAAGGGTTATTTCGCGGACGCCATATTTTCAACAAGCGATAACCATTGAAACATGCTAAAGGATACATGTTACGGTTATCATTTCATCTAAAAACGCCCCGCTTATATAAGTAAGTGTTGTTTATTAATTTGAGCGTAAGGAAAAAGTGTTTCATACTACTGTAACATCACAGTATCGGAGAAGAAAATGCTGAAAAACATAGCATTGCTTGCCTTCTGTGCGCTTACAGGTAAGGTCTTATTACATGTAATGTATATGTTTCAGAGATTAAGTGTAATCAGGGAATACGTGAAGTCCCTGAAAAATCAGGGATTTCAAGAAACCCCTTAATCTCCAAGGGAAAAGGCGTAATTTTGAAGCTTTTCGTTGATTTTTTATGAATATTTGGCAGTTACTTTTGGTTAAAGTAATGAATCTTACCTCGTTTAGTTCATTAGGTTCAAAGAAAAGTACCACGCTATAAACAATATGTTAACTTTATTAACAAGACAGATGTCTTGGTTTTAATTGTCATGACTTAAATGTACCCTATTCACTTAGTTCTATTCACTTGTGCGAGAAACTTTGTATGAACGTTCGTTAGCACATGATATTTCAAGAAAGCATGATGTTTAAAACCGATAGAAATGTCATTATTGTACAAATCTATTAATTTGATGAAAAAGGGACATTTCATTAATTCCCTAAAAACGACCAGTGATTACGCGTAATCCCTGAAAAGTTCACGAATTACGCGTACTCCCTGATTACACTTAATCCCTGTAACATATATATCAGTGTATTATCGTGCAATAGAAAACGAATAAAGGAATTGAGATTTATACTAATTAATGACATGCCCACATCTCAACCCCTACGGTGTTCCATTGCACGATAACGAACTGTTTTTTGTTTTGTTTTTATTATTTTTCCAACATTTCAATGTATCTGCAAATTTTACCGCCGCACGGCGCTACATTTGTTTCGTGCACGAGTTATCGAAGCAATATACATGTAACGGCGCATGAGATTTTATAGTGAGTTTAAACATACATGTAGATACGTTCATGTTTATTGTTGCTTTGCTCATGGCTCATGTTAGAGTTATTGTATAAGAATTATTCTATTCTATTCTTTTCTATTCTCCGTTCATTCTTTGTTGTGATAGGAATGAGTTATAATAGTTAATAATATAAAGCATCACTACAGTGAACAAACAATATCGTAAAAAAAGACATTCCGTCGAATATTAAAGCTGTTTAGGGGGTACATGTACAGTGGAGAATCTGTTATTCTTTCCCGTTTAAACGCAAACGTACGCAAACGCAAAGCACTAAAACGTAGAAAAGAACAACTTTTGGAAAATTCTGATATTTCATGTTTATCTTGGTGGCAAACAGTTTGGAGCCTGATCAGACGCCGGGTAACCCGGCGTCTGATCTGGCTCCAAACTGTTTGCACTGCAAATAATAGTTTTAGCGTAAACGCGTTTATTGGGAAAGAATAACAGATTCTCCACTGTACATTATTCATTATAAACTGAACACACGGAACTATGCAATTTAGAGATAACCCTCGCTAAATTTAGAAATGAAGACATAGTTACAGCAATAATTTAGACTGTTAAATTGGGCTTTAGATCAATTATGAAAATATCAAATACATTTCCCAATAACTGACCTCCCTATTTACATGTACAGTATATGTATATTTTCTATTTGTATAATTTTTAATGCTGTCTACGGTAGTGGACCTTTACCAGATATACATTGTATTTCAATAAAGTGTCAATGTTTCGAAGAAATGTCAATTCTTTCTGATTGATTTTAAGAAATTTGGCGAGTTCAATATTTCTTTTGTAGTGACGGAAGGTCGTGAATCGTCTTCTTCTAGAAGTAAACGTTCTACAGGCTTGATAGTCAACGGTTTTAATGCTGGCAAAGGAAAATACCCAGAATATGCAGTGTTATTGCTAGATGGCGAATTTCTATGCGGCGGGACCATCCTAAATAAGAAATCCATCCTCACAGCGGCCCATTGCCTAACTTTAAGTGACAATCCGTACGTATTACTTATAACTCATACACCCTTGTAACGCTTAGTGGATTATTCCATTCTTTAATATTAGATTAGTCCATTTAGTTAACCTAAGGGAATCCTGGTGTAAATTTACATTTTTGTTTTGTTATTTACTTTAAAATTCCTATCAGCAAACAGTGTAGACTCTAATCAGACGCCGCATCATGCGGTGTGATTTGAGTCTACACTGTTTGCCTACGTTCTATGTAGGACCATGGGCGCAAATGGGTAGAACATTTTAATATACAATTAAGTCTAGTCAATTATTTGACTATCTAGGTGGTTAACTATGATATGCTGCAACATGTAAAACAGTGCAGACTCTGGTCAGAGGAGTAAAATATGTTAAAAAACAAAACTACTAGAGGTTCCATGTCTTCCTTAAAGGAAAATGGACGAAGTATGTCTTATATTGTATATTTTGTTTTAAAAACAACATATATAGCAAAGTACATGTATTGATGATCCAGCGTAAAAGATATGACTTTTCACATACATGTTTAGCTATACACTCAGTAATCTCGGTATTAGAATGATGCGACATACAAAAACAATGCCATATCATTAACCCCTTCATTGCTATGACATCATACTCACTGCAATGACGTCATACTTCTAATGAACTATATTCTGTTCTCAATAATGACTGGATGCCGCTTTAGACGGCATGTTACAGTACTGAACCTTATTAAATTAAATTGATAATCGCAAGCGAATCGCAAGCGAATTGCCATCGAATTGCCATCGAAATGCCATCGAATCGGGTGCTTCAAAAGGCAAATCTTACGCTTGAATATTTTTACGCGATTTTCCAAAGCGGTTGTGACAAAAATGGAATCGAAAAAATTAACGAAGGCATATATTCGAATATTAGTGAGATACACAATTCAGGCAAACTTACCCGAGGGTAAAGTTACTATTTTAAATCGCAAGCGAATTGCCATCGAATTGCCATCGAATTGCAAGCAAATTGCCACCGAATTGCAAGCGAATTGCAAGCGAATCGCAAAAATTGTTAATTTAATACGGTTCAGTACTGTATCATGATCTAAACTGTTTGCAAATAACATTTATATATCTGGCGTAAGGCAGTGATGGCTTAACCATATATTTACGTTTACCAATGATGAGTTCAGTAACGAAATTGATGGCCGTCGATGGCCATCGATTGCGAGTTAATTTCCGGTCTAAAATACAGTGGAGAAAACGTGATTCTTTCGTTCAAACGCAAACGCATTACAATGAAATATAGAAAATGACAACATTTTGACAATTCACAATACCAGTTTTAATCTAAGTGGCAAACAAGTTGGAGCCTGATCAGACGCCGGGTTACCCGGCGTCTGATCTGGCTCCAAATTGTGTGCAATGAAAATAATAGTTTCAGCCTAACCGGAGATTTTTTTTAAAGAAAAACGTTTCCTTTGCTAAACTCTGCACGCTGCACACGGGGCACAAACTGCTAACCTAAACCGCAAACAGTGGAACCTGAACACGCTAAAGGCGTATGACAGAGAAGGCGTAACCCTGTATTTACGGTCTAGAATGTTTAATTCTTTCCTGTGTTGCTAATAATCTAGTCAGAATTTTTGTTAGATGTTTTACATGTATTTACTTACTGTGCTGGCGGTCCTTTTGATTGTATGGTTGTGGAACAGGGTTTATATTTTATGTACACTGTTCGTCTTTATAGGTGAATATAGGAGATAAGAGTGAGGCTGGGCGCCCCTAAACCCAGGTTTAACCCCCCAGTGGTTGTTAATAATTAATTTATAATTAATTATTGATTGCTGCTGACCGTACTAAGGCGGGCTCCTATATTCAATTTACTTCATTTTTGTCTTGCGTGTTGTTTTTTATTTAGTGTGTAGATGAAGGAATAGGATTGTGCGTGTCTGTTTGCTGTGGTATGATTGTGTGTGTGTTCTGCTTGAGAGGTGGGTGTATTGTTTGTGTTGCGTTTCCTGCTTGAGTCTTTCGTATTTATTTGTAGAGACGACTACCAAGTTGCTGTTGGGAAATACAGACTAAGCAGGGACGACGGTGACGAGCAGTACTTTAATGTTAAAAGTTTTACCTCGGTGAGTTATGAACTTTTATTTTTGCTTTTCGGTGGATTACCACGAAATAGCAGTGGGATTATCGCCACGCGCGCTTTTATTATGAATTTTCCCCATAGGGCTCCCCAAAAATCGTAGTCAATCGTGTCTTATCGTTAAATTCCGGCAGTCCGATTTGTCGCGAATCTCTCAACTGAACAACACGAATCCAAAATAGGGAGCAACGGCGTAATTCGGATGACGTCAAATCAATGAATCAGTGACGTCATCGTACGGGAAACAGTTACTGTTTCGTTAATGTGTTCTATGAAAAACTTGGGGCTCAACACGGTGTAAATTATGTACTTTCGCTTTCACAATTGTCGAACAATTTCGTTTAAAAAGTGGCTTAAAAGCATAAATAAATAGAATCATTGTATTTTTTCAGTATAAGATCGAATTTAATCCATTTCGTGATCATCAGACAGTTATATTTTCACGAGTGGCTTCGCCACTCGTGAAATTATAACGTCTGATGTTCACTCAATGAATTAAATTTCTATCTTATACTGAAAAACAACAACACAATTATCCTCTATATTCACTGCATAAACTGATTACTAGCTGATGTAATCGGTTGCCAAATTAATCAACCGATTATCAGTCCTATCGGTTTGGTCTCAATCGATAACTTTCCGACTATTACAATGTAATTGGTTGACTGAAAGGCAACTTTGCAGCACCAATATTCTGTTACATGGGTAAAGTTACACATAATTGTAGCTTCAGTTTTGCAAATGTGAGGTACATATGATTAATATCTGAACTTTGAATCCCCACATACGCATCTATGTACGTTTTAACTTATCACAGTAATGGTTGACTAACTGGCAATCAGCACAATTTTTACATTGGAAAAATGAAAAAATGGGTCTGCGATACAAACGAAGCACCTAGACTGTGGCAATATGACGCAAGGATGCATTAACACTATACACTAACAGTAGTCATATAATAACACATGATTTTGGAGCATACATAAACTGTCGTTTACCATTGGAAATATGACTGACATAAATGAAATAGATACAAACGTGGAGTAAGGCTTAATTTTGATTTCTAAAGATATATTTTTCTCACCTCTCGGACAGAGGTATCCCGAAATCTAGAGGGTGTTAGATAATCTTATCTGTCCGGACAGACAAGCCGAACTAATGGAACTATCTTATGATTGGTTGTTATTGCCGTTGTTTTACGTCGTCATGACGTCGTCATGCATGCATTAGCGCCTTAAAATACAACTCGCCACTGTATAGCAAGTTAAACGCGTTGACGAGGTGAGAAAATAAATCTAACACCACAGTTGAGTATCAGATGAATATCCCACCCTCGTTTGAAGATATCTTTGGTGGTGTTAGATTCACTATATCTGGAATTGTTTGACACATTTCCAAATCATATCGCGGAATAATAGACAGTGTGTATTTTTTCGTGTTTTTATCATAATTTCTTACGTAAGTTAATTTCAACTTCCATAGCATGTCATTTGCACAGTTTAAAGCCATAAATCAAAATATCGTATACTAAACGTACACTCATCACCGACAAGGTATCTATGAGGTCAATGTAAACTAGACCTATCACTAAAGGTGACTGATACCCCACTGCAAACTTCAATGTCACAAAACCCACATAATGTCATAAATACCAAGTAAAGATTTGACCAGATGTTCATCTTCCTGTGTAAATGTACAACAGAGTACAAATACAGAAACTATTATGTACATGTACATCAGTAACTGAATACAGTATGCAACATATATACATGTAGCAGCTCTTATGGACAAGTTTTACACTTCGAGAAAGTGGCTTATCCCAATCATGGACAAATTTCAAGTGGTGGACATAATTCTGTCAAATGTGTAAGAGTTAAGATACTTGAAGAGAAATGTCTCAACCACAGCAATAACGTGTTTCAGATTTGTAGACAATATCAAAACTTGTTTTCAAGAGAATGGCATTTACGAAAAAATCAATCATAATCCTGTCATATTTTGTGCAAGAGTTATGAAACTGGCGAAAAAGTGTCTAAATATAACATTTATTATGTGTACCAAGTTTGAAGACTACATGTATATTATAATCTGTTCTTAAGAGAATGTCCAATTTAAAGAGCAAAATTTCGAGTTGAAAAGGGGCGTAATTCTGTCAATAGTTTGCAAAAGTTATGAAACTAGAAACAGATTATCCCAACACAACACTAATAATGTGTACCAAGTTTGAAGACAATATCATGAATAGTTTTGAAGAGAGTGGCATGTCCCAAGAAAAATGTCCCAATTAAGGCACATACTTTCATTTTAAAAAGGGGTATAATTCGGTCTCCTTTTTTGTGTTAGTGCTATCAAACTTGCCAATGCGTGTCCTCTCATAACACTGATAATGTGTACCAAGTTTGAATATGGTTTCATAAATAGTTTCAAGAAAAAGGCAAATGTCTCGGAAAAACGTGACGGACGGGCCGACGAAAAGACGCACCGAGACTGTATTTATGTGGATAATTCTTATGTTTTCTGTTGCGTGACTAGCCACACAAGAAATCATTTCTTTTCGCTCTTACTTTGGAATATAATGATCTGAAGGCTAACCCTACCCTAATCCTATGTCCCACAACTCGCCAGTTTAATGTCACAAACAATGGCCAGGTTAATGTAACAAGAGAGGGCCAGGTAAATGTTTTTCAATTATAGGCTAAGAATTTTAGCCACATTAGTACCCTCTCGTAAGCATGGACGGCCGGGCTGACGGACGGACAGTTAAGGTGATTACTATATAGCGAAGAATAATAATAACATCAACTAGCATGGAGGCTGTCATGTTTATTTACGTTATATTAGATTACAATATTTACTATGTATGTATATAAAGGACATGGCTTAATGCATTAACGAATCAATGTTACCTAGTCACCTACAGCAAGCTATGTGATCGTTACAAGATGTTTTAGAGTATAATAGAATAGAAGCTTACCAAATAATCAGTGTGATTGCTTGCCATTATGATAAAAGAAGAAGAAAAAAGAAGAAGCTTAACAGAGAATATTTGCTATTCAAAACAATTATCTCAATTTCCAATATTTTCAAAAGCGTCTTCTAACTTTCTGTTATATATTTTCAGGACAATTACACATTCCCTGATGACGACATCGCCATTATGCAACTGAAAGGACAGATGACGTACAATAAATATGTTCAACCGGTGACACTGGCAAAACGTTCGTTGAATCACTATTACATTTGGCTCTTAGCTTATACAGCGCCCCTCTCTACAACGACGCCAAAATGGGAGAAAAAGATTATGTACATTGTGCAGAGTCGTTAGAGAGAGGGAATTTGGTTTACATTTGCAAACAGCTTGAATCTAGACAAAACGCCGCGTTACGCGGCGTCTAATCTGGATTCAAAATGTCTGTCACTAGTCATTAAGTTTGTTCTGTCAACATGTCCAATAATATTATGTAACTTTGCGCGACAAACAGCACACGACAACTTTGAGTAGACGATAATTCTCCTGTGAAAGGAACTGCAGCAAGTGTCGTTGTAAGGAGGGAGTCGCTGTTTGGAGGGTCGTTGTAGGAATGGAGCCCTGAAAAACGTTTTGTAATTAATCTGAGATCGGGTTAAAGCTTGTGGTAGGCCATACAGTAGATACGACGCTATTTTCTCCAGTTTAAACGCAAGCGAATCGCAAACGCATTGTAATTAAATTTAAAACACAGCAAATATTTAAGCATTCTGAATATTCATTTAAATCATTTAACCCTTTGAACCTTAGTCCCGCTTATAGGCGTCCTTTTTAAACAGTGTACATGTGTATAGTACACTTGTCCTGTGCAAACATTGAAGACCCAGATCAGAGGGCTCCAAAAGGAGCCCTCTGATCAAGGTCTTCACTGTTTGTCATGATGCCAAACATAGACAAAAACAACCCTTCAAAGTCAGAAATGGACTAAACTAAAATGGAAACTGGAATTGTCCATTTAAAGTTTCAGGGAGGAAAGAGTTAAATCTCGGAAACAAACAGTGTGAAGGCTGGTCAGACGCCAGGGTATCCGACGTCTGGTCAGGTTAACAAATGTTTGCAATAGATACAGTGGAGAATCTGTTATTCTTTCCCAATAAACGCGTTTACGCTAAAACTAGTATTTGCAGTGCAAACAGTTTGGAGCCAGATCAGACGCCGGGTTACCCGGCGTCTGATCAGGCTCCAAACTGTTTGCCACCAAGATAAACATGAAATATCAGAATTTTCCAAAAGTTGTTCTTTTCTACGTTTTAGTGCTTTGCGTTTGCGTACGTTTGCGTTTAAACGGGAAAGAATAACAGATTCTCCACTGTACAACAGTTTTAGCATCAACACGTTTATTGGAAAAAACAACGTTTTCTCCACTGTATGACATATTGGAGTATTCCGCTCTAGTCCGACCAATCAAAAGCTTACAAATGGCCCCATACTCGTCTCAAATGTTTTAGTTTTTCTAGGCCGATAAAAAGTTTTAGAACGATTTCAGACTTGTCTAGACTTACGCTTTATAAGCAATAGTGCTTTGATTCATTTATACCCAGTGGATTAATCCATGTTTATATATTGGATTAGTCCATTTTCTTTTATTGAAGTTCCTATCAGCAAACATCATAATGCGGCGTCTGATCAAAGTCTACACTGTTTGCCTATATCCAATATATGGGATCATGGGCAAAAGATGGGTTACCTTATTTCTCCTTATCTGTGTATATTTGTACAATGGAAAAAACTTTTTATTCTTTCCCAATAAACGCGTTTAGGCTAACACTATTATTTCCATTGCAAACAAGTTGGAGCTGAATCTATTTTGCAGTCGGCGTAGTAGTACTGCTTTTTTGTGATTAAAATATCAGCTTCAGTTTTAGCTTTATTAGCATATCGGCAACAAAATTGCCTTTGGCTAATTACATACAGATACAGTGGAGAATCTGTTATTCTTTCCCAATAAACGCGTTTACGCTAAAACTATTATTTGCCGTGCAAACAGTTTGGAGCCAGATCAGACGCCGGGTAACCCGGCGTCTGATCAGGCTCCAAACTGTTTGCCACCAAGATAAACAAGAATTATCAGAATTGTCCAAAAGTTGTTATTTTCTACGTTTTAGTGCTTTGCGTTTGCGTACGTTTGCGTTTAAACGGGAAAGTATAACATATTCTCCACTGTAAAGAGCATGGCATAATACAATAAATATGCTTACACAAACACAGAAACTTCTTCCAATAAGATTAAACGTAACCAACAGAAATACGAAACAGTTATAGATTCTATGTTTTTTTGGCGTAAAATATTTGCATTCTTCACATATATTGAAAGCTTATTTAATATATTTCTATTGTTAGAACTGATCAATGAATTAAATTTTCCTAAAGATGGCCATGAAACATTTCCTAGGTACTGTCGACGTAAATATGAATATTTTGGACAACATAATACAAAATGACATTCTGATTCAACGCAGTTAAAATTACACATCCTGCAAAAACGATCGTCCATTACAATACCTGCAATACATTTGCAATAAAATGACAGTTTTGACATATTTGTTATTGAAGTATTCCATTCTTGAATAAATTGATTAAAACTATCATGAAATAAAGGCATAGTATGTTTTGCGATATGTACGAAACTCTATTTTGTGTACGTTTACAAATATGATAAAATCTATAAGCCTTTGTTAGCTTAAACAGCTAGTACAAATCGTGATCAGATGCTTAACTATCCGAGGTCTAATCCGATTCCAAAATATTTGCAATGTGCATCAAAGTTAATCATGAACGATTTGGTTCTGAAAATATCAATTTATTTTCGTTTATATATATGTATTTTGCAGGTCCCAAGGATGAAATTTTTACAAACTGCTATGTGATTGGAATGGGATATAGCACGGAAACGGTTGACGGAAATGGCGATGGTAAGTGACGCTATATAGATAGGTATATAAATAGATAGATAGATAGACAGATAGACAGATAGATAGATAAATAGATATATAGATAGATAGACAGACAGACAAACAGACAGACAGACAGACAGACATACAGACATACATACATACAGACAGACAGACAGACAGATAGATAAATAGATAATAGTGTTTTCTTCTGACTTGGCCGAGTTATTCTGAGATTGGAACCTTCAAAACTTTTAAAAGGGATGAGTACACGTACTCGATGATTTCCGTAGTGATACGGATAGTTGTATTTATTTGCGTAACGTACAGTAGAAAAGACATTTTTCTTTCCCGTTTAAACGCAAACGCAATGCACTTGACTGTGGCAATTTACTTTAAGAAAGTTTACCTATATTTCTTATCAGAGTAGCAGACAAGTTGGAGCCTGATCAGACGCCGGGTTACCCGGCGTCTGATCGGGCCTGAACCTGTTTGCAATGGAAATAATAGTTTTAGTATATAAATGCTTTTATTGGGAAAGAATAAATTATCATTTAAGTAAGCACACAGACCTCATGCTGCACAAAGATTATATTTATCTCAAATTGGGAAAGTGTACGATTATATATTCGATGTTGCCTCGCTTACCTATTTACCATTATCAACTGTTCTGTTCTAAAAATATCTCGGACAAGTCAGAAAAATCGGATGATAAGTGGCGCTATATAGTATGTACAGTAGTGTGCATGTATGCTTTGCAAGATTTGTCGTGCCTCGCGCGTACACCTGCAGGGGAGAAAACGTTTTTCTTTCCCGTTTAAACGCAATCGAAACGCAAACGCATGGCAATGAAATGTATCAAATGACAATGTTTTGACATTCCACATGATAAATTTTTCTGGGTGGCAAACAGTTTGGAGCTTGATCAGACGCCGGGTTACTTGGTGTCTGATCTGGCTCTAACATGTTTGCAATGGAAATTATAAGTTTAGTGTAAACAGGTTTATTTGGAAAGAAACCATTTTCTCCTATGTATCAAGCACATATACAGTTAAGAATAATATGTTATATTTTCTCTTTTTAACGCGCTTAAACACATTTGGGTTGCACTATAGTGTTTGAAATTTCAATTGTTTGCAAGTTTTTACTTTTCGTTTTAAAACTATATATTTAGCAAACAGTTTGGAGCCTGATCAAACGCCGATTTACCTGACGTCCGACAGGGGTCGTTTAGCAGAGAAGCATAATAGCATGTTCTTGTCTTAGGCAAAATAAAAAAATACCTCTGTTTCCGGTAACCCGACCGACCCTAGTTTTTCCCTCCGACCCTAAACGTTTATTTTCATTTTTTCGAAAAATGCATCGGTGAATGTCGGTCATGTTTGCGACGCATGTGTGTTATAGAAACTATTCTCCACCTTATTGTTTAAACAGCAACTTTAAAGTCGTTTAAGTGTTTTAAAAAGAGATTTTTAAATAAGATTAAGCAGGAATCTAAGTGAAATTTTATCTAAATCTGTCATATAGTAACTTCTTTACAGATATGATCTGCTAGTTAATTAACCATTAACACATTTAAATTGCAGGCAACACATTTTATTAACACATTTGATATGCATACAACACTTTTCAAAATATAATAAGTTCAATCTGTCATAAACGTTACTACTTTGCCGAATTGGTAGACCAATATTTGTTAACAATCATACTAGTTTAAATGTCTAAGGATAATTTTGGTACTGGGACCTGTCAATTAAATCAACAATTTGAATTGATTATATAAGTTTTTTTGTATGGCCCAGGACTCTGCAAAGTAAAATACACTCATATTTTTTCATATATGAATATGATTTTATATATAAAAAAACTCCATCAGAAAAGTTTAATATATTATTGTTTTTTATATATATAAAAAAAGATTTTCCGACCGTCCGTCCCTACTATTTGGGGCATGTAATAGGAAACAAAGGTATATTTTTATTTGGCCTTATCATTTGAAAAGTTCTGATAATGATACGATAACTTGACATTGGTTGGTCTGATATTAAAAAATGAACATTGTCTGAAGATCGACTTCTCAGTTAAACAGTCAAAGTATATTTGTTATAATAAATAACAGATTTTCTGCTTTATTGGTATTCAAACAAGACATGTTTCTTGGTATTTACTGAAAACCTTCTTGAATGTGCTTTGTTATTGCGTTGTATTAGAAGTATGTATATTTCAGAATGCACTTTTGTAACTACCGCCCATGCTGACTGGAATACATTTGATATTACTTGAAAATATTTAACAGTACTTTTGAATAGCATTTAATTATCTAAAAAAGCTTTGAGTAATTATTGAATAACAACAACATATACAAGCCAAACAGAAGACAATTTAACCACATATACTCCCTACATATTTCTAAATAACAAATATATACTTGGACTATTAGCTTCTCTAAACGAGTTAAGGTTTTTTTAATAAATTTTCATTCATCGGTCGTAATAAATATAGTTTAAGTAAATTTTAGTTTTGGCAGCACAATCATGTGTTTACCGAAGTTTTAGAAAGTGTGTGTGTGTGTGTGGAGGGGGGGGGGGGGGGAGGGGGGTTAATGGGATATCCTTAAACATGTCATAAAAAAGGTCAAACATCATAATGATTAATATTATTCTTTGATTTACTCCTCTTATTTTAAATAATAAAAAAACATATAATTATTTTCGTTTACAAAATACTGTTTCGAGGATGTCACATCACATAAAAATAGCATGCGTGTTTTGTTCATTAGGTGCCGTGGAGAAAACTTTATTTTCTCCCAAAACGCGTTTACGCCAAATCTATCATTTTAGTTGCAAACAGTTTGGAGTCAGATTGGCAATCCGGCGTCTAATAAACTCCAAACTGTTTGCAATGCGATTAAAACAACTGTTCAAGCAATGATACAGTGGAGAATCTGTTATTCTTTCCCGTTTAAACGCAAACGTACGCAAACGCAAAGCACTAAAACATAGAAAGTACAAGTTTTGGACAATTTTGATAATTCTTGTTTATCTTGGTGGCAAACAGTTTGGAGCCTGATCAGACGCCGGGTTACCCGGCGTCTGATCTGGCTCCAAACTGTTTGCCCTGCAAATAATAGTTTTAGCGTAAACGCGTTTATTTGGAAAGAATAACAGATTCTCCACTGTACCGTAATTTACTTTTTATTTTAAAACAAATTGCTTGCGTTTCATTCTCGTCAAAACATAACAAAATAACATCTTCTCCACTGGACGTGATTGAATTTGGTATTACTCTCATATATTACATGTTAGGTCATTTAACCCTTCACTCCATTGATACGCATTTAAGCGCATTTGATTTACAGTTTAACCTCTCTATAACAACCACTAAAGTGTGATAATTTACTAGGTGTTTTTGACAGGTGAGTTTTCTGTTTTACTGTCACCTTGCTTTAAGCTGTCACCTTTCATTTATACAATCAAATAGCCCTCGTGTTAGTGGCCGTTTTAGAGAGGTTAAGTTTAAATACATGTCGTATCAAATTTTCAGGATCAAAACTGTCTGTAAATGAGCCTTTTTAGTTTATTTTCTCTGTACATTGTGAACATATTTTCTAGTCCAATACGGATCTCCAAAAGTACTCCAAGAACTTCAAACTGCTTTTCAAAGTACCAAAAGGTGTAAAAGACTCCACCAATCAAAACTGGACCTTCCTAAAAGTACTTTCACGAAATACCACTTGTGCACCCTTGACAAGGACTCCGGTGCATGCTACGTAAGTATTGATAGAGTGGATATGAAATACTATTCTTTGTCAATAAGCGCGTTTATTCTTATTATTTTATTCCTATTGCAAACTGTTATGAGTCAGATCAGATGCCGGGTAACCTAGTCTTTGATCAGGCACAAAGTTGATTGCCACTCGGATCAAAATCAATAGTCGGATTTGTCCACATTAATGGCCTTTTTTAATATTGTACTGCAATACGTTTGCATTTCGTTTGCATATTCACGGTTTAAATCGAACCCGATCTATTATAGTGTGCTTTAAATAGGCTCGCAATCAGATTTAGCGTAAAAAAGATAGTTATCTGTAAATATATGTCAAACGCTTATACAAACGGCCAAGAATAAGTTTAGAATAAGAAATATGTTAAAGAAAATGCATCTTGATAAAAATATATTATTTGGCATTGTTTTGGATTCGAACCCGGTACCCGGCATGTGGGGGCAGGAAGCAAAGTAAGACAACCACTTAGACCACTCGACCAGTCGGACATTTTGTATCTCTGATATAGATTTAACGTTATTTACTGTGAAGCGATGGAGAATACATAATTCACACCGGGTTAATGTCCGACCCGTGATCAATTATTGTTGCGTCTTTCGATGTTATATAATAAATATAGGATCAAGCGAAGGAATATGTCTAAAAGATTAAGATTTGAAGATTTTTCTAGAGGTTGTTTTAGACTTATCATATTTTTCTTATGCCAGATGCACGATAATGCTACATGTACACCTTTGGTTTTATTTGAGTAGTTTCTTTTATTTTTGCAAATACACCATCTGGTTGCGAGTCGCTTTAAATACATGCTTATTATGGAATAGTCGCTTGACAAATAATTTCCTGTGTACGTGTATGCTCATCTGATAATTGTAGTTAACATATTTAAACATGTTCCCTCATTTACAAAAAGTGTACATGTGAAGACTACATGTCTATGTTCTATGCAGTGAAGACGAACATATGTATATGGCCCTGCACTGTCTGTAAATTGCTATGTATAGCAGAAAACAACTGTTATTTAAAAATGAACTGATTTGTTTCGGCGTTCAAGCGAAAATAAACGACAGAAATTATCGGCAACTTTACCATGAATCGTTTGGAGAATATTTTATTCTTTCTAAAAATTACGTTTTCGCTTGAACTATTATTTCCATTGCAAACAATTTGGACAAGATCAGACATCAGGTAACTCGTTGTCTGAGCAGGCTCCAAACTGTTTTCCACTCATATTAAAATGAATTTTGAGAATTGTAAAAACGTTGCTATTTTCTACATTTCACTGAATTGCTTTAGTGTTTATTTTGAATTTAAACGGCAAAGACTTACACCTTCCCCACTGTATGACATACTGTATAACAGATATTTTTCGCGTCATGAATATTTCGCGAAATGCGATTTTGTATTAAATCGTGACAGCTTACACTGTTTCCAGCAGGTGTGGCTTAAAGCAGCTTGCAGGTAAAGCAGAATGTGCCTTAAGGCACATTCTGCTCTCTGTTTTAAGAAATCACCTATTTTCAAAAACAAGAGGCGCGACGCAATACATTCGCGAATTAACGCGTAAATTATATTCTTGCGACAAAAAACGGTTTTACAGTAATTGATGACGTCAGAATGACGTTCTATCAACTGTGTATTTTCCTCGTTTCAGGGAGATAGCGGAGGTCCGGTTGGATGCTTCAATTCCGAAGGGACATATGTTCAGATGGGCATTCTCTCTTATGGTAGCGAATTATGCCTGGATGGATTTAACGTGTACACACGCGTCAGTCAATACAAGGACTGGATAAAGGAAAACCGTTAAATTGGACTTTACATCTCAACGACGCACATCCTGATTAAACGTTTACACACGCGTCACTCAATATAAACAATGTATCAAGGAAAACCGTAAACTCGGGCTTTACATCTCAACAACGCACATCTTGATTAAACGTTTTCATACGCTTCACTCAATATAAACAATGAATCAAGCAAAACAGTTAACTCGGGCTTTACCTCCTCAACAACGCACATCTTGATTAAACTTTTACACACGCGTCACTCAATATAAACAATGGATGAAGGAAACCCTTCAAATCGGGCTGTATAACCTTTATGTCAACGCACACCTTTCAGTTGTGAGAAAACGTTATTCTTTCCTGTTTTTTAAAACGCGAACGCAATTCGATAAAATGTAGATACATGTAGCAACAAGGTTTTTTCTGAGTTGTTTGAAGGATTAATTGAATTTGACTGATATGTTAGGTATGATATGTCTGCTATTGCTCCAAACTGTTTGCAATGGTCAAAGGCATAAATTGCCGACTTGCCAATAAATGTGAACTGAACTGGTAATAATAGTTAAAGCGAAAACGCGTTTATTGGAATAGAATAACGTCTTCTCAACAGCAAAATATTACTGCGCGTTTTTACGAAATAAAACTTTAATCAGTATTCTAGATGGTAATTGTACTTGTACATGTATATTCCCAAAATAAAAATAATTTATAATCATAATCACCTTTTCGATGTTATGTATGACCCCTTGCTCTGCATATACGTAGAAAAAACGCTATTCTTTCCCGTTTAGACGCAAACGAGATTCAATAACTTGTAGAAAATAACTAGCTTTTAAATTTTCAAAAGAATAATTGAATATGACTGACACAAAGTTTAGAGCCTAATCAGATGCCGGGTTCCCGGCGTCTGATCCGGTTCCAAAATGTGTATAATAAAAATGTTTATTTAAACGTAAACGCCATCATTGGTAAAGAATAGCATAATTCTCCACTGTAACACTTACATATTTTATTTATACTGCTTGTAAGGGTAAAATATAGCATAATGACGCCTGTTGTGAAACAATCGAAAGTATGTTTTAATAATGTATTTTTGACTATCATTGCTCATAGAATATAACAAGGTATTTTGTTTGTCTATGTGGTTATGTTTGGCAATACTTGCCTTATTTCCGGAATACAATATATCTATATTTTATACATGTGAGAAAAAAAAGTATGGTATACCTATCGATGATTTATAGAGATTTCTCAGTAAGATAAATTCCATATCGTCTCAGTTGAAATCATTACAGGGGAGAATCTGTTATTCTTTCCCGTTTAAACGCAAACGTACGCAAACGTACGCAAATGCAAAACACTAAAACGTAGAAAAGTACAACTTTTTGACAATTCTGATAATTCATGTTTATCTTGGTGGCAAACAGTTTGGAGCCTGATCAGGCGCCGGGTTACCCGGCGTCTGATCTGGCTCCAAACTGTTTGCAGTGAAAATAATAGTTTTAGCGTAAACGCGTTTATTGGGAAAGAATAACAGATTCTCGACTGTACTAGTGATGATATCATATTGTGTGTTTGTCTGTAAAAACGTCATTAAAATGTATATAATAAATGGAATAATCAATTACTTTGAATAGATATGAAAATATATCAAAAGAATGGGTTGTTATCTGGTTTAAAAAAACTCGTCCTGCTGACTCGTTTTTCAACCATGTAACAACCATTCTCGTGATATATTGTTCATATCAATCCAAAAGAATTGATTATCCTCGATACAATATACCAGTATACAGTTAAGCTACATGTACCTAGGTATAACGAAGTCCTCCGGACCATCTGATTTTATTCGTTATACCAAATGTTCCTTATATCAGGCCCACGGTACTATACGTTAATTAGAAAGTAGAATACGTTTTGTTTTGTTATATCCAATAATTCGTTTTATTACTCCTCGTTTTGAGTTAAAATGTTAACTTCCCATAGACCAAAAGAAACAATTTATATGTCTTTTTCATCTATCTAAAAAATACTGTCACTTAATATGATATTCTTTTTGTCACTCTATACGATATCATTTTCTCTACTCTTCTTGCTTTTTTGTAATGATATAAACAATGTGACGTCGTCGACGTCGTTTCCCGCATTACGTGCACGGCGTCTCTATATTGGTATTCACAACATATTTTATAAAATACGAAGGAGACGATTCCAGAGTCAGAATTGATAAGCTTGGTGTAATAAAATAAGTATTAGATGGCAGTTTGCGTGACAGTCAAGTGTCAACCCTCGAAAATATCTTGTTTCTCGGGTTGACAATTTGAATGTCACGCAAACCGCCATCTAATAATTATATAATATCCAGATTCGTTACAAGCGAGCTGCACTTTAAACGTTTTTCGAGAAATCAAATACGTGTATATGCTGTAACGTTGTTCGTGTGTATTTTTGATTCTTTATATAGACGCAAGAACTCAGATTCTTTGTGGAGTATTGAACGTATCTGCTGTGACATTTGATCTGATCTGTGTTCAGTTTAATCATATTTTATTTCAAAATTAATTTATACATATATTTTTAAATCACACATACAGATCAATAGGTGACGCATGTACATCTTTGTGAGAACGACATTCTGCAAACATCCTATTTAACCTCTAAATGACATTGCACTTTGTCATACATATCCACATTTGTATTGATTACAAGAACTGCTAATTTTGAGTACATATACAAAATATGAAGTCTTTATCGTGTGCATGTTCCATAGTAATAGCCAACGTTTAGTCTATACTACTTTAAATAACTCCAAAATCATATATTGTAGACCCTGATCCGACGACTCTTTTAGGAGCCCTTTAATTTTGGGTCTTCACTATTTTCATAGGATAAGTATACTCTTCACAAATACTGATGTGCAACTGACGCGTATACATGTATGCGTGACTACAGAATAGGGGACTTTTGAAATCAGACTTAATACAATGCAAATTTTACATCTTTTCATTTTTGACGATGAAGAGCTGTTCATCATTTAGTCACGTACATGCTATTGATAACGTGCACATGGACATCTTATATTTTATCTATGAATGTCAGCCGTAATAGATTGCCAATCCGTCAATCATATACAGTGGAGAAAACGTTATTCTTTCCCAATAAACGCGTTTACGCTAACACTATTATTTCCATTGCAAACAGTTTGGAGCCAGATCAGACGCCGGGTAATCCGGCGTCTGATCAGGTTCCAAACTGTTTGTGCCACTAAGATTAAAAAGTATAGGTGAAATGTCATAAAATGGTAATTTTCCCACATTTTAGTGATTTGCGTATGCTTTTCGTTTGCGTTTAAACGGGAAAGAATAACGTTTTCTCCGTTGTAGCTACAGTACGGAAGACGTCATTAATTGCCGTTTAATCAAAACTAAAAGGAAAGATAATTTAAATAGAAGGACTTTTGTTCTTCAAGAAACAAATACATTTTATCCTTATATGAGCGACAAATAGTTTGGAGCCTAATCAAACACCATTGTGTAATTTCATATGAAGCTCTTTTGAACGCACAACTCCTGTGTGAAAAAAACGCTATATAAATCTGGTATAATAATAATAAATAATAATCTCGTCTGATCTGGTTCCAAACTGTTTGCAACTGATGTATAAATGTTTTAGCATAAAACACTTCAGGATTGGGAATAAATTTATAATTAGAGGTTTTTTCTTAGAAACTGAAGCTTAATAAGTAATTTCCTCATTGAAACTTAAAATAAACTAGTTTCTTACTTAGTCTAGTCCATTTGTGACTTTTTAAAGTTCGATTGGTTAATGTATTGCAATGTGGCCTTGTGGTCTTTATTATTTGCAAACATGTAGGACAAATGTACTTTTCACAGGGTCACTGTTTGCAAAGGACGGGTATATACTTGACTAGAGTTCAAAGACTTAATAGTTGTTTAGAAAGATGACATTTTATGCAACTTATTATAGGTCAGAGGTAGGCCAAACAATATCCCTTGAGAGCTTTCTTCAACCCATTATATATGGTCGACTATCGTAATCGATAAAGTCCAACCTAGCGCATGGGTGGGGTTTTATCTGTGTGTCCGCATGTGGGACCTAAGCCCAAAGTCAGAAGCACATAGACGGCCACATTTGCCACACACAGTTGAGCGTTCTGTAGATATACTACTGGCCTTGCATGAAGCACGTTTATCAATTTCTGTCAGTTGTCTAGAACGTTCATACATAGCTGATCCCCTCCTGATAGTTCGCCTCCAGACAGACCTGTTTAGTGCCTTGAGTTCCAAATCAGCAACCACAATGCTGCATTTCTGAAGTGATCGCTTTAGGGTGTCTTTGAAGCGGAGCTTTGGTCTCCCTCTTGATCTACTGCCCTGTGACAGCTCACTATAGAAGAGTTGCTTTGGTAATCTATCATTCGACATGCGCACGATGTGTCCACACCATCTCAACTGGGATAATGTAAGCAGTGCATCCATACTTGGCATCTTTGCTTGCTGCAGTACTCTGACATTTGAGACCCTATGAAACCATTTGATATGCATAATTCTGCGAAGACAGCGTTGGTGAAATTGGTCAAGTAGTTTTATGTGCCTTCGGTAGGGTGTCCAGGTCTCACAACCATACAGAAGTGCACTCAGGACCACAGCTCTGTACACCGCACATTTCGTATCTATGCCCCTCTCGTCCCATACTCGTTTCTGCAGTCTGCCGTAAGAAGCACTTGCCTTTGCAATGCGACTAGATATTTCCTTGTCTAGGCTGTTGGAAGATGAGATGCTGCTGCCAAGGTAAGTAAATGAGTCAACATTTTTCAGGGTTGTGTGGTCGATCTTAATCTCAGGCACTCTTGCAGTGGATCCTTTTGCAGGTTGGAACAACACTTCAGTTTTCTTTATACTTATAGTAAGCCCAAAACGCTTGGTGGCTGCAGAAAGGGAGTCTGCAAGTCTTTGAAGGTCAAATTCAGAATGGGCGACAATGCCGCAATCATCTGCATACAGGAGGTCACGAACAAGAGCTTTCGTTATCTTTGTCTTTGCATGCAGTCGTTGCACATTGAAGGCGCCACCATCAGTTCTGTACGAGACCTGAATGTCTGGGTCTGTTTCATTAAAAGCAGAAAGCAGCATCATGCTGAAAAGAAAGCTGAAGAGAGTTTGTGCTAGGACACAGCCTTGCTTCACTCCATTAGTGACAGGGAACTCATCGTCAGCATTCCCATTGACTAATCCTGCACTCATGCCATCGTGGAAGCAGCGGATGATTTTAACCATCTTAGGAGGGATACCGATACGGGGCAGAATATTCCATAGTCCTGAATGTGGTACTGTGTCAAACGCCTTTGTGAGGTCGACAAAGAGGATGTAAAGATCCTTGTTCTGTTCTTTGCACTTCTCTTGGATCTGTCTAGCACAGACAATCATGTCGACTGTCCCTCTGTTCTTACGAAAACCACATTGACTTTCAGGTACCGTCTCGTCCAGAAGATGGGTATTCAACCTGTTAAGGATCACTTTGCAAAGGATTTTGCCTGCTATGCTCAAAAGAGAGATCCCCCGGTAGTTGTCACAGCTAGATTTGTCACCCTTTCCCTTGTACAGGTGGACTATTCGTGCATCTTTCAAGTATTGTCGTAAGCATCCATCTTCCCAACACATGCACAAAAACTCGGTAAACTTCTGTATCAGCGGCTGGCCACCTGCCTTAAAAACCTCAGGCGGAATACCATCAGGACCTGCTGCTTAACCACTTTGAAGCTCTGCAATAGCTTTCTTTACTTCTTTTTCTGTTGGTCGATCATCCAATTCAAGGCGCATGGGTCTCTCAGGGATTTCTTCTATAACACTTGGGTCAATTGATGAAGGCCTGTTAAGGAGCTGCTCAAAGTGTTCAGACCACCTCTTGTTTATTGCCTCATTGTCAGTGAGTAGCTCACCTTGTAGGTTGCGAATAGGTGCTGCACTTCTTTGAGATGGTCCATAAACCCCCTTTAGGCTTTTGTAGAAGAGTTTGGCGTTTTTAGAGTCAGCATAACCCTGGATCTCCTCTGCTTTTCTTTTCCACCATTCATTCTTCATACAACGCAGCTGCTTCTGAATGTTTCTCCGGAGGTGATAAAATTTGTCACGCTTTAAATCAGAGTCTTTATCAGCAAGCCAAGCCTTGTGAGCAGAGTACTTCTCGGCAAGTAAACTATGGATCTCGGAGTCATTGTCATCGAACCAGTCTTTCGGGACATCTATAGTCTCTCTGGCAGCGGCATCTACTTCAATCTTGAACCTGGTCCAGTTTTCTTCCGTCTCGCCTTCACTGAAGCATACCGATTCAAGGCGCATAGAGAGTTCATTTTGTAAGGCTTCTACGACGTCCGGAATTTGTGTTTTTGACATCTACATTTGTAGTTTCTTGGGTGGTTTCTTTCCCTGGGGCCTTCTTTTTCTACGAATCTGAAAGCTCACTTTCGAGCTTAAAAGAAGATGATCTGTAGAGCATTCAGCACCTCTCATTGCCCTCGTGATGTGATGGTCTTTAAGATCACGCTGTCTGCATATGATGAAATCTAACTGGTGCCAATGCTTAGATATTGGATGCATCCAGGTGGTTTTGTATGCGTCATTTAGTTTGAAAAAAGTATTTGTGATGGAGAGATTGTGCTGGGAGCATAATGATAACAAAAGTTTGCCATTGGGGTTCTCTTGTCCAATTCCATGTTGACAAATAATGCCATTCCAAGCAGTATGATTGGAACCGATTCTTGCGTTAAGATCGCCCAGGATGATCAATTTGTCAGCTGCAGGTATGCTGCGCACAACTTCATCAAGCTGTTGGTAGAACACCTCTTTGTTTTCATCAGGGTTTGTCATGGTGGGCGCATAGACACTTATCAAAGTGGCGTAAGCGTTGTCTTTCAATGGAAGTCTCATGGTCATGATTCTATCATTGATGCCCTTTGGTTGCGCTTCAAATTGATGAACAAGGGAAGTCCTAACAACAAACCCAACACCTGCTTTCCTTTCCGTTTTACGCCCTGACCAGAATATTGTATAACCTGATCCAACCTCACTCAATTGACCTTGGTCCAAAAATCTAGTTTCGCTGAGAGCAGCAATGTCTACTGCGTATCTGCTGAGCTCATGTGTGACCAAAGCAGTCCTCCTTTCAGGACGGTTGGCATCTTTGCGATCCAAGAGAGTTCGCACGTTCCATGAAGCAATGGTTAGGGACTTTGCGGTCTGTGTTCCTTTCTGGTAGCCTGTCTGAACCCAGAGATTGTTAGCACCCTCTGCTCTATTCCCTGACTGCCCGCTACCTTGAGCAGGGGGTCTAGAGCTGCTGGGGACTGAGGGCCGTAGTGTAATTGTGTCTGTCATAAGGGGTATTGGCGCTAGGTGCCATGCGCATCATTAAGTTGCTGTTGTTTGCGCAGAGCCTCAGCAACTCTCTCCACCTGCAACCACAAGTCCAGGGCAAACCGAGGTAAGACCGCTGTACTCAAAGAGACACAGACGACTGAACAGTAAATAGCAGGTCGCAGCATATGACCATGGCCACAAGCAGTGCTCTGTGACAACGCCCTTACTGCAGTATGCGGCTGCAGGATTTTCTGTCTGGGTTTACTCCCGTAGCCTTTCCCCACCCAAGAAGTACCCGAAAGGCAGCGGTAACAGACGCAGGTGGTATAGTGTACTGTCATACTATAGCAGAGTTAACCCTGACCTTTCAACCCATTACATGTATCTTATAGCCGTTTTCTAGCTTTGTTGAGGTGACCACTTAAAGCGTTTGAAAGTAAAGCAGAATGTACCTTAAGGCACATTTTGCTTTACTTTCAGCTTGCTTTAAAGTACCGTGTGCTAGACTATATAAACTATTTTTATGATGCATATTCATGACTGTTTCATGTGGAACTATTTTATTCAGTAATATAATAAACTAAAGTCGTAAAAAGGCGTATTTAATGGATAATGGGTTGAATACCAGTTTTTTCTTCAATAATCTACAATTTCTCTTGAGAGCTGAAAAACAGAATACTTCTCTGTTACTCGCCGTTTGAATAGGTTTAGGCGCAATCGTAATGCATTAAGATGAAGACAACGGCATGTGTATGATAATGTGGATTGTGAAGAACGTCGCTCCTTTATAGAGATCAGATTTTCGGATGAGACATGGACAATTTAATTGACTGAACGGCAAATTTTATTCATGAAATTCTTCGTTGGTTTGATACAGAGGAAAACAGTTAATTCTTCCCTATAAATGTATTTGTGTTAAAGCAAATATGTATATACGGGTTACCCGATGTCTGGTCTGGCTCAAAACAGTTTGCAACGAAAATAACAGATATTTAATATGAACGCGTTTATTGGGAAAGAATAAAGGTTTCTCCACTGTTTTAAATCGTAAAAATCAACCCTAAACTTTTAATATTGGATAGGTCTCATTATTATACTGCAAAGTAAATTCCTTACTTTTCATTGGTCACCGAGCCCTAGACATAATCCCATGTATCCTGTGAGCTGAAAGGGTACTTGGAAATGCAGCTGTTTTCATTGGCGGACAGGTCCCTGAGGCTTGCTTTGCAGAATATTAGATGGCCGATTGCTAAACAAGATTGAGTGCATTCAATCGTGCATCCTCCTTTTAAGTCCATTTCGGCTAAGAACCAATCGGTGTTTGGATCTTACAACAGTTGCATTATTTCTGGGAAAGGTTGACGTCGAAATATACGAGTATGCACATTTTTCTAATGAATAACAACGTCAGAAACATGACGTCATTACGTTTAACGTTATCTGCTTTGGCGCGATTTTGTTATAATTTACTACGAGCGCTGTACACGACAAATTCCTAAATATTTCGTTTGAACAGTGAAAACTTTGCAGTATAATAAATTTGTTATACAGTTTATTCACAGTGTACATGAGGATTTCTTCCCGGCTGGTAAAATCATGTAACCCTCGCCTAACGGCTCGGGCAACATGATTTACCTCAGCCGGGAAGAAACCCTCATGTACACTGTGAAGAAACTGTATAACTAATAATGTTACTTGAAATGTCCACATTAAGATAATATACATTATGGTTCTTTAACCCGCTCACAGACAAACCGGATTATTCGGTATTGGCTTAACCTTTTACCTCATTTCCTGGTTTTAGATTTGAAGGCATGTGATCACTTAAAGCAGGTTGAATGTAAAGCAGAATGCGCCCTAGGGCGCATTCTACTTTACTTTCAATCTGCTTTAAGTCACTACTTGCTAGTATATGAGTAATATTTCAAATTGTACATGTTCATGCTTGTATAATCTTGAACTAGTTTCCTTGGCGGAGGGATGAATTAAATGCACTAAAAGGCTTTCTATCAGGTAAAAGGGTTAAATAAACACCTTTTGCAATGAGCATCGGTTTGACTTTTTTTTAAAGCAGCTTTGAATGAGTGTGAGTCGGTTTGAAACCAGTTCAGACATCGAGCTGTTCCGTGTATGATCTGGTGTGGAACTGGTTTTGACTGTATGTATACATGTATGTATATGAATGGAAGAGATTGCAGCGGAGAATACGTTATTATTTCCCGACTAAACGCAAACGAAAATCACTAAAATGTGGAAAAGAACAACTTTTTAACAATTCTGATACCTCATGTGTACCTTGATAGCAAACAGTTTGGAGCCAGATCAGACACTGTGTGTAAAGAATAAATATCGTTAACGTAAACGCGTTTATTGGAAAAGAATAACGTTTTCTCGACTGTACCATTGTGTGTATTCTAAATCACGAACGCGGCATCTGATCTGGATTCAAGCTGTTTGACACCCATCATTATATATTCCTTCTGTCAAAAAATCCACGTTCAGAAAAAAAAGGCAGACGACAACGGTAACTTTCCATAATAAACAACTATCCTGGCGCCACGAAAGTTTAAATGCAAAGGTCAGCATCGAAACTCCGCCCTGTCAGGTCAAAGGGGTCAATAAAACAACCTGTGGTGTAATATTAATTGAAATTCAATATCATAGATTCAATTACAGATTTCTCCCTTATCAATACCCCACCCTTGACAAATTGTATGCCTGTGAAAAGAAGTCTTGGCCCAGGTAAATAATGTAGACCTAGATCGTGACCTCTACATCAGCCTCATGATCAGGGTATATACTGTTTGTCAATTTATAACATATTGTTTGTCTGCAATGAACTTTACCAATGTAGAAACTGGAATTGTTTATCTGATCTGTCAGGGTAACTGACTATGTACATTCCTTATTGAATGATAGAATAATCGTTAGATCTAAATGCCTTACTAATGTTAACCCATTACCTCATACCTTATTTCTAGTTTTGAAGACAGGTGGCCACTTAAAGCAAGTTGAAAATAATGCAGAATGTACCTTAAGGCACATTCTGCTTTATTTTCAGCTTGCTTTAAGCTACCATCTGTTTGGATATGGAACATATTTTATAGTTCATAATAATGACTTGAAAATAGACCTATTTTCTTTAGAGCTAAGAAGGAAATAAATTAAATGTGAAAAATGCGTATTTATGGGGTAGTGGGTTAAGGGCGAAGGGATATATCGTGTAGCACGCATTGTAGAGCATGATGCAGATAATTCAGGCATTTTGACGATTGATCAGACACTCAATTGTCAGCAATTTATAAAGAGCTACCGTCAATGTAAAACAATTAATACAAACAGAAATACCTTGAAACATGTAAACATATGTAGAGGAATGGTTATCCGCATAATGCTTAGTGCAACCTGGTTAGATTTCTGAAACAGTTTGGATCCAGATCAGACGCGGTCCCTAGTCAGAACCAAAACACTTTTCCATTTCGTTTTAGTTCTCATGTAAAAAAAAAAAGAAAGAAAATACTTTGTTATTTCCCTGACGCCATTTTTTTTTAAAAATATGCGTTAGTCATAGAAGCATGCTTAAGGCTATAGGTTATCATTTCATCTACAAACGCCCCTCATACATACTAGTAAGTAAATGTTGGACATCAATTTGAGTGAAATAGAAAAATGTTTCATACTACTGTAACATCACAATATCGGAGAATAAAATGCTGAAAAACATAGCATTGCTTGCCTTCTGTGCGCTTGCAGGTAAGGACTTCTCTAACCCCTAATGCATTACCCTATAAAAACACCTTTTAACGCCTCTAAAGTATTCCTCTAGCGAAGAAAATAGTTCAAATTTAAACAGTTATGAATATGTATCATAAGAAATATTTCTATATGCTAGAAGTTGCTAACTTAAAACTTTAGGCTCATTCTGCTTTACTTTCAACCCGCGGTTACCTATCCTAAGAACTAGAAAAAAGCTATGGGGTTAAGAAATAATAGTATTATACCAGTGTATTATCGTGCAATAAAACCCGAGTATGGGAGTTGTGTTGTGTAATAATTAATTAGTTTGCGTCTGAATAGCTCCAAACAGTTAGTCAGACTGATTCAAGAAATATTATACAAAATTCAAAAACTTGTTATGTTCTACTTTTATTGAATCGCAGGTGCGTTCGTTTGATTGTATACGGTAATTCTAACACATCTCGCGCACAACCCTATTAAAACAAAGAAGAGACGTAACGATGTTTAAATTCTCTATAAAACAGGCCTGATGGACGTTGTAACAGTATGACGTGATGTAGTATGATGACATTTTGTGCACCTAGAAATGAAGCGCTATTTGGTCGGTGTTAATTGTAGTTAAATTTAAGTGCTCGAATCAAAGTAAGAGATCAAAATAAGCTGTCAAATGCCTGTTTTGATGACATTAACATACACATTTACCCTTTGTTTAACGCAGTACTCCATATAAAAGCATTTTGACACATTTGATTTATTCCTCCACCGAAGACAAATTTTCGTTTTATACAGCGATGCATATATATAATACAATTTATTTTCTATATTCAAGCAGATAGTAGCTTAAAGCAATCTAGAAGCAAACAATTTCTCTACTGTGCCGAGAATAGATTATGGTTAATTTTACGAAAGGACATGGTTCACGAAGCCTACGATTTGGCCCTGTAATAAATATGTTTTCCAAAAGAGAATTTTATCTTTATTTTCTGTTTATTTGTCAATATCAGATACAAATACTCAATAATCTACATACAAACGACCTAAAGTAAAGTTTTGATAATTTTATAGTTTCTTGTAAATGAACCGAGAGGACACAAAAGACAAGAAAGAATAGTTTTGGTACAATTCTTGGTATAAATCCTAAAATAAACTTTGAAGGCACGCATCCGACACTTCAAATTTTGGATATGTTACTTCAGTTTTACCATTCATTATGTGCTTTAAATATATTTGTGCCGCATTAGTGCCTTCATGGTTTATTTCTATGATTTATACCCTAAATTGTACCAAATATCTGCCTTTTTTGGCCTCGTGGTCTTTTTTTTTAAAAAAAAAACTATAAAGTTGTTCAAACATGAATTTGGGTTGAGCTTTTGTGTTGAAGTATCAACACCTAAACTTGACAAATAAAGGGAAAATAGAGCTAAAACATAAATTGGTAAAAAAAAAAGGTTTTTACAATGCCAAAATGTAGGCTTCGTGAACCTTGTCTTTTGGCGAGTTTATCCTATTGCAATATATATTTTGCAGTGACGGATGGGCAAGAATGGTCTTCTTCTAGAAGTAAACGTCCTTCAGCTTTGATAGTCAACGGTCAGAATGCTGGCAAAGGAAAATACCCGGGCTATGCAGTGTTACTGCTGTATGGCAATTTTCTATGCGGCGGGGCCATCATAAATAAGAAAGCTATCCTCACAGCGGCCCATTGCATCGTTTACAGTAAAGATCCGTACGTACAGTCGAGAAAACGTTATTCTGGCGTCATCGGTGACGTCATACAGTGGGGAAATCGTTACACTTTCCCGTTTAAACGCAAACCAAACGCAAACGTAAATCGCTAAAATGCAGGAAATTACCATTTTTTTACATTTCTAATTATTGTTTTTAAATCTGAGTGGCAAACAGTTTGGATACTGATCAGACGCCGGGTTACCCGGCGACTAACCTTTCTCTAAACTGTTTGCAATTGAAATAAAAGTTTTAGCGTAAACGCGTGTATTGGGAAAGAATAACGTTTAATATACAATTACGTCTAGTCAATTTGTTGATTATCTAGGTTTGCGTCTTACAATAGTCTGTAAAAAGTAAAACAGTGCAGACCCTGATTAGAGGAAATGTTAATACTGTTTAGAATATTACCTATATTTCTAACCAATCAAACTACCTTTTGCACCCCATTAAGTACGGCACTTAATTATTAAGAATGTTGTTGCGTTTCGACGTCGCGTGGTGTCTGCACGCGGTATAGATGACCACGCATCGTAGCAACTAATTGTAAAGCTATCAAAGGGATCATTCAAAGAAAATGGACATAAAAAAGGATTGTTGAAATAAATATTGGACTATACTCATTGAGTTATGCTCAGTACTCTATTGATTAAAATGATATCGGATACAAAAACAATACCATAATACGTAATTACCGCTTCAATACCACATCATTGCATATCATCATCCTCACTGCAATGACGTCATTCTTAAAGTCATGACGTCATCATTTTAATCAATTCTATTTTATTGATTGCCTTAAAAATAAATTAGTTGACAGAGGTTCCTAGCATTAAACCGTTCGGACCCTGATCGGATTCCGCTTTAGATGACATCTGGTCTGGATATCAACTGTTTATAGTTTTTGTATGGGGTAGGAAAATACAGGGTTAACCAAATATGAATGTATCCGTATTTACGTTTTTGCAGAGACAATTGTTAAAGATGCATCTTTGCGTCACAAAGGTTAATAACATTAAAGCCTTAGCCAATTCTAATTATTGTTTTTTAATCTGAGTGGCAAACAGTCTGGAGCATGATCAGACGCCGGGTTACCCGGCGTCTGATCTAGCTTCAAACTGTTTGCAATGGAAGTAATAGTTTTAGCGTAAACGTGTTTATTGGAAAAGAATAACGTTTTCTCCACTGTACCCGTATTTACGTTTTTGCAGAGACGACTACCAAGTTGTTGTTGGGAAATACAGATACAACAGGATCGATGACGATGAGCAGTACTTTGATGTTAAACGTATATCCGCGGTAAGTTATCAACTCATTCACTGTATTACCCTCAGTATCCTGGTTGTAATCGGTTGCCATAGTGACCAACCGATTATCGGTTATATCGGTTGGGTCTCAATCGAGAACGTTTTGAGTATTAAATTGGTTGACTAAAAGGCAGCTTTTCAGCACAAATGTTCCGTTACAAGGGTGAAGTCACACATAACTGTAGCATTACGTTTGCAAAAGTGAGTTATACTTGATTAATATCTTAACTATTTGTCCCATATGAGCATATATGTACCTTTAAACTAAACTCAGAAAAGGTTGACAAACTTGGTAATCAACACAATTGTAACATCTGGACAAACGTTATATAATTACATCACTTAATAACTAAATAATCATAAAGTGATATAAATATTTTCAATGAATATACACTGCTCCATTATCCTTATTCTATAGCAATGTGAGACAGAAATAGGTTAACACACGGAGCACCTAGTCTATAGCAATATGACGAAAGAATGTATTAATCCAAGACAGTAAATACATATGACTTGGCGTATAAATAAAACTAGAACTGCTATCACTAAAGATGAGTGTTACACCCACATCAAACTGCCCTGTCACAAACCCCACATAAGGTCATAAATAGCTAGTAAAAATTTGACCTTCATCATGCTTTTGTAAATTTGCAAATTTCAAGTTGAAAAGGGACACAAATCTGTAAAATGTGTAAGAGTTATGAAACTTGGAGAAAAGTATACCAACATAGCACAAATAATGTGTTTCAAGTCTGTAGTCAATATCATAAATAGTTTTCAAGGAAATGGCATGTCCAAAAAATTAAAGTTAAAAAGAGGCATAATTTTGTCACTTTTTGTGGAAGAGTTATTAAAATTGAGGAAGATTGTTAAAACATAACATTTATATTGTGCACCAACTTTAAAGACAATATCATAAACAGTTCTCAAGAATATGACAGAATGTCTTATCTAAGGAGCAAAATGGCAAATTAAAAAGGGGCATATTTCTGTCAAATTTTACGCAAGAGTTGTCACACATGAAGAAAGTCTCACCATACAACAATAATAATGTGTACCACGTTTGAAGACAGTATCATGAGTAGTTTTCAAGTAAATGGCATGTTCTAATAAAAAAAAGAGCGAATTTTCAAGTTTGAAGGGTGCATAATTCTGTCCTATTCTGCAAGGGTTATGTAATTTCACAAACATCACTATTATATGGTGTACCAAGTTTGAAGACAATGTCATAAACAGTTTTCAAGAAAATGATATATCCGAAGAATAATGCGCATATTAAGGAAAAGAAATTCACGTTATAAAGGGGCATTATTCTGTCAAATTTGGTGCAAGAGTTTTTAAACTTAAGAAATGTCTCCCAATACAACACATATAATCAGTGCCAAGTTTGAAGACAATATTGTGATTAGTTTTGAAGAAAATTGCATGTTGCAAGAAAAATGTCTCAATTAAGAGACAAAAAAATCAAGTTAATAAGGGGCAAGGGGCATAATTCTGTCATATTTAATGAAATAGTTATGAAACCTGTCATTTAGTATCCCCACATAACACTGATAATGTAAACCAAGTTTGAAGATTGTATCATAAACGGTTTTCACGAAAAGGGCAAATGTCCCGAAAAACCGCGACGGACGCACGGACTGAGTGACGGACCGACGGACGGACAAGCCGTTTCTTATATAGCCCCCAACCACTAGTATAATGACGTTCCATTCTAGTCTGTATTCATGTTTCCACTTCAACAGTAATCTCTGCTATTCCTTTCAGGACAATTACACATTCCCGAATGATGACATCGCCATTATGCATCTAAAAGGAAAGATGACGTACAATAAATATGTTCAACCGATGACACTGGCTAAAAGTTCGTTAAATCATCATTACACCCTGCCCTATCCTCAGTGCTGCCATTTATCCGGATTTGTCCTAAGTATTCGGATTTTATCCTAGCAGATCGTAGCTTAAAACAGGCTGAAAGTAAAGCAGAAGTTTAAGTTTAAGTTTAAGTTTAAACATATTTTATTTCCAAAATTTCAACATGGAAATGGGGTTGGGCCACAAGTTCCAAAAACATTAGTTACGGCCCTTCCCCTAGCAATTATTTACACAATACTGATAATGGCAAGTGATTACTATTAACCCATTAGGCGCATTCTGCTTTATTTTCAACCTGTTTTAAGCAGTCATGTATCTTCAAAACAAGAAACAGACTATTGGGTAAGAGTTCGATTAAGAAAATTGCGTCTGAAAAATTGAAAATTTGAAATCCTAGGATTTTTATGATCAACTTATGGCAGCCCTGTATCCTTATCAAAGTTTGAAAAGAATCTGAGATCGGGTTGAAGCTTCTGAAAGGTCATTTTGTATTCGTTCTAATCTGACCCGTCAAAAGCATCTAATCAGCCTCAGACTTATCTCAAATGCTTAATGTTTGTCTGACCAATCAAAACCTCCAGGAAGATCTCAGAATCACTCCAAACGCTTTACAAGTACAGGGGCACGTTTCATAAAATGTTGTCATAAGTCAGATTATAAAAGTCTCAATTATTATTTATTTATCCATCTTATCCTGTCTTGTGACATCTCTTTGGAATTGTCTTGAAAATAGAGAAATCAGAACTAAAATGTATTTTAAAGTTTTGACTTACGACCGTTTTTTTGTCGTACGAAGTTTTATGAAACGGGTCCCTGGTCCTTGACTTGCTTTTCTTTTTCTGTGTATCTTTGTACAAGGGAAAAGGGAGATAATGAGCATTTAGATCAGGCAGTCCTATTCTAAAACAAGAAGGCCATGATAGCCCTTGGTCGCTCATCTTACTGAATCGGCTTGATTGGTCAATAGTTTAATCCTCTCATGTCTTCTAACTTGACCTACATGTAGTGACCTATTTGATGAACCCAAATAAACCATATTTAAAATTGATCTATATTTCGTCAAGATGGTCTTGATAAAAATAGGGCTAAAACTTTTATTCATAAGTTTTTTCTAAGATTTGAGCTAGTGACCTATTTTTGACCCAACAAAACCGATACTCCAACTTGACCTAGATTTTGTCAAGATGGCAATTCTGACAAAGTTTGATAAAGATAGGGTTCAAATTGTGGCAACTATAATGTTCACAAGCTTTTTTTAAAGAGCTAACCTCGTGACCTACTTTTTGACCCCACACAAAATGTTTTCTTAAAAGACCTAGATTTTTTCAAGATGGTCATTCTTACAAAGCTTGATAAAGATAGGGCTCAAAGTATAACTGCTAGAGTGTTCACAAGCTTTTTCTAAGAGTTTACCTGGTTACCTGCTATTTGATTGCCCATGACCCATTTTCGAAATTGATCTAGATTTTGTCAAGGTTTTCATTCTGACAAAGTTTAATAAAGATTCGGTTAAAATTGTAGTAACATTGTAGGTTAGAAAAAATTGTAGTAATATTTGATCTAGTGCCCTACTTTTTGAACCCATGTGACCTTTATTTGATCTAGATTTTGTCACGTTGGTCATCCTAACAAAGTTATTCGGCCACAGTATGGCTACTAGAGTGTTAACAAGTGTATTTCCACAAGATTTGACCTAGTGAAATACGTTTTAACCCCACATAAACCATAATAAAAGTTGACCTAGATTTGTCAAGATGGTCATTCTGACAAAGTTTGATAACGATAGGGCTCAAAGTGTGGCAACTAGACTGTTCTCAAGTTTTTGTAAGATATGACCTAACCGACCTTCTTTTTGACCCCACATAACCCATATTCAAACTTGACCTATATGTTGTATTTATGCTCATTATGACCAAGGTTAATGACGATTTGGCTCAAAACATAGCTACTAGAATGTTCATAAGTGATTTTTTTTTTAATTTACCAAGTTTTAGCCCAAATAAAATGTTTTCAACCTTGACCTAGATTTTGCCAAGATGCTCATGCTGACCAAGTTTGATAAAGGTTCGGTAAAAATTTTGGTAATAAGAGTGTTCACAAGTTTTTGCAAAGATAAGACCTAGCGATCTACTTTTTCATCCTAGATAACCCATATTTAAACTTGACCTAGATTATGTAATGATTGTCATTCTGACAAAGGTTGATAACGATTTGGCCCAAAACGTGGCTACTGGAGTGTTCATAAGTGGTTTTTATTAGATTTGACCTAGTGACCAACTTCTTGACCCAACATAACCCATCTTCAACTTGACCTAGTTTATCTCAAAATGGTAATTATGACAAATAAATACGAAAGACTCAAGCAGGAAACGCAAAAAACAATACACCCACCTCTCAAGCAGAACACACACATAGTCATACCATAACAAACGCACACACGTACACACACACGCACTCACACTACGCGCATACCATTCCTTCATCTATACACTAAATAGAAAACAACACGCAATACAAACATAAAGCAAAGTGAATATAAAAGCCCGCCTTGGTACGGTCAGTAGCAATTAATTATTAATCATAAATTAATTATCAACAACCACTGGGGGTTACACCTAGGTTTAGGCGCTCAACCTCACTCTTATCTCCTATATTCACCTATAAAGACGAACAGTGTACATAAAATATAAACCTTGTTCCACAACCTTACAACCAAAAAGACCGCCAACACAGTAAGTAAATATATGTAAAACATCTAACAAAAATTCTATGACAAGAAGATTACTTGTTACACGGGAAAGAATTAAACATTCAAGCCGGTGTTAAAAATAACCCACTATGCCAACGGTCAAACTTTGATCAAGATTGGGTTCAAATCATGGTTTCCAAAGTGTTCACAAGCTTTTTCTAAGCTTTGACCTGGTGACCTATTTTTGACCCCACACAGACCTTACTCAAATTGATCTAGACTTAGCAAGAGGGTCATTCTGACCAGATTTGATAAAGACAGGGCTCAAATGGTTGTTCACAACTTTTTTCTAAGATATTATCTAGTGACCTACTTTTTGACCCCACATATCCCATATTCAAACGTGACCTAGATTTTTTCAAGATGGTCATTCTGACCGAGGTTGATAAAGATTTGGCTCAAAACGTTGCTTCTGGAGTTTTCATATGTGTTTTTAAGTTTTAAAGTAGTGACCTACTTTTTGATACAAAATGAAATGTTTTCAAACATGATCTAGCTTTTGTCAAGATGGTCATTCTGACAAAATTTCATAGGGCTCAAATTGTGGCTGCTACATTGTTCACAAGCATTTTCTAAGATTTGACCTCATATAATGAATTACTATTGATCTATTTTTTTTATCACATATAACCCATTATCGAACTTGACCTAGATTATGTCATTTGACCAAGTTTGATAAAGAGTTGGTCAAATATGTGGCTACTAGAGTATTCACAAGCTTTCTCCATTGTGTCATAGAGAGTTTTTGCAAGCTTTTTCTAAGGTTTGATCTAGTGACCTACTTTTTGACCCAACGTGACCCATATTCAAGCGTGACCAAGATTTTGTCTAGATATTCATTCTGACCATGTTTGATAAGGATTCGTCAAACATTTCGGCTACTAGAGTGTTCACAAGCTTTTTCTAAGATTTTGCCTAGTATCCTACTTTTAAATCACACATGACCCATTATCGAACTTGACCTAGCTTTTGTTAAGATTATAATTCTGGTAAGGTTTAATAAAGATTCGGTCAAAAGTGTTCACAAAACGTTCACGGACGCACGACGCACACTGCACGACGCACATCGATAGCGGACACAGCACGATCACAATAGCTCGCCGTTCACTACGTGTTCATGTGAGCTAAATATTGCTATGCCAAGTTACCGCATCAAAGCTAATCGTGAACGACTATAACTTATTTATCACTATGTGTTTTTTGCAGGTCCTAAGGATGAAAACTTTACAAACTGCTATGCGATTGGAATGGGATATAGCACGGAGACGATTGTAGATGGCGATGGTAAGTGGCGCTATATATTAAGTACAGTGGTGTGACTGTATGCTTTTGTCATTTTCCGTGACTCGCGCGTACACATGCAGTGGAGAAAACGTTATTCTTTCCCGCTATACATTAACACGCATTTGCAAACAGTTTGGATCCTGATAAGACGCAATGTAACGCGACGTCTGATCAGGATCCCAATTATTTGACACTCGTTTTGAAATTTCTTCAGTTGCACCGCCTTATTGTTAAACTTTGAAACTAAATATTTGGTAGTGAAAGGGTTAAGTACAGTGGTGTGAATGTATGCATTATCATTTTCCGTGACTTGCACGTACAGTGGAGAATCTGTTATTCTTTCCCGTTTACACGCAAACGTACGCAAACGCAAAGCACTAAAACGTAGAAAAGTACAACTTTTAGACAATTCTGATAATTCATGTTTATCTTGGTGGCAAACAGTTTGGAGCCTGATCAGACGCCGTGTTACCCGGCGTCTGATCTGGCTCCAAACTGTTTGTATTGTAAATAATAGTTTTAGCGTAAACGCGTTTATTGGGAAAGAATAACAGATTCTCCACTGTATAGGCCTACGTATCAAACGCGTATGATGTTGAGAGCACGTTTTGCATGTACGTTCCCGTTTCGACGCACGTAAATTAATTACGAAATGCATTAAAGTGATTGTACATCGCTCCCTCTCTGCAACGACACCTAATGTGAGACAAATATAGTGTGCGTTGTTCAGAGGGAGTCGTTACAGGGAGGGAAATTGGCTTACCTCTGCAAACAGCTTGAATCAAGACCAGACGCCGCGTCTATTTGGCTATCAGTTTGTTTTGGATCAGTCTGATACTTTAAAGTAGGTTGAAATTGAAGCAGAATGCGGGTGCATTCTGCTTTAGTATCAACCTACTTTAAGTGGTCACCTATATCCAATACATGTACTAGAGGCTATTGATTAAAGGGTTATATGGTAACAAGATGGGTATTGCTGATCCAAATTATTTCCACTACCGGTGCAATGTGAGAACTTTAACCAGACGAACTGGCTAATGAATAGAGAGACAGAAGGACGGACGTAAACAAACGCTATAAAATCCCATTTTTGCAAATAGATCCAATTCACAATGTTATAAGGCCACTGATCGTAGATCAGAATTTGATCGTAGATCAGAATGCGCCTTCAATCTGCTTTAGGTGCTCGTTTGCTGTCGTAATTAGAATCAGGCCATGTGGTAAAGGGTCAAATGCATTCGATCGATTGGGATTCGTCTGCAAATGTTACCCATTTCACAGTCAAACTTACGCCAAGTCTGTTCAAGATAAAAACTGTTTGTAAATTCGCCTTTTTAATTTGTTTATATTTCCAGCCGAGTACGGAGATCCAAGAGTACTACAAGAACTGGCAGCTGACTTTCAACGTAGCAAACGGTGTAAAAGACTCCATGTAACACACTTGTTACGTCCAAGAAATACCTTCACGAAAAAGCACTTGTGCACCCTCACCAAGGACTCCGGTGCATGCTACGTAAGTATTGTCATGGCTGCCATTTCTCCGGATTTTTCAGAAAACTTCGGATTTTTATTCCAACAGATGGAAACTTAGAACATGCTGAAAGTAGAGCAGAATGCGCCTTAAGGTGCATTCTGCTTTACTTTCAACCTGCTTTAAGCACCACGTGTCTTAAAAACTAGAAACAGACTAAGGGTTAAAGGTGTAATTAGGAAAATCGGGCTTGGAAAATTGAAAAATTTGAAATCTTAGGAATTTTTTTTATCAACTTATGGCAGGCCTGTATTGTAACAATAGAGAAAATGCTACTTTCTCACACAACTACTATACCCCTCTTTTCAATAGCGAACAACGATCGCGAATATCCTTGTCACCAACATGTGTTAGATCACTTTGATGACGTCACTTTTACGTCACTATTTATAAAGGTGTTATTACGTCCCTGTTACATGTATTCTAAAAAAGGTCTATTGCTTTAAAAATACATTAGATTGTTGGTTATGTGAGAAAAAGAATCTGTCACTCGTCGATATATGAGACAAGCTGATCTCAACCTCGTCTAGAATAGAAAAGTTATTAAGTTCGCCAAGGCTCGCTAAATATCATTTCAAGTCTAGACTAGGTTGAGATCAGCTTGTCTCATACATCGACTCATGACAGATCCTATATTTACCAAAACAAAAAGGTTTATGCTCAATCCACAATTTCCATTGCAACATTTTGGGGCCGGATCAGACGCCGCGTAGCCCGACGTCTGATAAAGCACCAAACTGTTTGCCACAAGGATAAAAGTTAATAATTGGAACAGTCAAAATATAGTATAGGATATTACATAAGTTTTGATAATTTATTGGATTTATTAAACGAGTCATTTAGAAAACGATAAAAACGAGGCTTTGCCGAGTTTTTATCGTTTTCTAAAACGACGAGTTTGAGAAATCCAATAAATTATTAACACGAATGTTATACATGTATTCTTTTTATAACAAAACCTAGAAATGTTATTTATCGCAGCCTTTGAGGTCAAGTGAATGCTAAGTGCGATATAAGTAGATCTATACAGGAAAAAAAATTGTTTCAAATTAACCCCGTTCACTAGCATAATGCTTATGTTGTTATATGTATTAATAAACACTTTCATGTAGATCTAATATTGATTAATTACACCAAAAATCTATAAATTAAATCTACATGATGGAATGAAGACGTTGGAAATCGAACGCGCATAGAACGCATTTTAACGACGTCACAAGTGAACGACGTCGTGGCGTACCTCATTTGCATAGTTATATAACTAGTTATATATGACATTAAAACAACGAGTGTTATTCAACGCTCACGCCGTCTGTTATGTTATAATCATTATTAACACTCTTTCGAAATACGTTTGCCTTTTGTTTGCGCTAAATCGGGAAAACGGTTTCAATCGAAACACGTCTATTATCTTAAAATATAAACAGATGTTTTGTCTTATGATGCTTACCCCTTTCACTCCCAATGACGTCAAAAAGCGCATTTGCAAACCGTGTTGATCCTGATCAGACGTCGTGTAACTTAGATATTTGATTAATCAATTTAACAAACTGTTTTCAAAATACATAAAGTTCTATAAGTTAGCTTTTTGAACAATCATGCGGAAAAATAAATAATATTACACCCTCCATAAGAAACGATTGTCGCAGGCGCCGCAAAAATGACCGAAATTTGCCAATAATATTTTTCGAAAATTGAAAACACTTAAGGGTGGGATGGCCAACACTAGGGTCCATCGGGTTACCGGAAACACTTGTTGTTTGTTTGTTTTGTGTTTTTTGTGTTTTTTTCTTTATCTTATTTGGTCTAATATTAGTTTGGAGGAGATGAATTTATCCGGATTTCAGGTTTACAGTGGAGAAAACGTTATTAATTCCAAATAACTTTTGACGCATTAACGCTAAAACTTTTTTTTCCATTGCAAACAGTTTGATCCGGCACCAAACTGTTTGTCAGTCAGACTAAAATGAATTGTCCAAAAGTTGCAATTTTCTACATTTTATAGCAATTGTATGCGTTTGCGTTGAAACGGGAAAGAACAATGTCTTCTCCACTGTAGAGACCGTCAGTTTCGGAGCTTACACTGTCAGTGTACGTTATTCTTTCACAATTAACTCTTTGAACCCTAATAACGCATATATGCGTCCTTTTCAAACAGTGTACATATGAAGAGTATACTTGTCATGTGCAAACGGTGCAGAACCTGATCAGAGGGCTCCTTAAGGAGCCCTCTGATCAGGGTCTACACTGTTTGTGATATTGTAATACATTGACAAAAACAACCAGAAATAGTAAAAAATGGACTAGACTAAATGGGAAACTGGAATCGTCTATTTGAAGTTTCAGGAAGGAATGAGTTAACGCGTTTACGCTTAACCTGTTATTCCTATTGTAAACAATTCGAAGCCATATTAAACGCCGGGTATCTCGGCGTCTGATCAGGTATCGTAACTGTTTGCCACTCAGCCTTAAATGAATTGTGAGAAATGTCAAAAAGTTGTAATTTGCTTCATTTCAATGCATTGCCTTTACGTTTCGTTTGAGTTTAAACCGATTAATATAACGTCTTCTCCACTGTATGACGGCATTTATGACGTCTGAATAACGCTTTTTTCAGGGAGATAGTGGAGGTCCAATTGGATGCTTTAATGCCGAAGGGAGGTTCGTTCAGATGGGCATTGTATCTTATGGTACCCGATTCTGTCAAAATGGATTTGCCGTGTACACACGAGTTACTCAATACAGACAATGGATAAAGGACAACAGTTAACTCATTGAGCCTTAGTGACGCATACATACGTCCTTTAATAAATGTGCATCTGTTAAGAGTATATTTATCCTGTGCAAACAATGAATTCCCTAATCAGAGGGCTCCTACTTGATGTTAAATGTTCGTGCACAGTCCCCCCAAAAAGGTCAATTGTAATCGTAACTGTTTTTGGGCTTCTATGTATAAATTCTTTCGCTGACAAACTTTACAGATAAAGAAAACGTTATCATTTCCAATTAAAACGCAAACGAAAAACAGGCATGTTTCATTTAATGTAGAAATTAACATTTGTTATAAAGAATAAGGAACCTGACTGACAAACAATTTGGAGCCTAATCAGTCGCCGGTTGGCTGGCGTCTGATCTAGATCCAAACAGTTTGCAACAAAAAATATTAGTTCTTAGAGCAAAATGGCGTTAATTGAGAAACAATAACGTTTTCTCCGATTTTCGCCTATGTGGGATTATAAGAATCCACCATGATATTGTGGTAGGATAGAACTTTCTCCCCCAAGGGTCAGGTTTACCGAGTCATTGCGTCAATTTTCTGACCCGAGGGGGAGAAATTCCTATCCCACATCAAAAAACGAATGATTATTTGCCTCCCATTTAAATCAAGTTTGTGTGCACTTTTTCCACAAAACATGACGTTGTTTATAGTAACGTCATAAAAAATTACGTCATTTAGATACCTGGGTCATGCAGCGTATGTGGTTTAGCTGGACAAACAATAAAAGACGTCACGTGTTACGGAGGATAGAATGATTCCACATGGGGAAATCCTTTTCTCACCTCTCAGACAGAGGTATCCCGAAATCTAGGGTGTGTGAGATAACCTTATCTGTCCGGACAGACAAGCCGAACTATTTTATGATTGGTTGTTATTGCCGTTGTGTTGACGTCGTCATGCATGTATTAGCGCATTAAAATACAACTCGCCACTGTATAGCAAGCTAAACGCGTTTTTAGGGTTGACCAGGTGAGAAAATAAATCTAACACCACAGTTGAGTGTCAGATGGATATCCCACTCTCGGTATGAAAATATTTTAAAAACACTCGACGGAGCCTCGTGTTTCTAAAATATCTTCAAACCTGGAGCCTCTTGTTTCTAAAATATCTTCAAACCTCGGGTGGGATATCCTTATCTGACACTAACGGTGGTGTTAGATTCGCTATATCTAACATAAGCGAGAATGGGAGTCATTCCTATTCTACATCAAAACTCATGGTGGATTCTTATAACCTTAGGCGTTGGCCATAACCTAGATGCACCTACCTCAAGATCGACAACTTCCTTCGTGTATTTATTTCTAACAACGATGTTTATTGGATCCCGTATCTTCTTTAGCTGTATCCCCGAGTAAGTTGCAGGTTTGGCACATTGATCATTAAATTTCCTCAACGCATCGGTGTTTAATCCGTCTTTAACCATGTCCGGTTCGTTTCCGGGTTTCTCAAACATTCACAGTCTGATAATAGAACTAATTAGTTCCAAAGTTGAAATGCTACACGGTTCCGGTTGATGCACCTAAGTATGAAAGGCATTCGCGAAAATAATTAAGATGTCTCGCCAAGTCAAAGACGCGAAAGAGACCTGACTTTGGTATTACATGTACAATGTGAAATAAACGTAGCAACACGAATGATCACAGTAAGTGACACATGCTTTCAAAGTGTTTATTGTCACTGACACATATTTTGATGCGGTATGAATAACAGTAAATGTACTAATTTATTATATATTAGTACCTATCGATGATTTATAGAGATTTCTCAGTTAGATAATGTTCATATGCGCCACAGTTGATATCATCACTATTCATGATACCACCTATGCAGGTGCGATATCATTTTTGTTGCATCACGTCACAATATCGTTTGTGACATCGTGGGCGAACAATTAATTTCGAGTGTTTTAATTGTAAAAACGTCATTCAAATGTATATAACAAATAGAATAATCAATTCCTAAGGATGGATATGGAATAATTATATTTCACTCGAATCGGTTGTTATCTGATTAATAAAATCGTCCTGCGGACTCGTTTTTAACCAGATAACATCCATATCATGATGTATTTTTCATATCAGTCTAAAGGGATTATGCTCAATTTAAAACATTTGAAAGAGGTACACAACACTCACCATACAACGATGTACTTGCACGCGATAATTTTTTCTCTAGTTGGTATAGTACATGTATATCCTACATGTATATGCTCTGTTCGAGCTTTTTATACTTGAGGTCAAGACATAGTGTCAAGGTAAGAACTGCAACAGTATCCATAAGATTCAAAACCGATACTGCAGCAGGAAAAGGTGTACTCACACACCAAAATTGGCGTGCACTGCTAATGTGTTATAGACAAAAACTCCGGACAAGCTTCTACTGTAATTGAGGTCGAGGGTCAAGACCAAGGTCACAGTGACCTGAAAATGATACAGGGCGCTTTGCTGCCCCAAGTTGTACACACACACTACATAATTATGGTATCCCTGGTTTATGTGGTATAGGAAATATACAAAATAACACGGACAGACGGATTGACAAACGAGCGGATGCGCACATAGTTCGATCCATATACTTATGCGAACAAAGCTAAGCTATAAGGCATTCAAACAAGAGATAATATCAAAGACTAGTATTTAACGTTATATCCGCTTTCACTCCTTCGGAGAGACAAAATTGATGTTTTATTTAAATATATACCAATGCATTAACCCTAGCACTTCTCATCACATAACAGTTTTTAAACCCGAGGAAATTATCAAATTGTGAAATTTAAAAGATTTCACAAAAAATTTCAAATCGATTGAAATCTATATTTTAATGTTTTAAAAGATGTTCTAATGGATACAATTAAGCATTGAAAGGAAAACATTGTTTTTACTAACGAATAACATATCTAAGAATAAAACAATGTAGAATTCAATGGATAATTTCCTCGGACTTCGCCCTACAGGACTTGAACAAGTGTAAAATTTATCAGAATCTGTAAAGTAAACCTTTGGCAAAAGCATCTCTAAATGTGGAAGAAATCGACCAAATGTGTTGGAAGTTTTGTTTTAAGAAGGGATAGGGTTAATGTATTGGTACAGTGGAGAATCTGTTATTCTTTCCCGTCTAAACGCAAACGTACGCAAACGCAAAGCACTAAAACGTAGAAAAGAACAACTTTTGGACAATTCTGATAATTCTTGTTTATCTTGGTGGCAAACAGTTTGGAGCCTGATCAGACGCCGGGTTACCCGGCGTCTGATCTGGCTCCAAACTGTTTGTATTGGAAATAATAGTTTTAGCGTAAACGCGTTTATTGGGAAAGAATAACACATTCTCCACTGTACCTATGGATATGTTACCCTTGGTGCTAAGCAAACTTGGAGTAGTATGATATCAGCGTTGATAAAGTACTCGGCTATTGGCAAACAGTAATATCTATTAAATATGAAAATGAGATTTTAGGCAAGAAACCCTTTCAATAAAAATGGACTCATCCAATTGACAAGCATTTGATAATGCACCTATCTCAAATTGGTTAACACATTAAACCCTAGACTATACTAGTCAATTAAAAACAGTGTACCTGTAAAGGTTACACATAGACCATGCAAGAAGTGTAGACCCTGACCAGAAGGCTCCTTAAGGGTCTACTCTGTTTGTCGTTTTTTTTCTCCAAAAATATTGTTAAAAATCATTCTTAAATATTTAAAATTGACTAGACGTATTTATATTGGAACTGTCCATTAAAAGTTTCAGGGTGAATGAGTAAAATGAAATGGATTCACAATCCCACGATCGCTCTTTGACAATGACGCACGCTTGTTCCATTGATATACACATTTCCAAACTGTTCTACAGTAACATAGTTTCCTCTCAATAACGTAGTTTTCTCCAAATAAAGTAGTTTTCTCACCAATTATCCACACACAATTTCTATGACATGTAGTTGAACTCGATAAGGATTTAATCCCTTCACTGCCTTACTACGAGTACAATAATTAGTTGCAAACATTTTGGATCCTGATTATGCGCCACGAACCGCGACGTCTTATCGGGATCCAACATGTTTGACACTCCTTTCAAATTAAACCTAAAATTTAACAACAAAATTAATATAACATTGTTTCATTTAGGGAATTAAAGTAGTATTTATATATAAACTGCTCTTTTTTAATATTTCTAAAGTTTGAGAATTAAAAGCTGACGACATTTATTTAAATTTTATGACGTCATGGCAGTGAATGGGATAATTTTCTAATACTTGGTACAATCTATTGATGAAACTAAATCCAAAAAGCATTAGATCGAATATATCATTTGTCTTGATTCCCAATTCCAGTTCCGTTCGTTCCACAACTGATGAATGTAAAGACTTTTAAGCTAATGTCAATCATTTTGGTTCCCCCGTATTTTAAAGTAAGAAGCTAGAAAAGTGTATGTTGTAAATTAACCCATATGGTCGACTCAATCATGAGTAGTTTTAATCTAATAAGAAAACTTTAATCTACTTTACACAAGTAAGAAGGAAGGCCTTCCCTATTTTAAATTAACAAGTCCGTATAATTAATATTCCAAATCCAGTTATGTTCGAATTAAGAACAACTTTAGGCATTAAGCATGCGACGAAAGTGCTGTCTGCAAAACATGACTTAGTGTCGTGTAAAAGAAAATACAGCGTTCCCTCTCCCTAACGACACAGAGTGGGAGACAAACATGATGTGCATTTTTCAGAGGGAGTCGTTGTAAGGAGGGAAAGTGGTTTATATTTGAAAACAGCTTGAATCTAGATCAGACGCCGCGTGACGCGACGTCTGATCTAGATTCAAACTGTTTGCCACTCGTCATTATGGGGTTTTGTCTGTCGAAATGTCAACTATATAACTTTGAGAAAAAAAGCAGACGACACTTTTAAACATACAACGTTACAGTCGTGAATAGGTTGAACATAATTGTCTCGTTTAGGAAACTGCGAAATCAGTCGTTGTAAGGAGAGAGTCGCTGTTGGGAGGGCCGTTGTAGGGAGGGAGCACTGTATGCAATTTATAGTATGCCCTAACATACATGAGGATAATATATACAGTGTTCCCTCATGTCTTACTTACCCTCCCTATAACTACTGCATCCGAGCAAAACACAATCTGTGTCTCCCAAAGGGTGTCTTTGTAGAGGCATTGAATTTGCAAACAGTTTAGATCCTAATCGTAACGCGGCGTCTGATCAGGATCCAATCTGTAAGAAACTCGGTTTAATATTTCATAAGTCAAATTACCTAAATTAAATTTTGAGAAATAAAAGTAAACGACCATTGTTTAGATTTGATGACGTTATGACTGTGAAGGGGTAATAAGAAAGCCCCAAAGTGTCAACTAGTTTATGTTCAGATTTGATACACGTACCGATATAATAAGTGTCTCATCTTATTTGGAATATCATAGGTAATAAACATTTTTGCAGCAATTATCACAAATACATACCGTAATTCATTTTACCACTGTTGCAAAAATGGCCGGTAGCTCTCCGTAAAATGATTGACCGACTTCGGCCCGACCTTATCTGGGGTCCTTTTAACTATTGATTGATTGATTATTTGATTGATTTTATTTTGGCAATAGTGGAATAACATGACAATACAAATGCATACACATATAATGCAATCTATAACAAATAATGCATACACATGAAAATGCACATGATACATGTATAACTTAATTCTACTAGTCACAAAAAATTAATGAAAAACTACAGTGGAATTTACATTTTATACATGATTTCCAGAAATTCTGGCAAAATGTTAACACAAAACGAGTAACCTCCCTTGAGTTCAACTTTAAAATGCCGTCAGCTCTAAATAATACCATAAGTCAAACCTGTAATAAGGGGCCATTGAATACGGTAGCCTGTACATCTTTAAAGACAGGTGACTGCTGAATGCATGACAAAAGTAATGCATAAAAGCTCCTTTAAGATCTATCTTTTAGAATTACTTTTATCCTATGTTAGGCTTCCATCTGTCATATAGGCTATACATCCTCAAAGTTTAGTTGTCACTTGAATATACTTGCATCTGATATTATTTATGTATGCTCACCAATACCAATAACTGCACAAAAACGGAAATGTAGTTTCCCTTATTTCCATTGTGGTCCCCGATACTAGTGGCAGATTCATGCAAGTGATGCTTTTATTACATAAACAAAATTATAATTTAATGATATGAAAATATTTAGCAAATTTACAATATCACATAGTTTATGAAAATATCAAATATTGCACTAGTTAAATTATGAATTATACTTGAAAGACTGATGCAGACTTATTATCACAAATTAGTTATAATGCTACTGACATAAGAATAATTATATGCATTACTCTCAATAAATTAAAATTTCCATAAACGGATGCTATTGCACATATATGCCGTGTTGAGATAATCTAAAAGGTCCTACAAGAATCAGAGCATTACCAAGATTTAAAAAAAAAATGAATAAATAAAATATCAATCAATCTGTCACATACACGATATGACATTTCGATATATTTCCTGACCTACTTTCGGGAGATCGTAAACAATTTCGAGATTTTTTTTCTTTTTCTACATTTCATTGCATATATACTTTATAATATTTGCGTTGAATGTGCGTTTAAACTAGAAATCATAATTTCTTTACCATTGTAAAACACAAGATTGCCGATTTCCAACTGCAAAGGTAATTTATCCCTTTCAAATGATCAGTGTATGTGTCGCGGTGGCTGGTGCTGTAAAACTCAGCTCATTTAATCAATCAAATTAAACTAGGACGAGAAAAGTATCCAGGTAGCGTAAACCATTTTGACTACCATAACGTCGTCTATTTTCAAACTTTTCGTCTAGTTTTATTTCTAAAGTTTACAACGTACATGTAAGATAAAATGTTTTCCGCAGCGTCTAATATTGATGCAGACTGTTCGCAAATTGAAGTGTTAAAGAGCTTGGCAGTTATGGTGTTTATACTTCACATGCCGATGGCGACTTAGGATTGAGGACTCCTAGAGCGACTTCACTTGAAACTTTGGTTCAGTCTATGGTTACTATATATCCGACGAATAATCGGTTTGTTCGACTGTAGTTCAACAATAGACCGACCACTATGTTACCTATGGTTAGAGTTGTACCAAAATGCAGGTTTTTGGAATATAATCTGTTTTCTTAAAAATCTTTGGTAAACAAAGGTATTTTGTTTTCAATCCTACTGTACACATACACGACTGCAGGGATAGAACAGTCAAATTTATACAGCAACAAATGCTTGGTTATGTTATATTTTGTTTACGTTAATCCGACTATAGGCGACTAAGGTCTAGCAAAGGTGCTACCGGCATTAAAGCGCCAGCCGAATTTTTGCCTGACTAAACGTTCGAATATAGATCCAAGTGAAGTTAATCCTAATGAGATCGGACCAACGTCCGTACTCTACATACAACGATAGGGGGTCAGAGCTAATGCTGTAGGATTAGGGTCAGATCTTTGAAATGATGAAAAAGGGGGGTCAGATTTGATTTTGTTATAACTTGAATATAATATGTTTAAACTGTAGACCATTCTCGTTAAATTTCGGCCTGTTCCAAACAATGGTTCGGAAAGGTGAATAGTTGACGAGAATGACCGATCAATCTCCGTAGAGTTCCGAGACTGACTATTATTAAAAGTCCTCAACCTTAATCGGCATTTGCTAACAGTTAAGATCAAGATCAGAAGTCATGTGATTCATCGTCTAATCAGTGTCCTAACTGTTGGACACTCAGTTCAGTGTTCCATCTGTCAATAAACAACAGTCGAATAAACATTTCAACGACAATCTTTGAAATTGCCTAGAATATAGGTTAAAAAGTGATTAACACGTGGAAGCACATTGTCGCATTATCATCACTTCTAGACTTGCTCTCGGCAAGATAACCAAACAACATTGTCACTCTGACAGAGTTGGTCATACGAAAATTAATGTTTAAACCTTTCGGTGACAAACTCCATATTACTTATATATTCAAAAAGTTTGAATCCAGATCAGACGCCGCGTCACGCGGCGTCTGATCTGGATCCAAACTGTTTGACACTCATATACATGCTTTTTAGTCAAACTGCCTAAAGTTGGAAACTTTTGAAATAAAAGCTGACGACAAGTTTACGACCTGACAGGTTTATGGCAGTAGATGTGTTTGATGGGCTGTGGCGTCATAATGACGACAAAAGGGTTAATTGAAATCTAGAGGGCAAGTGTAAGCACTTGTGCTACAATGAACCGAATGTACTTACTAATTGTAAACGGTTTGTATCTAGAACAGATGCCAATTGAATCATTAACTCCTAAAAATTCAAACTCCCAAAAGTGTCCGATTAAGTTTTAGCCTAGTCTATTCTTGAAGATTCTGAACTGAGTTAGTAAACAAGGATACAATGCTTAAACACTTATACTCACGCCGCATTTCCATATAACCTTGATGCAAAGTGTTTGTAATTTCTTGTGGTGTCGCGACTTGAAAAAAATGCAACTTAGACACATTTAACATCAAAATGATAACAAATATAAATATTATATAAATATTAGATGGCAGTTTGCGTGACATTGAAATTGTCAACCCGAGAAACAGAATGTCATCCCGAGGCGTAGCCGAGGGTGATATTCTTGTTTTCGAGGGTTGACAATTTGAATGTCACGCAAACTGACATGTAATATTTATTGTATTACACCGAGCTTATCAACCCTGGCTTTGGAATCGTTTTATTCGTATTTTATAAAATGTGTTGTGAATACCAATTTAGCACGGACATGTACGTAACGCGGGAAATGACGTCGCCGTCTTACGACGTCAAATTGTTTATAATTATATTACAAGAAAGACAGAAGAACGTTATGATAAGTGAATTGAAGAAACAGCCTCTTTACATTGTCTAGGTTGCAAATGTCTTCTTCCGAAATGGTGGCAAATCGTTAAGGAATGGACACAAGGAAGCAACTTGTACAGAAAATGCCAAAAGTTAATTAGAAGTTACCAGTTTTTCAAACGTTCTATTATCGCCCATAGCGAAATTCATGTCAATGCTGACAGTATTTTTAGGACGGAAAAAAAAGTAATGTCCTTTAGAGTGATGTCACATAAAGAGTGACAGTATATTTTGGATAGATGTAAAAGACATGCAAAATGTTAACTGTAGGTCTATGGGAAATTAGCATTGTAACTCAAAGCGAGGTGTACTAAATAATTTAATTATACCTCAATTTTATTTACAATGTTAATCTCCCATAGGCCACAGTGCCATAGAAATACTGTCAGACCCAGCGGGAATAAAATTACTGTCTTAAAAATACTGTCTCCCGCTACCATTGATAATCGAACGTCGTAATTGACGTCAAAAATACTGTCGCCCGCTACCATAGACAACGGAATGTTCAAAAACTATACTGTACCATGACGTCACATATTTATTGATTTGACGTCATGAAAATTCAGAACAAAGTGTTGTTCGACGTGATGTATTACCTTCTCAGGAGATGTCGAACGAATTTAAAACCAAGTGGATTCAGCAGAATTACAGCAGAGTCGCAGGCATTAATAGAACTACTCCTCAGTTTAATTTCAGCAATTGCCAGGTTCGAATCCATTAGATCTACCACTGAACATGTTTTCAGCAGCGAAAACAGGAATTTTGATTTTTCCCGTTAATGCATTCACCCCTGAAACTCTTAATAGATCATTTCAATTTCAGAATGAGCCTAGAGTAATGTTTTGACTACTCAGGGTTGATTTTAACAATATATTTCAAAATGACAAACAGTATAGACATTGACCAGAGGGCTCCTTCAGGAGCCTTCTGATCAGGTACTGTTTGCATGGGACAAGTGTAATTCTTACAGGTACACTGTTTGTAAATGATGATATTTCTCTTCGCTGCACCAGGGTCGAATGTGTTAACACTGCAGTTACTGTTAAAATTTTAATTTACTGTGATAACCACATGTCTGTGATATACCCAGTTTACTGTTATTATTCAATATTTTGATTATTTGTTGCTCATTACTGCAATTACATACCATTATTGAGTAGATCTATATATGTTGTTCATACTTTGAATTCGTTTTTCGGTATAATAAATTAAATATTACATGTCTGACAGGGTGCCAGTAAAATTGTCAACTTTCGGAAAAAATACTGTCAACCTCGGCTTCGCCTCGGTTAACAGTATTTTTCCGAAAGTTGACAATTTTACTGTCACACTGTCAGACATGTGATATTTATATGATATTGCGTCATATAACATCTGCCTCAGCTCGAAACCGGTCTCTACTCATATTATGGGGCCTCCGTGGCCTAATGGTATAGTCACTGTGACTTACATCACTAGGCTCCTCACCGCTGTGAGTTCGAATCCAAGTAGGGTCGTTCGGATTTTTCATGTGGGGAAGCCTTCCAGCTGGCTTGCGGAAGGTCGGTGGTTCTACTCAGTTGCCGATTTGTGTCTGAACAGTGCATAAAGGGCTTCTGGGGTCTTCCTCCACCTGTAATTAGCTGGACGTCGCGATATGACTGAAATACTGTTAAAAGCGACGTAAAATCATAACAAACAAACAAACAAAACTACTCTTATTATGAGACTTTAATCGAGGCCTAATGTATCAGTGCTTTACACTGAGCATCCGAAATAACCAGACTACTCTTTTTATAATAAGAGTAGGGCATCGCACCCGGGTTTTTGCAGTATCCACTCCACTTTCTCAAGGGCGTTAAAAAAAGTCCATATATATCAACCACGGACGTTAACAAACAAACAAACTACATGTATAATAAAAACAGTGTTTTTATTGCGCTTACATTTCGTGTCAATTAAGCGAAATCAAACTGACCTACATGATAATAAAATACGAAGTACTAGACAATTCTTTTCATAGACAGAAAACTGAGTCATTCGTGTATTGATCGACCAAACTTTAGTGTCAAGATCTGTATAAGTGTTTTCTTCTGACCTGTCCAAGTTATTTTAAGATTGAAACATTCTAAAACTTTGAAATGGATGAGTTTTCTCTACATCCATTCAGAGAAACGGATAGCTGTAATGTCTGTCCGTAATGTACAGTAGAGGATACATTATCATTAACCGTTTAAACGCAAACACAATGCACTAAACTGTGGAATTTTACTTTTAGAAATTTCAACTATATTTTTAATCTGAGTAGCAAACATGTTAGAGCCTGATCAGACGCCGGTTTACGGTTTCTGATCTCCAACCTGTTTGAAATGGAACTAATAGTTTTGGTATATAATTGCGTTAATTGGGAATTAATAAAATATCAGTAAAATTAGCGGAGCGGTCTCGTGCTGCACGAGGATCATATTTATCTCAAGTAGGAAAGTGAACGATTACAGATTCAATGTTACCTTGTTTACCTATTTACCATTATTAACTTTTTTGTTCCAAAAGTAACTCCGACTGGTCAGAAAATCGGACATTAAAGACATCTGGCAGCTTAAGGTTGATTACCCTAAATGATAGCAGACATCTGATCTGTCACCAAATTGTTTGCACTGGAAATAACAGATTCAGTGTAAATGCGTTTATTGGGAAATAATAAAGTCTTCCCAATGTAATTACATTTTATCAACATACACGATATTTTATGTACTTGTAAAGTCCTGTGCACAGGGTAAAGGACGATACTATTTTCCTTTCAAACGCAAGCGAAATGCAAATACATGTAGAACATTTCATTTTAACGATTTTTAAAAATCTAGGTGGCAATCAGTTTGGAGCAAAATCAAACGTCAGGTTACAAAACGTCTGATCTGGATCAAAGTTGTTTGCAATCATGGTAATGATAGCTTTAACATTAATGCGTTTGTTCTTTCTGTCCTGTACTGTCCGTTTGTCTGTCTGTTTGTCCGATTGTCTGTCTGTGTGTCCGTTTGTCTGTTTATTGTCCTCAAACTTTAAGGTTGCAAATTGAAATAGAGCTTAATATATAGAGCTTATAACTACCACACAATTAATACATTGCTTATATGTTGCCTACAGAAAAAGGTAAATGAACATGTGGGTTACGGGTACATGTATGTCGAGTCATAGGTGAAGGTCAAAGAGGTCAAAATGTAAGATATATTCGGTACTAACTTTTGAACTATAACCGAAACACTTTCAATACATTGAGTATGATATGTTTTTCCCATATGAAGAGGTATATGAAAGTGCAAATGTTGGGCATGTCGGACCACGGGTTAATGTTACAGAGACCTAAAGGTTAACTATTTGTAATGGTAATAACCTTTGACATTCAAGGGATAGCGACCTCACATTTGGTTTACATGTTGCACTAATTGAGAGGTATTTTAATATGTATATTTAAGACATGTTGAATAAAAGGGTCTATATCATAGAGGTGGAAATGTCTTATTGAAGTTATTTCAACTTTAACATAGGCCATAACTTTGAAATTATAAATAATACAAAGTTTAATATAATGTTATATTAAGCTGTCCATGTAAATAGGTATTTGAATACGTAGGTTTTCGGGCATGTCGGCTGAAAAGTCAAGGTCACATATGTCAACAGGTCACAATTTTAATGGCCACTACCTTTGGCCCTCAGCTGATCGGGACTTCGTAATCAGTTTTGAAATTACTGTTACTGAGAATAATTTAAGTAATAGTTCAGACAAATCGGGTGACATGTCAAGGTCACATAATACGTGTAAAAGTCATTTTCAAATTGTTTTAACTTCAGACCAGTATGTCATGTGTTGTATACATGTTTCATGTATTCAGAGGAATATGAATATGTTATTAAAACATGTGAGGTTAAAGGTCAAGGTCATATATATCAAAAGGTCAATAATTTGAAATTACAACATCTTTTGACCCTCATCTGATCTGGAATTAGTCTATGGCATACGTTTTGCTCTTATTTGGAGGAAAATAAAAATGTATATTTCAGACAAGTTGAGTCATACATGTAAGTCAAGGGCACAGAGGCCAAAATGTTAAATATCTAGAATGACCAAAACATTTGACCTTCGGGAGAAATAAACTTCATATTTGGTATACATGTGATTCTTGAGGAGTATGCATATGTATATTTCAAACATGTTAGGTCTAATGTCTAGTTTCCAGAGGTTAAAATATTAATCATTTGAGGATGTTGAAGTGGGGCACATTGTTTGCCACTCAAATACAGTGGAGAATCTGTTATTCTTTCCCGTTTAAACGCAAACGTACGCAAACGCAAAACACTAGAACGTAGAAAAGTACAACTTTTTGACAATTCTGATAATTCATCTTTATCTTGGTGGCAAACAGTTTGGAGCCTGATCAGACGCCGGGTTACCCGGCGTCTGATCTGGCTCCAAACTGTTTGCAGTGGAAATAATAGATTTAGCGTAAACGCGTTTATTGGGAAAGAATAACAGATTCTCTACTGTAATAAAATATGCCAGAATATTCCAATTTTGTCATTTTCAGTACTTCATCGAATCTTTTTTTGCGTTTAGTATAGTTTAAACTGGAAATAATAATATCTTTCTGCACTTTAGTTATTTTATGACTAAAGCGCTTACGGGAAAATTATGTTGGTTTGTTTTCGATACCACAGCTAAACTATGGGTCTTTATTTTATTTTTTTTAAGTTTAGTCCTTTGAGAATCATTATTTCTTGCGGCATGTACCACTGTAGTTTTTATTATTCGATTAAAAAAAGATTTAATGTGAATGCCGACATTATATAATGCAATACGAATTCGGCATCACTAAGTGGAGTCATAATCAGGGCTCCAGATAAGAGGTGTAAACTGACCTAATCCAAACATGTTATGCCTAACGCCTAGTTTTCAGATGTTAAAATATTAATCATTTTAGGATGTTATCACTCATTTTTCTCACTCATTTTAGACCCAAAATCTATGGTGTTACTACTCATTAGAATCGTTTCGAAAGGAGTGTTTGTGTTCGATTTCATATAAACGGGAAGTAATTAAGCTATCCAAACTGTATGTTTCAGAAGAAACAACATTCTTGCTACAGTGTTCCCTCCCTACAACGGTCCTCCCAACAACGACTCCCTCCTAACAACACAAATTGCAGCAGTTCCTACAACAAGAAAAGTATGTCTAAGGCTTTAACTGTTATAATAGATTCTGCTTTAAATTGATTCTGCTGTTTTTCTCAAAGTTACTTATAATTTTACATTTTGAAAGAATACATATAATGAAAAGTAACAAACAGCTTGAACCCATACCAGACGCCGCGTTACGCGTCGTCTGATCTTGGTTCAAGCTTTTTTGCAAATGTAAGCCAATTCTTAATTATTCCCCGATAAGGACGACCTCCTAACAACACACACAATTATGTGTCTCCTATTGGGGGGTCGTTGTAGAGGGGGAGCACTGTATATCTAAGGTAAATTCGTTCTTGGAAATATTTTTGATATCGGATTATATCACTCGTGTAATATACAACAACTACATTTTTGTATGTTGGGTAAACATTTCTGCGACAGTTGTTATCCGTTACAATGTTTTTAAAATACATTTTTCAAATCAAGGTCAAATTGTCAAACAGTTTGGATCATGATGAGACGCCGCGTGACGCGGCGTCTCATCTGGTTCAAAACTGTTTGCAAAGGTTATCACGAGTTTGCCGCTAGCGTGCAACTAGTTCACACAGCTACGAGCGAGGTTATTCAGTATGTGTCACAGTAAAATTGAACTAATAACGTACTTTAGTTGGGAGACATCTGGGAGCAATTTTTGTATTACAGTGATATACATTTTTCCAATGTACATATTGCTACATACTAGGCATACAATATAACCAACATGTTTAGTGTTATTTTCTCCACATGGAAGCGACTTTTTTCGTTTTTATTTATTCATCGAAAAAAAGTATTTTCATTCTTTGACCATGCGTTGTGCTTCTAGTTTTTTTTTTCAGATACTTTTTTTAAAGCTACCATCTGATCGAAATACTGAAAAAACACTATATTGTCGAGAAAGATATTGCCATTATAGGAATATGTACTTTTTGTATTTAGAAAATATGACAATTTAAGTCAAGACAATGCAGAAATGACTATATTAAACCCTTTCACTCTAAATGACGTCCTAAAGCGCATTTGCAAAGAATTTTGATCCTGATCAGACGCCGATCAAAACTATTTGTCACTTGTTTTGAAGTAACGTCAGTTATACTGCTTCAAATCTAACTTTGAATACGATAGCTCTGACAATAAATTCGAATCTGACGACAATATGGTGGTGAATGGGAAAAATGTCAAAATAAATTTTATCATTAAAGGGATAAGAAATGGTACAGATGGTTCCAGATCCATACAAAACAGCGGATGTAAGAGACAGACACAGAGCGAACCCTCTATATAATCATAAATTATACAGTGTATCTTCTCTACAACGACGCCCGATGGGAGACACACAAACTGTGTATGTTGTTCGGAGGGAGATGTTATAGGAAAGGAAAATTAAGACGTTGATTACATTTGCAAACAGCTTGACTCCAGATCAGACGCCGCGTAACGCGGCGTCTGATCTGAAACCAAGCTGTTTGTAACTCGGCAATATATACATTCAATCAAAAGTCCACTTATATAGGTATTTTGAGAGAAAAACAGCAGACTATAATTTTAAGCAGACGATATTGCAGCAGTAAAAGCGTTTGACAAAGGTGTCATGTTTAGGAAACTTTGGCAATCGGTCGTTGAAAGGAGGGGTCGTGGTTTGGAGGCCTGCTGTAGGGAGGGAACACTGTATTTCAAAAACGCATATATACTGCCTTCCACAATGGATGACACTTCATAAGGTTTTGGAATTTGCATGTTACCACCATATAATAACTACACTGCAGTAAACCACGGGTATATTTTTACAGCCGCCACATAGAATTAAAAAGCTCAACAAAATCATGAAAGCCAAAAGATAACCAAATGTATTCCAGGAAGTTTCTTCCTGTATTTTCTGTTTTCCTAAGTTACTCGGCGTCTGATTTGACTCGAAACTATTTTCAGTAAAATATTTTCTTTTATTATATGCCTTCGAATGATATCGAGCGTTTCCGCGTGTATCTGCAGAGTAAAATACAAGAGTCTGTATCAGCCACCTTGTATCAGCCACTTTGTATTTTACTCTGACGTCGCTTTCGATTTAACGTGACGTCATTTACGTACATGCACGAGTGCCGCGTTATTCTTTGTGGCATACAAAACTTCTCGTTCTGCTTCAACTAACTAATAAATTTTGGATATAAAATGATTTAAACAACTATTAAGTTGTTTCTGGTTTGTATTCAAGGCATATAATAAACACATTACCAGTTAGCAGTGCGCAACAGAGTGTTGCATTTAGCTCTCGACGTTTTTGGCGGAAACAACTGATCAGATTCGCGCCAAGGCGCTCGTCAGATCGGTTATTTCCGCCAAAAACGTCTCGAGCTAAATACATCACTCTGTATCGCACTGTCAACTGGTAATGTGTATGTATCGTGAACGTATTAACCTGTCCTCCATGAAACTTTAAACGGACAGTTCCAGTTTACAATTTAGTCTTATCCTTTTTTGACTATTTATGAAGGAGAAAAAGTTTTCTGTCCTTTTTTAAATGCAATCGAAACGCAAACGCAAATCGCTACAATGTAGGAAATAACCATGTTTTTGAAAGTTGATTGTTTATAAATCTTAGTTGCAAACAGTGAGGAAGCTGATAAGACGCCGGAAAATCCGGCGTCTGATGTAGCTCAAAACTATTTGCAATGGAAATAAAAGTTTTAGCGCGAACGCGTTATTGGGAAAGAATAACGTTATCTCCACTAAGTATTAGCAGTTTGTAGATAACAAGTGTACTCCTCAAATGTAAACTGTTTGCAAATGACGCGTATAATCCTTACAATGGTTCAAATGGTAAGCTGCATCTATCCTGACACATAATTATGTGCCGCTTATCATCAGTATTCAATATGCCACGTAAATTTTAACTCAATAAATTGTTCAAATTTCCCTACGACGTATGATAGACAAACATTGCTTTAGACACTAATTAATTAAATATTTCAGTGTCAAGTTTTATCGTCTGCTTAAATCCTTTAAACGCCAAAATATCGTCTGCATTGATATTGTCGTCTGCAAAAAATAATCAAGTTAAATTTTGGGAACTTTCGTTGAAGAAATACAAATATGAAGTCAAACAGTTATGATCCTGATCAGACGCCGCGTTAAGCGGCGTCTGATCTGGATCTTAACTGTTTGCAAAACCGCATTTCCGCATCATTGGCAGTAAAAGAGATAATAGATGCCAATCTGAATTTTAAAGCTAATTGAAGATTGCCTCGGTGCCTATCTTACTAATACAACAAGTTGATTAACACTTTTAGTATTACGATAAATAGTCTGCTTAAATTGTGTCGTCTAGAATCTATGCTTGTTTCTTCATGCTAGATTATCTCAATTTTGCCATAGAAAAATAGGCGTAAGCAGCTCACAGTTTCGCTCTATGTTTTATTCAACGCTATTCGGTGTCCGATCTGGATCCCACATTTTAGTGATGCCGGTGTAGCCAAATAAAGGTGTTGAATAGTTTAATTAAACCCATACATTCTAATCAGACCTCAAGCATTTCTTTTTTTCCTTATGTAGATTTTATAAATATCTCATCGCCTGAAGTGAGAAAGCTTTGTGGGAGCACATTTGTATCGGAACACATTTGTCTCGCGTACAGTGGTAAATACGCTATTCCTACCCATTTACGCGTTTATCTATACGTAAGAAACGCATAGTGAACGGTTAACGAACGGTTAACGAACGCTTAACGAACGGTTAAGGCCTAACGATTTGAACGCGTTTAAACGCGTTAATAAACGAATATACCCGATATGTTGCGATTGGGGCGTCCGTTTTCCGGTTCACGCGGAGATTTCGGATCTTATCGATGATTGCAGTTTTCGAAAAATCCGAATGAAACGGGTTTATCAAAAACAAGAATTGATTTGTCACTGGAGCATTTTCGCGATAAAACTCATATTGTAATGCGATTTTTGAAAACATTTTCTGTAAATGAGACGCCTCTTATCAAGATCTAAACTGGTTTGGATCTCGATCATAATGCTGAGTGACTCGGCGTTTCATCGATATTATATCTGTTTGATATGAATTAGAATAATTCCTTCCATGTTGATTTCTATTCAAACGGTTTGAATCCAGATCAATCGCCTGGCTGTATAGATCGGCATAGCATCAGGATCCAAACTGACAGCTTTAAATAAACCCAATTACTTTTCATAATAGTTAACACTATCGATTTAGATGTAGATGGGACGCCGAGTAGTTCGGTTCTTATGTTTTACAGCTAAGAATGAAGCATACGGTCTTGATTTCATTTTTACAGGTTGGCTCTAGATGAAATGCCGAGTTACGGGAGTCTCATCCATATTCAAACTATACAGATATCTTTTACTTTGATGAGAGAGTATAATAACTGACACATACTCGCATATAAGATTTGGTTTATTTGGTTGATATTTCAATCAACCCCAATTAGGATACTTACTTTGATAAGCCGCAGTTTTAATACCCCCATATCCGGCTTGTGACGCAACACTGTTAGCGGCTTGCCCTGTGGTGTAACATGCATGCCGCATGTGATATTTGGAATTCCGCATGTTCATAGTAATAGTAATAAACACAATTTACAGAATCCTTTTTTGAACCGTATCCTTTATATGGGAAAATAAATGTATATTCATAAACTCTCACAGGATAACCTTTCTTCTTAAAAGAAATTGATTCAATGAAATTATGTAAGATTATATTTACTCCACTGTAACGATATTTGCTAAATTCTTAAGTAGGATAAGACCGGCCTCCACGTCATACGTGGATTACCTCCCTTTCTCCATGATTACTCCCCTTTCATCCGGGCTCTTTTAAACGCGTTAAGAAACGCGTAAAGAAACGGATAGTAAACGCGTTTAACGAAACGGATAGTGAACGGTTAACGAACGCTTAACGAACTCGTAAGAAACGCATAAGAAAAGCGTAAAGTGGGTAGGAATAGCGTATTTATCACTGTAAGACCTATGCGGTCGGACTTGTCTCACGTTAGACAAATGGGACCGCAGACATCATACCTAAAAATCACATTAATGTGACAAATGTACTCCGATCAAAACTTCTAAGGGACATCAAAGCACATTTGTATTGTGTTATTTTATATGAAAAACAAGCACATTTGTCACATATTTTTCAAAGATATTAGAATCGAGATCCGCCTCTTTACCGCATGGCAAGTGTAATCTTTAGGTTTGATGATGCTTTTAAAAAAAATTGTGATATGCAGAACAGGAAAGTTCTTTCGTTTATGCAGATACAGGCATATTTTGACGTTTCTGATTGACCGGAAGTGACGTAAAAAATCTATTTATAAATACAGACAACATAGAACAATTATAACGGGTGGCCATGTGGTATACGGACGGGCATAGTTATAAGCTTTATTTAAATGAATTACTTTTGGTGTTTTAACAATACATAGCACTGTTTCGTTTTTTAAAATGTGGGTAAAGGTTTTATGTTGACATCACGATGAAAGAAAACGTTTTCGGGTCCAAATAGTTATAAACACAGCACGATGTATATGAAACAAAATACATTGTAAAATTGTTTATATATGAAAAATCCATCATACAACGTTCGAAATTTCCCTGTTAACACTTTTTGAAAACTCACCATTATCTTTATTACACGGTCACCCCAACACACTCTCGTTATTGAGTTCATGAGTTGCGTTCCTTAAAGGTTGGGGGTCATGATGTGACAAACGTACGGAGAGACGGATAGAACACGCAGCCAGAGTATTATATTATCTGGTTGAGAAACATGAAAACATGAACATCTGGCACATTTATTATAGTATAAAATGGGTATATTTAACATAATTTTAGCACATCAAAACCAAGTACAAACACAAAGGTAATGAGTCTCTGAGGCTCCTACCAGAGAAATTAAATTAAAGGCAGAAAGTGCGGACCCTACAATTTTAACAAGTTTTAAAGTACATTTTAAAAACATTTTGGTCAAAACCAAATTGAAATTGGACCAGTAAATTTGGAGAAGTCAATATTGTAGATATCGTACACGGTTGCCATGGCAACCAGAGAAATTATCTCATCCATTTTTTTTCACAAATGTTCTTTCCCCACCCCTGATGCTGATGCTTTTGATGAAGTTTGGCTACCCTGAGAAGTTGTTAGCAATTGTTGAAGAACATACGGACGGACGGACGACAGAAAACGTACAGAGTGGATATCACAAAAGCTCACATTGAGCACTTTGTGCTCTGGTGAGCTAAAATGGCAAAGCAATGGGCAACATATCATATTTTGTTAATACGACAGATGTAGTCAAAAATAATTAGGACATACCTTTTTTTTCAATACTCAGCAGTATATATGTGAAAGTATGTTTGGGGAACAATGGCAAACATTGTTGTGAGGAGGGAAGTTTTGTTTGGAGGGTTATTGTAGGGATTGAGCGTTGTATAACTAAAAGTCAAACGAAAGTGTGTAACTCTCTTCACGCTTTGCATTTGCCTTTTTCAAAATTTATCGTCTGCACTTTTTTCTCAAAGTTTTTTTTAAAGGCATTTTCTTTCAGAAATTATATCATAAGAATGTCAATCAATTTGTATCTTTTTTTTTTTTTTTTTTTTTTTTTTTTTATTATAACACTTTATTTTCTCCGTAATAGGTGTTGGCAGGTCGGAGAGCCATCCTGTACAACACCGTACAATATATAAATGCATACATTCAATACATAATATTAATACTGAGTTCAGTATTGACACGGTAGTATTTCCTATGATTAATTATAAAGTGATAAAGTGTTTCGGGGTTTTTTTTAAGAAAAAAGGGATGCGATAGAAGAAAAAAAGGATAAGTGACATGCCTCGAAGTGAGTCTTTAACAAAACAATTTTGTGTACCTCTCCCTTCTCATTAGGCATGAGAAGGGTAAAGCGTATTTAGATGCGGTTGTATTTAAGTAATTGCCATGTAAACTCCTCTCACTATTTCCCACTTATTTTCAAATTTTTCTACGCTCATTTTATTTTCTGAACTCAGCTTATTTGCTTCTATGTTGCGTTCCAAATGTTTTTTAAAACAATTTAAGTTAATAGCGTGAATGAATTGTCTTGTACTATATATGTATTGTTTTATGTAAAGATTAAGTAGATTTATCTTCTCACATTTTTCACCAAAAACCATAGACGTTTCCGTAAACTGAATGTTAACGTTAATTGTGTTAAGTATAGTTTCGACTTGTTTTAGAAAGATTTGTGTTTTATCACAGTGGAAGAATAAATGCGAAAGTGTTTCAGGATGCATGTTACATAGTGGACAAAGATTATTGTCTCGTAACTTGAGTGTTGCGAGATATTTGTTCACCGGTAAGATTCGATGCAATATACGTACCTGTAACCACTGTAAATTACTATCTTGTGTTATATTAAAGAATAGAATAGAATCTTTATTATGCAATAACTCTAACATGAGCCATGAGCATAGCAACAATAAACACAAATCAGGGAAAACGGTATGGCAAGATGGCGTTTGGCATAATATGTTTTGGTCTACATATGTAGCTGAATATGTTATGATAGGTTATTCAAGCATAAGTCGATATATCGAAGTTCAAAAGTAATTTCTCATCGTAATCTGTTCTAGATATGGGAGAGACAGACCGATACATTCATGATCTTTTCCGACGGTAAATCTTCATTTATCAAATCATATTTTGCCAGAACACCTTATTTTATATCATATCGAAACTAATGATTTCATAAACACCTGTTTTAAATGGTTTTTCCTTAACGAGGACGTAGCATTTTGAGAATATCGTTTGAGCCTCGTAGTAAAGTTTAATGTATAGCAATATGTAGTTTATAGCACTGCACAGTACAGCGAAGCAGGACGCACTATATAAGAGCAAAGTGCTTCACAGCCCAACACAGTGCAATATATAACATAATATATAACAAATTATGATACAGTTAAACACAGTATAGTAAAGTATATATAGTCTAGTGCAGTACAGTTTACTATGGCACTATATCGCACATTATACTATTGTATGTCATAATACAACACAGTATAGTACAGTACACTATAGTTCCGTACAATTTAGTACGACAAAAGAGCACATTATGCTACAATATAGCATAGTATATAACAGTATATCGTACATTACAGTACAGTGTATTACGGCACCATATCGTACGGTATGCTATTGAATATCATAATACTGCACAGTATAGTATAGTACACTACCGTTTAGCACAACTTCGTACAGCACAATAGAGCACATCATACTATACTATAGCATAGTAAAGTAAAGTTTACCACAGCCCAGCACAATTTAGTACGTCATAATATAGAACACTATACCACAGTATAACACACATGCAACACATTATAGTTCGGTGTATTACAGCACATTATAGCATATTGTGATATAATATATCACTAAACAACTCAGTATAGTATAAAGCATCGCAGCACAGTACAATACAATGAAGAAAAATATGTTTTTGTACAGTACAGCACATTACAGTATATTACAATATAGTACAGTGCAATACAGTACGATTTAGGACGGGACAATATAGCACGGTATTAAATTGTATATCTCTCTATGACACACTATAGCACAGCACACTACAGTACAGCACAATGCAGTACAATGTACTACAGTATCTCATGAATTAGAACAGTTTAGTATAGTCCACTACCGCATAGCAAATTTTAGCACAACATAATATAGCATATTGTATTGCTGTTTTTCACTAGGCATCGCAACATATTATAGGACAGCACAGAGCATTTTAGTACGACATAAGATAGTTGAGTATACAGATGTTTGTTACAGTTCAGCACGGTATAGCACTGCACATTGCAACACAGTACAACACAGCACAATTAACCCTGGTTTTAAAAGCTTTATACTGTAACAAGTGTAAACCTAGATCAGATGGCTCATACGAGAGCCCTCCGATCTAGATAAGCACCAGTTACAAATGATTATTTATTAATTCAGAGCAAGTTACCGGTACGTGTATTTATGTTTTTAACATAATTATAGGTTATACTACCGCGACTCATAGGGTCACGCTATATTTACAATTCAAAGTTTCGGACTGTGTTTCATTCATTCACATTTAAAAAGTATGTAAGTTTTGTACCTTTGATGCAGCATATTTCAGTCTGTTTATTTGAGTACCCCTAAGACGCGCCGCGTGATATTGAGGGCGTCTTAGATGATTGTGCAATTGGGGTCAAACTAACAGTCTGCTAAATTTTTTAAAAATGGTTGGTATAGTTAAGACTCATTTTTGTATATAATAATCGGTAATATCATAGTATTTCTGTATAATGCAAGAACCCCTAAGATGTGCCGCGTATATAGAGGGCGTCTTAGTTTTCTGTGTGCGGATGGGCTTACATGTACAGCTTTTTAGACTAGGAAACTGGGTAAAGTAGAGAGGAAATTGTTATATGCGACAACATATTTCATTTTCATATTGTTCAACAAATTTAAACGGTATGGGCAATTTCAAAGTTAGCAATTTATATTGCTTAGCATAGCACCTGGCAGCTTTGTAGAGCAATTAATGTTTTGAGTGTAACAAATGTGTATAGCTTTTATGTAAATATGCCGGGCAATGAATCATCGTTCAATCTGTAGTGTCTCTTGTCTTTTTGTAAACGCTTTGTATGTGAAAATAGCTAAGTTTCTTATTATTGTGCTATTTTCATTTTGTAACAGAAGTAAAAACTTGAAGAAGCTTGGGTTATTCCAATAATATCTGTTAATAAATTGTTTTCTTAGGTCATCGTATACTTTACATTCAATTACAAAATGGTATTCGTCTTCAAGTACGTTGCAAAATGTGCATTTTCTATGTTCGAATGGAGTCCTGTTTGGCTTACTCCACCTGCCAGTTTCTACCGCTAATCTATGGGATGATACTCGTAGTCTTGTTAAGGCAATTCGGTATTTCTGAATTCTAACTACCTCTAAATATTTTGATGAATTATGGTCAAAGAGATGTTTGTATAATAGTGCTCTTGTAGAGTTATTAAGGTTATCGTTTATATCCTGCATATCAATATCTTTTATCCTTTGTTTCAAAGCTTTTAAAAATAAACCGGAGTTTCCAACGCCCTGGGCCAACCACACCTCATAGAAACCCAGTTTAGATAGAAGATTTTTAACATGTGTGGCCCAGTTTACAACTCTGGGATTTCTGTCAGAGAACATTTTAATACAGTCGTATATCTTTTTGTTATATTTTATTCCAGAGTTTGTACATACCTTCAGCCAGTATTTCACTATATTATATAATCGATAGTTTTGAAGTTTGCATCTACCTGTTTCTACGTATATAAAATTATTCTGTGTAGATTTTTTTACGCCTAACAAACGTTTGCAGAAATTCAATTGAGTTCGTTCAGTAGACATCCCCTTATGAAAACCCCAAATTTCGGACCCGTAGTTAAGTATAGGAAGGATTAGTTTGTCAAATAACTCTAAGGTATGTTCAGGCGATAAGTCGGTGTATTTACATAAATAACTATTCATTTTAAATATTGCTTTAAGTGACTGACCTGCAAGCATTTTATCAGTTTCACTGAACGACCCCCCTGAACTAAACATAACCCCTAAATACTTAAACTGCCTCACTATTTCCAGTTCATTTCCATCATAAATAAATTTCAACGTTTTTGATAGTCTACCACCTTTTTGGAAAATCATTATTTTTGTTTTTGATGTATTAACCACTAGTTTCCACCTTTTGCAGTATTCCTCTAATGCATCTAATGAGTCTTGTAGGCTTTTAGCATCATTTGCAAATATAATTATATCGTCAGCATATAACAAAAGGCACAGTTTAAAAGTTTCAATGTCAATACCCTCGATCCCCTTTGCTAAAAACGTTTCTTCTATATCATTTAAAAACAGGCTAAAAAGAAAGGGAGATAAGCATTCTCCCTGACGTACTCCTAAATTACAAGAGAAATTATCGCTGACCTCGTTTTGACATTTTACCTTGGACTTGATGTTTTTGTACATAGATTGTATTACACTCAGAATGTTACCCCTTACTCCGTATCTAATCAGTTTAAACCACAAATTATCTCTGACTACAAAATCGAACGCCTTTTTAAAGTCTACAAAGGCACAAAAAAGTTTTTTACCTTTATTAAAAAAGTGATTTATTGCACTATTTAAAATGAAAACATTATCTATTGTGCTCATTCCCCTCCGAAAACCAGCTTGGGCTTCAATATAAATACCATAATTTTCTGCCCATGAATCAAGTCTGTTATTTAGGATTCGTGAGAACAATTTACCTAGTGTGCTTAAAAGAGTTATTCCCCTGTAGTTTGAAGGATTGGATAAGTCTCCAGTTTTAGGTATAGGCACAATATAACCTTCACTCCATTTAGTTGGGAAATACCCATTATTAAGACATGTATTAAATAACTTGTTTAGATACGGCATCAGAGAATTTGTGCCGTGAATGAAAAATTCGTTTAAAAACAGATCGGGCCCACTGCTTGAGTTTGATTTCAGCTGTTTTATAGCTTGTAATATCTCTTCTTCAGTTATTTCTTCGTCAAGTTCTTTAAACATAGTCTGTAATTCGCAGTCTAGATGTCGTTCGTTAAAATCTATAATATCGTCATCAGCTTGGTAAAATTTGTCATCTGGGTTATTTATTGCATCGAAATATGTCGAAAAAATATCGGGGCGTATACTATTTACCGGTCGATTTGTAGAAGACTCTTTTAGTAACTTCCAGTACAATTTAGCATTTGAAAATCTTGCCTTTATGAGTTTATCAGTATTATCCTTTTTGAACAAATATTTTTTATTTCTAATTACCTTTTTAAATTCCGAACGGCAGATGCACATGTCAACTCGGTTTTCTTCCGAGTTATTAGCTCTATATCTATTCAAACTTTGATAAAACATATCCCTTTTCCCCTTACACTCTGAGTCAAACCATGTATTATTGTTCATTATTGTATGTGGTCGGTTATCGTTATTACAGTTCGTATTACGGCTTATATTCTTACCAAAAAGTGGGTCACATATTTTATTTATCACTGATGAAAAATTATCTAAATTTATATCTATATCATTTGCATTGTTTATCGCATCTAAAGATTCACACAAAGACTCTAAATTATTTTTAATGTCATCTCCATTCAATAATTGTTTGAAGTTATCGGCTTTTGCATTGTCCCATTTGTACATATAAGTAACAGTTTCGCCTTGTGCATTTTGCATGTTATAGCTGTCATGTAAGTTGTTCATTGTAGATTTTAAAGCAAACTTTACCATACAATGATCAGAGAATACATTTGGATCCTCTATTGTAAATGTTTTAAATTCTTCCATCAGTGATTGACTTGCAATTACATAATCAATTAAACTTTTTCCTTGAAAACCAATAAACGTAAATTTTCCAACACCAGCGTCAGCACCAACGCGCCCATTCATAATGCGCAGGCCGCTTTCTTTACAAAAATCTATTAAAAGTCTGCCGTTACTATTTATAACCGAATCCTGTGAGCTCCTTGGTAAGTATGTATCGCTGACGTAATCATCGGGTAGTACATGTACATTGTGATCATAAGTGTCATACTCTACAAAGTCTGCCAGGTGCCCAACTCTAGAATTAAAATCTCCTAAACAAAGAAAAGAGCATCTGCTATTTGTTTCCTCTGAAAAAGACATAATATCATCTAAAAGTCTGTTATACATTGACGTTTCTATTAATTCGGCTCGGCTGCTACCTTCCGGTACTAAATAACACAAGGCCACAAAAATGTCATCAGCTCTATCAAAAAGATTGCCTGAAAATCTAAGCCACATGATGTCATCATTGACAGTTTTTACTAAGCTTATAGAGTCTATAAATTTATTCTTAATATAACAGCATATACCCCCTGAGTTTCGTTTTGCATTTTTTGACATGTCAGTTCTATGTAGAGAAAAGCTAGTAAAACCCTCTACTGATAAATCGGTTTCTTCACAGGACCAAGTCTCCGTTAGAAAAATGAAATCCGTTTCACTAAAGTAAGATTTAAATTCACATATCTCTAGTTTATTTACATGTTTTGATATTAACCCTTGCACATTCAGTAACCCAAAAGATAAACACTGTCTCTCCCCGTTTGCCTAACTCGAGTGATTGTTTGACTCAGACACAGGTGTACTATTAGACCTGTCCGCATGATTTTGTGTTGGACTATTACCATTCGGGAACTTCCGTGAGTCGTCGTTTTGATACGGGACCTTATTCGCTAATGGCGGAAAGTCGCGATCTAATGATATGTCCAATTCGCGTTGGTTGATTTGCGGTATGGGTTGGACAGGTGTAGAGTGGATAACAGGTATCCCAGTCGATGCACGGCTTGCTGCTGCCAAAGCATGCTGATCAAGTTGTTGTTGTGGCGACGGCTGTGTATTGGACTGGACACCGACTGACATACTGCTACTATAGTTAGGCGGATTGATATTTGACAGTTGGCTCTGATCACAAACAGTGGAGACAGAGTATAAATGAGCATCCAGCTGTTTGTTGTTTCTAAATACTTCTAAACGGTCCATATTCAACACTGTATGCCAATCTGGAAAAGCATCTTGTACCACTGACCCGTTAACCACTAATTTTGAAGGATAATGGATTGCAACTTTGTCTCTCCGGTTATAATTCTGACTTTTTTTGAGAGCCCACATTTAGGATATCGTAAAATACTCTACTACCGGACTTTGTTTTTAAGACTCGATCATAAAAGTGTGGTACGAAAGGGAGTTGTAGCTCGTTGTCTGATTCTTTACAGCTGAATGTATTTAAGTATGTTGATACTATTTTTGTTACTCCTATAAAGTGTAGGTAATTAACTTTTATATTGTAAATTGATTCAAAATCTTCTATGGTCATTACCTTTTTATTAATGTATAAGTCATTTACATATATTATTCCCTTTTCATACCATGACTTTAGAAAAATTTGTATCTTGGTGAGACATTAAGTTACACTAGTGTATACCTAGACCAGACTCCACGTTAAAGAAGCGGCGATTAGTTTTGGTCTACACTCTTTGAAACTCCTCAGCATCTACACAACTTGTAAGACAGTGTAGAACTCGGTCAGACTCCGCGTCTGAGACGTATAAGAAGCTTCTTTTACACTGTTTTACAATGCAATAAGTCTCGTGATCATATGACACGGCTTAAGTGTACTTTTAGAATAGCCTACGACTAAATGACACGAAGACGTAAGCAAGACTTGAATATAACCCCTTCATTGCCATGCCAGTCATGACGCCATCAGCTTTAAACAATTATTGTCTTCTGCTGTTACAGTGGAGAATCTGTTATTCTTTCCTGTTTAAACGCAAACGTACGCAAACGCAAAGTACTTAAACGTAGAAAAGAACAACTTTTGGACAATTCTGATAATTCTTGTTTATCTTGGTGGCAAACAGTTTGGAGCCTGATCAGACGCCGGGTTTCCCGGCGTCTGATCTGGCTTCAAACTGTTTGCACTGCAAATAATAGTTTTAGAGTAAACGCGTTTATTGGGAAAGAATAACAGATTCTCCACTGTATATCTAAAATTTGAAAATAAATATTTAGATATAAGTTGAATGCCAAACAGTTTGAACCCTGATCAGACGCTGTGTTACGCGGCATCTGATCAATATTCAAACTTTTTCAAATAACTATTGTCCTCGGAGTAAGGCAAGGGTTGGTTAACTCATATTATAATCGACGCGTAGACACACGTTTGAAAACAGTTTTAAGCATTTGATCAGGATCAAAACTTCAAATGTTTTTGATATCCAAATTGTGTTTTCCTTCATTTATAAAAACATGAACCCGTTTATAGTTTATTTCGTAGACCACCATTTCGATGCAGACGATACTTTAGCAAGACACAGATTAACTCCTTCAACACTAAATAACTATTAAAGGTTATAAGGTTTTCTTGTGGACCATTTTAGTTTCCAAAACATGAACAAGTCTCTTGGAATTCTAGTTAGCTTAAAGTACTGCTCTAAATAAGCAACCAGTGTATATCCTGAGTAGGGTAGTGATTGAGTAGATCTGGGTCTACACTGTTTGCAAATATAAAGAGTATTAAACAGCTGCATGGTGTTGAAAGAGTAAGCAGTCCACAACAATACATATACGGGAACAATAATTATTTGGCACTCTTAACTGTTATACTGCTTGGGGCCTAACAACAGTTACTCTTTCATATGCTAATCACGGGAATAGGGGCATTTGGATTGATAAAACATTTGGAAAGCATTTAGAATTTTATTAGTGTTAATTTGTTGAGAGAAGCTACAATAAAAACGAAGAAAGATTTTATTCGGGACGATACTTTTATAGGTCACAAATGAAATAATCGCCGGTTAAAATGCATCAACATGTCATTGAGTAAAAGTGCCATTTTCCTTTTCTTAATTTTGTACTCACTCGGGACAAACCTGTCCAAAGTAAAACTATGTCTGTATTTAAGGGCTGTTATATATTTAAGGCCAATTTCATTGTATGGCTCAATAATTGCCTTCTTTGAAGACTCTCACATGGGAGTCAATGACGCCTTTGTATTTATTTACATTGGTGTCTTTTGTTTTCTTGTAGTAGTAGTTGTTGTAGTAGTAGTAGTTAGTGCTAATGTTAGTGATAGTATCAAGGTAGTGGTATATGTAATAGTTTGGTAAGTTGTAGTAGTAGTACTGTAGTGATAGGAGTAGGGTAGTGTTAGGGGTAGAGTAGCGTTGAAGGTAGAAGAAGAGCAGTGGTATGGGTAGAGGAGTGTTATGGGTAGAGTAGTGTAAGACGTAGAGAAGGTAGTGATAGGAGTAGGGTAGTGTTAGACGTAGAGTAGTGTTAGACGTTGAGTAGGTAGTGATAGGCGTAGTTAGTGTAAGACGTAGAGCAGGTAGTGATGGGAGATGAGAGTAAGTAGTGTTAGTCGTAGAGTAGGTATTGATTAGGAGTAGGGTAGTGTTAGTCGTAGATTAGGTAGTTATAGGAGTAGGGTAGTGATAGACGTAGAGTAGTGTTAGACGTAGAGTAGGTAGTTATAGGAGTAGGGTAGTGATTAGGAGTAGGGTAGTGTTAGTCGTAGATTAGGTAGTGAAAGGAGTAGGGTAGTGATAGACGTAGTGTAGGGATAGACGTAGAGAAGGTAGTTATAGGAGTAGGGTAGTGATAGACGTAGATTAGTGTTAGACGTAGAGTAGGTAGTGATAGGAGTAGGGTAGTGTTAGACGTAGTGTAGTGATAGACGTAGAGTAGTGATACCAAACGAAATACACTAAATGTAGAAAATTACAACTTTTTTTACATTTCTGAATTAATTAATCTGAGCGGCAAACAGTTTCGATCCTGATCAGACGCCGGGGTAAATATATCATAAAAATATATCAGGAGAAATGTCAAACAATTGTTAATTTCTACATTTGATTGTCATGTGTTTCTTTTGCTTTTAAACGGGAAATAAAAACGTTTTCTGTAGCATATGATTGCGTAAAGCAGGCCAAAAATAAAGAAGAATGCTACTTAAGGCATATTCTACTTTCATTTCAACCTGTTTTAAGTGAGCAACTGTCTTTAAAGATTTCAAACTGTTGACAATTATAATTGCTCATTTTTATATGAGCAACAAAGAGTAACCCGGCGTCTGATATGATGTGATCTGATTAGGCTCCAAACGGGTATATTGGAAAAGAACGTATTTTACCCCTATATGAATAAATTAAAACAAGAAAGTAAAGTCGTTGCAAGCCTAGATTTTAATCGAATATTTTAGTTTTCAACTCCACTTGTTGAGAAGTTGACAACATTGGAGCATACATTATTCTTTCCCGTTTAAACGCAAACGCAAAGCACTAAAATGTGGAAAAGAACAACTGTTTGACTACTCATGTTTACCTTGATAGCAAACAGTTTGGAGCCTGATCAGACGCCGGGTCACCCGGCGTCTGATCTGGCTCAAAACTGATTGTAATAGAATAGATAATTTTAGCGTAAACGTGTTTATTGGGCAATAATATCGTTTTCTCCATAGTAACTCTCTTCCACCTTCTATTCACACACGCATGTCTCCGTCGCAGGCTAGGTACTGCTTTTGGCCGTAATATTCTAATATTCTTAAGAGTTATATAGCGTTTCAGTTGGTTTCAGGGTCATTTACAAGAAAAAATACCACAAACACTTTTAAGAAGTCAATCAAATAGGCAACATTGGCTGAGTGATTTTGTTCAATGTTTATTAACGATAAATATATGAAATTCATCGAATGGTAAAACGTTTTTTGTTTTTTTAAAAAGTACGAAATAGTTTGAAGATTCGTCTCTAATATTTCATTTAATTTTAACTGAAATTAAAATATCTTACATAAAAAAATATTACTTCTAATTTTGATTAGAAAGTTTTATTGCTTACAAAATATTTAATAAAAGTTATAGCCAATAATCCAAACCTTTATAAATGTAGCCTGTGACAGATATGTATGCTGAAGAACGAATGGATACTCTCAGTAAAGGCGATTGAAGATAACTATCATTTCAATAATCAGAAAACATACAGCTTGTTCAAAGGTCATGTAGAGCAAACCTAGTTCAAGGTCATATATATTTGTAGACAATATATGGTAGCTGACAACAATATGCAATCAGACGATTTTATTGCATTGACAGAATTCAAACAGCTCTTTTACAGTGGAGAAGATTTGTTTCATCCCCGTTTACACGCATACAAAACGCAAACGCAATGCACTAAAATGTAGAAAATTCCAACTGTTTGACATTTCTTACGAATAATTTTAATCTGAGTGGCAAAGAGTTTGGAGCATGATCAGACGCCGGGTTACCCGGCGTCTGATCTTGCTCCAAATTGTTTGCAATGGAAATACTAGTTTAATACGTCAACGCGTTTATTGAGAAAGAATAACGTTTTCTCCACTGTATATGGTTTAACCGTTTTCATTGCTACAATTCAACCTTGAATTAGTTCTTTAGTATCGACTGAACCACTTGATTACCAAAGTTTATGTCTTCGGTTACACCTTGAACTTGATGATATCGCCTGTTTTAATACTGATGTCTAGACTATGGGGTTGAATATGTGTCTAATCCATTCATTGCCTTTTCTGAAATACAATATTTATTTGCAAACCGTTTGGATCCTGATCAGACGCCGCGTGATGCGGCGTCTGATCAGGATTCAAACTGTTTCATGCTCATTTCAATAATACTTCAGTAAAATATCTAAACCAAATTTAATTTTGAGAAATTTAACCAGAAGACACTTGTTTTAAATTGACGACGGCATGTTAGTAAAGGGGTGAATACAATTAATGAATGAATGAACAACTTTATTTAACGAGGGTTACTCAATTAGTCAAGCAACTCGTCTACCTTGAGGCCCTCAAAAGGGGATTTCATACAAATTATATAATTAACAACGACACATTGTATGAAACAGTCAATATATATCATCAAGTTTCAAGAACTACAGTGGAGAATCTGTTATTCTTTCCCGTTTAAACGCAAACGTACGCAAACGCAAAGCACTAAAACGTAGAAAAGAACAACTTTTGGACAATTCTGATACTTCTTGTTTATCTTGGTGGCAAACAGTTTGGAGCCTGATCAGACGCCGGGTTTCCCGGCGTCTGATCTGGCTTCAAACTGTTTGCACTGCAAATAATAGTTTTAGCGTAAACGCGTTTATTGGGAAAGAATAACAGATTTTTACTGTACCAATACAGACGTTGTTATTGGATAAGTGGGTTAAAGCAGACGATAAAACTTGGCAGTGACAGAGTTAACTTGCAAAAAATATTGATGGCAGCCGTCAAGCAGGCGGTACTTTAATGGTGCCAGCCTAACATGTTAAGCTTACATATAATTTGAGTCGTGCCATGAGAAAAGCAACCTGCCTTATTGCATTGCAAACACAGGGATCCGACACGATTGAGTTTCGAGGGAAAGAATCGACAGAAGGATACCTTCTGACGGGGTTTTTTCTCTCAAAAATCAATCGTGTCCGGGCCCTGTGATTACAAACAGTGAAAATAAAGGCCAGTCGCCGCGTCCTTGACTGACTTTGATCTGCATTGTTTGACCCATGCAAGCATCTAAAGCACTATATGTAGTTGTATTACAGTGGAGAATCTGTTATTCTTTCCCGTTTAAACGAAACGAAACGCAAACGCAAAACACTAAAACGTAGAAAAGTGCAACTTTTGGACACTTCTGATTATTCACGTTTATCGTGGAGACAAACAGTTTGGAGCCTGATCAGACGCCGGGTGACCCGGCGTCTGATCTGGCTCCAAACTGTTTGCAATGGAAATAATAGTTTAAACGTAAACGCGTTTATTGGGGAAGAATAACGTTTTCTCCACTGTATATACAAGTACAGTATTTTAGTAGTATAGACCAAACTCATATACAAACTCATATACAGAGCCTGTGATAACAACGGTGTTAGGATTGTATAGTGTTGCAATGCAATAAGGCAGGCTTTGTCATGGCACGGCTCATTTGTAGATAAAATGGTTAACCGAATCTTAATGCCTACGTGGGGCTCTTAGAGTACTGAAACACACTGTCAAATTAAGTTAGAATTATCTATCTTCAAAGTGCTGCCTATACTCTCACTGTGACAAATCAAAGTGTAATTGCTTCGACAGTAACCAATTAACATACAGTGAAAAGGGGCGTAATTATTTCAAGTCTTAACGCAAACGGAACGCAAATGCAGTTCAATAAAATGTATAAAAGTTACAAGATATAAAATTGTATATGTTCCTTTTTTAAACTAAGTGGAAAACAGTTTGGCGCCTGGTCAGAAGCTGTCTTACCCGGCGTCTGATCTGTCTTCAAATTGGTTGCCATTTTCGTAAACGCGTTTATTGAGAAACAAAAATGTCTTCACCACTGTATTTGGTCCGCATCCAATGTGCCATGGGTATTTGGAATGCCTTATATGTCCTTAGAAGCATAAAAAGGCTGTGACCCTTCTCAACTAAGTGCTCGTCATATCCATGTACAGTGTTCCCTCTTCACAACGACACCCCGCGGGGGACAAAAATTGTGTACGTTGTTCGGAGGGAATTTGTTATTTGAAGGGAAATTTGCAAACAGCTTGAATCCAGATCAGACGCCGCGTAACGCGGCTTCTGATCTCGATTCAAGCTGTTTCTCACTCGTCATTAAGTTATTTTTTCTGTCAAAATGTTCATTGAGTAACTTTGAGAAAAACAGCAGACAACAAGTTTAAGCAGAAGATATTGCAGCCGTGAATAGGTGGGACATTATTACCATGTTTAGGGAACTGCAACAAGGGTCGTTGTAAGGAGGGAATCGTTGTTGGGAAGGTCGTTGTAGGGAGGGAGCACCGAATAAATTTCCACCCGTGATGAACACTTATCGTCTGAAATGTAGTCAATACTCGATATTTCGAACTCGTGTTTGTTCGAACTTACCTATATTTCAAAGTTAAAACATGGCATAGCCACGTTTTAACTTTGAAATATGGATACGATCGATTTAAGCGAGATCGAAGTATTTAGATTCGCATGTAGTGCTTATTCACGTCCCCTAAGAAACGTTAATAAGATTGTCCCGTGAGGTCGACTGAAACGTATTTGATAAATACGTGATACAGTTCTTAGGGTACATCAAATCCTGACAGGGACAAAAGGACATCGTAGCCTGTCAATGGGCTGTATTACTTAATATGTTGTTTCAAGGCTAACCGCCGTATCATTGGACGCCTCATTAAGAACCAAATTATTTTAAATCTCCCTTAAATATGCAAAAGGTTTTCCAATTACATTGTGGAGAATAACTAAAAGCACATTTGCTATGTTTGACCTATGATTAAACGCCAAGAAACTCGGCGTCCGATAAGGAACAAATATGCGTTTTACAGCAAAGCCTTTCTTTTACGACCAATAAATGGTGTTAATTGGCTTGTATTAAAGGCAGGTGACTGCTTAAAGCAAAGTGAACTTAAAACAGAAGGCTCCTTTATGAGTGTTCCGTATGTAGGTTAACATTGCTTAAGCTTGCCATTTGTCTTTTATACGAGTATAACCAATTAACTTTAGTTTAACTCATTGAGCCCTAGTGACGCATATATGCGTCTTTTATCAAATGTGTACCTGTGAAGAGTATGCTTGTCCTATGCAAACAGTGAAGTCCCTGATCAGAGGGCTCCTGCAGGAGCCCTCTAATCAGGGACTTCACTCTTTGGCATTTTGCAATTTATTACAAAAAACAACCCTAAATAGTGTAAAATGAACCAGCCTTTATTTCAAACTGGAATTTTCCATTAGAAGTTCCAGGGGATAATGTGTTAATGGTCGTAATAGAGAGATTTCTTCTGTATTCTGTTGCTATGCCTTTTATCTTATTCTTTAAAACAAGACCGTGTTCAAAAAACACATATGCCCCGGTAGCATCCTTGACAATATCTTCTTAATCTTTTCTAAGTCCAAAGCAGGCAAGGTCAATATCAAATTGGGGTTGTGTAATATGGGGGAAAGTGGTAATAGTCCAAGGCGTCAACTGTATAAGTATCACAGTTTTTCAGTCAATAGGGATGATGCTAGATGATGCTAGACGAAACGGTAAATCTAGTTAACCACGAAATAGCCAATTAACAATATTCTAAGTCCAAATAAGGTCAAGGCCACGGTTGGGATATTTTTGTGGATTGGGTGGTCCAAGGCAATAACTGTATAAGTATCCAACCATTTGAGTGAGCAGTGTGAAGGCTAACCGAAAACGGACGGACTGACAGAAGGAGGCACGGACATGACACTCACTATATGCCTCCGCATCTTCAGATGACGATGGCATAAAAAAGCAGGCAACATTTTAAAGTAGGTGACATATCAGTAACAAGGGCTGACCCTTATCATATTAGATTGTCTGTTTCAAATGTTTCGTCTGCGAAAAACTATCAAAATCAATTTTATGCCATTTAAACTGATGTAAAAAGGAATATGAGTGCCACACAGTTTGGATCATGATTAGACGTCGCGTTACGCTGTTTGCAATTGTCTTTAGTACAATAAAGGTTAATGGCGGTAAATCAATATCGCCGAGCAACAATTAAAATACATTAACGATGATTTAGCTATCGCATGCTTGCATGCCAATGAGATTTTGATTTCTCTATTAATGATAAACAATTATAAAGAAAAAACAGGGAGTGCTTTATCAATAAATGCACACGCATCTGAGCTGTAAAAGTGCAGACTTATTGGTGAATTGATATTTACTAATTTATTCATTGATACGACTTTTAACGCCCTTAATATTTTATTCCGCAACTGAAGAAAATAGAATCACTTTATACAAACATAAATATGCGCTATGGAAAATGGCTAATATGTCCTAGCAGACAATGCTTAAAGTTAAGAAGAATGCGCAATACGATATTGAAAAAGACTGTGTTCAGGTTAATAGAGAACGTTTATGATGTAAAATACAGTTGCGCCTGGAGATAGTACGCCATAAGACGAGTGAATTTGCAACATTTCGAATCAAGATCAGACGCCGCTTAACGTAGTTTTCAGAAAAAAGCGAAAATTGTTTAACCACCCTCCCCCTCTTCATAGTTCCGATACAAATAGTTTTGATCCAGATCAGACTCTGTTGAACTAAGCAACATTAATTTTGAACTTGATCTAAACGATTGAAAAAAGTTCTTATTCATCTTTTCACAGTCGTTTTATAACAAGTGTTCTGATAATTTAATGACTTAATTACTTTTCCCTAGTGACCCATATAAGCGTCATTCACAAACAGCGTACATGTAAAGAATATACTTGTCCTATACAAACAGTGCAGACCTTAACATTCAGGCTCCTTTAGGAGCCCTCTGATCAGGGTCTGTACTGTTTTACAATTCGGAATATATTGTAAATGCAACTAACTCTGAATGGTAAAACATGACATTTTGCTGCATTGGAAACGGCAGTACAGCGTTCCCTCTCTACAACAACGTCCAATGGGAGACAAAGATTATGTGTGTTGTTCGGAGGGATCGTTATAGGGAGGGAATTTGTTTGTCACTCCTCATTAAGTTTTTCCTGTCAAAATGTCCATTATGTTACTTTGAGAAAAACAGCAAAAGACAATTTTAAGCGGCCGATACAGTGGAGAATCTCTTATTCTTTCCCGTTTAAACGTAAACGTACGCAAACGCAAAGCACTAACACGTAGAAAAGAACAACTTTTGGACAATTCTGATAATTATTGTTTATCTTGGTGGCAAACAGTTTGGAGCCTGATCAGACGCCGGGTTACCCGGCGTCTGATCAGGCTCCAAACTGTTTGCACTGCAAATAATAGTTTTAGCGTAAACGCGTTTATTGGGAAAGAATAACAGATTCTCCACTGTATTACAGCCGTTAATAGGCTGGACCTAATTGTCCCGTTAAGGAAACTGCGACAAGGGTCGTTGTAGGGAGGAAGTCGTTGTTCGGAGGGCCGTTGCAGAGAGGGAGCGCTGTACATGTAGAGCATTTAAGTTTCAGGGTAAAATGAGTTAAAACAATTCGGATGAAAAATAAACTAACAAGCTAAGCAGTGCCTGTAGCGAACCTACTTCTAGCTTAGATTAGATTTTTGCTTCTGTTGACTGATCAAAATGTAATTCAATCGCCAGTAATGAAATTTAAAGTTGTCAGATGGTTTAGAAGTTTACCTACATTTGCGTTTTGTAAGTACCTGTAAGTGTTTCTACAATACATTAACCTATTTACGCCTGAATATCTTCCAATGAAACTAACATTATAGGTTCTCCAAGGATCTCTTTGCCATTACAGTTATACTGTTTCTCGTTTAAATGAAAATTAAAGGCAAACCCAATGCTGTCAAAAATAGATACAGTGGAGAAAACATTAAACATGTACTGAGTGAAATAAAGAATTTAAATTTAAATTTGAATGTCTTTCCGTTTACAGATGTGAAGAAGCTTAATTCAAACGCAATGCTACACATTATTATATGCCTTCCCGTGATATCAAACTTTTTCTCGTACATGTACAGTAGAGAAAACGTTATTATTTCCCGTTTTAACGCATACAAAACGCAAAACAAATGCACTAAAATGTAGAAAATTACAACCTTTTGACATATCTTACGAATAATTTTAATCTGAGTGGCAAACGGTTTGTTACCCGGCGTCTGAGCTGGCTCCGAACTGTTTTCAATTGAAATAATAGTTAAAGCGTAAACGGGTTTATTGGGAAAGATAAAGTTTTATTCTCTGTAATAAACGCATCACCAGTTGCAGGTGCGCTACAGGGTGTTGTATCAAGCTCTTGACGTAATTGGCGGTAGCAGCCCATCACCAAATGGTAATTTGTATATATAGAAAAATGACAGTAGCATGTAGTTGGTGGGTAGATAAAATTAATACCAATGTAGTCTGCAAACATGAACGAGGCATTAGGTATCGCACATTCGGACCATGGTCAGTACGCCTTAGATTGATAAGATTGATCTTATGGTTTAAGTTAATAAGAAAATAAGAATTGTAAAGGAACCTCACATCAAATCCATTTGCACTAGAATTATTCTGGTTAATTAGAATCTAATACGATTCCATGACTGAAAATACCTAGATAAGTAGCTAAGGCCGATTAACACCCTTCACTCAATTCACTCATTGGCTACATAGAGTGGAGAAAACGTTACAATTTCCCAATAAACGAGTTAACTCTTTCCTCCCTGAAACTTTAAATGGACAATTCCAGTTTCCATTTTAATCTAGTCCATTTCTGAGTTTTAAGGGTTGTTTTTGTCAATGTTTGGCATTATGACAAACAGTGAAGACCCTGATCAGAGGGCTCCATTTGGAGCCCTCTGATCTGGGTCTTCACTGTTTGCACAGGACAAGTGTTCTATTCATATGTACCCTGTTTGAAAAGGACGCCTATATGCGGGACTAGGGTTCAAAGGGTTAACGCAAAACGTATTATTTTCCTTGCAAACAGTTTGTGGCCAGATCAAACGTCGAGTCGATCTTATCCGTATTTCTATAGTTTATTTAACATTATTTCAATATCGCTTAAGTCGAAAATTGCATTCTACGAAATACGAATATGTTCGACCTAAGCATTTTTGAGATAACGTAGTTCGACTGTGAACTGTTATTAATTTTACAAGCAGCTTTATATAATTTAATTTGGAGACGATTACTGACATGTAACTTTTTCACTGCCAAGTTTTATCGTCTTATAGCCAAAATATCGTCTCCATCGGAAGTGTCGTCTGAAATGTTTGTACAGACAGTTTTAGAGCTGTAATGGCTGAAGAAATATCAATACGAGTGTCAAACAGTTTGGATCCTGATCAGACGACGCGTCACTGGTCAGGAGCCAAACTGTTTACAAAGTCGACTTTTGGCGCCATTGGCAGTAAAAGAGTTAAACGAAAAGAAAACCATTGCATTAAAATGGAGAAAAGTTCAGCTTTTTGTAAATTGTTGACCACTTACTTAAATCTGAGTGGCAAACAGCTATGATCCTGATCAGACGCCGGGTTACCAGTATAAGACAAGTGTTAGAGGGTATATTGCGAGGTGTCTTTAAAGATCAAAGGTTCCTAAGCACAATTTTATTAACCCTTTGAGCCCTAGTCCCGCATATAGGCGTCCTTTTCAAACAGTGTACATGTGAATAATACACTTGTCCTGTGCAAACAGTGAAGACCCAGATCAGAGGGCTCCGAAAGGAGCCCTCTGATCAGGGTCTTCACTGTTTGTCATAATGCCAAACATTGACAAAAACAACCCTTAAAAGTCAGAAATAGACTAGACTAAAATTGAAACTTGAATGGTCCATTTAAAGTTTTAGGGAGGAAAGAGTTAAGCGACTGATCGGACTCCAAACTGTTTGCAATAGATATAATGATTTTAGCATAAATGAGTATTCTCCTCTGTATAGACCATCATTAGCCTTGTAATCCGCATTAGCCAAATTGTTACTAGTATGTCGTTTGAGGTTAAATCACAAGAAACAAATCAAGAAATAAGTAATCAAGCACGGTGTGGATATCTAACAACATCCCGATCTAATGTCATTAGAATGTACGGTACTAATGAGGCACCGGAGACGGTCTGAAAATAAAGTGAAATAAGATCAAACAAAGCCTACTTATACAGTAGAGAAAACATTATTATTTATCAATAAACACGTTTACGCTGAAACAATTATTTCCACTGCAAACAGTTGAAAGGAAAAAACTCCAAAGGGCCATAACTTCTGTTAAAATTGTTGCAGCCAAAATTCCAAACTACACCATTATCCTCACATATAGCTGGTACATGTGTAAAAGTTTGAAGTACATCCCTCAAATAGTGTAGGAGGAGTTAGCTGCACACGAATTGATCGCTATATACATACTCTATATAAGGAAAAACTCCAAAGGGCCATAACTTCTGCTAAAATTGTTGCAGCCAAAAAGCCAAACCACATCACCATCCTCACATATAGCTGGTACATGTGTAAAAGTTTGAAGTAAATCCCTCAAATAGTGTAGGAGGAGTTAGCTGCACACGAATTTTTCGCTATATACATACTCTATATAAGGAAAAACTCCAAAACACTGTTTTCAATTCAGATTAAAGCTTCCATTCAGAATTTCCAAACAGCTGTCCTTTTCAACATTTTAGTACAATGCGTTTGCATTTCTTTTGCGTTTAAAAGGTAGAAATAACGTTTTCTCCATTGTAAAGGTTCTGAGACCAAGTACTTCTGAACAATTGTTCTGTTCCCGGACTAAATATATAAACAACTAGGTCTCAGCGAGTCTAACTCGCATAGTCTAACTTATTCGTATGTATTGCTTCATTTAACTTTGAAACAACAGAAATTTAACAAAGCAAAGAGTTTTTTAATTGACAACAACGGTAATGCACATATTAGTGTTTTCTTCTGACATGTCAGAGTTATTTTTAGATTGGAACATACTACAATTTTAAAAGGGATGATCACCGTACTCGTTGATTACCGTACGGTCAGCCAGGGATACGGAAAGCTGTATTTATTGTGTGTAATGTACAGTCGAAAAGACATTATTATTTCCCGAATAAACGCAAACACAATGCACTAAACTGTAGAAAATTGATTTTATCTTTTCACTCTGGGTGGCAAACAGGTTGGAGCCGGATCAGACGCCGAGTTACCCGGCGTCTGATCTGGCTCCAACCTGTTTGCAACGGACATAACAGGTTTTAGCATAAACACGTTTATTGAGAATGAATAACATATCAGTAAAATTAGCGCAGCTGTCTCGGGCTGCACGAGGATCATGCTTATCTCAAGTTGGAAAGTGTACGACTATATAGATCCGATGTTACTTGTTATCTATTTACCATTATGATCTATTCTGTTAAAAAAATAACTCTGACAGGTCAGAAAAATCGCACAATACATGTACGAGTATTGTCCGATTTTTCAGAACTGTCGGAGTTATTTATAGAACAGAATAGTTAATAAAGGTAAATAGGTAAGCATGGTTATATCGAATATGTAATCGTACACTTTCCTACTTGAGATAAGTATGATCCTCGTGCAGCACGAGACCGTTGCGCTAAATTTACTGCTATATTATTCTTTCCCAATAAACGCAATTATATACCAAAACTATTCTTTCCATTGCAAACAGGTTTGAGCCAGATCAGACGCCGGATAACACGGCGTCCGATCAGGCCCCAGCCTGTTCGCTACTTAGATTAAAAATATAGAAAAAAATTCTAAAAGTAAATTTCCACAGTTTAGTGCATTGCGCTTGCATTTAAACGGGAAAGAACATTATATCCTCTACTGTACATTACGCACAAAAGCTACAGCTATCCGTATCTTTAACTGGATGTAGAATAAACTCATCCCTTTTAAAGTTTTAGAATGTTCCAATCTAAAAATGACTCTGACAGGTCAGAAGAAAACACTAATACATGTACGCGTGTACGATTCATTAGCTATTTTGATGATCTCAAAACATCCTGATTCCGACAATTCTCCCTTATACGAATACGTTAAATCAAAAGAAAGGTGGAATAGAAAAGTCGTTAGGAAAATTATTTCTAAAATTTGGTTTACTTTACAATGGCAACTAAATGTATCAAAAATGAAGTAAGATGTATTTGTCAAACATCTTTCATTCAGATTTGACTAGTAGTCATCATATTCCAGTTATTGGGATACAGAAGCATGATACACATTTTATTTAAAGTCGGTGTGTAAACGTGTATCATGCATCATGTATCTATATCTGAATCCAAGGATGTTGGGATGTTTAAAGCATAACTTTAAAACTATATGCGATGAAAGTGGAGCAAAAACAAATTGCCAAGTCAGCACTTTAATAACAATTTGTATAATAGTACATGTAGATATAGCTACTGTGGGGATGCTGTTATTCTTACTCGTTTGAGCTAAGTTAAAGGAAAACACAACTATTAAATCAAATGTAGAAAATGGGAATCTTTTAATAATTTGATAAAATTGAGTGGCAAACGGTTTGGAGCCAAATCCGACATTGAGTTACTCGAGGTCCGACGAGGCTCGAAATACATGTACAAACTGTTTTCGGTTGGCGTACGACAGTTGGCGCAAAGATATTCATTTAAGAAATGAACTGATTTTTTCGGCGTTCAAGTAAAATAATCGACTGAAAGTTATCGGCAAATTTACCATGAATCGCTAGCGCGATTCATGGTAAATTTGCCGATAACTTTCTGTCGTTTATTTTACTTGAACGCCGAAAAAATCAGTTCATTTCTTATATGTTTTTGCTGTAATTTCTTATGCTAGATTAACATTTTGTTTATACGCATGTATGTTTAATCCATATTAGAGGTTGATAACACGAATAATGTGTATCCTGCAAGGAACAGCCATGACCGAATTACTAAAGCTGTGAACATTTGAAAGCAAAAATATGAAATCCATTGTTTACATTCTAAGGTCAACAGCTTTGGCAGTTTGGCGCGAAATGCCGATTTGACGTCATTTGGAAGTGACGTCATTTTTAAAGAAGGATAAACATATCGAGTTTTTTGTCTTAAAGAAACAAAGATTTATGATGTTTATAACGTTTGTCAATTTTCCTACAACTTATCTTATTAATAAAGAAGAATGATAGTCAGGAATAATGGTTCTCACTAATAGGAAGGCATACATGTAGATCGGTTAAGAACAAATTTTAAAAATCCGCCAAATGTTTGCTGTCCAAGTTCCAAATAATAATTCGCGAATGAAAATTGCAAATGCCTAACCTACTCTTCGAAACTAACACACAAGTCCCGCCATATAGAGAATGGGTGTTTATACGAAATGAACGGTATTTGTCAATGGAATATAATTGGGCAAATGTAAATATTGTTAAATAATAAAATCTAACCCACCAATTTACACCCTCAAATGAGCGAACCTAATTTACCTTTTCCTCCGTTGATAAGTGGAAATTAGCATTGAATAGAATTTGAAAAGTTGCTATTGCCGAAATGACATGCGCCATTGACTTTAAGCTTTAAATGAATTGAAATGCAACGTGATAAAGTTTTGGTCAAATACCGGTATCAGTTACTTACACTACTATTTGTTAATAGACTGTCAATTGAACATATCTAACATTTTCGAAGGTGAGATGGCGATTCAGAGGTTATTTGCACTTTTAACTTGATTCCTTCATCAAACTAACATATCTTAACCCATTGTCCTATAAATATGCCTTTTTACTCCTTTAATGTATACTTCTACTGAAGAAAATAGTTCCTAATTATACCCCGATTGATATGTTCAAGAATACATATTTTCCTTTTCTAATAGATTAAAGCTTAAAGCAGGCTGAAAGTAAAACAGAATGCACCTTAAGGTGCATTCTGCTTTACTTTCAACCTGCTTTAAGTGATCATCTGTCTTCGAAATCAGAAATAGGCTATGGGTTAAAGGGTTAACACCAAAGCTCGTGTGTGTTTGTGTGAAGATGGCTTTCCTTCATATATTCTTCCTGCTTCACTTTATAATCTTGCATGATTTTTTGCCATATTCTATTTTCTTTTTCCATCAATGAATAATTATAAAGAAGGTGCATCTATGAATTCTTACTATGGTAAATAAAAGTATGGGTGTTTTTTAAGGCACAAGGGACACTTCAACAGATTAATATAAATCAACTAACGATTTACAAAAAAATTGATACACCCCAAAAATACCCCCAAACATTTAAACAGACTTGAGACATCTAGCAATCAACAAAACAACTTTTCTCCAAGACTGCATAAAAAAGAAGCATGTTTTCAAGTCTGTTAACCTTCTCCTGACAACAGTGAATTGACTTTATTGACATTCCTATTTAGGATTATTCAGCTAAGAAATGCATTTATCCTATTTTGACAATTTTACAGACAACAATTTCAAAGCAGGTGATACTACAGCGGTAATTCTATGGTTGCTACACTATAGCTGAAGAGAAGGATTGGGTTTCTATCTGTGTTTTATACCACCTATGAATAGATAGAAATACATTTTATTGTATAAGCTCTTACCTCCAAATCAACTTCTTCCTTTGTATATTTGTTTCTGATGATTATGACTTGTGGGTCACGTATTTTCTTCAGTTGTAATCCGAGGTTGTTTTGCTGCGTATAGCCCCTAACAAAGTGTTTCTTGGCATAATTATTAATGCTACTATAGCTTGCATCAAGATGCTTGTTGTGTAGAGGGTGCATTGTGCCACTATACATGTGTTATTACAAGTATCTATACTAATGGTAAAGACGTAATTCTTTCCAATAACCTGTCGCCCGATCTTGTTCCAAACAGTTTGTTCTCAGAAAAAATTAGAATAGATTTCTTAAATGTTTTTTTTTCAATATTTTTATTCAAATTGTAGATTCCTTCATATCATTTCTGGGGAGAAAACGTTATTCTTTCCCATTTAAACGCAAACGAAACGCAGACACAAATCGCTGAAATGTAGGAAATAACCAATATTTTACATTTCTAATTATTGTTTTGTAAATCTGCGAGGCAAACAATTTGGAGCCTGATCAGACTCCAAACTGATTGCAATGGAAAGAAAAGTTTTATCGTAAACGCGTTTATTGGAAAAAATAACGCGTTCTCCACTGTAGAAGAATGTATGTTGTATGTGCATTTAAGTTTAGTTTAAACCAGAATGAATAATGTCTACCTCACGGTATGAACATAACTGAGGCAAAGATCCACTATGTAGATAAAACATTCATTCAGAAAATAAGTATACAAACTTAATATCGGTATTAATGTTGTTATCCGAAATAAACTATCCTGTAATTTAACAAGTCACAAGGTGCAGCTTGCAAAGAGCGCACTTCGGAAAACGGAAAACGATGTCTCCCTAGGGAGCTTTCTACATTACTATTATTCACCTTGAGAAAAGTTTCCATCAGTCAGAAAAATTCCGTTTATAAACTTCTTTGTCGTTTCTTATCCGGAAAACTCACAACTTCTTAGTAAGCCTGAATTGTTTACTGTATACGTACAATCAAACACTTGTCACGTGATTGCAAAGGACAATTATATTGGCTTTTACAGTGACGCTCGCTTAAATCGAAGTACCCGTATATCCAAATTTCGTAAAATTAGGTCAGTTGTATTATAGATACGTTTGTTTCGATATATCCAATATTTCTTTATATCCAATTGCGTTATAAACAAATTTTTCTGTAAACAATCATTTGATGAAGCTGGCGTCCTTCTTGTGTTACATGGCAACAACAAATCACCATGAATAAAATTGAATTCAAGACATTCTAAATCGAATTTAATTTAAAACTAGTAGATGTTTTTTGCAGCAGAATAAAAACTATACCGACCGCGGGTAAAATAGTAAACAATGTATTACAAAATAATGTAAATTCGTTTTTGTTCAGCGCCCTTTAACGCCTTTGATTTGTTCCTTCATCACAGAAAACAGTGTTATTTTAAACATTCATAAATATATCATATATCAAATCAGATGTCATCTTAAAGTTGGTTTAAAGTAAAATAGAGTGCGCCTTAATGCGCATTCAGTTTTACTTTCAACATGTTTTAAGATGTCATCTGTCTTCAAAACTAGAAATAGGCTATTGTGCAAAGGGTAGAAGAATGTACTGCGATTTTACAGTATATATATAATTACCAGAAACGTTTTCCATAGATAAATGTTCATTAATCTCAATTTGACAAAATTATTGCACAACCAAACGCAATATCTAAATTATTTTACTTAATGACTACGACCCTAAGAACTTGCTATCCGTATAAAGTATAATTACTTTGCTTATAATCGAACAATTTGAAACAACATAGTTTCAAATGTGAATCAAGCTGTGACTGTATTGAGCTTAAGAAATAAATGCCATTTTATACAATCACCAGGAAGCCGTACTTGGCAAATGTTAAATCCGCTTACGTTGCTGGTAATGCCTTGCAGTGAACAAAAACACGTAGTACCCTTAACCTCACATTTGATTGTTTTGGATATAAAGTGTTCTCTCTCTAAAACAACGTCAAATGGGGGACAAGTATTAAGTGTCTTTTTCGGAGGGAGTTTTATAGGGAGGTAAAATATAGACTTGGCTTACATTTGCAAACAGCTTGAATCCAGACAAGACGCCGCGTAACGCGGCGTCTGATCTGAATTCAAGCTGTTTATTACTCGTCATTATATTTCTTCTGTTCAAATGTCCACGCGTATGTAACTTTGAGAAAAAAGCAGATGACAATTTTAAGCAGACAATATTGCAGCATTTGAAAGCATAAGTGTACTGTTTTGGGCAAGAGTTGCAAGGGTCGTTGTAAGGATAGAGTCGTTGTTAAGATGGACGTTGTAAGGGAGGGAGAACTGTAATTGTCCACCTAGAGGTTTCAACTATCATGATCCTTTGTGCGAAGAAAATGTCAATGCGTGTGGCAGCATATTAAGTTTTGATAATGTTTTCCGCCAATCGGCGTCTGATCGGAAGTTCAGGTAATACATGTACCAAAGTCATTCTAAACTCGCTTAGAATTAATCATTTCCCTACAGTATATAATGAAATAAAATATGCAAAACATTTCGATCCAGATCGGTCTCTAGTGACCTAAGCTAAGTTTCTCATCATGCATCTAAGATTCTGGACTATTCAACACATATTTCTCTATTTAACAGTACATATAAATTGAAACCATTACATTGTAAAAAGGACCCATATGAAGGAGAATGAAACATGGCAGATCTAAGGTCAATAGCTTTCTGATGTTATATGCCGTACGTGGTATATTATTGTGTGGCAAGATATCATTTACTCTTAAACTACTGAGTTCAATTTCTCAAACATGTAAAAAGTAGCATGGGTCCTGAACAGACACAAAGTTACACAACGTCTTACAAGTTACAAGTATCCAAACTATTTGACAATCCTGTCAATGCTTCTTCAATTAAAGTTCCTGAAATCCAACTAGAAAGACTTCAGAGCAGATTAAAATTTTAACCAGATAATGTCTCAACAGCGAAATCATTAAGGCAGAAAGGTGGTTTCTTTCTGGCATACGTTTAAGGGATTATAAAAAAAGGTATCCGAATCTTCCTTTAACTGCCGTAATGACGTCACTGGTCACTGCAATATTATCATCTGCTTCAATGTTTCGTTCAAAATTTGTATGCGTCTTTGAAGGTATGAAACGTTGAAATCAGGACAATAATTAGGTTATTATTATAGAGTCTGGCAGCGAACAGAAGGGGTCACGCTTTTTATATAGATCTACTTATAAATATTTGCGAGTTAAACGTTTTAGTGAAGCGGTACTTTGTCATCAATATTGTTTACAAAATTGTACTTATTTCTTGATATTAGTCTTTATTATTTATGCATGTATTAGCTTTGCGGGAAGGGGACACGCTGCTTCAATGCCTCGTCGTATATACTTCTCTAAGTGTTAATTGCGTAACCTCAGAGTGTCATTTGCTACCAGATAATGATTGAGGCGTTCGTTTCTTAACTTTAGATTACATGTAGATACACTTTTACTGAGCAAACATTAATATTATTGTCAACAAAATGACTTTTATCTATATTGGAGAAGACTTTATTCTTTCCCAATAAACGCATTTACGCTAAATATATTAAATACATTGCGAGCAGGTCGAAGCCAGATCAGACGCCAGATCACCCAGCCTAGTGAATGAGTCCATGTTTATATAATGGATTCAGCCATTTTTAATCTAAGGGTGCCTGGTTTTAATTTTCAGTTTCGTTTTGTTTTATATTTAAACATAAACTCTGATCAGACGCCGCATTTTGCAGGTGCTGATCAGGTTCGAAACTGTTTGCCTATGTCCTACATTGTATATATGGGATCGTAGGATCAAATGGGATAAAGAAAATGCTAAATACTCTGACATATATTCGACCTAAATATATATTTGTACAGACTTATCAGATTCCAAACTGTGTGTCACTCAGTCTAGAATGTATTGTTAGAAATTGAAAACAAATATTATTTTTCTATATTTTTTGCAATGCGTTTGCGTTTAACCATTTACCTCATAGCCTGTTTCTAGTTTTGAAAAACAGGTGACCACTTAAAGCAGGTTGAAAGTAAAGCATAATGTGCCTGAAGGCACATTCTGCTTTACTTTCAGCCTGCTTTAAGCTAAAATCTGCTAGGTTATAGAAAATATTTGTAATGGTTATTGTTCATGAGGGTATAAACTGGAACTATTTTCTTCAGAGGAGGAATAAATTAAATACGCTAAAAGTCGCTTCTATGAGGGAAAGGGTTAAATGGGGGAAGAATAACGTAGTCTCTACTGTAATCTACTAATTGCCCCTGTTGACCCATTTTTGCAAAAGACATCTGCCCAGCAGGAAGAAGGCTAATATTATAACCTCCTTCAATATTGTGTTACAAAATATCGAAATGCTTACTGTGAACGCCTCTGCCTAATTTGTCTAATTATATAAACATTTTGCCTACATATGTTAGAAAACATGGTCGGAACTTTGAATACAGTGAAACCCCTCTTAACCGGACATGTTTGAGGATAACAAAAATGTTCGGTTTAGAGGGGTTTCCAGTTAAGAGGGGCTTAAACATATTATCAAAATAGCTTAATAGTAGTATGGAAGATAGCTGACCACTTGAAGCAGGTTGAAAGTAAAGCAGAATGCGCATAAAGGCGCATTCTGCTTTATTTTTAACCTGCTTCAAGCCGTTATCTGCTAGCATGTATAAACTGTTTTCTTTAGTGTAGGAATATACCATTGACGTAAATAGGCGTATCTATTGTGTAAGGGGTAAAAAAGAAGGGTTGGAAACGGGACCAAAGATTTTGTCCGGTTTAGAGAGAATTCCGGTATTTAGAGGATTCGGTTTGGAGGGGTTTCACTGTAAACTAATACAATTTGTTAGTTTTAATACAATAATAGCAGGAAAACTATGCGCTGATATAATAAAGAATTTACCAGAGATTGGACTGAAATAAAATAATTGCCTCTTGTTACTATTTAATGATACTCGTGTAATTTCGAGTTCAATGATTAATGGTGAAACAAGCTTAGAAGAGAGAAAAAACTTTATGTTTTGTTACCATTTATTTGCAATAATCAAACAATATTTTATTAGGTATTAGTTACAAAACAAAACAATGGAAATGAATGACACATATAAGTGACACCTTCCTGCCTTACATGCAATACCCACGACACCATACTGTTACTCGCTATTTTATAGTTCATAACTGATGAACTAATATTGGCATAAACTTTTTCAACCAATTAACCATTGGACTTCCAATTGTTTATCGTTATCAGTCCAAAATACCACGATGGAATTATAAGCGGTTTTGCATTTGGGTCCCGTATTGGTTCGCATATACGTTGCTCCCTTTCTACAACAACACCGTAGGGAAGACAACGAGTGTGTGTGTTGTTCGGAGGGAGTTGTTACATAAATAGGGAGGGAAATTTAAGACTTTGCTTACATTTGAAACAAGGGCCACTATGGCCCTAAATCGCTCACCTGGTAACCATGTAACCATGTACACCGTGTGACCTAGTTTTTGACCGGGCATGACCCACATTCGAACTTGACCTAGATTTCATTGAGGCAAACATTTTGATGAAGTTTCATGAAGATCCAATGAAATTTGTAGTCTCTAGAGTGTTAACAAGGTTTTTCGATAATTTGACCTAGTGACCCAGTTTTTTAGCGGACATGACCCACATTCGAACTTGACCTAGATTTCATTGAGGCAAACATTTTGATGAAGTTTCATGAAGATCCAATGAAATTTGTAGTCTCTAGAGTGTTAACAAGGTTTTTCGAAGATTTGACCTAGTGACCTAGTTTTTTACCAGACATGACCCACATTCAAACCTGGCCTAGATTTGAATGGGGCAATCATATTGATGAAGTTTCATGAAGATCCAATGGAATTTGTAGCCTCTAGAGTGTTAACAAGGTTTTTCGACAATTTGACCTAGTGACCTAGTTTTTGACCGCACATAACCCACATTCAAACTTGATCTAGATTTCATTGAGGCAATCACATTGATGAAGTTTCATCAAGATCCAATGAAATTTGTAGTCTCTAGAGTGTTAACAGTGTTTTTCGAGTATTTGACCTAGTGACCTAGTTTTTGACCGGACATGACCCACATTCAAACTTGGCCTAGATTTCATTGAGGCAATTATATTGATGAAGTTTCATGAAGATCCAATGAAATTTGTAGCCCCTAGAGTGTTAACAAGGTTTTTCGATAATTTGACCTAGTGACCTAGTTTTTGACCGCACATGACCCACATTCAAACTTGACCTAGATTTAATTAAGGCAAACATTGTGACCAAGTTTCATCAAGATCCAATGAGATTTGAACCTGCTAGAGTGTTAACGAACAATTGTTGACGGACAGACGGACAGACAGACAGACAGACGACGGACGACGGACGACGGACATCCAGCGATCCTAAAAGCTCACCTTGGCACTACGTGCCAGGTGAGCTAAAAACTCTTGAATACAGATCAGACGCCGCGTTGTCATATGCTTCGGAAATATGGGGATTTTCTAAATCTGAAGAACGTATTCACTGAACATTTTGTAAGCGATTACTTAAAGTTATATTAAAAACGTCTTCAATGGGTGTTTATGGGAACCTAGGTCGTCATCTACTGTACATATCTCGATATAGTAGAATTATTACTGTTCTTAATAACATAGACTTGAATTTGCAAATAATTGGAATAAGACCAATTTATATCGGCGTCTAACCATTACTAAACCTGTTTATCAAACTGATAACAGTTTTTTTAAGATATATTGACATTAAAAATAATTCAATATATCAAATAGCAGATGATAAATGAGAAGATGACGCTATTGTAACAACATTAATTCCAATTTCCGTTTTCAAAACAAGAACAAATATTGACCTTTCAATATCTAACACTTCTGCAGAATTATCTATTGCTGTATTTGTTCAGAAGAGTGCCATAACTAATGTTTCTAGAACTTGTCCCTCTAACGCATTGGCATTGGAGAATACGTTAAAACAAGCAGCTTTATCATGAGAACTTTACCCCTTCCGCGCCGAATTGTCGTCTGCTTCAATATAATGTCTGCAATATTGTTTCAAAGTGAGATTTAAGGCAGCATAAATGACGTAATATGATTGGCATGGTGTAACATTGTTGCCAAAATGGCCAGCAGCTTCTTTTTTTATTGTTTTTCAAGTGTCTTGTTGATTTCTCCTGGATTCATCTAAGCAGAGATAGAAAACCCTGCAATATTACTAACCCCTTCACTGCTTTACCCCAAGTACACTAGTCATTTGAAAACAGTTTCAACCCTGATCAGACGCCGCGTTACGTGGCGTCTGATCAGGAAATAAACTGTTTAACACTCATTTGAATATTCTATAAGATAAAATAACTAAATATTTAATTTGAGAAATAAAAGCAGACGACAATTGTTTAAATTTGATGACGTCATGGCAGCGATGGGGTTAAACCATTCATTCAGCTTAATTAGAGGTCATTCAGAACGAACCCGGCTATTGATTTTGCGAGAATAATTACAAAACTCAATTTTGTTGAGCGCGATTGATTGGAAATGGTAGCAGCAATCTGAAAGAAACCCTTGTTCTGGCCTCATGGTCGTAAGGCATTCTGAGATTAGTCTGAGATCGCTCCTAAGCTTTTGATTGGTCAGATATGAGCAGGTGTCTCAAATCTAACCAATCAAAAGGTAAAGAATGATATTAGACTTATATCAGACGTTTTATAACAATGGATCTTCCGTCATTGCTCTGTTGCTGTTATCCAACAAATAATTATCTTGGCTGGTTAAAAGAGTAATTTTGTTTGCATTGTTTTCGTAACATATAATAACTCGTTATGGCTGATTTTTTTCCATTGGCCTATTCTTAATGAAGCCCTCTTATCAGGGGCTATTGTTTGTCGGGAAACAATACAAACCAGTTCCGTGTATAGAAAGGGCTGTTTTCCACTCAGATTTACATGAATAGTCAAAATCGGTACAATTTCGTTTGCGTTTAAACGGAAAAGAATAATGTCTTTTCCACTGTAACGTTTCCCCCGCTGCAGTTCTGCCCTTTTCCTAACTTCACTGTTAGATACGGCTTCCTATTGAGCCCATATTACATAAAAAATGATAACAGTAAAACTTCTATATTACTATCACTAAATGTCACCATTTATTGCGTGTTTAATGCAGGTAGCTGTTTAAAGCAATATGTAAGCAAATCAGAAAACTTCTTTAGGCGCTTTCTGATTTACTTTTACATTCCTTAAGCTGTCATCTGTGTTTCATATTATCAATTATGATTATGTTTAGTGGTCGTAATTCGGAGATGTTACTGTAAATATATAAATAATCCAACGTAGGTTGGACTAGGGCAGAACTATTAGGAAATCTAGTTTTAAACACACTGCACCTGAATAATTGATTACTGTATAAATATTCCAACTGTGCAATATATCATATATGTATCACGCCCATAACTGTAATATCGTTTAGCAAACAGTGTGGATCCAGATCGAACACCGAATACGACTCGGTGTCTGATCGGGATGAAAAAAATGATACCACTTGTAGTATAAATGTTTTCTTCACTTAACATGATGACATAAACGCGTTCACTAGTTATCTGCTTGACGTCTGCTTTCATTTCTAAATCTTCAATGTTAGACAAAATGAAAAAAGTAATATTGCAATGGAAGTAAAACAAGTAGGATGTTCAAGGCCATGACGGCATCTGCTTTAACCCATTACCCCGTATATCTAAATACGCAATTTTACGCCTTTAATTTATTCATCAGCTGATGAAAATTAGAATTTATGAAGTCATTAATTTGTATCATAAGAATAGTTTTCTGTAATGCAGCAAATGTTAGCTTAATGTAGGCTGAATGTAAGCAGAATGCGCCTGCTTTGAATGGACACTTGTCTTCAAAACTAGAAACAGGCTATGGGTTATGGATTAAACAATTGCCATCTGCTTTCATTTCTCAGATGAATAAAGTTAAGTGTAACCTCTCTATGACGACAAAAGCTAGCGCTATTTATCAGGTGTTTCAGACAGGTGACTGCTTAAAGCAAGATTAATGTTTAACAGAAAACAACTTTAAGAACTTTCTGTTTTAAGTTCACATTTTTTTAAATTGTGACCTGACTATTATGCGACCAATTGGCATTATTTTCATTGGTGGTAATAGAGAGGTTTAACTGTAGTATCGTTATGACTGCCAAATAATTTGTATTCTGATTAGACTTACAGTGGAGAATCTGTTATTCTTTCCCAATAAACGCGTTTACGCTAAAACTATTATTTGCAGTGCAAACAGTTTGGAGCCAGATCAGACGCCGGGTAACCCGGCGTCTGATCAGGCTCCAAACTGTTTGCCACCAAGATAAACAAGAATTATCAGAATTGTCCAAAAGTTGTTCTTTTCTACGTTTTAGTGCTTTGCGTTTGCGTACGTTTGCGTTTAAACGGGAAAGAATAACAGATTCTCCACTGTATGACTTAACAGGATTTTAATTGTTTAAAGTATCCGTAGTACCATTGAAAAAACGCATACAAAACGCAAACGCGTTGCAACAATGTAGAAAACCACAACTTTTTGACAACTTTGAATGTTCATTTTAATATGAGTGGCAAAGAGCTTAATCGGACGCCGGTTTACCGGTGTCTGATTTGGCTTCAAACTGTTTTTAAACTGGAAATAATAAATTTAGCGTAAACGCGTTTATTGGAAAAGAATAACGTCTCCACTGTACTTGAGGTAGTTCAATGAAAGGGTTAAATAATTTTTGACAAATTAGACAGACGCTTTTTAACTGTTTTACATTCAGTTTTAAACTTCTTAAGTAAAACTACCTTATGATTTAATCCAATCAATGAAAGCAGACGACAATTGTTTTAAATTGATGACGTCATGACAGTAAAGGTTTATCAATAAGGAACCAAGTGAAATAATCCTCTTCAGTTTAGTGAAACAGGCGTTGTAGAGTTTGTTACCTTGCCTGTACACATACACTATGAGCTACAGGCTTTCACACAGTAGTGTGGTAATATTGGAAAAACCACGGAACGATTAGGCTCCAAATAATTTAAAATTGACGTACAATGCTCCCTCTCTACAACGGCACCAAATGGGAGACACATATTGTGTTTTTCGGAGGGAGACGTCATATAGGGAGGGAAATTGGCATACATTTACGAACAGCTTGAATCCACATCAGACGTCGCGAAACGCGGCGTATGATCTGGATTCAAGCTGTTTGTCACTCTTAATTATATTTATTCTGTCAAAATGTCTCAGAAAAAACAGCAGCCGATTTAAGGCAGACAAGATTGCTGTAGTAAAGGCGTTAAGAATAATTGTCCTGTTTGGGGAACTGCCACAATGGTCGTTGAAAGGAGGGAGTCGTTGTTGGTACATGTAGGGCCGTTGTAGGGAGGGAACCCTGTACCTACCGATAAAATCAACAAGATGAATTGATATTTATATTTCAGTTTCCAGGGCTCTGCACAATAAAGTAGTTTGATAATCTTTTTCATATATGACCAAAACTATACCAAATACCTGATTAGAAAGAGAATTGTATTATTGTTTTAGTAAAATACAGATGTTCCGATATACCGTATCTATATAGTTTTGGCATGTAAACAGTTTGGATAACCCGGCGTCTGATCAGGCTAAAACTTTTTGCCACTGAGATTACAATAAATAGTCACATTAGACTACAATATGTCATTTTCTACATTTTAATGCAATGCGTTTATGTTGCGCGTGCGTTTAAACAATAACGTTTTCTTCACTGAAACCAGTGAACTCCGGGTAAGGCAGTGAAGGGCTTATTGCTATGCAAGTTGTCTCATGTGCAACAATTTAAAGAGTTCATGTTTCCGCAGAAATATATCATCAGCGTGTCAAACAGTTTAGATCAATATATGACGCTGGGTTACTCGGCTTCTCATCCGGGAATCAAAATCGTATATAAAAGTCCCCAGGAGCGTGCTTAATTTTGAACAAAACGAAACGCACATGCAATTTTCAATGGAATGCTGTAACTGAGCTGTTAAGTTGATAACGATTTCTTCCAATCTGAATCCCAAACAGTTCCGAGCCTTATTTAAAAATATCACCAGCATTTTTACGAAATTCTTGATAAAATGTATAAGATCTAGATCTACATATCAGATTTGACCTTGTATTAAATTACAGTAGAGAATTTGTTATCTTCACGTTTAAAAGCATGCGCAATGCATACTCATTGAAATGAAGTGTAGAAAATGACATCGTTTTGTCAGTTTTTGAGGACGCATTTGATATGAATTGCAAACAAGTTTAAGCCTGATCAGACGCAGGTTTGTCTCCAAACTGTTTGTAAATGAAAATAAACGCGTCTATAAGAAAGAATAATGTCTTCTCTACTGTACCCCAAAAACTATAAAACACAATTTATAATACTCCCTAGTCTGTTTTATTCAACATTATGGCATATGTGTATGTTTTCAAATTACTTAAGGTCTTATTTCTGCTTCCGTGAATGTCTGGATGTCATTGTTGATAAATATATTGTGACAAGTACCCGGCGTAAACGTTATTTGGTGTTTATCCATCATCATTTTCACCACGGTCGTCTAGTTTAACCATTTCCTTGCTGGATACCTAGGGCCCGTTTCATAAACCGTCGTGCGACAAAAGTTGTCGTAAGTCAGATGGTAAAAATATTTATTCTTATTTTCCATCTAATCCTTTCTTGTATAATCTTTTTGGAATCGTCTTGAAAAGGCGATTCCAAAAAGATGTCACAAGACAGAGTTAGATGGAGAAGGAAAACAATAATTGAGACTTTTATCATTTGACTTACGACAACAATTGTCGTACGAAGTTTTATGAAACGGGCCCAAGGCCTAGCGCAATAAAGCGTTTTAGTTGAGTCTGACTTCGTTTTCAAACATTTGATTGGTCTGAATTGAGCCTAGGCTTTACGTTCAGCCTGCTTTAAGGTACGAAGTACTTTCTGCTAGGATATAAATGTATTTATTAAGATATACATTCGGGGAAGAAATTGAATGCGTAAAAATGACAAGAAGAATTTATTTTAAATGTATATATTTGTCTTTTCTTACTTTTTATATGTAAGTACAGTACATTTATTTGATTTCATGTGAAGCACTTTTGAATGCACAACTCCTGTGTGTAAAAAGCGCTATATAAATCATGTATAACAATAATAATTTAAGTATCTAAAGCCGCTAAGATAAACATGAATTGTTAGAATTGTCCAACAGTTGTACTTATCTACGTTTTAGTGTTTTGGGTTTGCGTTTCGTTTGCGTTTAAACGGGAAAGAGTAACGTCTTCTCCATTGTTTTTCCACTACAGTGGAGAATGTGTTATTCTTTCCCAATAAACGCGTTTACGCTAAAACTATTATTTCCAATACAAACAGTTTGGAGCCAGATTAGACGCCGGGTAACCCTGCGTCTGATCAGGCTCCAAACTGATTGCCACCAAGATAAACATGAAATATCAGAATTCTCCAAAAGTTGTTCTTTTCTACGTTTTAGTCATTTGCGTTTGCGTACGTTTGCGTTTAAACGGGAAATAATAACAGATTCTCCACTGTAACTGGCTTATTCTGAAGCCATGCGGTGACTGTCTCCGTCTGAAATATGACCAAAGCGTTAACTGAACGCAAAGTGACTGATTACCTATAGAATCACAGAGTATCACCATCATCGTTATTCAAGCATTCAAGCGTAGGTATACAGTAGGGACATCATTATTTCCACTTTGAACGAAAACGAGACGTAACTTCAATGCAATGAAATATAGCAAAACGTACACTATTTTGAAACTTCTGACTATTTATATAAAACGTCTGGAGCCATATCAGATGCCGGTTTTCCGGCGTCTGATCTGGCTCTATACTGTTGTCAGTGGACACATGGGTTTAAGTATAAAATATTGTATTGGGATATAAATTACCGGCGTCTGAGCAGACTCCGAGCTGTTTGTCACTCATTAAAATGTGTCCTCAAAATGCATAAAACGTTACCATTCTTCTACATTTATGCGTTTGTATTTCGTTTGCGAGTAAACGGGAAAGAATACCATCTTCTTATCAGTAAGAAGTCATTTACAGTGGAGAAAACGTTATTCTTTACCGTTTAAACGCAAACGAAACGTAAACGCATCGCAATCAAACGTAGATTAAGACAAGTGTCTGACTATTCATATTAATTAAGGTGGCAAACAGTTTGGAGCCTGATCTGACGCCGGCTTACCCGGCGTCTGATCTGGCTCTAAACTGTTTGCAATTGGAATAATAGTTTTAGTGTAAACGCGTTTATTGGGAAAGAATACCGTTTTCCCTACTGTAAGTAGCTGTTTAACAGGAGTGTTGACTGTGTTTCCGCTAAGTGGTTTATTCTGAAGTCATGCGGGTATACCAAATGATGATTTGTCTCGTCTTGCACTCAGAAAAGTATGTCAACTAATGTTCATTTATCTATATATAAACAAGACGTCGTTTCTCTTCCCTTGTTACCCATTTGTGCCTAGCCTTTTCCTAAATAGGGCATAGGCAAACATGGCGGACTCAGATATGCGGCGTCTGATCTGAGTCTGTACTGTTTGCTTACAGGATTTTCTATCATGATTTGAAAATAAAAAGTTATATCAACTTCCCTTGAATGAAAATTGGGTTAATCCAATATATAAGCATAAATAATCCACTTGGAATAAATGGGTTAATATCAAACAGAGCGCAAATGCAATGAATTGCAGACAAATGAAATATTTATAAAAGATACTGAGATTTTGACAGCTGACTTGTAAACAGTTTTGGGCTTGCTAAGACACTGAGTTATATTGGCGGGTGTTCTAAATTGTTTTCAACGGACATATTAATTCCAGCACAAACTTATTTAACCTATCCCCCCATAAATACGCATTTCAGACTATATAATTTTATTCCTGCACTGAGGAGAATAGTTCCCTTTTACATACATGTACTCTTGAATATGCGTCATAAGCAATATTTTCTATGTCCTAGCATACTGTAGTTCCTGACAAATTTCACTCAAAAATCGCGAACAATTAAGTAGACAACGGTGGAACCGAAATTGTCCTTTATAGATGTTCGACTGTATATACAGTTGAGGAGACATATTCTCTCTCAATAAACGCGTTTATGCTAAAACTAGTATTTCATTTGCAAACAGTTTGAGCCTGATCAGAAGCCGGGTTATCCGGCGTCGAATCTGGCTCAAATTGTTTGTCACTCACATAAAACTGAATAGTCAGAGTTTTCAACAAGTTGTCATTTTATGCATACAGGTACAATACTTTTGCGCTTTGTTTGCGTTTAAACAGAAAAGGATATCATCTTCTCCACTTTACACAGTAACTTTTTTCAGTTTTATACATTACAGTAGAGAAAACGTTATTCTTTCCCTATAAACGCGTTTACGCTAAATCTAACATTTCCATTGCAAACAGTTTGGAGGCAGATCAGACGCCGGGTAACCCGGCGTCTGATCAGGCTCCAAACTGTTTGCCACCAAGATAAACAAGAATTATCAGAATTGTCCAAAAATTGTTCTTTTCTACGTTTTAGTGCTTTGCGTTTGCGTACGTTTGCGTTTAAACGGGAAAGAATAACAGATTCTCCACTGTAATGTTTAGTGGAGAAAAAGTTATTCTACGCAAACGCAATGCAAAAAACTGTTGAAAATGACATCTTTTGACAATTTTGAATGTTCATTTATATTTGAGTGGCAAACAGTCTCGGGCCCGATCAGACGCCGTGATCTGGCTAAAGACTGTTTTCAATAGAGATAATAGTTTGAGCATAAACGCGTTAGTTGTGAAAGTTTTATACAAAGGCTATACGGCTATAGTGATATTGTTCATAATAACAGATATCCCTTTGCCAATGGCAGATCAACAGCCAGATCTAACAGCATGTGATATTTGAAAACATAAAAGCAAATGATTTTACAATGATTCATAAAGGAATTGACTTTTATCTATGATATTTCTGCAGTATCACGTTACCATTATATATCACCCAAGGCGATAGCTTATTCATTCCGAAAAGACCCTGGATAGCAAAATACGTTAACAGTGAAACCTCTCTAACTAGACACTTATAATATAAAGGTTTCCCTCTATAAATCAATGGGTACAATGTACATATAACAGATGACTATTTTACCCTTTCATTGTCAAAATGGCCGTGATATTTTTACCCCTATTGGCGTCTGCTTCAATATTGTTGCCTGTAATAACGTTTCAAATTTAGATGTAAGACTGACGAAAGTTCGAAACGAGTGTCAAACAGTTTGGATCCTGATCAGTATCCAATTGGTTTGCGAATGCGCTTTTTGGCGTTATTGAAAGTGAAAGGGTTAATGCAGAATAAAGGTACGTGACAAAAAGCTCCCAGTGGAGATTTTATTTCCTTGTTCCTGCATTTAGCAGTCATCTGTCTGTTTAAGTATTTCTTCTTTTCCAAATTAAATGGTTATGAGATGGTTTAGTAGATTTGCCTAGAAATATATGTAGTATATTTGACATTTTCTTTTATTTCATTCAGCCAAATGACTTATTGTCTAATCTTTTACTCTAAGTAAAAGGGTAAATAGCCTGTTTCTAGTATTGAATATTGGTGACCACTAAAAGCAGGTTGAAAGTAAAGCAGAATGCGCCTTTATGCAATGTCTACTTTACTTTCAGCCTGCTTTTAGTATATAGCAAATATTTCTTTTGAAAATATTCAGGAGTGTAGAGATCTATAAATTGGGTGTTAGGGTGTTAAGTTTTGAAATAAATTAAATGCATTAATTTGCGTATCTATGGAGTACATGTACAATGAAGAAAACGTTATTCTCACCCAATAAACGCGCAAACGCTAAAAAAATATTTCCATTGCAAACAGTTTGGAGCCGGATGAGACGCCGGGAAACCCGGCGTCTAATCAGGCTCTATTCTGTTTGCTACTCAAATCATCATGAATAGCCAGCATTATGGAACAATTGTCCATTTCTACGTTTTAATGCGATGCGTTTGCGTTTCGTTTACGTTTCAACTGGGAAAAAAATAACGTTTTCTCAATCGTTATGGGTTAAGAAGTCTCTGGTTGGATAAAAGTGATTTGGCAAATATAGCTAGAGGGACAGTCTAAAAACCCTGAAAAGGCATTGAATATTAATCTGATATTTCCGCTGATTCAACGTATTTTTCAAAAACATTCCTTATGATTTCGCCTTGAACCCCTACATACAGGTAACACTGACGTTTTTACCTATTTTTACTGTCATGGGGTCATGTAGTGTTTGAACAATTGCTGTCTGCGTGTATACCTTAACTTTAAGGTTAACGCATGAAATTGTTAAAGACGTCCTTTTTAACATTTTATTGCGATGCGTTTGCGTTTCATTTGCGTTTAAACGGGAACGAATAACGTCTTCCCCACTTTACATATTAACTTTTCATCTTTCAAAGCTACCATATGTTTTAAATATGCGCCTTTCAATAATTGGTTGCTTAACCCTTTCCATAATAGCCTGTTTCTAGTTTTGAAGACACATGAGCAATACAGGTTAAAAATAAGAACATTCTGCTATACTTATAGTCTGCTGTAACAACCATCTGCTTGGATAAAGAAAATATTTCTTATGTAGCATATGCATCACTGTTTAAAGTTGAAATATATTAAAGGCGCAAATAGTTGTAAAGTATTATTAAAAGATTGACTGAATTCTAACCGGAAACAATCCATCTGTTTGTGACAATATATTGCATTAAGTCTAGACAATTTTATAGCCAAATATTGTGGTTAAGAACAGTTTCCATCTCGCACAGTCACTGACGATAAAACCCTTATATACCTCAACTGTATATACTCACTTCCACTTTCCATTAAAGTATAGCTTACTTTTGCTCTCTCCTTCCAACGGCCTTCTGAACAACAATTCCATTCTTACAACAACGATTGCAGCTGTTCCCAAAACAACATTATAAGGTCCAGTCTTTTCACGGCTAAAATACCATCTGCTTCAAATGTTTGATTTTTGTTTTTCATACATTGGACATTTTGACAGAAAGAGAAATAATGACGAGTAAAAACAGCTTGAATCCAGATCAGACGCCGCGTGAAACGCACCAATCGCAACATCTCTGCTATAATCGTTTATTTACGCGTTTAAACCCTTTAAAAATTTTAGGCGTTAAACGTTCGTTAACCGTTCACTATGCGTTTCTTAGATTAACGCTTAAATTGGTAGGAAAAGCGTATTTACCACTGTAAAAACATTGGGTAGGGTTTCAAGCATACTCAAGAGAAAAGGTTGTAGACTATTTATCATATATTGTTTTAACACATTCATAACTCATATTTGTCTTAGACACGGATAACACTCACTTAGTTGTTTTCAAACCGGAATCTATACATCTATTTGTGACAATATATGCATCCAGTCCAGGCGATTTTATAGCCCAATATAGTGCCTAGGAACACTCCCGAGCCGTCACGGTGATATTACAAGTAATGAGGAGGCCATAAAACCATCCCAGCGTTAAGAGAATTGCAAACGATGTGAGACTCGTTAACATTTCGTGTTTCACGTCAAAATGTTGCTGTTAACTTTTTGATAGTATTGTATGGGAAACAGTGGAGAATCGTTATTCTTTCCCGTTTAAACGCAATCGAAACGCAAACACAAATCACTAAATTGTAGAAAAAGACAGTATTTTGACATTTCTAACTATTTATATCAATCTGAGTGACAAACAGTTTGGAGCCTGATCAGATCCCACAATAGCCGGCGTCTGGTCTGGCTCCAAACTGTTTACATTGAAAATAATAGTTTTAACGTAATCACGTTTATTTGGAAAGAATAACGTTGTCTCCACTATATGTCGTATGGCTCTGGTTTAGCGATTTCGAAGAGTTAACCCTTTACCTGATAGCCTATTTCTAGTACTTAAGATAGGTGACTACTTAATGCAGGTTGAAATTAAAGCAGAATGCGCCTTAGGGCGTATTCTGCTTTACTTCCAGCCTGCTTTAAGCTAGCATGTGCTATAATAAAGAAAATATTCCGTATAATACATATTCACTACTGATTAAATTGGAACTATTTTCTTCAGCGGATGAATAAATCATATCCGCTAAAAGGCGCTTCTATTGGGGAAAGGGTTAAGCACACATTCATTATATGGCTCAAGACATTTTGCAATGGCAATAATAGTTTTAGCGTAAAACGCGTTTATTTGGAAAGAATTACGGCTTATCCACTGTAACTTACATATTTTATTAAAAGCATTGGGTAGGATATCAAGCATACTCAAGAAAAAAGTTGTAGCCTATTCATAACTCATATTTGTCTTAGACACGGATATAAACACACTTAGTTGTTTTCAAACCGGAATCTATACATCTATTTGTGACATATATCCATCCAGTCCAGACGATTTTATAGCCCAATATAGTGCGTAGAAACACTCCCCAGTCGTCACGGTGACATTACAAGTAATGAGGAGGCTATAAAACCATCCCAGTGTTAAGAGAATTGCAAACGATGTGAGACTCGTTAACATTTTGTGTTTCACGTCAAAATGTTGCTGTTAACTTTTTGATAGTATTGTATGGGATAAAGTAGGACAAACGTTATTCTTTACCGTTTAAATTCAAAACGAAACGCACATACAAATCATTTAGGTGTAGAAAAGACAGACTGTTGACATTTATAACTATTTATTTTAATCTGAGTGGCAAAAAGGTTTGGAGCCTGATCAGACGCCGGGCTAGCCGGCGTCTGATCTGGCTCGAAACTGTTTGCAACGAAAATAATAGTTTTATCGTAGACGGCCTTTATTGGGAACTAATAACGTCTTCTCCACTGTAACGGCCATATTTTATTAAAAGCTTTGGGAAGCGTATCAAGCATACTCAAGAAATTGAGCTGTAGCCTATTTATCATATATTGTTTTAACAAATTCGTAACTCATATTTGTCTCAGGCAAGGATATAAACACACTTAGTTGTTTTCAAACCGGAATCTATACATCTATTTGTGACAATATATCCATCCAGTCCAGACGATTTTATAGCCCAATATAGTGCCTAGAAACACTCCCGAGCCGTCACGGTGACATTACAAGTAATGAGGAGGCTATAAAACCATCCCAGTGTTAAGAGAATTGCAAACGATATGAAACTCGTTAACATGTTGTGTTCACGTCAAAATGTTGCTGTTAACTTTTTGATAGAATTGTATGGGAAACAGCGGAGAACTAGTTATTTTTTCCCGTTTAAACGCAATTGAAACGCAAACACAAATCACTAAAATTGAGAAAATGACAATTTTTCGACAACTCTGACTTTTCATGTTAATCTGAGTGACAAACGTTTTAGAGCATGATCAGATGCCGGGTAACCCGTAGTCTGATCTTGCTCCAAACTGTTTAAAATGGCAATACTAATTTTAGCGTAAACGCGTTTATTTGGAAAAAATAACGGCTTCTCCACTAAACTTTTATATTTGATTAAACGCATTGGGTAGCGTATCAAGCATACGCCAGAGATTGAGTTGTAGCCTATTTATCATATATTGTTTTAACAAATTCATAACTCATAATTTGTCTCAGGCAAGGATATAAACACACTTAGTTGTTTTCAAACCGGAATCTATACATCTATTTGTGACAATATAGGCATCCAGTCCAGACGATTTTATAGCCCAATATAGTGCCTAGGAACACTCCCCAGTCGTCACAGTGACATTACAAGTAATGAGGAGACCATAAAACCATCCCAGTGTTAAGAGAATTGCAAACGATGTGAAACTCGTTAACATTTTGTGCTCACGTCAAAATGTTGCTGTTAACTTTTTGATAGTATTGTACGGGAAACAGTGGAGAATCGTTATTCTTTCCCGTTTAAACGCAATCGAAAGGCAAACACAAATCACTAAATTGTAGAAAAAGCTAGTATTTTGACATTTCTAACTATTTATATCAATCTGAGTGGCAAACAGTTTGGAGCCTGATCAGACGCCGGGCTAGCCAGCGTCTGGTCTGGCTCCAAACTGTTTGCATTGAAAATAATAGTTTTAACGTAATCACGTTTATTTGGAAAGAATAACGTTGTCTCCACTGTATGTCGTATGGCTCTGGTTTAGCGATTTTGAAGAGTTAAACACACATTCATTACAGTGGAGAATGTGTTATTCGTTCCCAATAAACGCGTTTACGCTAAAACTATTATTTGCAGTGCAAACAGTTTGGAGCCTGATCAGACGCCGGGTAACCCGGCGTCTGATCAGGCTCCAAACTGTTTGCCACCAAGATAAACAAGAATTATCAGAATTGTCCAAAAGTTGTTCTTTTCTACGTTTTAGTGCTTTGCGTTTGCGTACGTTTGCGTTTAAACGGGACAGAATAACAGATTCTCCACTGTATATGGCTCCAGACGTTTTGCAATGGCAATAATAGTTTTAGCGTAAAACGCGTTTATTTGGAAAGAATAACGGCTTATCCACTGTAACTTACATATTTTATTAAAAGCATTGGGTAGGATATCAAGCATACTCAAGAAAAAAGGTTGTATCCTATTTATCATATATTGTTTTAATAAATTCATAATTCATATTTGTCTCAGGCAAGGATAACACACACTAAGTTGTTTTCAAACCGGAATCTATACATCTATTTGTGACAATATATCCAGTCCAGACGATTTTATAGCCCAATATAGTGCGTAGAAACACTCCCCAGTCGTCACGGTGACATTACAAGTAATGAGGAGGCCATAAAACCATCCCAGTGTTAAGAGAATTGCAAACGATGTGAAACTCGTTTACATTTTGTGTTCACGTCATAATGTTGCAGTTAATTTTTGAAAGTATCAACCAGTGGAGAAAACGTTATTTTTTCCCGTTTAAAACACAAAAATGGAGAAAATGACAACTACTTTTCGATAACTCTAACTTTTCATGTTAATCTTGGTTGCAACCAGTTTGGAGCCGGCGTCTGATCTAGATCCAAACTGTTTGCAATGAAAATAATAGTTTTATTGTGAAAGAATAGCGATTTCTCCACTATATGGGATATGTCGTGTGGCTATGGTTTAACGATCTCAAAGTGAAACACGCACCCTCATTGTACCGGTATGTGTGTGTCATGTTCTTTATTTAGTCTGTCCTAAACTTATCTCCTCTATTTACCAGCCCCCTCGCTTATATATCCCTCCATCTCTTTTTGACCATGCTTCAAACGTTTTGCCATTCATATCAAAATATTATTAAAATAATGTCATTTTCTATTTTTTATCGCAATGCATTTGCGTTTCGTTTGCGTTTAAACTGGAAAGAATAAAGTCGTCTCCATTGCACATGTGACATAATCTTAAAAAAGTGTCTTGTGAAGAAAAATGTTATACATGTACCTTGGGCACGACAATTCACGCAATAAAATGCAATACTATGTAAACAAAAGGACATGTGTAAATGCCTACTGTTCATTTTAATTGAATTGCAAACATTTTGGACCCTGATCAGATGAAGGGTAATCCAGCGGCTGGACCGGCTCCAAACTGTTTCAGCATTCACACACCTCTTGGTGCCTGATATTGTTATTTACCTACTAATGTTCTGCCCGAAATATTTCTGTATTTTATCGAACAAATACACCTTGACGGATTGAACATTCCGTATTACCCATGTACCTTGTGTAATGGGAAAATAACGTTTACTGTGTAGTCGGAAGTTCGGAACTACAGTAAAACCTCTCTATTACGACCACTAAATTATGTTAAGTATTAGGGTGTTTACGGAAGGTGACCGCTTAAAGCAAGGTGACAATTAAACAGAAAGCTCCTTTAGGAGCTTTCTGTTTCACTGTCACCTTGCTTTAAGCTGTCACCTCTCTATTATTTAATCAATGAGCATTCGTTTTAGTGGTCGTAATAGCGAGTATTTACTTTCACGCGCCATTCCCCGAAGTGTGACGTATGGGAAATCCCGTTTATTTGTAGTAACGCTCGAAACATTTTTATCGTTTTTCATTTTATTTTTATTATTAGAGGTATATAATAAAAGGAACATTACTATACTTTACTTTGCATATCTTATGTACCGGATCACTCTCGATGTGTGTGTAAAGGCTATATCCAACTCGACCTTCGGTCTCGTTGGATATAGCCTTTACACACACAACACGAGTGATCCGGTGCATAAGATATGCAAAGTATAGTAATATTCCGTTTACACTGTTACATTTGGGAATACGTTATTTTTCCCGTTTAAACGGATAAAAAACGCAAGCATAAACAGTTGAAATGTAAAACATGAGTGGCAAACAGTTTGAAACATGATCAGACGCCGGATTAGCCGGTGTCTTATCTGGCTCCAGGTTGTTTGCAATGAAAAACACTGCTTAAGAGTAAATTCGTTTGTTTTGACAATGATATCTGGGTTTTTTTCACTGTAAAATCTAAGTGATATTCAGAACGAATTGCTTAGTATGGTGGAAAAAACGTTATGTTTCCATTTAAAACGAATAAAAACGCAAGCATAAAGCAATTTAAATGTGGAAAATGAGTGGTAAACAAACTGTAGCATGATCAGACGCCAGATTGACCAGGTTGTTTGCAATGGTAACCACTAAACGCGTTTATTTGAAAAGGATAACGGGTTATGCACTGTAAAATCCAAGTGACATTTATTACCAATTGCTGAGTAATCACTTTGAACAAACTCATTTGTATGCGATGAGGACAACTTAAATATTAGTTTAACTATTTCTCTGCAAATGTAACACCGACGGCTTCGAAGTGTTGTCGGCATATTTTCTTAATTTATGATTATTGGGTATTTCGATCGAGGAAACATTGTGACGAGGGCCAAACGATTTTGATCCAGATCAGACGCCGAGTAACTCGGCGTCTGATCTAGATCAAAACTGTTTGCAAGTTTCAATAGCATCGTCAATTGGCAGTTAAAGAGTTATTTTAATGTGTCGAAAATTCATCGTCACATTATCAAACAAACTGGGAAATTATATGAGGGAAATTCTTAATAGCCATTGTTTATAAAGGTTTACCCTATAATCTATGGTTAGCAATAAGGCCGCATGTTATTATACTAAAAGCATTAAATTCATGTTGATTAATACGTGCAAAATTTCGAGGTAGCGCATTGCTGTCCTCTTGTATTATACGTTACACAGTGTAGAAAACGTTATTCTTTTCTGTTTCAACGCAAACGAAACCAAAACGCATGGCACTCAAATGTACAAAATAACAATCGTTTGACATATCTGACTATTCATTTTTATACGAGTGGCAAACAGTTTGGAGCCTGTTCAGACGCCGGGGGACTGTTTGCAAATAAAATAATAGTTTTAGCGTAAACGCGTTTATTGGGAAAGAATAACGTTTACTCCACTGTACAGTACAAATGCGGTGAAACACTATTAATTTACAACAGATATATTTGTCCTAAATTACTTATGTCCTTTGCAAATAGTTTGGAACCAGATCAGGCTTCAACGAGTGAGACGATAAGTCATGTTTTATATAATACCTTACGAACATTGACGCAGAAATTACTCCTTTTTCAGAGAAATGCAGAAATTAGCTACATGTAGTAGAAAATGTTTTTTTTTTTTTTCTTAAGAATGGTGAAAAATTGTTTGGCAGCAAAATTAGCAGCTATACGGTAAGTCTGTAGACACATTATCTCTGGCATCTGTATTATTTCAATTTAACCCTTTCCATGCTGAGTACTAAGACCTCTCTATTAGAATCTAAAAGAAGGCTAATTGGTAAAATTGACAGTTGAAACAATGTGACAATTAAACAGAACGCTCCTGAAAGAATTTTCATTTTTACTGTCACACTGCTTAACCCTTTACCTGATAGCATTGTTTCTAGTATTGAAGATATGTGACTACTTAAAGCAAGTTGAAAGTAAAGCAAAATGCGCCCTAAGGCGCATTCTGCTTTACTTTCAGCCTGCTTTAAGCTATTAACTGCTAGAATAAGGAAAGTATTAAATATGACACATATTCATTACGGTATAATTTGGAACTATTTTCTTCAGCGGATGAATAAAATGAATGTGCTAAAAGTCGCTTCTATAAGGGAAAGGGTTAAGCACACACCTGTCGTCAACAACTTATAACTAATACAAACGGAATATTACTATACTTTGCATATCTTATGCACCGGATCACTCGAGTTGTGTGTGTAAAGACTATATCCAACGAGACCGTAGGTCGAGTTGGATATAGCCTTTACACACACAACGAGAGTGATCCGGTACATAAGATATGCAAAGTATAGTAATGTTCCTTTTATTATATACCTCTTATAATAAAAATAAAATGAAAAACGATAGAAATGTTTCGAGCGTTACTATAAATAAACGGGATTTCCCATACGTCACACTTCGGGGAATGGCGCGTGAAAGTAAATACTCACTATTACGACCACTAAAACGAATGCTAATTGATTAAATAATAGAGAAGTGACAGCTTAAAGCAAGGTGACAGTGAAACAGAAAGGTCCTAAAGGAGCTTTCTGTTTCACTGTCACCTTGCTTTAAGCGGTCACATACCGTAAACACCCTAATACTTAACATAATTTAGTGGTCGTAATAGAGAGGTTTTACTGTAGTTCCGAACTTCCGACTACACAGTAAACGTTCTTTTCCCATTACACAAGGTACATGGGTAATACGGAATTTTCAATCCGTCAAGGTGTATTTGTTCGATAAAATACACAAATATTTCGGGCAGAACATTGGTAGGTATATAATAAAATTAAATAATCGCAATAGTGATGTTTACTGTATTTCGTAAAGGCGTTTCGACTTTTCATGAAAGACAATTATTTGTTGATTTTAAGGCTGTTGTTAGAAAGTGTTTGGGAGAATTAGAAGTAAACTCCACATAGCAGGCCTTTATTAAGGAATCCTCTAACAAACGTCTGCAGTATTTCCAAAAAATACAAACTCGTATACTGGTTTCAAGCATAAAAAGGATTACCCCTTTCGGCGCCAAAGTCGCATAATAGTCGGAAATTGAGGACATGATATGCTTGGTCCCCAGTGGAATTGCACCGCTCCTAAAATGATCAGAAAATGCGTTTTATATATGAAAATGACGCGATTAAAGTTAGCTGTATTTATTTAGTTATGGCACCATTTCGTAATGTAATATCGCAACAGCCCTGTATACTATCTCCAGTAAATCTTTGGACAGTTCAAATAAAGATCTAAAAATCTCAAATGCAATCAGTTCCGATCAAAAAGGCCTTACGTAAAGAAATTTTTAATCAGGCTATACATGTACATCAATACTACTACATGTACTTTGGCAACATATATATATATCAGTGATACATGTACACAGTAGAATTAGAAATAATTGTAGCAATTTAAGTTGTGACATGTTCATAAATCACATAAGGCAAACGTCCATGCTGTGATTGTTCAAATGAAAATGAAGGAGAGAAACTCAATAAGTTTATTCTTTCGTTTCAATCATTTTCCTAAGTATTGTATAATAACGTATTTATAAATGTAATCATATGTACTTCCGAAAATAAATATGTTTAAACTTAGATGAAGGTGATTATCATTATTGTTTCAAATGTAGATTATTTCATTATGAAAGAATCTACATTTGAAAATATAATGATAAGCATCATCATAATGATAGTTCGTATTATGCGGATTTAACACCTTCTTAATATTGATATGCTTTTATTTTGGAAAGATGAATTAACTAATGATGATTGCTGTTGTTCACCGATTTATAAGCCAATCAACACGAAAACATTTTGTGGTTGTATATTTGATGGAGAAGGGTCGTGTCTAATGTTCAAAGAACGTGTAGTCCGACCCAATTCAAGTCATGACTATGGAATAAAATATGTTTAAACTTTCTCGTTTGGACTGTCTCTGAGAAATGAGAAAAATCACTGGAGTCGTGCATGGATGCGTATAATATTCAAATTCCTTTATATTATCTACATTCTGAATTATTGTTATCGATTATATGAAAGTCTTTTACGGATTGTAGATCAGCAATTTCTATCACTGTGTTCGATTTAGGTCAAAACTATTTGTGGCGTCGAGTACTATGTATAGCATGTTCCAGTTTCACAAATATACAATTATAAAGACATCTGATGGCTGTTTAGTATAGGATTTAAACAATGCAAAAACCTCCTGTAGGAGCTTTCGGATTTTTTATGCTACAATAAACTGTCATCCTATATTTAGACTTTTTAATGGTTTTGTATTAAAAGGTCGCTTTAACTCTTTCATTGATATTGGGGCAAAAATGACAAATTGTAAACAGTTTAGATCCTGATCAGACGCCGCGTTGTTTGACATTCGTATCGACTTGTTCAGTCAAAACAGCTCTTAAGCTGACTCTGATAGAACTGGTTGCCGTCCCCGCGGACTCTATGCATATAGCAATAAATACAAGAAAGCAAAGGACATCACATAAACAAGCGGTGAAAATTGTATCCTGCCGTACAGACACTTATAAAAATTCTTTCATACCTAAAACTATCAGTGATTGGAACTCTTTACCAGAAAACATTATTGAAAGTGAAACCATTGAAACATTCAAATCAGCTCTCCAGAACCACTACCTATGCGACTAATTAACATCTTTGCGCACACACAATTCCTCGATAATTTTTGCTCATTAAGTGAGCTTCTTTCGAGTACCATACAGATACAGATACAGATACAGACACTCATATTGCAAACGGTATCTTGGCGCAAGAGGGTTAAAGCAGACCATTAAATAGGAAGTAAACTAGTAAATACCAGATTGCTGGTATTTTGCAATCAGATAAAATACTCTGATTTGTATCAGATCAATACAAACAAACTTATTAGCATGTAAATTCTCGAAGGGTTTTAGATTTCATCATCATTTTTTCTGATATAGCCTTTTTACTGCCAAGCATATTGTCAGCTTTAACCATTGCTACACTCTGCCTTAACCCTTTACCCCATAGAAGCGACTTTTAGCGTATTTAGTTTATTCCTCCGCTGAAGAAAATAGTTCCAATTTAATCAGTCATGATTATATAGTATAGGACAAATTTTCAATATTCTAACACATGGAAGCTTAAAGCAGGCTGAAAGTAAAGCAGAATGCGCCTTAGGGCGCATTCTGCTTTACTTTCAACCTGCTTTAATTAGTCACCTATTTTCAATACTAGAAATAGGCTATCAGGTAAAGGGTTAATCCATAAGCCCATAGTATGTTTATAGTTTTGAAGCCAAATGACAACTTAAACCAGGGTGGAAGTAAAGCAGAATGTGCCTTAAGGCACATTCTGCTTTACTTTCAACCTGATTTAAGCTACAATTAGCTACGATATAGTGATACATTGATCTGATAGCATTTTCCATCTAAACGTAAACACAAAGCAACACTTGTTAACAACTCATAGTGACATTTTTGTCAAATATTTTGACATAATGTTTTATCCAAGTGGAAACCGTTTTGAGCCTGGTCAGACTCCGTAAAACCCGGTGGCTGACAAGGCTCCAAACTGTTTGCAATGGTCATAAGACTTTAAAATGAAGGTGAAATAAACGTTATTTATATGATAGTTTTAGCAGTGCTCTATACCTACAACGGCCCTCCCAACAACGTCTCCGACTTTAGAACGACCTTTATCTCAGTTCCCTAAACAGGACGATTATGTCCAACCCATTCTCGGCTGCAATGTCGTCTGCTAAAAATTGTCCTCTTCTGTTTTTCTCAAAATTACATAATGGGACATTTTGACATAAAAACCTTAATGACGAGTGACAAACAGTTTAAATCCAGACCAGACGCCGCGTTACGCGGTGTTTGATGTGGATTTAATCTGTTTGCAAAGGTAAGCCGATTTCCCTTTCTTTAACGACTCCCTCCGAACAACGCACACATTTTTGTCTCCAAAAGGGTGTCGTTGAAAAGAGGGAGCAATGTAGTACGTTTGTGGATGGAATTGCAAAGTATCTTCTTGACAAACGACTTATTTGCTGTTTAACTGCCAACCTATTAGCAACGGACTTCCTTATTTTCATCACAAACGTTCTCGATGGGTATACATGCCGTCTTCTCCCGATGCGACCGTGCAAGTAAGATACATCTTGTCCTAGGTGCAAATCATAAATGTTTACGACACATTATTGGCATGCCAGTAAAAGGTGTCAAACTCAATACTTGAAACGTGTGAGTTGCTCAGTTTATTTCTCTCAAACAATATATTACGTTTGAGTTTTGTCTTTGAGACATCAATTCTGCTTAATTGAACCCTTCATAAATGTAAACACAGGGTAATGAGTGTAGGTCATCCTTGGAAACTCTATCAGTGACCTTAAGTGAAATTCTTTTTTACCAAGATTTATTTCAAGTAATGCGACACTTTATTCCGTGTCCAACCCGTTAAAAACTGGCAGGATACATGTGTACATAAAATCGTACATATGACCATTTTAACTCGATTCACTGCCATACTCTGAGTACAATCATTATGGATACTTGCAAACAGTTTGGAGCCTGGTCAGACGAGGTATTATGTGGCGTCTGGTCAAAATCCAAACTATTTGGCACTCATTGCGATTACCATTAACTTAAAGTTTAATATCAATAAATAAGAGCTGACGACCATTTTACAGCAAATGACGTCATGACATTGAAGAGGGTTAAGTATGCCAATGAATAAACTAATATCGATGAACCACTCAATATCTCATTAAACGTTATAAATGTAATTTGTTTGTACAAATTTCCGTAGGGAGATGCCATGATTACTACATGTACGAGCATATAGTTTTCCGGAGTCACCTCTACAATGAAGAGGGCGTTACTTTTTCCTTTTAAAACGCTTACAAAACGCAAACGCAAAGCACTAAAATGTTGCAAATTACATTTTTTAATTTCTTACGAATGATTTAACCTGTGTGCCAAATATTTTTTAGCCTGATCAGACGCCGGGTAACCCGGCGTCTGGTCTGACTCCAAACTGTCTTAATATACACGCTAACGCATTTGTTTGGAAATGATAACGGCTTCTCTACTATAAGCGTGTGTGGTTTGCCGAAGCCATATCTATTCAAACAGGGTCCTGAGTTATAAAACTTTCTCAACTTGTATATACATCAACTAAATGGATTATCACACAATTCTGATTGAGTATGAAACGTGTATTATTTGCACAAGATATGCAGAAAAGTTCCCGTTTGAAACAATTTTGGTGCAATCCAAATGTTTCAAAACAATTTTAGTTTGACTAAGAATGGCTTGTACATGTAACCTTAGGAACAAACGCAGTAAAGTTTTTAATCTTTTCAATGGCATGCTCCTGTTGTTTAATGTTTTATGACATGTGGTTAAACAAACAAGATCAATTGATGTCTCCCTCTGTCTGTGTTTAATTATGTATTACGGCAAAGTTAAGCCTTTTTTATGTCTTCAATCTTGCTAGACGGTTTTTCCAAACCTACAATGCAATTTAATTCAACAGAATCACTCCCATGTTGGCAAATAACAATATCCTATCATCTTGACTATACCTATATTTCAGACACCGATTTAACCCTTTCATGGTCAAATTATTCGGGAGATGTTTACCACTTCTACGCTTTAGTGTCGTCTGTTTCATTGTTTCTTTATAAGTCTCTGCAAACAACGTTCCAAAGTTAGATTTAAGGTTGCATGACTAAATAGATATCGATAAGAGTGTCAAACAGTTTGGGTCCTGATCAGGCGCCGCGTTACGGGGGCGTCTGATTAGAATCCAAACTATTTGTAAAATCGCCTTTTGGCGCCGTTGCAGTAAAATAGTTAAACATGACGAATTATACAGTGGAGAATCTGTTATTCTTTCCCAATAAACGCGTTTACGCTAAAACTATTATTTACAGTGCAAACAGTTTGGAGCCAGATCAGACGCCGGGTAACCCGGCGTCTGATCAGGCTCCACACTGTTTGCCACTAAGATAAACAAGAATTATCAGAATTGTCCAAAAGTTGTTCTTTTCTACGTTTTAGTGCTTTGCGTTTGCGTACGTTTGCGTTTAAACGGGAAAGAATAACAGATTCTCCACTATATATCGAGTTTTGACACAGCGAATTATGTAAATTTCGTGAATAGTAAGCAATTTGAACAGACGGATTTTTTTCTGATTTATATGCAAAATCATTAATCGTCTACCATGAATTGGATTGTTTGTGTACACAAGGCCATTCGTCTACAGTACTGAACCTTATTAAATGAAATTGATAATCGCAAGCGAATTGCCATCGAATTGCAAGCGAATTGCCATCGAATCGGGCGCTTCAAAAAACAAATCCTACGTTTGAATATTTTTACGCGAATTTTCCGAAGCGGTTGTGACAAAAATGGAATCGAAAAAATTAACGAAGACATATTTGCGAACATTTGTGAGATACACCATTCAAGAAAACTTACCCGAGGGTAAAATTAGTATTTTGAATCGCAAGCGAATTGCCGTCGAATTGCAAGCGAATTGCCATCGAATTGCAAGCGAATCGCAAAAATTGTTAATTTAATAAGGTTCAGTACTGTATCTAATAATGTGCTTACAGTTTAGGAGATATACATGTAAGTATTACCCGTTCAAAAGAAACAAACAGAATTTGCACTGCAATGACATGTAGAAAATGAAAACTATTTGTGATGTCGCACGAATATGTTTATCTTCGTGACAAATGGTTTGGAATGAAAATGGAATAAATTATATTTAGGAATAACAAACATTTTGGAGACCGATCACGCGCCGGGGAACCCGCACCTGATCAGGCTCCAAACTGTTTGCCTCTCAGATTAAAATAAATAATCAGAGTTGTCAACAAATAAATACGAAAGAAGACTCAAGCAGGAAACGCAACACAAACAATACACCCATCTCTAAACCAGAACACACACACATCCATACCATAACAAACACACACACACACACACACACACACACACACACACACACACACACACACACATTGTGTGTTGTTACATTTTTATTAATTTTGTATTTATGTTATTATTGTAGTTGTTATTTTGATCATGGAAGTGTTAAAAGACGCATTTTGGCTACATTTATTTGACCTGCGCAAATGTTTAGTTTTCACTTAAACGGTTAAACAATATTACTTTCTCCAGTGCACATAAATGCATATTCAACCAATCTATCCAATAGTGAAAACCTCGTTTGTATCGTAGCTGGGAATAGCAGTTGTCTTCTTTAACCTTGCCATCATGAGTTATTGGAAGCAGTCGTAAGCTGTTCTGCAAATTCTTTAACCGATTTATGCCTGGATATTGCACTGAAATACAGTGGAGAAACGTTATTCTTTCCCAATAAACGCGTTTATGCTCATACTATTAATTCCATTGCAAACAATTTGGAGCCTGATCAGACGCCGGGTAACCCGGCGTCTGATCAGGCTTCAAATTGTTTGTCACTCAGATTAACATGATAAGTCAGGGATTTCGAAAATGTGTCATTTTTTCGATTTTACGGATTTGCGTTTGCATTTCGTTTGCGTTTAAACGGGAAAGAATAACGTCTTCGCCACTGTATCACTATGTGCTTCCTGGAAGGTTTCATCATAGATATATACCAGAAGGACCGTTTAACCATATTACATTATTTCTCAATACAGCATATTATTTCATTAGAAATATCAGATAGTGCAGATCGTGAAGAGACACCGGAAATTGCGGCGTCTTATCAGGGTCTACACTGTTTGTACATTTCTTCTTTTGTGGGCGATAGTCATTGATCGTAGATTCATAGTAACAAAAACAACGAGTTTGATTTGATCTAAAAACGTTCTTGTTTATTGTATAATTTTATAATAATGTATTTGCTAAACGGATATTGCTCCGGATAATAAGGTTAAATTGGTAATACAGTGTTCCTTTCCTGCAACGGCCCTCCCTCTGGGGAGCGGGCATTATTTAATGTTGTAAAAACGTGTAGCCCAATCCCTTGCAAGTATTTTATAATGCTATAAAATGTTTAAACTAACGGCCCTCCGAACAACAAATCCCTCCTTAAAAAGACCCTTGTTGTAGTTCCCTAAATAGGACAATTATGGCCAACCTATTCACAACTGCAATATCGTCTGCTTTAAATTGTTGACGGTAACTGCTTTCAAATATGGCATTAATGCTAAAGCAAATATTTTCATTGCAATCCGTATAGACCAGATCAGACAATTAGTAACTCGGCGTCTGAGCGGGCTTTAAACTGTAAGCATCTCTAAATAACATGTCTACATTTTTAAAAGACGTATTTGGCTACATTTCCTTGAAATGTACAAATGTTAATTTTTACTTAAACGGTTAAACAAAATCGTATTATCCACTGCACATAAATGCATATTCAACCAATCTATCCCATAGGGAAACCTCGTTTGTATCGTTGCTGGGAATAGTGCCGTCGAGTTCTAGCATTTGTCTTCTTTAATCTTGCCATCATGAGTTATTGACTGCAGTCGTAAGCTGTTCTGCAAATTCTTTAACCGATTTATGCCTGGATATTGCACTGAACTATTACTATGTGTTTCCTTGAAGATTTCATAATAGATATATACTAGAAGGACAGTTTAAACATATTGCATTATTTGTCAATACAGCATATTATTTTATAAGAAATAGCAAACAGTACAGACCATGCCATCATCAGGCCAAGCGCTTATAGAGGGTTTGAGTTGAGCCTGGGTACGTTCTCAAGCGTTTGATTGATCAGATTTGAGCCTCGGCTCAAATCTGACCAATCAAAGCTTGAGAACGATTTCAGAGTCATCTTAAACGAGTTAAAAGCATTGGTCCAGGGTATTGACTGTTGGCAAATGTCTTTTTGTGGACTTTATTCACTCATGGTGGATGCAAATAAATGATAGGCAAGTATTAAGAACAACGAGCTTGATTCGATCTAGAAACGTTCTTGTCAATCGTATAATTTACTTGAAAAATTGATATTGCTCCGTATAATAAGATTCAATAGGCAATACAGTGCCCCCTTCCTACAACGGCCCTCCGAACAACGATTCCCTCCTTACATCGACCCTTGTTGCAGTTCCCTAAACAGGACACTTTTGACAAACCTATTCACGACTGCAATGTCGTCTGCTTAAAATTGTTGACGGTACTTGTTTTTTAATAAAGGCATAAGTGCTAAAGCTATTAGTTTCATTGCAATCCGTGTAGACCAGATCTGACAAACAGTGACCTTGCGTCTGAGCGGGATTTAAACTGTTAGCAACTCTTGATAACATATATAGTCTAAATTTTTTAAAAGACGTACATGTATTTTCTTACATTTGCCTGAAATGCGCAAATGTTTAATATTCGCTTATACGGTTTAAATAATATCATATTCTCTAGTGCACATAAATGCATATCCAACAAATCTATCCCATAGGGAACACCTCGTTTGTATCGTTGCTGGGAATAGTGCCGTCGAGTTCTAGCATTTGTCTTCTTTAATCTTGCCATCATGAGTTATTGACTGCAGTCGTAAGCTGTTCTGCAAAGTCTTTAACCGATTTATGCCTGGATATTGCACGGAAATATTACAGTGTGGTTCCTGGAAGATTTCATTATAGATATATACTAGAAGACCGTTTAAACACATTGCATTATTTGTCCATTCAGTATTTTAGTTCATAAAAAATAGCAATCCCTACTGACCTTTACCTCATCAAGCCCAGCGCTTCAAAGTGTTAGCATCTTTGGATAACATTACCCCTTTTCTCTCCACGGCGTCATGAATCACATTTGCAAACAGTTTTGATCCTGATCAGACGCCGCGTAACGCGGCGTCTGATCAGGATCAAAACTGTTTGCCACTTGTTTCAAAATTATGTCAGTTATACTGCAATAAATTTAACTTTGAAGCGATATTACAAACAACAATATTGAACTAGACGAAAATATGGCAGTGAAGGGGTTAACATCTCACGACGAATTTGACACTATAAAGGGGTTGAAGACGCATTTGGCTACATTTATTTGAAATGTGCAAATATTTAGTTTTCACTTAAACGGTTCAACAATATCATAATATCCAGTGCACATAAATGCATATTCAACCAATCTATCCCATAGGGAAACCTCGTTTGTATCGTTGCTGGGAATAGTGCCGTCGAGTTCTAGCATTTGTCTTCTTTAATCTTGCCATCATGAGTTATTGACTGCAGTCGTAAGCTGTTCTGCAAATTCGTTAACCGATTTTTGCCTGGATATTTCCCTGAAATATTACTGTGTGGTTCCTGGAAGATTTCATTATAGATATATACTAGAAGACCGTTTAAACACATTGCATTATTTGTCCATTCAGTATTTTAGTTCATAAAAAATAGCAATCCCTACTGACCTTTACCTCATCAAGCCCAGCGCTTCAAAGTGTTAGCATCTTTGGATAACATTACCCCTTTTCTCTCCACGGCGTCATGAAGCACATTTGCAAACAGTTTTGATCCTGATCAGACGCCGCGTAACGCGGCGTCTGATCAGGATCAAAACTGTTTGCCACCTGTTTCAAAATTATGTCAGTTATACTGCAATAAATTTAACTTTGAAGCGATATTACAAACAACAATATTGAACTAGACGAAAATATGGCAGTAAAGGGGTTAACATCTCACGACGAATATGACACTATAAAAGGGTTGAAGACGCATTTGGCTACATTTATTTGAAATGTGCAAATATTTAGTTTTCACTTAAACGGTTCAACAATATCATAATATCCAGTGCACATAAATGCATATCCAACAAATCTATCCCATAGGGAAACCTCGTTTGTATCGTTGCTGGGAATAGTGCCGTCGAGTTCTAGCATTTGTCTTCTTTAATCTTGCCATCATGAGTTATTGACTGCAGTCGTAAGCTGTTCTGCAAATTCGTTAACCGATTTTTGCCTGGATATTTCACTGAAATATTACTGTGTGTTTCCTGGAAGATTTCATTATAGATATATGCAAGAATGACCGTTTAAACAAATTGCATTTTTGTTTATACAGCATAGTATTTCATAAAAAAATAGCAATCAGTGAATACCTTGATGAGACGCGGCAATTATGGTCAACCTTTTCATGACTGCAATGTCGTCTGCTTAAAGTTGTCTTCTGCTGTTTTTCTCAAAGTTACATAATGGCTTTTTTACACTTAATGAACGAATGAGAAACGGCTTGGTTCCAGATCACACGCTGCGTTATCCGACGTCAAATCTGAATTCAAGCTGTTTGCAAATTTCCTCCCTATAACAACTTCCTCTCTACAACGACTCACTTGTTATCTCCCGTTGAGTATTGTTGTAGAGAGGAAGCGATTTACATTATGCTTTCCAGTTTAAACGAAAACCAAAGACAATTCAATAGAATGTAGAAAATTGCAAAGTTTCGAAAGTGTTAAACATTAGTTTTACTTGTAATAGCATGCCGTGATGATCCTGCTCAAAGACTGGGGTTTGATCCAATTTACTCACTGTCTGATCTGGTACAAAACTGTTTGCAATTGATAAACGACTTATAGCACGAACGTTTTTATTCAGTAAATGACATATTCTTATATGCCTGGCGTGGAACAAACGTGTTGGAGTTGTTGGTTTGTTTTGTCTCAATTGACCGTTTACTTTTTTCAAGTGATTTAATCGCAAGAAGATGCCAAAAAGTGACGAAATAGAACGACCTACTCCTTGAATTTCCCCAGGGAAAAGGATTTTCAGACAATTCGTGCTCGCAACCATTTGTCATATTTCCAGGTCATAAATATTCATAGTATATATCATATTTCTTATGTCCTTCCGTTTGAAATAGCTAGGCCGGTCTAATAGGAGAAACTGTTAGTTAAGATGACGACTATCGATTCCATGTTCACCGACAATACAGCGCTCCCTCTCTACAACGACCCTCCCAACAATGATTCCCTCCTTACAACGACCCTTGTCGCTCGTCCCCAAAAAAGACAATTATCTCTAACCATTTCACTGCTGCAGTAACGTCTGCTTAAAATTGTCGATTGCTGTTTTTCTAAATGTTGGATTAGTGACATTTTGACAGAAATAGCTTAATGACGAGTGAAAAACAGTTTGAATCCAGATCAAACGCCGCGTGACGCGGCGACTGATCTGGATTCAAGCTTTTTGCAAATGTCAGCCAATTTCCCTCTCTATAACAACTACCTCCGAACAACGCACATTGTTTGTGTCTCCCATGGGGTGTCGTTGTAGAGAGGGAACGCTGTAGTAATACCATACGTCACCTTGTAGCGTTTAGTCCAAATTACATTCGACAAAACATGTGGAAACTGAAAACCTCAGGGGCCCGTTTTATGAAACGTAGTACGACAAAGACTACCGTAAGTCAGATTCTAAATTTAACAATAAATATATATGTCTCTGTCTAATCTGGTCGTGTAACGTCTCTATGGAATCATCTTAAAAAGATAAGATGGAGAAAACAGAAGTTAGCTGTATTTTACAGTTTTGAATTACGACCGTTTTTGTCGTACGACTTTTCATAAAACGGACCACAGGACAATATAAACAGTATAACATGTAGGTCAGAACAGGATTTGCGAGTACAGATTTGTATCTTTGAATTCAACTATTTGAAAGTCGCTATATTTATAAGAGGCATAACCATTTCAGTGCCAGAGCCGCATACTGACATTTGCACACAAATTGGAACCCTTATAGCACAGCGCAGAGTCTGATCAAGATCTTAACTGTTTGACACTCGTATCAATATTTCCTTAGCAAAAACGCATTAAATATCAAATTGCAAAAGTGAAAGCACACGAAACATGTAAGCAGATACATGTATTACAGCGACTATGTTAGGCGGAGAGTAGCTGTGAAAGTGTTAAAATATTTTCTCTTGTAGCTTTAAGCACCAGAAGTTTGCAAAAATTTAAACATGTTGGGACAAGAAACATTTGCTCAACATGTTTATAAAACTATAAAATAATTTATAAAGAAAACACAGTGAGATGATTAGCAAAAGCCATGAAACGAAAGTTATGTATGAAGCTCCTAACATTATATAAAAGTTATTCTTCCATATAAACGCGATAAAAATGAAGCTATTTTTTCCATTAAAGGAGGTTTGGAGCCAGATCAGACGCCGGGTAAACGGCGTATGATCAATCTCGAAATTGTTTGCCTCTCAGATTATAATTATTTGTAAGCAATCTAAAAACGTCGTCATTTTCTATATTTTGGTGAATTGCGTTTGCGTTTCGTTTGCGTTTAAACGGGGGAAGATAACTTTGTCTCCACTGTTCTATTGTGGCAAGTCCCACAACAATATTGGCGATATGTGTTAATTTACAATCCATTAAGAGATACTGATTCTGAAAGAGAAAACACTTATCACATGTAACATAATTATACAGTGGAGAAACGTTGATTCTTTCCCGTTAAAACGCATACGAAACGCAAACGCATTTTACCAAATGTGGAAAATGACATTTGTTTGACTATTTTGATTATGCATTTGATTGTGCCATATGTTAGCAGTGCTCAATATTGTAGACAATATGGCTCAGTGATCAGGGGAGTAAATGTACAGTCGGCTGAGCTGTCATTCGGACTGAAAATCGACCATAACTTGGTATATTACTTTTTATCATTTTAATCTGAATTGCAAACTGTTTGTAGCCTGATCGGATTACGGGTTATTCGGCATCTGACTTGGCTCCAATTTATTTGAAATAAACAAAATTGTTTAAGCGTAAAAAAAGTTTATTAGGAAAAAATAACATTTTTACACAGTAAATGAAAGCTGTAATATACATGTGTTCTAGACCCTCTCCCAATTATATCTGGAGTCTAAACGTTAATTAAGTTTCTGTTAGGTGTGAATTTTCCATATTCATGAATATGCTCATTAGTGTAAAGCATGCGTTTAATTATTTAAGTCAATTTAGTAGGTCCCTAGTTCCAACACATTTGTTTACAACAAGACGTTAATTACTCAATGTTGTATGTTTTAAATTAAAACTGTCTTTGGTCATAACATAAATTATACAGACAAAATTCAGTATCTCCAACCTCGCTTCGGTCGAAACTACTTGTATTTGTCTAGTATACAGGAAAACCTCTCTATTACGACCACCTTAAAGAAGGCTGATTGATTGTATAAATACAGGTTATAGCTTAAAGGAAGGTGGCAGTAAAACAGATATGTTCGGATTTCATAGAGTTCGAGATATTAAAGTTCAACATTTTTTTTGATGCGGTAACGTCTTTAAAAACAAAACACAAAGGATTTAGCAATGATTGTTTATAAATACATGGGAGAACAAATTATTCTTTCCCGTATAAAACACAAACGCAAATCGCTTAAATGGAGGAAACTACCATTTTTTACATTTCTAATTATTGTTTGTTTTCCTGAGTGGCAAACAGTTTTGAGCCTGTCAGACGTTGGATTACCCGGCGTCTGATTTGGCTCCAAACTGTTTGCAATGGAAATAATAGTTTTACCGCAAAAGCGTTTATTGGGAAAGAATAACGTTTTCTCCACTGTACCAGACTGGCATGGGGTAATGCAAAAATGCAATTGTAATGCTCTGTAATTCATTCCTGTTTCCAATGTAATTGATTGTAATGTGTAATGCAAGGATTTTTACACTACAAGTAATTGTAATTAAATGCATTACAGTGCTCAAAAGGCAAGTATTTATAAGCATTACATTGCATTACATGGCATTACTTTTGTAACAAAATGTCAGATGTCAGAAAACACAGTACTAGATTATTTTGTATTAATTGGTTGAAGACTGCATGGTACTACATGTACCAGATACAGATAAGTTTGGCAAATGCAGTGATAAGGTTAAACGCCTAAATTGCAAACTATACTACACATACGACGTAAAATGCATTCTACATACATTGTAGTTCGGGTCCTGACCAGAAGCCGCATCTGTTCTGTTCTGTTAAGGCGGTGGTTTCCATACAGGATCCAAACTGTCTGACAGACATAAATGCTTTTCAATTTTACCTGCCGGGGATACCTCAGCAGTTGCATTAGACGATATGTATGTTTGCAAGAAGATGGTATTAGGACAGTGAATCTGTAAGACTGGTTATATGGTATAGTATTGAATAATGCAATGGTGTTATTTTTTCCCCGCCACAGCCTGTTTTTAGTTTTGGGAAAAAGTAAACACTGAAAGCAGGTTGAAAGTAAAGCAGAATGCGCCAGAGGGCGCATTCTGCTTTACTTTCAGCTGGTTTATGCTACCATCTATCTGAATATAGAATATATTTCTGTTGGAACATGTTTATGATTATATAAATTGGAACTATTTTCTTTCGTGGAGGAATGAATCAAATCTGCTAAAAGCCGATTCTATCAGGGAAAGAGTTAAACGAATCTAAATGCAAACGACACGCAGTTAAAATCTGAAGGTGGTAATTCAATTTAAAGTTTGACGACAGAAATATACTTTTAATCAAGTGAACATGTTCACCTTATTACTATGATGAAAACCGGTATATCTATAATCCCCAAATATTGTAGATCCTTATCAGGGGGGTTTATTTTTTATCCTGCTGATCAGGGTCTTCCCTGTTGGTTTAGTTTATAATTTTCTGAAACAGTCTCTGAAAACAACCTTAAAGTCAACAAAAGTCGGTTATCTCTTCAAAGAAGAATAGTCACTATAAGACAATCAGAATAAAATGGTTTGACACTTCACTCTCAATGACGCCTTTAACAACGTTTGCAAACACTTTGGGTCCTGATTAGACGCCACGTAACGCGGCGTCTTATCAGGACCCAAACTGTTTGACACTCTTATCGATATATTTTAAGTCATTTAACAATATATATTACTTTGGAACGTTTCTTGCAGACAACAATACTGAAGCAGACTACAATAAAGCGGTGTGAAGGGATGAAACTCTCCCGAATAATTTGATCATGAAAAGGTTAATGTTGCTAGATATCTATTCTTAATGAATTAAAATGAGACAACTTAACTCACCCTCGGGGAAATTAAACTATGAGAATGATTAGTTTTTACGGTCTACGGCTAGTTGACACATGTCGATGCCAGACCCGGGGTTTTGACAGGTTGTATCTAATCATGTATTATATTAATATGATATAAACCAACATTACTTTAATTACATTAATTTGTTAAGTTGTCATCAATTTTTATTTTCGCAAATTAAGAACAGGTACAAAATAATTTTCTTTTAAATTAAAATAATGGATGTAGGTGACAATTAGATTGGATCTTATTGCGTTACGTAATTAAGTCTTACGTTCAATGGTAAATCAATACTTCTAAATAGTTTTATATCTGAAAACAAATCTCCCTTAACACATTGAACCCTAGCGACGAGTATACTCGTCATTAACATACATCGGAGAAAAGGTTATTCTTTAATGCGTTTTCGTTCCGTTTGCGTTTAAACGGAAAAGAATAATGTTTTCTCCACTGAAGTAAAAAAGTAAACTGGATTTCACTAGAATGAGTAAAAATAGGCTGTCTCTGTGAAAATTGTTTTTGTTTTAAACTCGGCAACTGGTGAATCATATGCTTGAATTGATACACATACTTGATAAAAAAGATAACTTTCAAGACACTGTCATATGCTATACAAGCATTATATTGGCGTTTTATTGCGTTTAAATGCGGTCAAATAGTGTTTAAATAATTAATGTTTTGCGAGTAAAGAAAAGTACTCGTTCATAGATGAAATATGTCAACATGTTCTGTTATTCAAGTATATATTAATAAAAATACTTTATCATATGCCAAACTATGCTTTCTGCTAAACTTTCAGTCTGCTATGAGAATCAATATTGTCAGAATGCATTAAACGTTCGCTTTATCTGGAAACGGTAGAATATGAAAATGCATGTTATGAGGAAAAGTAGGGGCGTCAAAAGGCTACCCAATTGGGACATGGTTAACAACATCAAACCATGTAAATCATTTAGTCTCAGAATGCTACGCAAAACTATCATCGATTAGCTTGCATTCTATTGAAGCAGTATTTAAGAAACTTAATGCAATGAATCCAATGACGCTGTTGCATGTCCGTTTAAAAGTTGTTTAACATATTTTTAACTAACTCGTTTGAAACCGAAAATGTGAAAACCCGTATGTAAAAGCGCTATTGTTTTATCTGTCTCCTTTTACTTATCAAATGTCTTGCTAATTATATACACTTGTTACGCCTTAAATCCATTAAATAAAAAACTACTTTAGACATGTACATGTATAATTATGATTATACACTGTAAGAATTGTTTCCTATTATGAAATGAATTTAATTTTCTTGGCGTTTAAGTGAAAGAAAACCACAACAAATGATCGGCACGTTTGCTGATCATATTCTGTCATTAACATGTATTTCGCTTATACACTGGAAATAAATTCAGTTCATTCCTTATATTTACATTATATTTGCTGTAATTTCTAATATTAAATGAGCATTTTATTAGTACGCATGTATGTTTAATCTATATTAGAGGTTGTTAACACGAATAGTGTGTACCCAATGCGAAACAACCATAATTGCATTACTGAACTAACGCTACAAAATGATTCGTGGAGAGTAGATCCATTTAAGCGTTACGCGGCGTCTGATCAGGATCCATACTCTTGGCAAACGCGCTTTATGACGTCATTTTATAGTGACAGGATAAATCAAAACTAAAATATTTACGATTTATAACGGTAGTTCGCTTCAAACATGTCGTTTTACAAGACTTAGTATTCATCTGCCCGTTGAAGTTTCTCACCAGATCACAATTCCATCGGTTGTTTGTTTTTATCCGTTTATGACATACATTCAGGTTATTATAATGACCATCGCAAAGTGCAATTAAACTGTTACTACAGTGGAGAAACGTTATCCTTTCCCAATAAACGCGTTTACGCTAAAGCTATTATTCCCATTGCAGACAGTTTGGAGCCAGATCAGACGCCGGGTAACCCGGCGTCCGATCAGACTCCAAACTGTTTGCCACCCAGACAATAAATATCATGAGAAATGTAAGAACAATGTTATTTTCTACTTTTGATTGTCATGCGTTAGCGTTTGGTTTGCGTATAAACAGGAAATAATAGCGTTTTCTCCACTGTAACCGTCACAAAATGCAATTAAACTGTTTCTATACTCGTAACAGTGTGATAACAATCATTTTTCACTGCATTAAACAATTCACATGATTGATCTAAACAATTAATATCATGTATCAATATTTTTATACAGTCGAAACTCGATATCTCAAACTCGATTTAATCGAACTTACCTTCATTTCAAAATTAAACTTGGCTAAGGGTACATTCGATATAAGTGATTTCGAGTTCTTGGAAATCGTCTGTAGACTATTTGGGTAAGAACGACCTATCAAGGTTCGACTGCAGAATAGTTCATTAGCAAAGAATAGCTTGTACTGGTAACTCGGTGTTTGTAAAGCATACTTCAGTAATTGTTCTACACATATAGACGGGTAGTGAGCTATATGAGCGTTTATGATTTTGTTTCATTTGAAACAAATGTTAACCGTTTCATGATCAAATTTATCGAGATATTTGTTTATCCCTTCATCGCCATAGTGTCGTCTACTTCAATAGTGGTGTCTGCAATATCGTTTCATAGTGAGATCTAAGGAAGTAATGACGTAATTTCAAAACATGTGGCAAATAGTTTTGATCCTGATCAGACGCCGTGTTCAGGATCAAAACTGTTTACAAATGCTCTTTATGACGTCATTGGGAGTGAAAGGGTTAATGGAGTAATATCGTTAGCCTTGACACTTGTCGTTTCGCAATTATATGTCGCTCATAGATACATTTGTATTTGGCATTAGACTGAAGAAAATATTGAATACGAGTGTCAAAACTTTGAACCTAGATCAGACACTAATCTTCTTGCCTCGTGATCAGGATCCAAACTCTTTGCAAATGGCAGGGATATCGTCATTAGCAAGGAAATGGCTAAATCTGATAACGACTTATAAAAGTACAGAGTGGAAATGATATATTGATTATCAACAATTTATTTTAATTGAGAATAGAGTAGATGCCATCTGGAACGAATGTTCACAAAAACACCACTATCAATCAACAATACATTTATTTAATCCAATAGTGCCCACAATCCCATATATATGACATAGACACACAGTGTAGACTCTGATTATGCGGCGTCTGATCAGAACTTTCAGTTTCAATATAAAACAAAATGAAAATGAATTTTTTTGACCAGGCATCCCTTTGATAAAAAATGGAGAAATCCAATATATAAACCTGGATGAATCCACTGGGTATAAATGGGTTAACCCATGCACTGCAATGACGTCACCTTCTTTTACCCTTTCAGTCTCCAGCTTAAAAGCGCGTTTGCAAATAGCTTGGATCCTGAACAGACGCCGCATAACGCGGCGTCTGATCAGGATCCAAACTGTTTGACACTCGTTTTGAAATTTCCACAGTCATGCTGTCTTATTTTGTAATTTTGAAACGACAAAGCAGACAGCAAAATTGAAGCAGACGACATTAAAACGGTGAAGGGGCAAACATTTCACGAATACTTTGGCAGTGATAGGATTAAACAATTATCGATAAAGGCTGTACAGTTGTGACGACGAACAGGTTTTAAAGAGACAACATGGCGATGAATTAGACAAAATATACTTTATACTAAATTGACATATTTTCCTTAATTTAAGAAGAGCTTCAGATGCAGATTTTACATACTAGTACCAAACAACAAGGATATGAGTGTCAAAAATCTTGTCATATCATGTCTGCTGTTTATATAGGACAAGTATACTATTTACGTATACACCGTTGCTAAATGACGAAAATATGTGTTACCAATGGTAAGTGGGTTAAGTTAGTATCAAATGTACTATGAAACTAGAGCAATATCCGTTGCACGTGTGTGCGCCACCGTATCTTGGAAACTATCAGTGTACATCAAATTAATCATAGTCATCCAGCAGGATTGAAAAACCTGCAACCTCTCTATTACTACAAGTAAAACGTTATCGAAGGCTTTTGACGACACAATAGACAGGTGACCGCTTAAGGCAATGTGGCAGTAAAACAGAAAGATCCTATAGGACCTTTCTGTTTTACTGTCACCTTGCCATAAGCAGTCATTAGTCGTAAACTTCTAATTATATACATATTTAAGCGGTCGTAAAAGAGCGTTTTTATTCTTGTTTATCAGACAGTGAAGATCAATTTGTCTACCAGCAACATGTACAAGTAACTTCTAAATACAGGGAACCTTAAATTCTAAAGTTCTTTGAAAACCGTATATGTAAAATAAAACAAATATATGTATCCAAAATAGATAATGTCCTGCCTACTTATAAACAGTTCAGTGATACAGTATATATATGCCTTTGTGCCATACTTTCTATTGTAAGTAGAGAATCGGCTATTTTCCCCTTAAACGAAACTAAACGCAAACACTGTGCAAGGAGAAAACAATGACTTTTTGTTTAGTATGTGTATAACAGTTTCGAACCTGATCAGGCACCTGGTTACCCAGCGTCCGATCTGGTTCAAAACTGTTTGTAATGGACAGAAAAACGTGGAGTTTTGTTCAGATGAACGACTATTAATGCCTTCTCAATAGAAACACCAGACAGGTGGCTTTGTAGTTTAAAGACAGCTTGGCTCATTGGGGCTCTTTGATTTACTGTTTCCTTGTCTTCAATGTCCACCATTGTCATTTTACATTTTTGGTAACACACCTTTAAATAGTATCAAATTTCTGAGAATCGAGCATCATGGTGTTTTATCTTCGTTCTGTCTTGTTTCTGTACTGTTTACTGGTCTGCAAATTATTCCCCTTCGAAACCGAAACATCGCAACTTTTATTTTGTCATCTCTGAATGAATTTCAGAAACACAAAGCCATAAGAATGTCCAAAAACTAGCCTTATAACAAAGTATGTCTGCTTCTATTAAATACAGCACTCCTTCTCTACAACGACACCCAAAGGTAGACAAAACGCTTGAGCGTTGTTTGGAGGGAGTCGATATACATGTAGGGAGGGGAGGGGAATTGGCTTACAATTGCAAACAGTTTTGATCCAGTTTACATTGAATTGCAGACCATTTCCTGTCGTTTATTTTGCTTAAACGTCCAAATATTCAGTTTATTTCTTAAATATATGTGTCCACTGACTTCGCCCTATTTCGTGACGTCGCATGTTTTTGTGTATTATTTCATCATCTAGGTTCTACGTGGAAACCGTCTGATGATTTGTGAATAGATGACTTTGCCGTGCACTCGAACAATTATTTGCCAAAATGGGCTTTAAACATGTTTTAAGGCTAAACCTTTGTTGTAATGCATGTGTAATAATGGCCTGTTTCAGTATAACCGTTTACATGCCCCACCAACACAAACATCCAATAAAATGAATATTTTAACAGTAAACATGAACGGCGCTATGGCCCTATTATAAGGTTTATATATTATGACCATGTGACATAGCTTTTGATTAAAAAGCCAGACAAAAACATATTGGGTTCCAAAATATATTAATTGATGGGTAGAAACCGAAAGAAATAATAAATATTATGATAATTTATCTTTCACAATATGTACACTGTAAACATAACGTTGTGTATAATTATTTGTGTTTGATAAAATATGTAAGTAAAACCATTTGTTTAAATTTATTACCAGAAACTTAAAAAGTTTCAAAATACGATATGAATGTTATATAATTATAATGGCTACAATTTTTTTTTATTTTGATTGTGTCGCACAGCCTTTTAGTTCACTACTGGGGAAATGCTACATTTTTGTTTTAAGGGTTTAATTACATGTAACTAAACTCATCAAATTCCATTAGCAAAATTAAAAAGTGTACAAGAAACTATTGATATAATATATTTGGCCTTTTGTACTGAGACTATTGTGCAAAATAAGTACGTAGGTCAAACGTAATGTGACACGTCATATGACAGCCATTTTAATTACTGACCTTTGAATTCCCTTAATATGTTTGCGAGCAATTTAGTGAAATGCTCTACATCTATACTTAAACGAATTGAAGTGGGATTATTCTTTAAAGGTAAATAAACTTTAATTAGGTTACTCGAGGATATATTTAATTTGAGACACATTTTACATTTAGTGTTTATTGCAATGATGATGAGATTTTTTTAATGTGTAGGTAACCAATTGATGCTCTTGGGCTTCACACGTGTCGACCTTTCTTTGAAATTGTTTGAAACACATACGATTTAGTTCAAGTCAAAATGTCTCAATGGACCTGACAATTTCGAAATGAGTATTAAATTAATAGGATTCTGCTTATAGTAAGTTACTCGGCGCTTAGTCTACTTCCAAAACTAGACTACGAATATATCTTAAACCAATAATATTACAGATACAACGGACAAAGCGTTACTTGTTTACACTAAGAGCACAGTGTAATGCAATTACATTTAGAAAATGACGTTGTTTTAAGAAATATACACTTATTGGTAATCTGAATAGCAACTAGTCTTAAGCCTGGTCAGACACAGGGTTAGCCAGAATCTTGTCAGACTCAAAACCAGTTGTAATGACAAAGAGTAATGGTACTTCCTACTGTAACAAAGAACGCGATTTTAGTGTTTGTTAACTCATTGAACCATAGTAAGTAGTGACACATATATGCGTCCTTTACCAGATGGGTACCTGTGAATAATACATTTGTCTTATGCAAACATTGAAATCCCTGATAAGAGGGCTCCTGCAAGAGCCATCTAATCAGGGACATCACTGTTTGGCATTTTGCTGTTTAGCATTATGCATGAATAACCCGTTGAGCTAAATATAACAGGTTTCAGTTGCTTTTTACGCAGCAGTACATTTGTCATAAAAAATACGCAACAAAATATAAATGTACTTCATAATATCAACATTCGCGGTACTTTTTCTATGTTAAATGTACTGCTTCGTTCTACGCAACTGAAACCTTGTATATCTTGCTGTTAAAAGACAATGCATACATGCTGATGACAATAATGCAGCAGGCCATATTAAAGGATCTAAAACGCACACAGATTCTGCGATAATGAATTGAGTAATTATCTTTCACTTTCCAGATTTATTATCGTTTGCTTGTGAATAAATTGTTTGGCACGATTTAATTACAATTGCATTAGCATTCGAGTATATTGAATTCAGATCTGCAAATGTGTGATATGCTTGTTATTTTTCCTCTCAAACAGAAATATTGGAAATTCTTTGAATACAGGAATAGCTCTCTATAACGACCACTGAATCAAATATTTCGTCTTGCTTTCATACAATCATTTATCCTTATTTTGGTAGTCGTAAAAGAGAGGTTTTATTGCCGTTTGTCGTATTGCAGCAAAAGTGTCAAAGGTATTCTATTTCAAATTAAGACCTAAATTATTTAACAGAGTCGAGCAGTTTTGTTCCTTGCTATATTTGGAACTACAGTAAATGAAACATTATTATGACGTCATCAGTGACGTCATTCAGTAGAGAAACGCAAACGAAACGCAAACCCATTGCAATAAAACGTGAAAATTTACAGCTTGTTGAAACATCTGAATATTTATTTTAATCTGAGAGACAAACAGTTTGGAGCCAGATCAGACGCAGGATGACCCGGCGTCTAATCTGGCTCCAAACTGTTTGCATTGTAAAAATAGATATAGCATAAACGCGTTTATTGGGAAAGAACCACGTATTCGCCACTGTACCTTATTGGTGTTTTCAAATCAAATTGTATTTAGCAGGCAAACAGTCGACTGTTAAAATACGGAAATAATTACAAAATCTGTGTTTATTTCTATTATTCATGAAACAGGTTATAAATTTTCCCTGTTAACACATTTGTGCCCAGTGGATTTCTCCATGCTTATTTATTTGATTATTCCATTTTTATCTAAGGAGTACATGGTCTTGATCTTTATTTAAGTGCTGCTTTATATTGGAATTCCCGTCAGCAAGCAATGTAGACTCTGATCAGATGCCGCATTAAACGTCGTCTGATGATCAGAGTCTACACGGTTTGCCGAGTTTTCCATATATGAGATCGTGTGCACAAGTAGTTAATTATTTGGTTAAATATTCAACTCATTATCCCCTGAGACTTCCAATGGAAAAAATCAGTTTACAATAAAGGCTGGTCCGTATTAGACTATTTATTGTAGTTCTTGATAACATATTACAAAATGACAAACAGTCAAGTCCCTGATAAGAGGGCTCCTGCAGGAGCCCTCTAATCAGGAACTTCATTGTTCGCGTTAGAGAAGTGTAGTCTTCACATTTACACTTTTGATAGAAGATGCATGTATGCGTCACGAGGGTTCAATGAGCTGTGAGAGAATTTGTAATAACATTAGCAACAAATTTGGCTCTAACAGTTGAAAACATTTATAGCGAGTCATTGAAACAGATAACTAGCTGTTCGGTACAGTGGAAAATACTCATAAATTTCTCGTTTAAACATCAACAAAACGCACTCGCAATGCAATAAAACTGATTTTTTGAGCCTGGTCAGACGTCGGGCTACCCGGCGTCTGATGAGGCTCCAAATTGTATGCGAAAGACGAAATAACTTTAGCGTTCATTGTGGAACATTTTCAGATAATGTGTTAAAGGCTAATAAATAAGTAAAAACAATATTGACGCTGTTATTCTATTGAATCCGTATCAGTGTGCCCGCGGTCCTATTTATAGGAAGTATGCAAACAGTGTAGTCCTAAGTATTTTTACAGCTAAAGCTTAAATGCGAACAACCTTGTCTACACTATTTGCTCATAAGAATTTCAATATCAAACAAACTGAAATATAATTTTAGACCATGTTACCCTTAGATAAATAGAATACTAGTCCAATATAGAAGCATAGAAGAATCCAATGGGTACAAAGGGGATAACCAAATGATGTTTCTGCTCTTACATGTGTCGCCCAAAGCAGTTTTCACATCTGTTCTATCAATCATACCTAAAAGAAAACAATACACCAGCGTGTCAAATAATTTGGATCCTTAACCCTTTACCAAATAACCCGTTTATGACATTAAATACAAATGACCACTTAAAGCAGGTTGAAAGTAAAGCAGAATGTGCCTTAAGGCACATTCTGCTTTACTTTCAGCCGGCTTTAAACAACCGTCTGCTAGGCTACATAACAATATTTGTTATGGTTATTGTTCATGAGGGTATAAACTGGAACTATTTTCTTCAGCGGAGGAATAAATTAAATACGCTAGAAGTCGCTTCTATGAGGTAAAGGGTTAAGAGTTGCCTGGTGAAACGGATCCTATTCAATTACTCGGTAATCGAGCAGACTCTCGACTGTTAAATAGTTAAAGATGACTGCATTTTAGCATTGTTTGAGGCTCATTTCATTCTCTTTATTCGCACCAAGGTTGAATTTATAGTAACCATAAACAATTAAGATGATAGATGGTGTCAGAAAGGTCGACACTCTAGTGAGCCCAATTTAAACTTTCGTGATCATATTTATCATGCGGTTTTTACCGGTTCACCGTTTCAATGTCGTCTGCTTCGATATCGTTTTAATGTTAAAATTAAGGCAGTATGACTGAAGAAGGTTAAAAAGGAATGATAAATTTAAGACTGTATGACTAAAGCATTTTCAGAAAGAATGTCAAACAGTTTACAAACGCGCTTTTTGGCTTCATTGAAAGTGAAAGAGTTAAGAAAAATGCAGATAAAGCAACCTTATACCGAGAGTGTTGTAGGAGACAAATTATGAACACAACGATTAAAATGGATCTTTTTTTTGGGAACAGTTCCTGATGATATAAACACAATGAAAATGTTAAAATAGAACATAACAAGTTCTTTGAAACGGTATAACCAATTTCATATACATTGGAAAAACTTTTCTATACACAATTAGATCAGTCTTGCATTGATAATCGTGTTAAACAATTTAATTAGTACAAAATATATTAGCAATACAAATAAACTTATATAAATGGAAACTTGAAAAACTTTAAGGATGTAAACATGGTTCTGAACCTAATAGGATTTTGTCTTTACAAAGGTTATTATATAGGTGACAAAAGAAGAAATCCATACAATATAGAAAACTGATTTGTTAAGGAATTTAATTTCATGTATTCCTATATGATGTCAAATCAAAGATTGTCAATATTCTTAGTCAAATTCAATAAGCATTTGACTTACAATATGAAATGAAAAACCTTATTGTATTGACAATGTGTTATTTAGTTTGTATTTTTAAGACTGTATATACTTTTTGAAAATTGATAATAAAAGAAGTTGAAAATCTAACCAAAACAAAAACAATGAACCCGAAAAATAAAAAAAAATAACCAATTTCATTTACAGCACTCCCTCCTTACAATGGCCTTCCGAACAACGATTCCCTCCTTATAACAATGCTTGCCACTGTTCCAAAAAACAAGATTAGACACGTGTGTCTAACGTTTTCTCTGTTGTAATGCCGGTACTAAACATGTTGTTTGTTGCTTTTTCTCAAAGTGACGCATTGTAGAGTTTGAAAGAGGAAACATATATTAGACGAATGACAAACCGTTTAAATCCAGATTAGACGCCGTGTGAAGCGGCGTCTGATCTGGGTTAAAAAACATTTTAAACCTAAGCCTCGTGAGTTGCAGCATTGCACGGGTATTTACTTTCCCTCCCTTTAACAACGCGCTCCAAACAACAAACAAGTGTGTCTCCCGTTTGTCGCTATTGTGGAGAGTGAGCACTTGTTATACACTGTCCCAGTTCTCTTCGAAGGTAAAATTATATTGTTATCTTCAACAATCTTCGACTGCAACAGTTCTAAAACTAGAATTTTAAAAATATTCATTTCAAAATACGGTCAAAGTGTCAAACAGCCTGGATCCTGGTTTTATGATATGCCTTCGAATGATATCGAGCGTTTCCGCGTGTATCTGCAGAGTAAAATACAAGAGTCTGTATCAACCACCTTGTATCAGCCACTTTTTATTTTACTCGGACGTCGCTTTCGATTTAACGTGACGTCATTTACGTACATGTACGAGTGCCGCGTTATTCTTTGTGGCATACAAAACTTCTCGTTCTGCTTCAAATAACTAGATCTAATCAATTTTGGATGTAAAATGATTTAAACAACTATTTAGTTGTTTCTGGTTTGTATTCAAGGCATATAATAAACACATTACCAGTTGGCAGTGCGCAACAGAGTGTTGCATTTAGCTCGAGACGTTTTTGGCGGAAACAACCGATCAGACTCGCGCCAAGGCGCACGTCAGATCGGCTATTTCCGCCAAAAACGTCTCGAGCTTATCTACATTTGAGATGACGCTTTTCGTCCCCGTTTAACCGCAAACGAAACGCAAATGCGATCCGGTGTCTGATCGTGCTCAAACTATTTATAATGACATGAATAAATATAGCGTAAACGCGTTTATTATGAAAGAATAATGTTTTAACCACTGTAATGCTGTGTAACGCTACGTCTCATCTGGATCTTAACTGTTTGAAAAGGCAGTCATAATTTCACAGTGAATGTGCAGAGAGTTCAATAAATTAGAGGCGAAGTCACATATGAACTTCACGGCGTATTTGTCAATTACATAACCTTGATTCACCCCGCTGCGTCTGTGGGGACTTTATGCCTTTAGCTATTATTTTGTTTGAAATATATGTATACGCCAGAGATACAAAATGACATGAGGACATCCAAGGCGCCCCTGTTTTGAGAAACACAGCCGCATTTTATCCTTGAGCAATATAGTAACGATACTTAACCTTCAATCGGTTGTGCAATATCCATTTCTGCACAATTTAAGCCGGTTTTATTCCTCAAAGTTATATCTAAGGCATTAGGACTAAAGAAATATGGATATCATTGTCGAACATTTTGAGTCCCTCTCAAACAACGATTGGTGGATATATATTCTTACAGAAGAACTGTTTTACCTGTATTTGTGTGACGTTGGCTAGCAGTTAGTTAGTGGTGGTTTGATATTCAATAACCAGCAGGCAGTTGGTTATTCAACTAGTTATTTGACCGAAACGGCAAATAACCAGCTGGTAGTTGATAATTCAGCTGGATATTCGTTAACATCAGAAATCAAACTGCGATTTGTCAGCTGGCAGTTGGTTATTCAACAGGATATTCGGTCAGATAAAAATAAAATCGGCGAATAACAAACTATCAGGTGGTAATTCAGCAGGTTATTCGGTCAGATAAAAATAAAATTGTCGGATGGCAGGCAGTTGATTACATGACAACGTCGAATCAATTTCTTCCATTTCAGAAAGTTGAGAGCAACATAACATCTATATATCTATCTTAGACGCATTTTGCTGGTGACATAAGATTAAATCGTCAGCTTTATCACACTTTTGGACATTTTCTACATTGAATTGCAATGCGTTTACGTTAAGTTTGCGTTGACACGGGGAAGAAAGATGTCTTCTTTACTGTTTTAAGACAGTCTCACTTCTTCATGGCCTAACGTCCGTGTTAATTTGAACATACGATAATTCGATCATTTTAGTATGTGGGAGTTTTATGTATTTTCCTGTATTGTGCCATTTTCCAAACGTGGTCTTCTAAACAAATTTTGAAAACAAAACTGACACGTAACTGTTACTTTGTCAACGTTAATGAATTTCAAATAAACGAAACCATAAAATCCTTTGAAACTAGCCTTGTTGTCTTAACCCTTAGCCTGCCACTCACGACTATAGCTCCATATGCAAACAGCTTGGATCCGGATGAGACGCCGAGTAACTCGGCGTCTCATCCTGATCCAAGCTGTTTGACACTCTCGGACAACATTTTCAGCAATTTTGAGCAACTTTGAAGCACTTTGAAACTTGAAGCAGACGAGAAATATAGCAGACGACAATTTATTTGGCGAGCTAAGGGTTAAACTGTTTATAAGATGTGACTGGTATGTCCGCTGTTATTCAATAACGTTAAACATGTGACATTTACGAGGCTCATGGGAAGACATTTGTTGTGTCCACTTACGAAACGTCCCCTTTTTTTTTTTAATCCTATAACGTTCTCTCCATCAAAATAAACACATGTAGGGGAGGACATATGGATTTCTTTTTCTTTATACTTGATTGAAGATTTTTTGGGGTAGGTTAAATTAACGTTCTGTATTACAGGATAATGTTTATACCTGTACATGTACTTACGTTTGACGTCAATGGAAGGGCCTTTACAAATGTTAGTATAACTTGTGACCAAACCTTTTTGCAATATCTTATAATCTATTGATAGTTTGTATACATATATATGTTGTAGAAACTGTGTACATGTATATCGATAAATGTATATCCGAAACATTTTGTATTTGCAATAAGATATGATTAACAAAAGAAATATTCTATGGTGTTCTAGCGTTGTTAAACGGTATTGTACAACGGTTGGGAGTTGTGATGTGCAAAAATTGACCACAAATGCCGAGGGCCAATTTTAATGTTGCCGTCACAAAGTGCATGGATCTCAATTTATCTAAAATACTTCGAATGTGCTATTTTGCCATGCAAAAAAAGATGCCCTTGATGGTTTGCATTATGTTACCTGTATTTTAAGTATGGTGACAGTTTCAAAAGCAAAGACAGATAGAACCCTGCTAAATCTTAAACTATTATCTAGTTTTAGTCTTTTTTAAAAAGCCGGACTATAAACTATTGCCAGTTAAAAGGTTTAGTGTAGAGGATAACAGAACAAAACTAATACGTTCTTGAGGAGTTTTAAGTATATATTTTATCTTGCATTTAAGCAGCCACGTAACTTTGAATTTCTCATGTCTTGATTAACTACTATAATAACATGTATCAGGTGTAGAGAAGAATTTAATCCACCGTTAGGCAGACATACGAATGGCGTCACGCACACTAACAACTGATAACAGCTAGTTCACTTCATCATAAAGTGATATTCAATCGATATGTGAACTATTTGTCGATCCACCGGGAATCAAATGATAAATTGTAACGGTAGAGTGCGGCTTAACCATTTCACTCTCAATGATGTCATAATGCGCATTTGCAAACAGTTTTGATCTTGATCAGACGCCGCGTACAGCGGCGTCTGATCAGGATCAAAACCTGTTTGCCATTTGTTTGGAATTGACGTAAGTTATACTGCCTTAAATCTATCATTGACACGATATTGCAGACAACAATATTGATGTAGACCTCAATGAAACGGTTAAGAGATAAACATTATGTATGATGTATTTGAAATCAAACTAAACGTAAACTTAATACGACATACTTTTACAAGCCGAGCATTTCATTTAATCCATTTTTGTCATAAATACTTCTTTTTACTTCTCTATTTAGTTCTACACTAAGCCTGCTTTAAGTGATCACATCTCTTACAACCTAGAAATAGGCTAGGGGGTAATGGATAACTAGTCACCATAAATCTTTCAAAAGTGTATGCGATGATGTATCATAATTTCACAATTATTGATATGCTAGTGAATTTGTAGCAACACAAATATTGAATTTATCGATAACAGTATTTTCCATGACCGTATCGCACTCAATAACTAAACATTCTTGCATTTTTGCTGTTATGAAATTCACAAATAGCTGTTTCCTTTTATTTTAGAGACTAGTTTTATACGTGAAGTTTCAAGGGCGAATGAGTTAATACAGGTTTGACTGTTATAAATAAAACATGAAAACAACTTTACTGATTGTGTTTAATTGTTTTGTTCCCTAGTGCTCCCGGCTAGCTGTGACTGTGTTTCAAGTCTGGACCTCAGTGCCAAGTTCAAAGGTTAATGAACGTGCTAGAGGCCTTGTATACACGCTGGTTTTACAGTTTTCCCTCTCTACAACGACGCTCCAAACAACGACCCCCTCCTTTCAACGACCCTTGCTGCAGTTCCCTAAACAGGACAATTATGATAAGTGCGTTTACTGCTCCAAAATAGTCCGATATATTTGCGTCAGCTGTTTTTATTTTTTCAAAGTTAAATATAATGACGAATGCCAAACAGCTTGTAAGCAAATGTAAGCAAATTCTTAACTGTTCCTCTCTATAACATCTCCTTCCAACAATACACATTGTGTATATCCCAATGGGTGTTGTTGTTGAGAGGGGGCATTGTACTTTCAATGTGATAAGTTCTACAGATCAATATCAGTCACTGTAATAATGTTGTTATATGGTTCACAACTTGACTCACCAAGCGGAAGTTGATAGTCATTTACAAACAGTTTTGATCCAGATCAGACATCAAATTATGTCGATTTCCTGATGAAAGTAGATCTACCATCCATTGTAAATGCAGATGTCTCCCTATGACAAATGTGGCTGACGCCAAATTTTACAGACGGCTATCAAATAAGTTTGGTGCTAAAGGCTAATTAATAAATAACACCAACATTGCCCCGGCAATTCTTTAATGCTCTTGCACGACAAACAGTCTCGTCTCCTATATTTGTTGCCATCAGCAGATATCACATGGGGTTTTAATTATTTTACAAGAGTGTCAAATAGTTTGGATTTCTAAAATCACGGCGACGGTATCTCTCCCCTCATTACTGTGCGTCTGGCCGGGTCCCAGACTTTGTAACACTGTCTAAATAACATGATACCCAATAAAGTGCCCCCTCCTTACAACGACTATCCAAACAAGGACTCCCTCCTAACAACAATGCTCGCGGCTGTTCCTCAAACAAGACAATCCACTTACGCTTTCACTGCTGCAATATCGTCTGCTCAGAACTGTCGTCCGCTGTTTTTCTCAATGTCACCTGTTGGATATTTTGATAGAAAAAATAAAATAACGATTTGCAAACAGCTTGAATCCAAAACAGACCACGCGTAACGCGGCCTCTGAACGTGAGTCAGGCTATTTGCAAATGTAAGCCAATTTCTCTCCCTATAGCAACTCCTTCTGCACAACACACATGTTCTCCAATTGAATTTTGTTGTAGGGGGGTAGCAAATTGTATAATGGACACGATAATTAATATAAGCAAATCCCGGTGTACATGATACAATTGAACAGACTTCAAGTCTAAGTGACACGCAGTTAATAATTTCGTCGTGGTGTAACATACATGTACGGTTAACCCTTAGCCTGCCAGTCACGACTATAGCTCCATATGCAAACAGCTTGGATCCGGATGAGACGCCGAGTAGCTCGGCGTCTCATCCGGATCCAAGCTGTTTGACACTCGGACAACATTTTCAGCAATTTTGAGCAACTTTGAAGCACTTTGAAACTTGAAGCAGACGAGAAATATAGCAGACGACAATTTATTTGGCGGGCTAAGGGTTAAAACTGTCTGACATAATACTGTTTTTTCTAGGAAACTGTCCATAAAGGTTTTCTTTAGCGTGTTCAGTCGTTAAGAATTCTTTAGAGACTTAAACCACACATGTTTCTCGTGGCGAGAGTCCCCATTGCGTGATACTTGATCCGACCAGAAATGTCTATGGAGACTATGTGCCCTAAGTTATCATTTTTGTCTGAATTATAAATTCGCCAGAGAAACAAAATGAGATATTCTAGGGACAAAAGTGACGAGGACTTCTAAAGCAGATCATGTAAAAACATCTTTAACGAGACGAAATAAAACGCCTAAAGCCACGCACTTTCATTATGCAATATACAGTCGAACTTCGATATCTCGGACTCACTTAGTTTAAACATATTTATTTCCAGAAGTACATATGATTACATTTATACTTGTTAACGTTATAATACAATACTTAGGAAAAGGATTGAAACGAAAGAATAAACTTATCTCACTTAACTCGAATTATCCGATAGTTCGACAAATGAACTGCATTATTTCATGCTCGGATAGGTCGAACATACCAATATTTCAAAGTTAAAACATGGCTAAGCCACGTTTTAACTTTGAAATACGGGTATGTTTGCATCAACCGAGTTCGAGATATTGAAGTTCGACTGTACGTCAGAGAAACAAAACGAGATATTCTGAAACAAAAACCATCAATGTAACGCGGCCATCTCAAGCAGGGTATGTAAAACCATCTTTAACCAGACGCAACGCCTTTAAGCCACACACTTCCATTATGCAATCTACTGCAATTGAATTTTTCATTTTTAATTATTCTACAATTAAGAGCACGTAACATTTTGTAACACTTTCACTGCCACTATGACGGAACTACCCGCCTAGCTCAGTCGCTGCCATATTATCGTCTTGCTTCTTTTCCTCGCATGCTTTTATTTTTAAACTTTGAAATTTCATGAGTTTTTGCCTTAGGAAACATAAATACGAAGGGTATTTTTTAAGTAGTAGCAACTGATCAATAACCTCATTATAATAAGTGCAAAATGCATGTGTGATATATCACTTTAAAGGGCACTTCTTTGCCAACACGATGGTACAACGCACGATAATATCACATAAGTCAAAAAGTATAACATGTACCTAGACGACCCCTACTTCACAACTCTAGAACATAGCACTGACGTAATAACTTGTTCTGTTTTTAATATATCATTGTATCTCTCTATTTCAATGAAAATAAAATTGCATGATCATTTAAAGGTTTACTGTCTTAGATATATTTTTTTTAAAAACAACATCTCTTATTTGGCTTATGAAAAAACTCGAAATGTGAATTCGAACGGTATAGCTTTTTTCTAGATCGGTATATCTACATTTTGATTTTTAAACATAACAATCTACTTCAATGACTTCAAGTATAGCCTAAAAGTACCTCAACAATACACAAAAAGGTACAGTGGAATTTCAATATGAAACAATACAAAAACATAGGGTTAAAAGGCATTCCTTTTCTCAAATATTGACATTATAAACGCATGGGGTGCAAAAGGGTTAAATTTCATTACACACTTCTATAACTTGGTAGGCAAGAGCACCTATTTTAATCAAATATTCTCCAACACTCCCACTTCTTCAACACATATAACGCTGAAATATCGTACAGTGGAGACGATGTACTCTCTCACGTTTAACCCTTTCACTCTCAATGACACTTAAAAGTTTGGATCCTGATCAAACTCCGCGTAACGCGGCGTCTGATCAGGTTCCTAACTGTTTGACACTCTTTTTGAAATTTCTTCAGTCAAACTGCCTGAATATTACACTTTGAAACGACATTGCAGACAAAATAATTGAAGTAGACGACAATGAAACGGTGAAGGGGTAAACTTCGCACGAAAGATTTACCAGCGAAAGGGTTAAATGCCCCTAAACGTAACCGCAATCAAATTCAATTTAGGAAAAAACACCTTCAAGAAAATAGTGACGACTGAATTTTATATGTTATGTCGGTTAATGGATACTAGTACATAGTACATTGAGTGTCGCAATAAAAGCTCTACAGAACTTATGTTTATTGTTTGGAGCCTTATCAGACACCAGCAGCGCGCTAAGGTACTCTATCAATGTCCATCGATGACCTCCAAACGTAACACTTTAAACAGAAACGACCTGTTTGCATGATATCGTTGACCTTCTACACAAACGGCCTCAAATATAATGTGCCTAGGCAAACAGGAATTCCAAAATGGCTTCCAAATGAGTAAACAAGCAACAGCGAATAGTCCCAAGTTATTTGCTCTTCCAAAAACCAACATGTTTACGATACTATATGTATCGAACAAAGGAGCTTACATCTAAGCAGCTACATATTATTTTTCTATGCGGTAAAAGTGATGCATTTCGGTTGATTAGTACACTTTTGCGTGTGTTAATCTTATTCGTAAATAATTCGTTCGTACACAGGGTAAACAAAGTGATAATTCAATTATGTCTAAAACTTTTACATCATAAGGACATGAAATGTGATGTTGCAATGGCGTCAAAGTCACATATGCTTTTCGGTGAAATTGGACATGTGACTTTTTGTACATACTATATCCTGATAATTGAACATAAAGATCTTCCTCGAAACATTAATTTGAATTTATTGAGGCACAAATATATTGACCTGTTCATGTAGATTTTAACTTATCCAAACTTTTCATCTCATACTCTACGATTCTACAGAAAATGACAAATTAAAACAGAACTGACGTTTTTAAAGAGGCGGAGAACGATGGACCAAATAATTTGATGATATTTGTTGGGTATCTATCGCATGCGTAGAATGCATACATTTTTTATTTTTGTTTTGCCAAACGTTTTACGCTTTTATACCTCGCCTACAGTGATATTATATAAATATTAGATGACAGTTTGCGTGACATTCAAATTGTGAACCCGAGAAACAGAATGTCACACCAAGGCGGAAACTCGGGTGACAGTTTTGTTTTCGAGGGTTAACAGTTTGAACGTCACGGAAACTGCTATCTAACATTTGTATTATACAGAGCTTAGCAAACCTTGCATTGGAATCGTGTCATTCGTGTTTTATAAATTAAAAAGCAAAGCGCTCTTAATAATACAGACAGAAAATCAAGAGACATTAGGGTTACTTGCCCCTGTGTAACATTCCAAATAATAGTTTTGGATAGATCTAAAAATACGTTACATTTTACTCTATGGAAGATTAACATTAAAATTCAAAGCAAGGCATAACAATCTTATTTGACAGTCTATTTTTTCCTATCTGTATTGTTTGAAAAAACGTATGGAGCAAAGATATTAAAAACAGATATATTTCGTCTTATGTCGGGGTAGAAAAGGTAATGGAATTAAACACTAATTCAGTGATATTTCCTGATGACATATTATACCGATTATATCTTTATTGCAATTGTCACGCCTATGTCGCAACTTTGCTTTTTTAAGGTTTTTTCTTTGGTGTTTGTTAGTTTCAGCTACAACCTCTGGTTGAGTTCAGTTATTTTAACTCATTGAGCCCAAGTGACGCATATATGCGTCCTTTGCAAATTGCGTATCTGTTTTTAGAGTACACTTGTCCTGTGCAAAAAGTAAAGTTCCTGCTCAGAGGGCCTTAATTGCAAACTGGAGTTGTCTATTAAAACATTCAGGGCTTAAATGAGCTTAAGGTGTAATTCCTAGTTCGTTCTGATAAAATAATGTTTTACTCCAAAAGAGTGATATTATTTGCAAACAAGATTGGCCATATCAGATACTACCGAGTTCTAACAGATTAGACGTAGAATTAACGATATGTACATAGTAATGACGATGTTATTATTTCCAGAAGAACACGTTTATGCTAAAGCTCTAATCTCCATTACAAACAGTTTGAAGCCAGAAAGACGCCGGGTAACACGGAGTCTGATCAGGCTCCAAACTGTTTTCCACTCAGAAAAAGTCGTAATTAAAAAATAAAAATAACTGTCTACACGTTAATGTTTTGCGTTTGCGTCTGTGTACATTTAAACTGGAAATAATCGGCCACGAACCTATGCGATACACATTATTGCGTCTTTGGTACGATGTTAATTGTCGCCCGCCACTTTTGTCATAAAGAAAACATTCAAAACTGATTTTACTTTTGAAGAAAGCATTATCTCAGTGTCAAACAGTTAATGAATTGCAGAGTTATGTACTCATATGGATCGAAACTGTTTGCATAGGTAATTACTATGACAGATAATGATTTCACAAGTTCACAGCTCCCAACGGTCGTTGGCAAGGATATTTTACTGGGGAGGACACCATGCCGTCTTCACTGATCGAACGAGTCAGTCTGCTTTTAGTAATTCACTGTAATACCGCTGTTTCCAATAACGATCTCAGTTGTCTCAATACCAACATTACATGTTTTGATGTTAGGATTCAATGAACTCTTTAGCTCTTTTTCCGCCAAGTTGTATCGTCTTCTCTTACCCTCTTACCGCTAACATGTATATACAAGGGATATTTGGTGACACTGTAATGTTTGTCTATACAGAATATAGTTGTTATTTAGAATAGCAGTCAGTGAATATAGATCCTGATAGATCCCGCGAATGAACCGTGTCTCATGGTCTGCACTGTTTGATATTGTCTACATTTAGATGATATGTCTTAATTGGCTAAACAGATGTTTTTCTTGGAGTGAATGACATGATGGACATATAACTGAATTAGCTTTACAGTGAAGACGTTATTCCTTCCCGTTTATACACATACAAAACGCAAACACAATTTGATGACAATTCTTACTATTTATTTTCATTTGAGTGACCGTCTGGTTTGGCTTCAAACTGTTTGCAATTGAAGTAATAGTTATAGCGCAAATACTTATATTGGGAAAGAATAAAATGCTTCTTCACTGTAATAAACCACACAGCTGTGTAGTTTTATTCGTTTATTTATAGGCAAATATTCTGTCTAGAACTAGGAAGCACCGTGAAGCTGCACCAGCTGCCAGAGATGAATGGCACCGTCTGTCGTCTGCCGTGAACATCACATATGATCTTATATGTATGCGCGGATTCAGATACCAATTGCAAATGCAAATTCTTTCCCGTTTAAACGCAAACAAAACGCAAACGCAAATCGCTAAAATGTAGAAAATTACCATTTTTGACATTATATAAATATTAGATGTCAGTTTGCGTGACATTCAAATTGTCAACCCGAGAAACAGAATTTGAATGTCACGCAAACTGACATCTAATATTTATTTTATTACACCGAGCTTATCAACCCTGGCTTTGGAATCGTTTTTATTCGTATTTTATCAAATGTGTTGTGAATACCAATTAAGCGCGGACATGTTCGTAACGCGGGAAATGACGTCACATTGTTTATAATTATATTACAAGAAAGAAAGAAGAACATTATGATAAGGTAAATTGAAGAAACAGCGTCTTTACAATGTCTAGGTGGTAAATACCCTCTTCCGAAATGGTGGCCAATCGTTAAAGAATGGACAAAAGGAAGCAACTTGTACAGAAAATGCCAAAAGTTGATTAGAAGTTACCACTTTTTAAAACGTTCTATTATCGCCCATAGCGAAATTCATGTCAATGCTGACAGTACGTTTTCGGACGGAGAAAAAAAGTAATGTCCTTTAGAGTGACGTCACGAAAAGAATATCATAAAGAGTGACAGTATATTTTGGATAGATGTAAAAGACATGCAAAATGTTAACTGTAGGTCTATGGGAAATTAACATTTTAACTCAAAGCGAGGTGTAATAATTCTAATTATTCCTTTTTAATCTGAATGGCAAACAGTTTTGAAGCCTCATTTGGTTCCAAATTGTTTGCAATGGGAATAATAGTTTTGGCGTAAAGGCAAATATTTGGAAAGAATAACGTCTTTTATCATATACTTATCGATGATTTCTACAGATTTCTCAGATAAGTTCCATATGCGTCACAGTTCAAATCACCATTAGTGGTGATATCACTTTTGCAGTGACGATGTCAATTTTGTGACGCTACGTTATAATATATTTTGTGACGTCGCGCGTAAACAGTTAATTTTTATATTTTCTCTGTAAAAACATAATTAAAATTAATATTATAAATAGAATAATCAATTCTCTTGGATGATATGACAAATATATTACAAAGCACACAGCTGTGCAGTTTTATTCGTTTGTTTATAGGAAACTATTTTGTCTAATAATCGGGATGCACTTTGAAGCTGCACCAGCCGTCATAGATGAAAGCACCGTCACATGCGTTCTGATTCAGTGGAGAAAACATCATTATTTCCCAACAATCGCGTTTACACTAAAAATATTATTTCCATTGCAAACAGTTTGGAGCCAAATCAGACGCCGGGTAACCCGGCGACTGATATGACTCCAATTTGTGTGCAATCCAGATAAAATATATATCACGAGCAGTGTAAAAATGTAATTTTCTACATTTTATTGCAGGCGTTTGCGTTGCGTTTGCATTTAAAGGGGAACGTGTTCTGTACTGTATGAACACTGGTATGCGCAGGTTTTTGTTTTTATCAAAGAGGTTCTAACTTAAAGATTTAACATATGGAGAAGACAGTATTCTTTGCCAATAACCACAGTTATACATTGTACTAAAACAAAACAAATTGCAAATGCAAACGGCTTGGAGAGACACCGGAAAACACGTTGTCTGGTGATGCTCCAAACCATATACCTTTTTTTCAAACATAGTTAGCATTTTCAAGAAATTGCCTTCAAATTGATGAGTAGGAGTAAAGTTACAGATCAGCATACAACAACAAAATGCATGTAAGTACATGTATATATCAATAAACGATTTGAGAATATCTGGCATTTTCAGTAGAATAGTTCACCCGGCTCATCCGTGTTTGATAGAGATCGCAGCTTAATATAGAACAAATCATTTGCAAATCTCTCTTAAAGCGAATGACAACCAGCTTGAGCATAAAAAGATAGAAATTGTAAATGAACGTCAAACACTTACATAAAAACAGGTAAATATTAGTTTAGGATAAGAAACACAAATATTTAGCTCTGATTGGATTCGAATCCGGGACCCAGCATGTGTCTTACAAACAGAGTTAAGCGGGCTATTTAATTAGAGGCGCTCAGTTTAACCTACTTATCTGTATAGCGAGAGAGAATGTGGTATTCTTTCCTATCAATGTATGCGCGTACACAAAATATGCGATATTGATTTGGACGATTGAATTGAGTCCAGTAAAAAAAATAAGATCTGGTGACATTTCTTGAGAATGCTTTTACATTAATTTGATCATTTATCTAAATATCAGATTTACGATACTGCTACACATTTGCTTATACAAGGGTATTTTCTTTCATTTTTGCAAATGCACTATTTGGTTTTTAGTCGCTTTAAAGGAGATACGTGCTACCTCGCATCACGTACCTTAGGCAAACTCATATAAACAGTCGAATATTTGAACAATTTAAAGCATTTTGAATTTCATGTCATTTTGTTGCAAATTATAATATAATATTTAACTATAGTAACCAGAATCCGAATAACCCAATGATTGGTCATAATCCAAATTATTTGCCATTCCTATCAACTGTTTAACTCTTTCCTCCCTGAAACTTAAAATCTAAAATTCTAGTTTCCATTTTAGTCTAGTCCATTTCTGACTTTTAAGGGTTGTATTTGTCATGTTTTGCAATACTACAAACAGTGAAGACCCTGATCAGAGGGCTCCTTTCGGAGACCTCTGATCTGGGTCTTCACTGTTTGCACAGGACAAGTGTACTATTCACAAGTACACTGTTTGAAAAGGACGCCTATAAGCGGGACTAGGGTTCAAAGGGTTAAATCTTATTTCAAAAAGTTAAAATGCACAGACGACGATTTTTTCCAGACAATTTCCTGTCATTGCAAAACCTGAGGAAATTTTATTAGCTCTCCTCAAAAACACTCTGTTTCCCTAAAGCTAAACTAATAGCATTAAATCTTTAACAGTCTGTTAGAATACTTCGTAAAATCCATTTAAAAGAATTCAATGAGTTGACAAGGGCCGCAGTGTCTCATAATAATCCAAATCGTTCGACAGCTTAGTAACAGTGGAGAAGACGTTATTACTCTCTTACTCTGAGCAAAATGCTTAGTTGCAAATATTTTGAATCCTGGGGCCCGTTTCATAAAACTTCGTACGACAAAAACGATCGTAAGTCAGATTATAAAAGTCTCAATAATTATTTATTTTTCTATCTAATCCTGTCTTGTCACACCTTTTTGGAATCGTCTTGAAAAGACGATTCCAAAACGATGTTACAAGACAGGATTAGATAGAGAAATCAGAAATTAAATGTATCTTAAAGTTTTGACTTACGACCGTTTTTGTCGTACGAAGTTTTAGGAAACGGGCCCCTGATCAGGAGCCGCGTTACGCAGCGTCTGATCAGGAAACAGACTGTTTGACACTCATGTATTTAGTCGAAATACTTACATTTGTTTGAAAAGACGAAAACCGTTTAAATCACTTAAAGTCGATGGCACTGACAATATTAAACAATTCTTTCGGCATTTGTGCTTTTATGTGTCTAAGCATTTACGTACTTATGTTCTTACAGAAGAATGCAAGAACGTTTTATCGAGCATTGACCTCAATTATAAAAGCGGTTTGTATTGATCGTTTTGTCTTTATCACATCAGCAATTGAAACCAAAGGTGTATGAGACCAAATATCGATAGCATTGTGTCATTTTTCAGGTTAGCATGAGCTTGATCATGACCTTTGGCCTTATTTGAAGGAACAATGTTTACAAATCATTTTGCCTTTAGACACTAACGCTAGAAAACAAATGTATGTATGCGAGTTAATCTTGAAATGACAGTATGTATTATACCATTTTCAAATATTGTGCATGAGTATATTAAAATTTTACATATTCAACCATAGCAACGAGTATCATCATCATTTGCAAGCAATGTACCTGTAAAGGGTGCATTTGTCCTATGCAAACAATGTGGGTTCTGATCAAAGGACTCAATCAGAAGCCCTCTGTTCAGGGTCTGCACTGTTTGTCATCTTGCAATATATTTCAGAAAGCAACCCTTTAAAAGAATAAATGGGCTTGACTTAATTGGAACATGGCTTTGTATATCGTAAGTTTTAGGGGAGACTGAGCTTGAATTATCCATTCCCAAAACAATAACAAATGCATCACCTTCGCAAAAACGGACAGAGAATCTGTTTATGTGTGAATACTATCACATTAATAAACCCTCCGTAGTCTCATAATGCGAGTATGTGTTTAAAACGTCGCTGCAATCGCCGTTCTATCATCTTAGTCCTTGAGAAAATAGCAACGTTATATAGTTAACTACTTTTGCAGACACACTATGATGTATAGTTAACTGTTTCAATTACCGTTTGCTATTTTTGTCCTTGACAAATTATGTTGTCTTTTTTGCACAACCTAGCCATATCACGTCTATGCTTAAGGCTTTCATGGTCAACTTTATCGTGAGGTCTTTTACCCTTTCACCGCCATATTGTCGTCACCTTCAATAGTGTTGTTTGCAACATCGTTTCAAAGTTATAAACCATTTAATGATCAATATTATCATGAGGGTTTTGCCCTTTCACCGTCATAGTGTCGTCTGCTTCAATATTGTTGTCTGCAATGTCGTTTTAAAGTTAGATGTTATGCAGTATAACTGACGCAATTTCAAACCAAGTGACAAACAGTTTTGATCCTGGACAGACATCGCGTTACGCGGCGTCTGATCAGGATCAAAACTGTTAGCAAATGCGCTTTATGTCGTCATTGACAGGGTGAGGGTTGAAGTCATCTATTCCACTCGGGAAACGTCAAATGGTTTTAATTAATTTTGGCTAATAGTCCATTGGTTAAGTTGTAAATTGAAATTAACGTCAAAAGCATCTCTTTAGTTGATTTACCAACTAACATGAAGTGACAACGAATGACATTTATTTTTAACGACAAATTTCTTACAGTGAAAAACACATGTTATTCTTCCCAATATTTGAATTTATGCTAAACACCTTTATGTCCATTGCAAACCCGGTTTACTACATTTGTATGTATTGTGTTTCGTTCACTTTATATGGGGAGGAAGTACCGACTTCAAATGTCTTCAATTAAATTGAATATATGTAGTAAAACCTCTCAAATACGAGCAATAAAGAGTGTTAAATATCAGGGGTTTAAGGCAGGTGACCGCTTAAGGTAAGTTTCACGTAAACAAACTTCATCTTTAGGAGCTTTCTGTGTTACGTTTACCAAGCTTTTAACTGTCACCTGTCTTGTACAGTGAAGAAAAATTTATTCTTTCCCAATTAAGATGTTTACACTAAGATTATTATTTCTATGGCAAACGAGTAACCCAGCGTCTGATCAAACTTTTACATGTAACTGCCTGTCACTCATATTAAAACAAATAAGCGAAATTATCTAAAAATTGAATTTGTTTTCATTTTATTGCAATGCGTTTGCGTTTCGTTTGCGTTTCAACGGAAAAGAATAACGTTTTCTTCACTGTATGCATGCAATAAGCCTTCTTTTCAGTATTCGTAACAGGGAGATGTTACTATACTTTGTAACTAACGGTTATTATCCTAAACAGACAGTGGCGACTGCTCTGTTATCCTCAAAACTAATAATCCCAAATTAATATTAATTCATTTTACGTAATGGATTTGCTGGTCTTATCGCTTTAATAAGTCACAAGGGGTTGAAAGGAAAATCGACCGTCAATACATGCGTTTCATGTACATGTACATGTACCGTATATAAATTGAACCCTATCTAGGAGTACAGTGTTGAAAACGTTATTCTTTCCCAATAAACGCGTTTACGCTAAAACTATTATTTCCATTGCCAACAGTTTGGAGCAAGATCAGACGCCGGGTAACCCACCGTCTAATCAGGCTCTAAACAGTTAGCCATAAATTGTTAGAAAATTCAAACAGTTATCATTTTCTACATTTTATTGCAATGCATTTGCGATTCGTTTGAGTTTTAAAGGGAAAGTAAACCGTTTTCTCCACTAAAGGAGTACACTCGACTTTAGAACACAGTTTAGCTGTAGAGAGTACAGTGTAGACCCTGAGCCCTCTGATCAGGGATCTGAACTTTTTTGCGATTTTAAGATTTAGAGCGGAGAACAACCCCGCATGCTCATAAACTCGCAATGGATCGTTAACTGTATCGAGAGCAATGTGCTAAAGTAAACAAATTGTTCGGTAAGTCAAATATCAATTTATACACAGGGAAAGTAGAGTCCTCTTGACAGGACTCGAAGAGTCTTTTCAAAGTCACAAAGCATCTCTTGGGCGCAACCTGTGAAATCGCACTGTCGAGGAATTCGTCCTCAAAACAACTGGCGCATGAATTCAGTAATTTCTCCTTCAAAACGCACAGGCAGTGCCTCTGACTCAACTTCATGATGCTGTTAAATGTGTATGTTTCAAAATAATTTAAAATGTTGAATGTAAGAAACCAAATCTCGGTAAAAATGAGTTTCAAATCCGCATGCCGTATCAAATCTGCTATATACCTGAAAACTTATAAGTGCTAAATGGTGATTAGTTTAAAGCTTATATTGTAGGCTTGATCTTCAATGTTACGTTATTTCTTTCCATTTCAAATGCCCAGTTCTTTTTGTTGTTATGTGATGCACACTTTGTATGTCACAGGGTGGATTTGTCGGGGCATATTGTTATTGTCCTTTATGTCTGTCTGTCTTTGTCTGTATGTATATCCATCCGTCTTTCTGTATCTTTGTCTGTTTGTCTGTCTGTCTGTTTGTCAGTTTGTCAGTTTGTCTCTGTGTCGACAACTTCAACCTTGGCTATAACTTCGGAACTACATGAGATAGACTAAACATTTTACATCTGTACTCAACTCAAAATATTATTGAACTCGGTACAAGTTGGGTAATTTATGATAAAGGTCAATATCATTAATAGGACATTTAAATGTCAAAAAGGCTGAACTTTTACTACCAATTATAATTTAGATCTAAATGTGATAGAGATTTCATAGTTGGCATGTGTATACAACTCATGAATCTCTTTAGATCAGAATAAGTTGGCCAATGCCGACAAAGGTCAAGGTTATTTAGAAAACAATGTCAAATCAGAGGGCGAAATATATCACAAACAAACTTTGTTTCACAAATAATCTGTGACATATTGAGGCTAAAACCGTTTGATACGAGCTGATATTGTCCATGTCTAAACGCGATTGATGTTTACGCCATATGACTGATGGTGCTGTCACCGCCGACGGATGGTGCAGCTGCAATGTGCATCTGTTTGACTTGTGTATGAATTAGCTGCCTACAAATAATCGAATGCAACAGCAGTACTAATCGGTTTGATATAGCGATTCTAATTAACCCTTTCATGGTCAAATTTTACCTTTCAACGCCTTTTTGTCATCTGCTTCAGTAGTATTGTCTGCAAGACCAGTTTCAAAGTTAGATTTAATATTGCATGACTTAATAGATATCGATAAGAGTGTCAAACAGTTTGTGTCCTGATCAGACGCCGCGTAATGCGGCGTCTGGTCAGGACACAAACTGTTTGCAAACGTGCTTTATGACATCATTGAGAGTGAAAGGGTTAAACAGTTGTCTATAATAGTATAGTTTAATGACTAGTACCTTAATCTTGTCACACTCATCTGGCCATCGCAGCATGCAGTTTAAAACAATGTTGCCTCTCTACAACGACACCGAATGGGAGACACAGATTGTGTGTGTTGTTCGGAGTGAGTCGTTATTGGGGGATTAAAGCTTGTCTTACATTTACGAACAGCTTGAATCCAGCAGACGACAAGTTTAAGCAGACGATAGTACAGAAGTAAATTCGTCAGACATACAGACGCCGCGTAACGCGGCGTTTGATCTGGAATCAAACTGTATGTCACATGTTATTTTATTTTTTCTATCAAAATGTTAACTTATATGTACGTTTAAGAAAGCACAGCAGAAGAGAAGTTTAAGCAGACGATAGTGCAGAAGTAAAATCGTCAGACATAATTGTTCTGTTTAGGGAACTGCATCAAGGGTCGTTGTTGGGAGACCGTTGTAGGGACAGTTGTTGTTGGTAAGGTCGTTTTAAGGAGGGGTCGTTGTTCGGAGGGTCTTTGTAATGAGAGAGTCGTTGTTCGGAGGGCCGTTGTAGGGGGGGCACTGTACTCTGTTATTTCTTGATATCATTTATATTCTGATTTTATGAACGTCATATTTATGTACAATGTACATGCAAACCAGTGAGTTGAGTTTAACGACACTTGCGAGACTTAGATGAGATGATAACGAGGAATGATTTTATAAAAATTATATCATTAATCTTATTTGCTTCGAAGCAAAACAACCGGTCTACCTTTCTTTTAGTTCTAGGCAGAGGGGATAATCTATGTCAATTAAAAAAAATATAGTATGACAATTAAGCCTCGGAATCGCTTCAAGGAAGGAGGGTCTCTGGGGAATTCCATATAACGTAATGGATTTACTATTAAAATTGCTAGCACAAATCCCAAGGGTTAAAAGGAAAAGCGATATTCAATGCAAGCGTTTAGCTATCAGATTACATGCACATCATGCTGCATGATATATAGGGCGATACACACCACATACTAAAATATAGTCTAGCTGCTCAACCCTTTTGCTACCAGGGCCGAAATCCTAAATTTTGCAAGCAGTTTTGATAATGATCAGACGCCGCGATACGCGGCATCTTTTAAGGATCCGAACTGTTTACTTCGCAAATCAATGTTTTTAGTAAAAACAAAAATTCATGGAATACTAAAAGTAAACGTAAGCAGACAATAAAATGGAAATGGGAGCAACTGTGTTAAAAATGTTATAAGGTTGTGATGAAAGATTGTTGTAACTTGTAGCCCAAATTTGTTATATATAAAATATTCAAATAAATATGAGCCCTGCCATGCATTGCAATATTGTACTGACCAAACATCGTTGTCACCCCAGGCTCTGTGTATGAGTTTGGTCTACACTGCCAAATACCGTATATAAAGCAGATATGTGAATGCTGAAGATGCATGTGGGTGTAAACGGGCTTTAACCCTTTACCTTATAGAAGCGCCTTTTAGCGCATTCCGTTTAACCGTCCGCAGAAGAAAATAATTCCAATCTATACAGTCATGAATATGCATCAGAAGGAATATTTTCTAAATTCCAGCAGGTGGTACCTTAAAGCAGGCTAAAAGTAAAGCAGAATGCGCCTTAGAGCGCATTCTGCTTTACATTTAACCTGCTTTAAATAGTCATTTATTTTCAATACTAGAAACAGGTTATGGGGTAAAGGGTTAACCTACCCTGTTTGCAATGAAATAAGACAAGATGTTGTCATGGCACGGCTCAATTATGTTACAGTGGAGAAAACGTTATTCTTTCCCAATAAACGCGTTTATGCTTAAACTATAATTTCTATTGCAAACAGTTTGGAGCCAGATCAGACGCCGGGAAACCCGGCGTCTGATCAGTCTCCAATATGTTTGCCTCCAAGACAAACATGAATTATCAGAATTATCAAAAAGTTGCACTTTTCTACGTTTTAGTGTTTTGCGTTTGCGTTTCGTTTCGTTTAAACGGGAAAGAATAACGTGTTCTCCACTGTAACCCGAACGGTGTCATAACAGCAGAGGAAGGGTTTATCTGTTTTATTTATAGCAACATTCCCTGTCGAGATTTTATTTGCGCTCCGACGGTCTGGTTTGTGCAAAATAGCAACCTTATTTGAAATCAACTGTCTGTAATTTTTGAAACAGCAACCTAATTAAATGGTAGAACATTACAAATTTTTTACATCTTTCATCATATATTTTTGTCTGATCTGGCTCCAAACTGTTTTCAATGGATATTATGATTTTAGCGAAAACGCCTTTATTGGGAAATGATGACGTTTTCTCCACTGTGTAAGCGGTAGATTGCGGCCTTTCAAACTGATTTAAATAAATTGTTTTTAATTGAAATAATAGATTTAGCGTAAACGCGTTTATTGCGAAATAATGATTATTTCACCACTGTAAGGTTAAAATGAAAACTGTAACGGTAAATTTAAAGTTTCAGGGAAAAGAGAAATAAAGGCAATTTATATTGTCTCGATATTAACGTCTCAATCCAGAAGTCAATGCGAAATGACACACCTTCGGAGAAACGGCAAAATAAATTACTTAGTGTGAACAATACCACATTTAGAAGCCCTCTCCAGTCTCATTATAATAGTACGTTCGTATGTGTTAATCTTTCTGCAAGTTACAGTATAATTTATATTACATTGCTCCCTCCCTAAAACGACCCTCTCAACAACGATTCCCTCTCACAACAACGCTTTCCGCTGTTCTCCAAACAAGACAATTATGTTCAAGTTTTTCACGTCTGCACTATTTTCTGCTTAAAAGTGTCTGTTTTTCATTTAAACGCACATATTGGACAATTTGACAGAACAAAAACATAAGGACGAGTTAGATTCAAGCAGTTCAAAGTAAGCAAATTTTACTCCTTATGAGAACTCCCTCCGAAAACACACACACAATATCTGTCTCCCCTCTGGTGTTCAATAGAGAGACATCCCAACAAGTGTTGCGAACATTTTGGATCCAGATAAGACGCCTCTCATCCCAATCCAAACTGTCAGAATCTCTGTTAATTTTGTGTGAGCGAAAAGGTCTAGAATAAACTTTGAGAGATATTGCATAGAAAAGGTTTAGCAGACAATTGCGTGTAGAAAGTTGAGCCATTCGACTAACTGCTTTCAATCATCTTATTTCTTGCGAAAACGGAAAAGTTTTTTAGTGATAATATCATAAATAATAAACTAGATGACAGATACTGCTTCTTGTTTTATATCTAAATGAATCTCAATAAATTGTATCTATGCCAATAATATACAGTGCTCCCTCTTAACAACGGCGCTCCCCACAACGACTTCCTCCTTACAACGACCCATGCCGCAGTTCCCGTGACAGGACAATTATGACCAACCTTTTAGCGGCTGCATTGTCGTCTGCTTAAAATTGTTTTCTGTTGTTCTCAAAGTTACATAATGGACATTTTGACAGAAAGAACTTAATGACAAGTGGCAAACAGCTGAAATCAGACCTGCATTCAAGCTGTTTGCAAATGTAAGTCAATATCCCTCCCTATAACGACTCCCTCCGAACAACGCACACAATTTTAATCTCTCATTGGGTGTCGTTGTAGAGAGGGAACGCTGTATTCTTAAAAGAAAACCATTTTTGAGAGTTGTTGCACAGAAAACATTTTGGGTACAGAAAGTTGAGACGTCATGTAATTGCCTTTCAATCATTGTATTTCTTTCGAAAACTGACAACGTTTAAGTGATAAAATCATAAACAATAAACAAGATGACAGATACTACTACATGTTCTTGTTGTATATCTCAATAAATATAAATAAATGTTATTGCTTCCTATAATACATTTGTTAAAGAAAAACCAATGCGTTAAATTGAAAAGGGGGCAGGCACTTTTAAAACAGCCCAAATACAAAATGACCGCATTGGAACTACATATACAAATCAGTAAGGAAGATTTGGAATATGTTAACATCTGCATTATTATGACGAAGTGTGCTTTAAGATTTCTCATCTGCTTGTTTTCAAATTAATTGTTTTAGGATAATCGAGTGTGAATGGGTAGTGAGTGGTCTTAATAACATTAATTTTTACAGAGGTAAAAATAAGTAGTTGTGATATTTGTATTGTGATCAGTCTCTTATAGTTCTTTGAAGAATGGCATGGTTTAATATAACGCTAGCAAGATGTGTTTGTTTGTGCACATGTATATACTATGATGTTACCATGATGAGACTATAATAAAGAATATATATACAAATATGATTTAGTATGGAGCTTATATTAGTTGCTCAAGATATGCAGAATGGTACAAGTTTTCAATTAAACAATGACAACTTCTTAGTTTTTATGGCCTGGGTCCGTTTCATAAAACATATTACGACACATGTTATCGTAAGTCAAAACTTTAAATTATATTTAATCTCTGATTTCTTTATATAATCCTGTCTTGTGACATCTTTTTGGAATCGTCTTTTCAAGACGATTCCAAAATGTTGTCACAAGACAGGTTTAGATGGAGAAATAGAAAGAAATTGATACTTTAATATTCTGACTTACGACAAAATTTGTCGTAAGAAGTTTTATGAAACGGGCCCCCGTTCCCAAGATAACACAACATTCTTAGTTCTTGCAACGTGCTCATTCTGTGCACGCTACTAAGAATGCTTTGTGACCTCGCAGTAGATGGCGAATTATCTGCCCCAGTTCAAATGAAATATAGTGTGCCATAGGGGTCAATTCTGGGGCCGAAAAACTACATCTTGTACACAAAACCTGTCTGCTCAATTTGCAGAAATCATCAGCTGGATCATCACTTCTATGCAGATGATTCACAGTTATACTTGTCATTTCAGCCTAAAGACACATCTTGTTAACAAGAAGTCCTTTCAAAAGTCGAAGGGTGTCTAAAAGACATAGTATCATGGATACACCAGAACATGTTGAAGCTGAACACTGACAAAACTGAGGTCATACTGTTTCACTCAAAAAAGTTTAACGTCCCTGGAGATTTTCACGTTCAAGTTGAAAACTCTAAAATCAAACCATCATTATGTGTGAAGAATCTTAGTGCAATATTAGATTCCCAAATGGATATGACACAGCACATTAACGCTGTGTGCAGATCTGGCTACGCACAGCTGCGGCAGATATGTCATATTAGACAGTACCTTTCTCCAGAAGCTACAAAGACCTTGTTCAATTCTCTGGTTACTTCAAAAATTGACTATTGCAACTCACTGCTGTATGGGATTCCCCAAAACGCACTATGAAAACTACAGCGTGTGCAAAATACAGCATCCCTCATCATCACCAGGACCCCTCGGTACAATCACATCACTCCAGTATTGAAGGATCTTCACTGGCTTCTAGTTCAACACAGAATAGAATTCAAAATTCTGACACTCACATACAAAGCCATGTGCAATGATTCTCCAAGGTACATTGTCAATATGCTTGACGTGTATAAACCTCGAAGAGAGCTGCGGTCTGCGACTAAAGCAGTATCGCTGGTTGTACCGAGGAGTCGTTTGGTGAGGTTTGGAGATAGACGTTTCATGCATGCAGCCCCAAAGCTCTGGAACAGTCTAGCATCAGACATCAGAGATGCGAGCTCAGTTTCAGTCTTCAAAAAACGTCTGAAAACACACTTCTTTAATATGAGTAGGTAATCAGTGACTGCTACCTCTGGGCTGTGTTCTTGCTGTGGATGCTTTGGGTCTGAATGGCAGTTCTGGAATTGTACCATTGACCTTGTCTGGTGGATCATGCTGGTAGGGATTGCCCAATCGCTTTGAAACCATTTGGCTAGGGGTCTATGGTGAAATTCTTGGACAGCTTTATGTTTATGAACTAAGGGTGTACCATGGCCATAGATTATACAATACTCAACCAATCAACACTGAGAGTATTGTTTTGAACATTCGTTTTACGACTTGTGAACTGCTCTCCGGCCCTACACTGAAAAAAACAAACAAACAAACAAATTCAACCAAACAACATGGAGAGTATTGTTTTAAACATTCGTTTTACGATGTGTGAACTACTCTCCGGCTCTACACTGAAACAAACAAACAAACAACCACTCTGTTTTTAATCATGCCATTGATCTTTTAATTGTTTGACTAATTTTAAAAATGATTTTACAAACTTACTATAACAATTTTATAATCTTGGTAATAATATTGAAAGCATTTCCATGTTTCCATGCATCTCAATATTGTATCATTTTTATTGTGAATGTATTTATTTGTCTTTCTTGCTTTGTAGGTACATTTATATAATTACATGTGAAGTGCTTTTGAACGCACAACTCCTGTGTGAAAAGAGCGCTATATAAATCGGGTATAATAATAATAATAATAATAACCTAGGGAACAAACATAGAAACAACAATTTATATCGTTTTAATCTGTACATATTTAAGCTTTACGTCTAAATTATTGCTGTTACTAAGTTGTATGTTATCATTTCTACATTAAGCGCGGATAATATTTAAATTTTAGCATGTTGGAAGTTCTGTTTATAAAATGAAACAAATAGACACGTTAAGTTTATAAAATGAAAAGAAAACTTATACCTGCGACGGAATATATTTATAACCAATTTATACCCGCGATCCCATATATGGGACATATGCAAACAGTGTAGACTCTGATCAGACGCCGCATTATGCGGCGTCTGATCAGAGTCTACACTGTTGCTGATGGGAATTTCAATATAAACAAAACGAAAATGAAAATTTTGCCCAGGCATCCCTTTGATAAAAATGGACTAATCCAATTTATTACACCTCGCTTTGAGTTACAATGTTAAATTCCCATAGACCTACAGTTAACATTTTGCATGTCTTTTACATCTATCCAAAAACATACTGTCACTCGTTCTGATATTCTTTTTGTGACGTCACTCTAAAGGACATTACTTTTTTACACCGTCCGAAAACGTACTGTCAGCCTTGACATGACGGTTGCTATTGGGTACATTGGAACGTTTGAAAGAGTGGAAACTTCTAATCAACTTTTGGCATTTTCTGTAAAAGTTGCTTCCTTTTGTCCATTCCTTAACGATTTGCCCCCATTTCGGAAGAAGATATTTGCCACCTAGACAATATAAAGACACTGTTTCTTCAATTTACTTATCATAACGTTCTTCTTTGTTTCCTGTAATATAATTATAAACAATATGACGTCGTAAGACGGCGACGTCATTTCCCGCGGTATGTACATGTCCGCGCTTAATTGCTATTCACAACACATTTTATAAAAGACGAATAAAACGATTCCAAAGCCAGGGTTGGTAAGCTCGGTGTAATAAAATAAATATTAGATGTCAGTTTGCGTGACATTCAAATTGTCAACCCTCGAAAACAAGAATGTCACCCTCGGCTACGCCTCGGGGTGACATGCTGTTTCTCGGGTTGACAATTTGAATGTCACGCAAACTGCCATCAAATATTTATATAATATAAATATGGAATAATCAACTAGGTATAAATGGGTTAAAGATATTCCTTGTTAAATATTTGTTTTTATAAGAGACAGTACTAGTAGTACAGTCGAACTTCGATATCGCAAACTCGGTTAAGCCGAACATTCACGTATTTCAAAGCGAAAATGCGGCTTAACCGCGTTTTAACTTTCAAACACGGGTATATTGACCTACACCGAGCTTAAAATAAGGCAAATTCATGTTTCGAAATATCGGATATTTCGAGTTAAGCGAGTTCGAGATATCGAAGTTCGACTGTATATGTTACAGACTAGCGATTTTATGTGAAAAAGATTGTACAGTAAAACCGCTCTATTTTGACCACTAAATTGGGTTAATTATTATGTGTTTAAGACGTAATAAAGAGGTTTTACTGCATTTGAGCCATGCTTACAGAGGAACAGACGATATATTTTCCTAATAAACGCGTTTACGCTGAATCCAAACCATTTGCCACTCTGATTAAAATGAGTAGTCAAACATCATAACATTGCTCTACTCAGGCTTCAGCGCGAAAGTGATATGCGGCACAGCTCTCACAGAAAACCTTGAAATCAGAACAGGTGTAAAGCAGGGATGTCTACTGTCTCCCCTAGTCTTTTCTATGTGCATATATTGGCTGATGAAGGAAACCACAAAGGACGCAGTCAGGGGATTACAGTGGACCTTCACGGAAACACTGGAAGACCTTGACTTCGCTGATGACATTGCGCTGCTTGCTCAACGACACCAAGACATTCAAAACAAGACGGACAAACTAGACTCACTTGAAAAAAAAAGTTGGCCTCAACATCAATGTCAATAAGACCAAGCTGATGAGGGTGAGCGCCAAAACAAATCAACCATTCAACATCAACAATGGTGCCATAGAAGAAGTGAAGGATTTTGTGTATCTTGGAAGTAAGATAACAAGTGACGGCAATTCAGAAGAGGATTTAAACAGCAGACTATCTAAAGCCAGGGGTGCCTTTGCCGCATTGCGGAATATCTGGAAGTCCTCCAAGCTCACTTTCAATACCAAGATAAGGATATTCAAGACTAATGTACTTGGAGTCCTACTGTATGGCGCAGAATCCTGGAAAGTCACAAAATTAATCAGTCACAAGCTAGATGTCTTTCAAAGAAGGTGCCTCAGGCGGATTCTCAAAATATTTGGCCAGACACTATCTCCAATGCAACACTCCATCTTAGAACAGGTACAACTCCAATATCGACACAGATCAAGCGCAGAAGATGGCGCTGGATTGGTCATGTCCACAGAATGGAAGAGACAGCTATTCCCAGAGTTGCAATGCGATGGACTCAAGAAGAGGTCGACCAAAAGAAACCTGGCGCAGGTCAGTTGAGAAGGCGATGAGGAAGTAAAATTGGAGCCGGGGCCAAGTAAGGACTTGGGCAAAGGACCGGCCTCATTGGTGAGCTCTGGTGGTGGCCTTATGCGCTAACCAGCGCGAAGAGGATCAAGTAAGTAAGTAAGTCAAAAATATCAAACAGTTGATCAAATGTGTCACTTTCTATATTTAAGTGATTTGCGATGGCGTTTCGTTTGCGTGTAAACGGGACAGAATAATGTATCATGTGGTTATGTGGTAGTCTAAGCTGAGTAGTTTGGTTCTATTTATAGAACATTATACATATATAATTATGTATTTAAGTAAAGATAATGTAATAGCAAGCATGTTTTATGCATTTGTTTTACATTTTTCATAATACCGCTACCGCTATTATTACATTTTGAGAAAATGAAAGTTAAGGAAAATTCAATTATAAACCTTTTAAATTCTTAAAACCTGTTTGGTTACAGGATAAATAGAATAACCTATCAGTGACGGATATGTTAAAGTTTATCCGGTTCAGGACGAACATCGAAAACGTCTCGCCAAGGCTCGACTTTTCGATGTTCTACCTTCACCGGATAAACTTTAACATATCCGTCACTGACAGGGTATTCTCTATTTCTGCACTGTACATTGAGAACGTTTTATGACATTGGACCTAGATGTATAAAACAATAACGTTATTTATTTAAGTTCGCTCAAGAAAAGTTTAACTGAAATAAATAAGAAGCGGCTAATCAGTTTAAAATTCTAATCCAAAGGAACAGTTATTAAACATTTCTTTATCAAAACTGACAATCTCTTATATGTCACGGTAAATTCCACCTTCGGTTCAATATATCAGGACTAGCCGTGTCTAAGATATTTACGATCTTCCAGAAATACAGTCACTCCTCAAAAACCTAAAAACCCTCGGATTTCGTAAAATGTACATATATTGGGAGTGTTCATGACAAGGAATGCAAACCCTTTGAATTCAGATTCAGATCAGGTGTCTGATCAGGATCCAAACTATCTTTCCAAGGTATCGATATGTCTAAAGTCAAAGTACCAAATCTAAGCTTGAAACGATATTGCAGAGAACACTATTTAAGCAGACGGCAATATTCCGTTAGCGATTCATGGTCAAATTGTCGATCATTTTCTGTCGTTTATTTGGTTAAAAGGCCCAAAACAATCAGTCCATTTCTTATATTTTCATTACATTTGCTATTAGAAAAAATAACAATTCCAACACGAATTTAAGTTTAAGTTTAATATTTATATAATTTAATGACGTAACGATAAACAAAATTAACTATATTTTATAGATCATTACATTTGCTGTAATTTCTAATATTAAATGAACTTTTGCATATATGTTTAATTCATATTAGAGGTTGTTAACACGAATAATGTAAACTCTGAACGGAACAGCCATAATCGCATTACTGAAGCTGTGATTTGCAGAGAAATGGTCCCTAAGCCCCGTCCCCTCTGCAAAAGATCTCTATGGGGCAAATGTAAATATATGTATTGGGAAAGAATAACGTCGTCTCTTCTCCCCTGTAATATTCTGTCGAGTAATACTTTTCCAGACGAAGACAATGCATCAATCATCTGATTTTCAAAACCGAAATAATTTGTCTGAAAAAAACAAGAATAGCAGCTGTTTTGGAATCAGCAAGCACACGGAACAAGTTTAAGCTTATATTTATGTACAGTGGAGAATATTTTATTCTTTCTACAATTCTTCTTTGAATAATAACCATTTTTTCTATTGCAAACAATTTGGAGCCGGATCAGACGCCGGTAACCCGGCGTCTGGTTAGGCTCGAAACTGTTAGCCACTCAGATAAATATAAATAGTTAAAAATTAAAAAAAGTTGTCTTTTTCTACATTTTAGTGCAATACGTTTGCGTTTGTTAATGTTTATGCGGGAAAGAGTAACTGAATAATAAACTATGGAGAACCATCGACGGGAACTGAGAATTACAGTGGAGAATCTGTTATTCTTTCCCGTTTAAACGCAAACGTACGCAAACGCAAAACGCTAAAACGTAGAAAAGAACAACTTTTGGACAATTCTGATATTTCATGTTTATCTTAGTTTTAGCGTAAACGCGTTTATTGGGAAATAATAACACATTCTCCACTGTACTTGGACATGTACACGTATATCATTCATACAGAGAGGAAAACATAATACAGTGGATAAGATGTTATTCTTTCCCGTTTAAAATGACAAGAAACGCATTGCAATGAAATTAATAATTGAAAACATATTGACATTTCAAACTATTCAATTCAATATGAGTGGCAAACAGTGTGGAGCTAGGTCAGAAATAACAGTTTTGACGGAAATGCGTTTATTGGGAAATAATAACGTATTCTCCACATTAGCGTCCCATTCAGCTCGTTCTCCCTTGAATAATCAAATAGATAATTCCAGTTCCCAAGTTATTCGAAACCACTTTGACTATTTAGTTTTTGGTGTGTTTTTTTTGGTTTTTTTGTTGTTTTTTTTGTCTATTTGCAATGAATCACAAAATGACAAAGATGACGTACCCTGGCCATAGAACTTCTGGATCAATCTGACCTGGGTATACATTGTTGCATAGGACAAGCCACTGTTGTAAATGACGTATATATACATGTACTCCTCTAGGGATTACAAGTTTTAACTAAACGAAATACAGTAAACTATTGTATAATTATATAGTTTTTCATAAAAAGAATATATATTTAAATATGTGTGTTTATTTGTAAACGCAATGCGATAAAATCTTTTCGAAAGTAGCAAAAGCTTCCGTATCAAAATTTATTATCAGACGTTTTGGAGCTTAATCGAACACGGGGTTACCCGAAGTCAAATCTGTCTCCAAATTGTTTGTAATAGACGTAAGGTGTTACATGTACAGTGGAGAATCTGTTATTCTTTCCCAATAAACGCGTTTACGCTAAAACTATTATTTGCAGTGCAAACAGTTTGAAGCCAGATCAGACGCCGGGTAACCCGGCGTCTGATCAGGCTCGAAACTGTTTGCCACCAAGATAAACAAGAAATATCATAATTGTCCAAAAGTTGTTCTTTTCTACGTTTTAGTGCTTTGCGTTTGCGTACGTTTGCGTTTAAACGGGAAAGAATAACAGATTCTCCACTGTAAGCATAAACGCGTTTAACCCTTTCACTGTCCATGACGTAATAAATCGCATTTACAAACAGTTTTCATCAAAACTGTTTGTGACTTGTTTTGAAATTACGTCCGTTATACTGCCTTACATCAATTTTGAAACGATATTGCAGACAACAATATTGAGGCAGACTTTAATAAGGCGGTGAAGGGGTAAACACCTCACGGAATATTTGATCATGAAATGGTTAACCCTTTACCTCATAGCCTGTTTATAGTTTTGAAGACAAGTGACCACGTAAAGCAGGTTGAAAGTAAAGCAGAATGTGCCTTGAGGCACATTCTGCTTTACTTTCAGCCTGCTTTAAGCTAAAATCTGCGATGCTATATAAAATATTTGTAATGGTAATTGTTCATGAGGGTATAAACTGGAACTATTTTCTTCAGCGGAGGAATAAATTAAATACGCTAAAAGTCGCTTCTATGGGGGAAAGGTTTAATAAGAAAGATTATCGGGTTTTTCTATTGAAGATCTATATACATTTCAACTTTGCTGAGTAATGGAAATAAATAAACACCCTCCGATGTAACAAACAACGCTTATCATCGGACGATATCTTAATTATTTTCGAAACATAAAAGAAAGTCACGTCTTATTTGCATTGAAATAGAACTATTGGGATTTCTGGTTCCATAGCAACAAGTTATTCCAATGAATAGAATTAACTATTTACGTCAGTAATGTGTCGAATACACGAAATACAATAATATCGTAGATACCGCAAAAAGATGGAAACACGTTTTTTTATTTCCAAATAACCGCGTGCAAGCTCCAAAATGTTTGGCAATCTGATAACAATAAACCGTCTCCATTCATGAACCTGTTTGTTATAATATCATGTCTTAACCATTTACCCAATAACCCGTTTATAACATTATATACAGGTGATCACTTAAAGCAGGTTGAAAGTAAAGCAGAATGTATTTTAGGCACATTCTGCTTTACTTTCAGCCTGCTTTAAACTATCATCTGCTAGGCTATATAAAAGTAGTTGATATTGTAATTGTTCATGAGGGTATTAACTGGAACTATTTTCTTCTGCGGATGAATAAATTAAATACGCTAAAAGTCGCTTCTAGGGTGGAAAGGGTTATTGCACTGCATTTGCGTGTAATATTCTTTTCTCTGCTGTACAAAGTTTTAACGAGTTATATATATCCTTAATTAAGCATGTCCCTATTGTTCCTAAATTAATAACCAAGGAACTTAAATTGTCATTAATTCATTACAATATTAAACCCTTCCTTTTACACAGGCCCAATATATACCACAACCTATCAGACTCATATGTTCCTCAGTTCAGAACACAAATAAAGATCCCACTTAACTGTTGATGTTGCAATCTTCAAAATGATCATGTCTTCTCCACTTGATGAGCGGTTGGTGGCAAATACATGTGCACAAATCTTCTGCATTTACTTACATGTATCAGATCTAATATGGAAACGCGTTTACTGCCAAATTTAGGGGTCTGTTTTAATCAATTCGCAGACAGTGTGAAAATTGTTGTCGGTAATGTTACGTAAAATTCAATTATTAGGATTTTTGACTGAATAGAATTAATTTTTATACCAGTGCCAAATAAGGTAAGATCCTGATCAGACTCCTTGTCACACTGCGTCTGAAGAAGATCCAATCTCTTGGCAAAGTAAATTCTGTCGCTTATGACGGTTATATGGTTAACCCACTTCACTGCCATGACGTCATAGAATCTTAACAATTATAGTCTGCTTTTATTCCTAAAATATCAAGTTTATTTATCATGACTGAAGAAATATTGAAATGAGTGTCAAACATTTTGGATCCTGATCAGACTCAAAACTGTTTGCAAATATCCAATGTATTCGGGGTAAGGCGTTGAAATGGGTTATATGTAGCATGTAACATGGCAATCTATAACGTGCAATATGTAAATGAAATATGTTTCTAACGTCTGTTATCGCTACCAGAAGATTGTTACTATTATGTTGTCCCCTAACACCATAGTAACAAATTATGTTACATCCTTATTATCGTCGCTAGGGTTGAGAGCGTGAAAGGTCGATTTTCCTTTTAACCTGTTTGATTTGTTGCAGCGATTTTAGCAGTAAACCCATTATGTAACATGAATTAATTCATGTTACATAATGGGTTTACTGCTAAAATCGCTGCAACAAATCAAACAGGTTAAAAGGAAAATCGACCTTTCACGCTCTCAACCCTAGCGACGATTATACTCACCACTTACAGATAGTGCATCAGTGAATAGAACACTTGTCCTATGCAAACCGTGTAGACCCAGAACAAAGGGCTTCTAATAGATCAAGGTCTGCATTGGTGTTGTTGGTGTTTGTTTTTCGCGAAACAATTTGGAAAACAACCATTAATAGTAACGAACGGTCTAGATCAAAATTAAAACTTGAATTGTCGATTGAGGTTTCAGGGATGAGTGAGTTAATGCATGTGCTCATATGGCTAAATGTTACGTGATGTATTGGATGATACGGACAATTTGCCCTACTGTTTCATCCCAGTATTTATACAGCGGAAGGACTTCACTTCTTCCAGTTAAAGCAAAAATAAATGCCAACGCATTGAAATAAAATGAAGTAAGTTACAGACAAAACGAGAGTTGTCAGAGAGACAAACAAAGCTCGCCATCGGCACATTTAGAAACTTAAAAGCAGACTCAGAGATCAAGGGCACAGAGGTCAAGCTTCTTGTGTGCATGTAAAGGTCTTGTCTATATACGCAAGCAAACCAACTGATTACATGTACAGTGGAGAATCTGTTATTCTTTCCCGTTTAAACGCAAACGTACGCAAACGCAAAGCGTTAAAACGTAGAAAAGAACAACTTTTGGACAATTCTGATATTTCATGTTTATCTTGGTGGCAAACAGTTTGGAGCCTGATCAGACGCCGGGTTACCCGGCGTCTGATCTGGCTCCAAACTGTTTGCACTGCAAATAATAGTTTTAGCGTAAACGCGTTTATTGGGAAAGAATAACAGATTCTCTTCTGTACATGAATGCAATAACTCAAGGGACATATGAATGAGGAGTATTTTTCAAAACCTTAACGCATATTTCGAAACCTAATTGCGGCCCCTAAGTGCAATGTCACTGAGGTCAAACTTTTCGTATGCAAGGAAAGTTATTGACCATACACACATGCATACATTGTGTACCAAATATGAAAGGAATATCTCAATGGACATGGGAGTTATAAGCATTTTTATTAAACCTAAACGCAGATTTCAAAACCTAAACGCAGGCCCTTAAATAAAGGTTAAAGTCAAAGGGAGCTAACTTTTTTGTGTAAATGATAAGGTATTGTCCATAAACATATGCATACCAATATGAAAGCAATTTCTCAAAGGGCAAAGATCTAGTCCATATACATGTACAAACCAAATATGAAAGCAATACCTAGACATAGAAGTTATAGGCATTTTCTTAAAATTATTTTCGCCGTTCAAGACGAAGCCGACGACGCCGACGAAAGCAAATTAAGGCGCAAATGCAATCCAATAACATGTATAAAAATGACAACATTTCTTAAAATCGGACGACATTTTTTATCTGTGTGGCAAGCAGTATGGGCCCTGTTCAGACACAGGTTTGCTCGGCATCTGGCCTGATTCCAAACTGTTTGTAATGGGTTTTCAGTATAACGCGTTTATTGGGAGAGAATAACATCTTCTCCAATGTCACTGACTGGTATACGGGCGATTCATGCGCGGTCGGTTTTAAGGCGTAAACATCAATTGTCTTTAAGCATAGACCATATCTATAGTTCTGTTAGAACTTGGTTTATCAATGAGCGATCAAAGAAATCACACATTATATTGTATTTTCAACATATTCTATATTGTGATTATAAACCAAATCAAATTCAGTATCCCTATATCAATATTACACACATGGCTTCATTTAAGAAAATATAAACATATTTCATAACTTAAATGTAAAACATTGCCTTTAACTCCTATATTGCCAATGGCGCCAAAAGCGAATTTGCAAACAGTTTGGACCCTGATCAGACGGCGCGTCACGCGGCGTCTGAACAGGATCTAAGCTGTTGGACAATCGTGTTGATATGTTTTAAGTCATACAACATTGAATCTTATTTGAAACAATTTTGTAAACAACAAAATTGAAGCAAGGGGTAAAGATCTATCTCACGATTAATTTGGCAGCGAATAGTTAAATGACATACTTACGCGGGGCCAATTCAGGGTTTGCAACAGCCAAACCGCCACGACATAATAAAAGTACAGTGTCCCCTCGCTATAACGGCCCTCCAAACAACGATTCCCTCCTTACAACGACCCTTGTCGCAGTTCCCTAAACAGGACAATTATGTCCAACCTAGTCACGAATTCGATGTCGTCTGCTTACAATTGTCGTCTGCTGTTTTCTCAAAGTTACATAATGGACATATTGACAGAAAAACGCTTTATGCGGCGTCTGATCTGGATTTAAGCTATTTGGAAACTTCGTCTGATCTGGATTTAAGCTATTTGGAAACTTCCCTCCCTATAACGACTCCCTCCAAACAACACACACAATTGCTGTCACCCGTTGGGGGTTATTGTAGAGAGGGGCGCTGTATCTTTAATTTAGCGAATTTAACAGCCAATGTCAACTTTCTGCATTACTTTGGTGCTGCTTTCAGAGTCGCCTGTCTATGGCATCTACTTATAATCTTGTTTGAAGGTACAGTGGAGAATCTGTTTTTCTTTCCCGTTTAAACGCAAACGTACGCAAACGCAAAGCACTAAAACGTAGAAAAGAACAACATTTGGACAATTCTGATAATTCTTGTTTATCTTGGTGGCAAACAGTTTGGAGCCTGATCAGACGCCGGGTTACCCGGCGTCTGAACTGGTTCCAAACTGTTTGCAATAGAAATAATAGTTTTAGCGTAAACGCGTTTATTGGGAAAGAATAACAGATTCTCCACTGTAGCTCAACCCAATATATTATAAATACGCATTTTTACATATATTATACCTCCACTGATTATAAAGTAAATAATTCAACTTTAGTCAGTCATGAATATGATGTACCATTAGAAACATGATCTATATCCTAGCAGATATTAGCTTTATTCTGTTTCAATTTCAACCTGCTGTTAGTAGTCATATTTCGTTAATACTAGAAACAGCCCTGCGTTCGTTATGCTAGGTTCACACCAACGGCGCTTTGGTGGCGCTTTAAAGCGGCGTGCAAAGCGGCATCAAAGCGTAACAAAGCTTGATTAAAGCGTCAGGGTCGTAATAAATCGTGGGAAAGCTTGGAGTAAAGCGGGACATTCGGCAAGAGCGCCCAATTTTTTAAAACTGTTTAAAAAATTTGGGCGCTCTGTCACGAATTGATTAAAGCGCCAAGAGCGTATCAAAGCTTATCAAAGCTTAACAAAGCGTAACAAAGCTCAGCAAAGCTTGACTCAAAGCGTAGGGAAGCTTAACAGAGCTTGGTTCAAAGCGGGGACGCCATTGTTCACGGTCTGTTACCACTTGACACGCTTCGTTAAGATGTCTCAAGATTTGTTACGTTCTGGCATGAAGATCTGACAAGCGGTCAGACAATTCATCAAGATCTGACACGCTTTGTTACGATTTGTTACGTTTTCATGAAGGACTCTCACGCTTTCCCATGAAGTGAGACGCTTCGATCAAGGATTGACACGTTTTGTTAGGCTTTGTTAGGCTTGGCAAGTTTCTTCACGCTCTATCACGCTCTTTCACGCTCTCAAGGGCTAGGATGCAGTTATACAACAAGGAGACAAACATCATGTCTTCTTCAGATAGATCGTGCTCTGGTTCATCTGGAACTTCTGGATCTTGTTGTTCTGCCATCGTTTTCTGGAGTCAAAGATGCAATGATATTTTTGAATTTCTGCATCTTTATGTATGAAATCGGAGATCTTGACATTTTCCAATGCGTAACAGAGTTGAACAGAGCGTAACAATGCACAACAAAGCTTGATAATCGTATCAGAGCTTGATTTAAATCGCCATAATCGCAACAAAGCGTAATAAAGTGTAATAAAGCTTATTAAAGCGTGATTTCAAGCGTAACAAAGCCTGATCAAAAATGGACCAAAGCGCGAGGAACCGTAACAAGTCGGGAAAAAATTCGTCCCAAAGCGGCAACCAATTCGTATCAGAGCTTATCAGAGCGTAAGAGATCGTGATATATTTTGAAAAGTTAACAAAAATGACGGCGCTTTGCTCGCCGATTTAAAGCGCGGCATTCGCCGTTGGTGTGAACCTAGCATTAACGACAGCGCCCCGTGACGCCTTGCCTTCGACATTGCATGATTTTGTCGTTCTCCATAGTCACTCCACCTTTGTGCGCCTTGAGGTAAGCGGGCCGTGGCAAAGCGCTACGAAGCGCCTTCGTTAATGAACGCAGGGCATGTTCGCCTAATCGACATCCAAGGACGGAAACAATTTATCTTCTGTAACTATGTGCTTACAAACTTAATTTTTAATTTGCTTTTTCCAAACTCGAATATTTTAAACCGACTACGTACATTTGAAGTAGTACCTGTTTCATTATAGAAAACCCATATCTTGAAAACCCGTGCTGTGTTCTACAACTCAAACACACACTGGGGAAACCGTTATTCTTTCCCCAAAACGCGTTAACGCTAAATCTTTTATTTCCTTTGCAAATAGTTTTGAGCAAGATCAAAAGCCGGGTAATACGACGTCTGATACTCGAATCAAGATCTCTTCAGTCAAAACAGTTCTAAATTTGACTTCACACATATTACAGATGCCTCTACCTATGCAGACGATATTTGGCGGCAAGATTGTTAAAGCATACTATAAAACTTGAGAGTGAAAAAGTTAGAATAGATATATCGAATTCGCCCTTGGCGTGCAGGATGTTGAGTTTCGTTTGAGTTTATTTCTCTCTCAGTTTGCATATACATATAAGGACATGAGAAACTATCTTGTAGCTTCGTAGAAACTTTTCTTAATTCATTATCACCTTGAACTTCCAATGGACAAATGCAGTATACAACAAAGACTGGTCCATTTTTTACTATTTAGGGTTGTTTCTTGTAAATATATTGCAAAATGACAAACAGTGACGACCCTGATTAAAGGGCTCCTGCAGGAGCCCTCTAATCAGGGACTTCACTGTTTGCATTAGACATAATGCACCCTTCTAATGTACAGATTTGGTACAGAACGCATATATGGTTCAATGAGTGAAGGAAAAGATATAACAGGTTCCAATTATGAAACTACATTGCTATGAGGAATAGGTAAACACGTTAACCTTTCATCAATTTTCATCATGTTTTCCTTTTTCATTACTTTTTAAACAACTTGTATTAAAATATGGTTGAGAGAATGGAATTATATGCAAATATTACAAACATATTTACCCCAACAATATCGTTATATGATAACACAAAGTTTGGATAAGACGAAATAATTTTCAAGGCCCTAGGATTTCGATATAAGTTAACTTCACTGTAATCCATTTGAATAGTGCAGTGTGGTTATGGGACATACAGTTAAACCTCTCTATTACAACCACTAAAACAAAGGCAAATTGATTGTATAAAAGACAGGTGACAGCTAAAAGAAAGGTGGTAGTAAAACAGAAAGCTTCTACAGGAGCTTTCTGTTTTACTGTCATTTTGTTTTAAACACTCACCTGTCGTGAAAATCTACTAATTGACACAATTGTGTTGTCGTAATGGAGAGGTTTTACTGTATTTAAATAATCATGTTTGGTTAAAGGACCTCTCTGTAATTGCACTGTGTTGTATAACTTGAGGAAGAGAAGTTGTAACACATACTCTGTCCTAATGTATATAATTCCAATTCACATTGTACATGTACTTGTAAAATTGCCCTGTAAGAAAACGAACGAAGCGATCATGCAGTATTGACTTCATTTCATCACTTGATCCTTGAGTACTTACATTTTGTTAGTACAGTCGAAACTTGATAATTTGAACTAGCTTGAGTCGAACATGCCCGTATTGCAATGTAAAACGTGGCATATTGTCCTAATATGTCCCGAGGTTATCGCATTTTTAAAGCATAACAATTGAGAACACCTTCTACGCCACTTCCGATAACTACCCATATGATAACTACCCCATTTTCATATTTCAAATATCAAAGGCTTTAATTGTTGCTCAACACCAACACAAAAGGGTGGGTAAAATATTCAAATCAAGTAAAGGGTAAGGAGGATATACATGTTAACATTCTAAGCATCCGGCTATATTCCAATAATGACCCTCAACTTACACTTAAGCTTGAATGAGGGAGAATTATTTTCGTGTTAAACGCACACGAAAAACTCGGCACCTGATCATGGCTCAAACAATAATGCACTAAAATTGAAGTTTCTCTAGCCGTTTAGTCTTAAACCTTAACATAAAGAGACAGTTCAGGCAACACATAGGCAACAATATTGCGTCACCGATGAAAGGGTCTATCCATTCACAACCTTTATCTACTTAAGTACACAATGATACTTTGCAAACAGTTTGGACCCTGATTAGAAACCGCGTAACTCGGTGTCTGATCAGGATACACACTGCTTGACATCAATTACGAAATTACTTTATTAAATCAAGCTAAAATAAGATTTCTGAAATGAAGGCGGACGAAAATTGTTTAAAACATTTGGCTTTCTCACAGTGAAGGGGTAAAGCTTCACCAACACAATTGTAGAGAGTTGTACCATAACGGATTGATACATATTGCCGAATTGAATTAATTCAATGAATACGGCTCATACAGATTGAAAAGGAATGCAACTTTCAATTACGCAATATTCAATGAAATTTAATAATCTCACATTTCTCAATTCTTCATTCCGAAACCAATGAAACAGTCGCAATTGTAATAGATTGGACAAATGTGTGGCACGTACCACATTTAGAAAGCCCGCTTTGTACAAAATGTATTTGACCCCTGATAAACTTGTATGACGTCGTAAACTGTGATATTGACTCCTGTGGGAATATCGTCTGTTTTAATTTCTAAACTTAAAACATTAAGGCGTTTTCACCCGAGAAAATTGATTTATGAATTTCAAACAGTTTGGATGCTGATCAGGGGCCCGTTTTACTAAACTACTTACACAAAAATTTTGCGTAAGTCAAAATTCTAAATTTTGATTTATATTTTTTATTATCACTTGCTACAAACAGCAAATAGCCAGATCAGAGGACGCGCTTTTAGCGCGTCCTCTGATCTGGCTATTTGCTGTTTGCAAACGTTTATGATCGAAAAATAAGAGTTAAACGATTTTGACTTACGCAAAAATGTAGCGTAAGTTGTTTAGTAAAACGGGCCCCAGGGTCCTGACTGGTTGTAAATATGAGTGATGTTAACACTTTCAACACTTAGTACACTCTTGTAAGTTTTAGGCTCCTTTGCAGGCCCGTTTTAGTTACCAAATATTAAAGCCCGTTTCACATCAGCCGTGCGAAAGGTTTTTAGGGGTAAATCGCAAGGTTTCGTACGAAAGCCGTACGGCAGCCGTACGAATTTTCAACGTCGCACGGCTGCCGCAACGTCGCAAGCTGGGTTTGCAACATGTTCATTTTCCTTGCGATCACCATGCGATTTTTGCAGGTCGTAAGGCAGCCGCACGGCCGCCGTGAGACGCCCGTACGTTTGACGTACGATTTATGATACTGGCATGGCTAAAACTAGTCAAATCTATTTGTGCGTTAGTCATACGAACACCGTACGAACACCCCGGCTGCCGTACGTTTTGTCGCAACATCGCAACAAGGCTTCTGTGAAACGTAGGATGCCGTACGACTCGCACGGCTGCAGTACGACCGTCTTGCGGATATCGGTCGTGGTTCCACCCCTATAGAAGCAGCTGCGCTAAAATTAGCTTACAGAAACTGTGTAGTAATCAGAGAGAACACATCCAAAGCTGCCTCCAAAAAAACGGAACGGAATATATATTTTGCCCCATGAAAAATATGAGCCACCGACCGAAGACCCAGCGAGTTCAGGGTCCGACGAGGAAAACACAAGTTCCTATCGAAGCCGCGCAACTGGATGGACCTTGTAAGTATATTTCGTACTATGTATACAGTAGGGGGTAACAATACGAGTAATATATTGTTTAAAATTATAAGTACAAAAATTGGACACAAATTAGCCTTGAAAACTTATTAGTAGCAGTAAAAGAATCAAATGAGAGCTTAAAACACAAAGGGAGAGTCCAAATTAATATAGACATTTGTTGTGAATGTTATAACTGTCACAGCATTACATTCAAATTAACAGGGCATCCCCTCTCGTATGTGCTCAAATAAAAAATAAAATATTGCAATACGAAAATCTGTATTGAAATACGTATTTCTAAGAGGCGTCTTACTATGTATTGCCGTTTTGTTACTCCCCTACTGAATAACATCAATTATTATTGGAAAACATAGTTTATCTTCTGTTCTGGTTCGACTCGAAACCTACGGCATATAAACAAAAAAATCCAAGAACAGTTCTCTAATTCGCGATAATGCACTACAAGCGCGGTATTCGATCGACAATGCAATTTATGAATGAAATTCCTTAAATCACGTGATTTTAACACGTAGTAAATCTGAGAATCGACAATTCCAGTTATTCATCGGTGCCATTTCGTCAAGTAACAGCACCATTAACCTAAACATTTAAAATTAAAGTTCAGTCTCCCGTTTTACTCAGTATAAAGTTAAATTTCAACAGCATGTGTTTCTATCTGTTCCATGTTCAAATCATACACAGTCGAAAGTGATTTCAATTTTCTAAATTTGTAAACACGATAGCTTTGGCATAAAGATGTCCAGCTATAATGCAAATGGTACCGCTGTTCGCCTCAATGTGACATATAAAACATAATCAAGTTGAAATTTTTGTTTCTGTTGAGTTTACGTCCTTTACGTTTGAAATATCAAGAGTGTAAAGCAGCGAAATGTGTTGAAAAATAATGCAGTAGCAAAAATGGCGTTTCATATGCCAACATTTCGGTGTTTGGTATTCTCCGGTGAATTTTGTTTTAAAAGAATCATGTTAGAATCGAAGTAATAAATTAGTAGTTGTACATGATCGTGCATTAGATCATTGTCAGTCGTTAATATTTGGGTAATGATATCACTCGACCTAAATATCCCGTTTTACCTCAACTTCTAATTGTGATCTAATACACAATAATGCACAACTACGAATTCGTTCTTTTTAAAAATCACGTATCAGTTTTGCTACACTTAACATTCCCTTTGTTCTCTTCCTTTTAACAGCGGAAAAGCGTCATATTCTAGAATGAAATAAGGGATGTTCTCGTAATAGTGTGGGGTGATTCGGCCAGCTGGAAACCGATGGTGTTGTTCTCTAGGGTTGGTCGTAGAGAGCTGTCAATGAAGATTCCTGCATCGGACGCCAATCCGTTGCTTTCCATACTTATCCACAGGAACTTGTACTCTGCATCTACCATAACTAGCAGCACAATGGAGCAACATCCATTGTAGTTATAAGATTCACTTCCAGACAAATTCGGCTTGTTTGCCGTCTATGGTCTCACATACATGGTTGAAGTTACATCGGTTGGAGAATATCTGCGCTACTTCACGCCATTGGTCATGGGTTGAAGGTAGGGTGATAAGTTCATATTTGTACTGGTCATAAATAGCCCAACACACCTCAGGTACAAAGAGGAAGATGGTGTTGTGTGCAACCCTAAAAACGGACTGTGAGCATTTGGAACTCATCCATGTGGCCAAAAAACGAGTGATCTCACAAGCTTCTATCCAGACTCGATGGAACCACGACCTCTGTTTGACTGACACGTAGCAGCAAATCGGCAAACATATTGGGGCTTTACCTTATGTAGCTGATGGTGTCGTGCTCCAACTCCTTATCAAGCTCCCGGAAGAGGATGTTGTAGTGTCCAAACATTCTACGTCGCTCAATCCATGGCTTGACTCACCAACGCCCCTCAAGCCTTCTCTGGTGTTGACGATCGCCGATAAGAATGGCCAAAGTAGCATCATGGCGTTGTTCTTCATCTTGAATTATTCTTCTTGATATTCTGAGGTTGAATGGCCATTATTGCCAAATTCTCACGAGCAAGTGACGGCAATTTCAGTTTTGCCTTTACATTTATACCCTCAAAGGGGAGTATTCGTACGATAAACGTACGAATAACGTGAGTCATTCGTAAGGCTGCCGTACGGCGACCGCAAGAAAAATATCCGAATTCGTACGGCAGCATTGCGACTGTCTTGCAAATTCGCACGGCTGCTGTGCGACCATCTTGCGTTAAAAGATCGAACGACTCTTGAGAGAGCCGTTCGGTGTTCGTGCGGCTGTCTTGCGTGGTCTACGGCCGACACGAATTTGAAATCACTTGCTGCGATGTCTTGCGGTACACTGGACCTGCGAAATCGTACGAAATAAAAATCGTACGGCTGATGTGAAACGGGCTTAAACCAGTCTACTTGGAATTCTAAGTAGCTTAATAAATACTGGTATAATTTAGCAACGTGTAGATCCTGATCAGAGTCCTCCTTGGTTGCAAATGTATTAAATACAATTCAGGTCCATGGTGTTGACAGAGGTAAAGTCCACTGAAAGGGTGAAAGCGTCGCTGCAACAGTTACTGTCTTTCAATCTCCTAAACCCCTACGAAATTGACATTGTTACCTAATTTTAACCCATTTGTGATCCCATATGGGGACAAAGGCAAAAAGTGTAGATTCTGATCAGATAAATACGAAAGAAGACTCAAGCAGGAAACGCAACACAAACAACACACCCATCTCCAAAGCAGAACACACACACAGCCATACCACAACAAACATACACACACACACACACACACACGCAATACCATTCCTTCATCTACACACTAAATAGAAAACAACACGCAAGACAAACATAAAGCTAAGTGAACATAGGAGCCCGCCTTGGTACGGTCAGTAGCAATCAATAATCAATTATAAATTAATTAACTATTAACAACCACTGGGGGGTTAAACCTGGGTTTAGGGGCGCCCAACCTCACACTTATCTCCTATATTCACCTATGAGTCTACACTGTTTGCTGATAGTAGAGGATATCTTAAAGCAAGTTGAATTGAAAGCAGAATGCGCTTTAATGTGCATTCTGCTTTACATTCAACCTGCTTCAAGTGGCCAGCTATCTTCCATACAAGAAACAAGCTATGGGATAAAACCCCTCTTAACTGGAAACCCCACTAAACCGGAAATTTGTGTTGTCCCAACACATGTCCGGTCTAAAGGGGTTTCAATGTAAATGCTGAGGTTTAGTTATCAGCTCTTTTATTTTAATTCCAATCATACTTAGCGCGACTAGATTGAATAATATAAATCGTATTTATCTTTTGCATAAAATATAAGATACACTTGATTTCAAATAATATGAACACTTTACCAAACGAATGTTTCCAACGAATGACTTTGTCTATAAATTCGTGTTACAGTGAAGTAGACTGTGTTGTTTTGATTTTCTTTTTTTCAACTACATGTGAACGCGTGTCACAAGTTTGCCAAAACTTATAATTGTTTCCATTGCAAACAGTTTTTCGCCGGATGAGATGCATGATCACTCGGCGTATAAACAGGATTCACAATAGTATCGCCTGCCTGCTTCACTATTGTTGTCTGCAATATCGTTTCAAAGTTAGGTGTTAAGGCAATAGAACTGACGTAATTTCAAAACAATTTGCCATATTTTCGATCCTGGTCAGACTATTTGCAACCCCTTTATAGGGCCGTTGAGATTGAAAGGGTAATAATAACAATAATAGCAACATTAGTAATAATAATAAATCTTTTTCACTTTAACGCATATCTTGAAGCAGTCTAATGTGCAACCACTGCTCTAATACGATTAATAGGTAACACTTTCCTCCCTCAAAAATAAGTTTTCTTAGTAATTTCTAATTTATCCATACGTTCATTTCATTACCGAATTTTTCATTAACCATTTCCTTTTACTATTGATACGTTTGCTGTTTGTGCACCTTAATAATGCGGAGCTCTTTAGGCCCATCCAGGTCGGAATCGAGTATACGATATTAAATAACACAGCCCTTTCTGAAACCTCATTCGATATCCGTCCTTGGATGGGAGAAAAAAAATTTTTTTTCACATTAATAGTGTCACAGATTTCCCTTTCTCATATGTCATGATAATGATCTGAGAAATAAAAGTTATTGTTGTTGTTGTTGTTGTTGCTGTTGGTTAAATGGGAACGAATAACGTCTTCTCCACGGTTACATTATATCCACTGTGCAATGCAGCCTCTTTTTACGGCTAATTATAAACGGGAATGAGAATACAGTGAAACCCCTCTAAACCGGAACCTCTAAATACCGGAATTCTCTCTAAACCGGACAAAATCTTTGGTCTCGTTTCCAACCCTTCCTTATTTTAACCCATTACACCATAAATGTGCCTTTTTATGCTTTCGATTTATTCCTTCACTGAAGAAAATACATTCATGAATATGAACCATCAAAAATATTTTCTATAGTCTAGCAGATGATAGCTTAAAGCAGGTTGAAAGTAAAGCAGAATGCGCCATCAGGCGCATTCTGCTTTACTTTCAACCTGCTTTAAGTTATCAGCTATCTTCCATACTAGAAACAAGCGTTGGGTTTAAAACCCCTCTAAACCGGAAACCCCTCTAAACCGGACATTATTTTTGTCCCCACACATGTCCGGTTTAGAGGGGTTTCACTGCATATCTAGATATGTTGCTATGGTAATGCAGGAAAATGAAGAAAAAAGTTTTATCTTTCCATTAGCATCCACCTGTTTAAAACTAAAGAATAACTTGTATTGCTCAAGAGAGATTTTAGTGTATAACAAAAGATGTGAATAGTTTAAATAAATGTCTAATTAAACGTAAGAGTTGTTAAACAATTAGTTATTACAATTGACAAGCTATTATATGTCACTGTAAAACTTCACCTTTGGTTAAATATATGCAAGACTTATCTAATTATTGACTTTTCTTCTAAGAGCACGTACATGTACATACATGTGTAATGCGACTTCTTGAACATGTATAAAGCTTTTTCAATAACAAACACACCAATATATGTTTCTTAGCAGCCACACGAGTTTACCGAAAAACAGAATACTACCGAAACACCACAACAGATAATAAAGTGTAAATCCCGACCATTTTACACAAATAAATAACATTTTTACTTTATAAAATCTTAACAAAACCAGAAAATCAAAGTCATAAGTCACTAGTCGCAAGTCAAAATTGCACTCCCGGGCTTCCAAATAATGCCACAATGACAATGAATGGTAAAAACGGCGAATGAAATTATGGAATACAATAAATCGCGAGCAAGCTTAGGACAGATACATTGCGTAAGTCCCTACGGTAATATCTTGTTTAGTAACAAATAACTAGCGCACGACAATACATTTATCACCAAAAAGTAACTATGCTGTATATTCATGACTGTATAAAGTGGAACTAGATCTATTTTCTTCAGTGGAGGAATGAATTAAATGCGTTAAAGGCGTCGTTATGGGACGATGTGTTAGTAACAACTATTGCGTAGGAAGATGCACTTATCATGAAAGCTTCAAAGCTGAATTTATGTAGCTTAAAACAACGACGGCAGCTGGTTTTGAATCAGCAAAACACAAGGAACAAGTTTTATCTTATATTTATGTACAGTGGAACAGACATACGCTAAAACTATTAGTTCGATTGCAAACAGTTTGGAGCCAGATCAGACACCGGGTAACCCGGCGTCTGATCAGGCTCCACCTGTTTGCCACACAGATTTATATAAATAGGCAGAAGTATCAAAATGGGTTTTTTATACATTTAAGTTCCATGCGTTTGCGTTTCGTTTGAGTTTAAACGGGAAATAATAATGTCTTCTCCGCTGGACCATTTTACAACGGTTACAGGCGCGACACTTACAGCAGAGAAGATGTTATTATTTCCCAAAAAACACATTTGATTGATAAAGTCTTATGGTCAATGCAATTAATTCGGAGCCAGATTAGACATCGGTCAAAGCGGCATCTGATCAATCCCCAAATAAATCCTCAGACTGTTCAAAATATTGGCGTTGTCTACATTTTATTGCATTGCGCTTGCGTCAGTTTTAAAACAGTAATGAAGTACGGGTTCCCTACTAAAACAACATTTCTAGTTTTGCCGGTAAATGGAAATACAGCGCTCCCTCTCTACAACGGCCCTCCCAACAACGATTCCCTCCTCACAACGACGCTTGCCGCTGATCCCGAAACAAGAAATGATGTCAAACCTTTTTACGTCTGCAATATCTTCTGCTAAAGTTGTCGTCTGCTGTTTTTCTCAAAATTTCATATAGGGCATTTTGACATAACAAACCTTAGTGACGAGTGACAAACAGCTTGAATCCAGATCAGACGCCGCGTTACGCGGCGTCTGATCTGGATTCAAGCTGTTTGCAAATACAAGCCAACTTCCCTCTCTATAACGACTCCCTCCGAACAAGGCACACATTTTTTGTCTCCCATTGGATGTCGTTGTAGAGAGGGAACGCTGTATATATATTTGACTGAATGGAAACATTGTTTACCATCGTATCTTAACAAATTGAACCCTTGCAACGAGTATACAAATCGTATAGCTCTTAAAAATACACTTGTCCTATGCAAACAGTGTATACCACTATCAGAGAGCTCCTAAAGGAGTCCCCTGCTAAGAGTCTACACTATTTGTCATTTTGCAAAATACTTGCTGGAACGACCTTAAAAAGTCAAATATGGAGTAGACGGAATTGAAACCTTGAATTGTCCATCAAACATTTCAGGGGTGAATAAGCTAATGAGAATTTGAACACAGTAGAAGGTCAATTCTTATTTGCATAGAAATAGAACTGTTGGGATTTCTGCATTGATATAAACAATTTATTCTCATGAATAGAAGTTAACATATATATGAGCCGTGTAATAAGAAAACCTGCCATATTGCATTTTAAACTGTGTATATCAAGGATAGCCGCCGCGTCTTTGAAACGGCGGGTTGCCTTGATCTACACTGTTTGTCATCCACATATATCTAAAGCATTTTATGAAGCTGTATCATATTGTGTATTTGGCAGTGTATACCAAATAAAGATATAGAGACTGGAATGACAATACTGTTTGATCTGTATAATTCTGCAATGCAATAAATAGAGGATATTGTATGAGTGCTCATTATTTATCATTTTTAATAAACAAGTTGACTAAAATGATATGACGCGAGCCTTTTCGAGCGTCATATTCATTAAGGTCAACGAGTTTATTAAAAATGATAAATAATGAGCACGAATGTGATATTCTATTTATCACATAACAAATTCAAACACCTATTAAATTGATTTGAAGCCGTAGTTTGTAGACCCTCCGCTATATAGATTTTCCGCCAAACGTTACGTTGTTTACGTTAACGTCATAGTAAATGACGTCATTTGGCGCCCCGCTACATGCAGCGCTTATGGACGAACAAGTTAGGCCGGAGCCCAAAAAACGACATTCCACTAGTGGATTACGATATTTATACAATCGCTTTATGCAACTCCTAGACCGCAAATTATGTGATAATACAGATTTTGTCATGGCACGATTTATAATTTTGCAATAGTAAGGCGTTGAAACACTACTGATCAATTTTTTACAGAAGTACAGATATAACCGTTAACTCTTTCACTACCAAGTTGTATAGTCTGCTTTAACCATCTTACCGCCAAAGTAACATCTGCATCGGTAGTCTCGTCTGCAATTTTTTAAAGCCAGTTTTAAGGCTGTAGTAACTGAAGAAATATCGAAACGACTGTCAAAAAATTTGGAATATGATCAGGCGCCACGTTATACGGCGTCTGGTCAGAATGCAAACTGGTTGTAAAGTCGCCTTTTGGCGACGTTGGCAATGAAGGCGTTGAGTCTGAATAATTTTCTTCAAATAAATCGAATCAAGAATTGTCTAAGTCCCTTTCTGTGCTGAACATTTGCAGATGGGCTATTACACTTAAAATTACCAGTTTATTTTGAACTTTTTGCAATGGAAACAATAGTTTTAACGTAAACGCGTTTATTGGGAAATACAGTGGAGAATCTGTTATTCTTTCCCAATAAACGCGTTTACGCTAAAACTATCATTTGCAGTGCAAACAGTTTGGAGCCAGATCAGACGCCGGGTAACCCGGCGTCTGACCAGGCTCCCAACTGTTTGCCACCAAGATAAACAAGAATTATCAGAATTGTCCAAAAGTTGTTATTTTCTACGTTTTAGTGCTTTGCGTTTGCGTACGTTTGCGTTTAAACGGGAAAGAATAACAGATTCAGATAACACTGTACTAATGTCTTATCCGCTGTAGTTCGGTTGGCAGCAGAGACAGAGTTAATTAAAACACGATGTAATCATTTACCTCACGTAAGCGCTTTAAAATACAGTGATGATCAACTATTTGCCACCTTAAACCATGATCAAAGTAGAGACAAAAAATGTCCTACACATATATATGAAAAACTCAACATTTATACTTTGAAGTATGTAACAGGTTCCATTTCCCCAGGTGTTTACGAAATCGTCGGATTTTCATCTTAACAGAAGGTAGCTTAAAGCAGGCTGAAAGTACAGAAGAATGCACCTTAAAGCGCATTCTGCTTTACTTTAAACCGGCTTTAAGTAATCTCGCTTGAAAATAGAAACTGTGGAAATCTTAGGATTTTTTCATGATCAACTGATGGCAGCCCTGACCTATATGCCAATTGTTTTATATCTGAAAGAAGTTTCGTCCATGGATACCTAAATAACTGATAATTATCAAAACATGAAATGACACTAAGGGGATGTATTTGTATTTTATCATGCTGTTTTAATGTTTTTAAAACAGAAATCAACTTTTTATTTAAATCATTAACATGTATTATCCCCCTATTTCTTCCTAATCAAAACCGCTTGAGATCCCGATTGCTCCCCCATACCCAGAGGAAAAGAAGTATGATTTTCTGTTTATTCGTTGGCTCCTAAAACATTTAATGGGCAATTTCTGTTTCTCATTATGCCTAGTCCATTTTTAATTTGGAGGGAGTCTGAAATAAATTGCCAAACCCAGATAAGAGATAAGGAGTATTCAGCAAAATCCATTTGTTCTCTGTCCACGCAACTAACATGAGACATGCTTACTCTTTATGTGTGTACTATTTGTTAACCCATTTATGCCCAGTGGATTATTCCATGTTTATATATTGGATTAGTCAATATTTTATCAAAGGGATGCCTGGTCAAATTTTTCATTTTTATTTTGTTTTATATTGAAATTCCCATCAGCAAACAGTGTAGACTCTGATCAGACGCCGCATAATGCGGCGTCTGATCAGAGTCTACACGGTTTGCATATGTCCCATATATGGGATCGTGGGCACAAATAGGTTAATGACGCAAACACATTGCTCTAGGGATCAACGGGTAAAATATATGACAGCGTTTTTAACGAATACAATTTGATTTTTTTGATTTTTTTGTTATGATTGTACGTCGCGTGTTTTTTCAGTCTTATCGCGGCGTTCAGGTAATTACAGTTGGAGGAATACCCAAGAAACCATTTATGCATTGTTTAAAACACAAATCGACAACTGGGTAGAGCCACCGACCTTCCGCAAGCTAGCTAGAACGCTTCCCCACATGAAAGTTCCCAATGGCCAGACAGGGATAACACCGTCTTTGCAATCAAATAAAAACAACAACAAAAAACCCCAATCACTTGTTCAGATGAAAATGGGCTAACTGGCTTAAAATGTCAACTAAACACAATAAAAATATAGCCCTCGGCTGATTGAAATGAAAAATAATTATTTGCAACCGTGATTACGATTTTTTCCAATAAATGTTGACTTCCCTGGTTTTAGGGCATGATGCGCAAAATATGTGCTTCAAAAAAGAACATTGATCAAATTGACGTGTTGACATTACAACTATTTGCAAATAACAGTAAAACCTCTCTATGATGATACCAAAAATGTGTTAATTATAAGGCGTTTAAAACAGGTAACTGCTTAAAGCAATGTGCCAGTAAAACTGAAGGCTCCTTTAGGCATTTGTGTTTTACTGTCATCTTGCTCAAAGCTGCCACCTGTCTTTTATACAATCAATTAGGCATTGTTTAAGTGGTCGTAATCGAGAGGTTTTACTGTACTAGACATAACGAGATCGGCAGGCAAAAGTATAAAAAAGACAGAAAGACAGACACACAGACAGACACACAGACAGAAAACATATTTATTTTCATCTTAGATACACTATGTACAACATTAGGAATGTTCAATACATATTTTTAACATAAAATGTAGAAACAATTTCCAGTCAGTGTGTAGAATTCAAGAGAGAATAAAAGGGAAAGACCATCGAGTGTGGAAGTTGGCTAAACTGTTAACAGAAATTATATGGTATCTATCCGGAGCAGACAATTTAGCGGAAAGTTGATTATCTTCTCCATATAGGCACCATAGTTATGTTTGTTTCTAGTTGATTTTATCTCGGACATCCCTGTGTACTGATTAACAGTTAATAGTATTGTCGATGATGTTTGAACAGACACCATATGAAAATTCCGCCTTTTTCCGTAAGCTATTTTCACCTTCCGCAGAATATTGGAGAATTCGCCACTGAACAATAACCCTTATACATCATAAACTATTACACAAGCGATAGCTGCATATTTATGACTGTATTAAGCGGAACTATTTTCTTTAGTAGAAGAATAAATTATGTGCGTAAAAAGGTTTATCCTTTATGTAAAGTTTCCGTTTCCTATCTTAATATCGTTTGTTCAAATACTGCTGTCAGTAACCTTTATGCACTGTCAATTTCAAAAAGTCGACCTTGACCCTTTTAAACCATAATTTCTCTTGTGGGTATGTATAATCCTTTTCGACTTTTCTTGAACAAGTATTTTGAACCAGTCTACTGTTACATTTTTAGTATGGCAACAAAAACCAATGAAAATATCAAACAGTGCAGACCCTAATCAGGAGCCCTCTGATCAGGGTCTACACTGTTTGCATTTGTAATCAGTAATCTCTACAGAAGGTTGTAGGGTTGAAAGGGTTAGTAGGCCATGATGGTTAAATGGTTGGTCACATTCTGCACACTTAAGACGAATTTATGAATGCAAATAATTCAATTCGGTTCCAAAGTAGACTCTAGGTCCTCCGCGTCTCATCTGCATTCAAGTATTTTGACAATGATGATTTAATCTGCAAAATAATAGCAGATACGTCAATTCTAAGAAGATTCAGTGCTCCCTCTCTTTAACGACGCCCAATGGGAGACAAAAACTATTCTGAGGGAGTCTTTATAGGGGGAAAAATGGCTTACATTTGCAGCCAGCTTGACTCCAGATCAGACGCCGCGAAACGCGGCGTCTGATCTGGAATCAAGCTGGCTGTCACTCGTCATTAAGATATTTTTCTGTCAAAACTACCGTTATGTTACTTTGAGAAAAACAGCAGACTATACTTTAAACCAGACGACTTTGCATACGTAAATGCGTTGGACATAATTTTCTTGTTTAGGGGAATAGCGGCAAGCGTGTTGTAAAGTATGGATCGTTGTTGAGTGGGTCGTTGTAGGGAGGGAGCACTGTATATCAATTCTAAGAAGATATGCCAATTAAATAGCGTGTCATTGGTTCCAATGCAACGCTAAAACGAATAGTGGTTTATGCTTTTGCATTTGAAATAGTAAAGAGACTACATCGAATCGTAAATATGTCAGTTTAAATGCCGTATGTTGTCAAATGAGAAACATTTTCAGATATTGCATTATCGGTTAAATATACAGTGTTTCGTCCTAAAAACGATTCCCGCCTTACAAAAACGCTTACCGCTGTTCCCAAAACAAAACAATTATGTCTAACCCTTTCACTTCTGCAAAACGTCTGCTTTAATTTTTCGTCTGCTGTTTTTTCTCAAAATAACATATTAGTGGACATTTTGACAGAAGAAATTATTATGACGAGTGACAACCAACTTGAACGCAGATCAGACGCCGCATGTCGCGGCGTCTGATTCGAATTTAAGCTGTTTGCAAATGTATGTCAAGTCTCCATTTTCCCTCCCTAAAATTACATATCCGAACAGCGTACTTGTCCAATTGGAGTTTGTTGTAGAAAGGGAGCACTGTAGTGCTAGACTTTAAACCTATCAATATGATTAGAGCAACTTGATTTACATTTTCAAACATTTAAAATCCAAATCAGACGCCGCGTAACTCGGCGTCTGATAAAGATACAAACTGTATAACAATCGTACTGATGTTTCGTTAGTCTAGATTCCCTGTAGTTAACTTATACATGTAGAAATACCAGAAGGAAGGACTGTTACGACTACCAAAATAAGATCATGGATTGTATAACAGACAAGTATCAGGTGGCAGATAAAAGCAATGGAAGGACTCTTTGTTTCCTTTTCACAATGCTTTAAGCAGTCACCTGCCGTAAACATCTAATAAGTAATACATTTCCGTGGTCGTTAAAGAGAGGATTAACTGTACTTTAATTACAACAAAAAGGTAATTTATATCATATCATAATTTAAATTTCTCATAAATAATCGTTTATAATGTAATTTAATGGTTCTTTTTTATAGCCTTTAAACCGTTCAAAATTTAACTATAGAACCCAGTGGAACGGGGCATTTGTTTGCATGAATCCAAAACCAGCATGTTAATGCATGTAAAATAAAAGAATTCTATATTTACCATTTCCCTAAATTACCCACAAATACAATTTCATTTGCAAACATTATGACTCCTGATCAGGATCCTGATTGCGTGACATTCATTATCGCTATTAATTTAGTACACTTGCTTAATATTAAAATTTAAATTTAGAAATATAATATTTTAAGACAGATACAGTGGAAAAAGTTACTATTTCCCAAATAAACGCATTTACGCTAAAATTATTATTTCAAATGCAAACAGTTTGGAGCCAGATCAGACGCCTGGTAACCCGGCGTCTGAACAGGCTCCAAATTGTTTGCCATCAATATAAAAATATATCAGGAGAAATATCAATAAATTGTTAATTTCTCTATTCTATTGCCATGCGTTTGCGTTTGAACGGGAAAGAGTAACCTGTTTCTTCACTGTAACATAATGGCGATGAAGAGGGACATGACATGCCTTAAACACAACGGTTTTCCAATATTTACTGGTTCCACTATATCATCACATAGTATTCCGGCTTGTGTGCAAATAACTATTGCACTCGGGGCACGGCAGTCAATGGGTTAAATGCAATACAATATCTCTATTACGACCACTTAATTGTGTTGATTATAAGGTTTTTACGACAGATGACTGCTTGAAGCAAGGTGAAAATAAAACAAAGCCCATGAAAGAGCTGAATTCACTGTCATCTTGCTTTAAGCGGTCATCAGTCTTTTATACAATCGATAAGCCTTTATTTTAATGGTCGTTATAGAGAGTTTTTACTGTTATACATGTCTTTTGTGACAAAATTGGCTTCTTGTTGAAAATTAATTTATCATCATTAAAGTAATGATGTGCCTCCTGTTTGACATTAAAGAAATAATAGATGACAGTTCGCCTGATATTCAGAGTGCCAACCCGAGATACAGAATGCCATCCCGAGGCGGAGCGAGGGTGACTGACTTGTTTTCGAGGAGTGACAATTCGAATGTCATGCAAATTGCCATCTAAAATTGATTTTATTACACCGAGCTTATCAAACTTAGCTTTGGAATCGTCTAATTCGTGTTTTATAAAAAACAAAAGAGGAAGAAATGCGCTCTTAATAGTGCAGAAAAAGGCAAAAAATCATTAGAGTTACCTACCCCTATGTGATATTCCGAATAAAATCACATAGCAAAAGATTGTCGCATAGTTAATCCATCGATGTTATATAACGACATATATCAAGAGACATAAGAGTTACCTGCCCCTATATGACATTCAAAAGAATGTCGCATAGCAGTTGTTTGGATAGATGCAAAATGTTACATGTTGGTCTATTGAATATAATCACTGTAATTCAAAGCAAGGTATAATAATAACATTTTTCCAAGGCTTAATCTGTCTGCCAATGTGCATCATATAAGAAGGGTATGGTTGTATCTGTACAGGATGCAGTTATTCGGGGTTAAGATTAGTAAATCGCAAACTCAATAGTCTGCCAGATGGAGTCTGTGAAAATCAATCTTGATATACGACCTTGTGGTAAATCTGTTCCGTGAGGAAAAGTATACAATGGAGAAGACGTTATTCGTTCCCAACAAACGCGTTTACGCTTAAAACTATTATCTATATTGCAAACAGTTTGGAGCCAGAGCAGACGCCGGGAAACCCGGCGTCTGATCAGGCTGCAACTGTTTGCCGCACAGATTAAAATGAGTCGTAAGTATTTTTTTCTAGAATTCATTTCATTGCGTTTGCGTTTCGTTTGCGTTTAAGTGGGAAAGCACAACGTCTTCTCCACTGTATAAAAATGAAACATTATTTGCCCAGTTTAACTTATTGATACTTTGTATTGTATGACCTTTAAAGACTGTAAACCCAAGAGTAGTCCCTTATTAACAGTGTAGACATAGAAAAGATAACTCCTAAAGGAGCCATCTGATCAGTGTATGGACTGTTTGTAAGTTTGCAATAAAAAGAAATCCTAAATAGTGAAAAAGAACTAGACTGGAAAATGAGACATGTCAATTTGAATAGCCAATGGTCAGTTAGTTAAACCAAACACAATGTGGCAAATACTGATTTATTTATAACATTAGAAATGTTATGTTTTCGTTGAATCTGAGTGTAGAGGAGTCGCCGAGAAAACTGATGTCTTATCTTGCTTCTTACTGCTTGCAATTTACATAGATTTCACAAACACATACGCTGTATGCGGGGAAATAGCGTTTATGCCTATTGATATAAGAAAAAGCAGCGCATGAAGTGGATAGGACGTTATTCTTTCAAAAATGAAATACATGTTTACGCTAAATGTTATTTCCATCCATTGAAACAGTTCTCAGGGTGAAATAAATCGTAAACTTATACAAAATGTTATTATAACATTTTAGTGCATATCATTGGCGTTTCATTTTCTTTTAATCGGGAAAGAATAAGGTCTTTTCCACCGTAAGCTCCCAAACCGAACAGTTTGTATCTGCTTTACCTCTGTAACGCATATATACCTCCTGCATTGGTTCATCTTTTGCAAAGTTACATTTAAGGCACTTTGACAAACAACTCCGATACAAATGTCAAACAGTTAACTGTTGTTGTTTTATTAGCCGCCGCGTTACACGACGTCTGGTCGGATTCCAAACTGTTTGCAAACTCGTCTATTGGCAGTCAAAGAGTTAACCCTTTCACTGCCAACCTCGCCAAAAGGCGACGTTGTAAATAGTTTGTATCCTTATCAGACACCGTGTCGAGATTTCTTCAGTCAAAGCAGCTCGAAACATTGCAGACGACATTACCAATGCAGACGATATTTTTGCGGTAGGAGGGTCTCAGCAGACGATAACACTTAGCAGTCAAAGAGAAAAGCAGAGTAAACAAGCTTTTGTCGCTTACCTCTAAATCGACCACCTGCTTGGTATACTTGTTACGTATGATGTACAGTTCTGGGTCACGGAAACGCTTTACACCTAGACCGTTATTGTAACCACGGGAACGCTTACTCTTCGACCCATTCCTCTTGTACCCACTATGTTTAATAGTGTCCACGTTTGTACGGTGATTTATTGCACTATGCATTTTCACAATTTGCAGCGGAATTTATAAATCTTGGATTACCTTTAATTTGGTATTTTTGTTAAAGTAAACAGTTACAACTTCATCAAGTATATCTCCAATATGGTTTGAATGCACACGTTATCTATATAATGAAATTATAACAGTTATACGATAAATGATAAAACTATAACCACATCGGGGTATCAATGCACACTTAATCTACGTATATATTTAAATTATAACCACACCGGGCTATACATGTACACTTTATATATGTAATGAACTATAATACTGTATATATGATATTTTATAGCACTGTCAAGTAGATTCACATTGGGGTATAAGCACACACTTCACCGGTATAACTATTTATTTTATACTTCATCAACCTTTTTGTCAGATTTTGCAATTTAAAAAAATCTGAATAAGGGGAGATCCGTTGTATCAGAAAGTTGTATCAGGTGTATACGTATTTATGTATAAACACCTCATCTATATAATGAATTGTGTTAAATTTCATATAGAGTATTTGTCAAAATAAAATATAAGACAATCGTCAAGAATATCCACATCAAGGTATAATTACTTCTTTTAAGTATTTACTTGAGCATCTTTATCAGATGTAGATATTAAAGCATCACCAAATTAATCCACGTAAAAGTATGAATGCACAATTTATCTATACATATAATTATTTCATATATAAATTTGAGTGTCTTTTATCAGGTTGTATATTCCATTGTATTATGCAAGCAGGTATATCCACTTTAGTTTAGAAATGCACATTTTATCTGTATGCTGAATTATTTTGCAAATTATATCAAATGTCTTTGTCATAGTATGCTATATATACATCCACATTAGGGACATCTTATATTTTCGTATTATTCCACATACATGTTCATACAAAGCTGTTGCTTCAAATGTCATTGAAACGATCAATATCATCAGTATTGCAATATTCCTAAATTTGACTATAAATCCTTTTAAGTATTTTACATTAAAGTAGTCGGATGTTAACGTTAATGTTACCTCCAAAAGTAGGAAAGCTTAATTCAATTAGTTTTCCCGTCTAAACGTAACTTAGCTCAGCTACATTAAATGTTAAATGATATAATTAAATGTTCACGACTTTTCTAACCCATTACCCCATAGCCTGTTTCTAGTACTAAAGTTAGGCTACAACTTAAAGCAGGTTTAAAGTAAAGCGGAATGCGCCTGAAGGCGCATTCTGCTTTACTTTCAACCTGCTTTAAGTTACCATCCTTTAGATTATAGAAATTATTTCGTATGATACATATCCATAAATAAATAAATTAGAACTATTTTCTTCAGTGAAGAAAAAAAGTGAAGACGTAAAAATGCGTATTTATGAAGTAATGGGTTAATAAAGGTTTAAAACAGTTTGTTGTCTTTTCAAAAAGCTAGTTTACTCGACATCTGTAAAGACACCAAACTTGTCAATATCTATATTATTTCAGTGCAAATGCTTGTAGGTGGATTTTGGTAAAATAGTGTGCATTTTTTTATAAACATGCTACTTTTCAAAACAACCTTTAATACCCTTTCAAACAATATTGCAAACAATTTCAAAAGCACTGTCCTTATACTGTTATATTGAATATATTTCGCATCGATAAGCACACCATTACCAACAAAATCAACACGTGAATTAATATCCTCTCTAAAACAAAAATGATTATGTCATAAACATTTCACTGTAGCCTTAGATAAATACTATAGTACTCCCGGTCGCCCATTTCCGACCAATAGCGTGTCAATTAGTGGGGACTCACTAGTAGCTGCGGCACGGTATCAGCACTAGTATAAGCCGCTCATATAGCTCTCCATGTGAATCGTGCCTTATAATCGATAACAGTTATTCTCCGTTATTGTATAAATCATGCGGTAATTTATTTCGTTAACTAACGAATTCCCTTATGAAACAATTAGGACACTGATAGATTAACATTGAGCACGCTACGTCATCGTCGCCTGGAAAAGTTTTGGTCTGAAACTAACCCATTTGCACTATTCAATATCGCTTGAAAAAGTTTTTGGTCTGAAACTAACCCATTTGCACTACAATACTTATCAGTATATTTTATTTTTCTAACGACAATCTTAACAATAAATTTAATGTTGTTTTATATTGAAACAGTGTAAATTCTGATCAGACGCCCCATTATGCGGCGTCTGATCAGAGTGTACACTATTTGCCTATGTGCAATGTATGGGACCTTGGGTACAAATAGGTGAAAGTCAAACATTTAGGACACGAATAGTTTAACCCTTTACCTGATAGCCTATGTATAGCACTTAAGATAGGTGACTTTTTAAAGCAGGTTGAAAGTAAAGCAGAATGCGCCTTAGGGCGCATTCTGCTTTACTTTCAGCCTGCTTTAAGCTATCATGTGCTATTATCTAGATAGGGCGCATTCTGCTTTACTTTCAGCCTGCTTTAAGCTATCATGTGCTATTATCTAGAAAATATTACCCATAATACATATTCATTACTGATTAAATTGGAACTATTTTCTTCAGCGGAGGAATAAATCATATCCGCTAAAAGGCGCTTCTATAAGGTAAAGGGTTAAGCTTGAGTACGCTACATGTACGCCTTCAACGCCTGGAAAAGTTTTCGTCTGCAAGCTGTTAAAGTCAAACTTGAATTAAGCGACTACTGCTTTGAATAGCATGGATATGGCTGATTAATGCATGATAAAATTTAAGACAAGTGCAGAAAGTTACTTAACCCTTTCCTCAATAGAAGCGCCTTTTAGTGCTTTTACTTTATTCCTCCACTGAGGAAAATAGCTCCAAATTATACAGTCATGAATATGTTTTATAAGAAATGCTTATTATATTCCAGCAGATGACATTTTAAACAGGATGAAAGTAAAGCATAATGCGACTTAAGACGCCTCTGCTTTTCTTTCAACCTGCTTTAAGTGGTCACCTATCTTCAATACTAGAAGAAATATATTTGGTAAATGGTTAATTAAAGTGGTAGGTGCGTCTTTGTAAACAAGTTATCAAATTCTTCAAACTTTGCATACAGATAGTAAAATAAGTTTCCATAGCACAATTGATGAAAACAGTGATGGTACTGGATATTTTCCACAGTTTACGACTTGTCAAGACGACCCAACTGAAATTGAAGTCTCGCAAAAATACCTTTTATTTGTACTCACGTATTTTCAATCATTATGCATACAAAAAAGCTCTACAAGAAATATCGTAATTTGTATTGCCATAGTAAGAATAAACTCTGATATTGTACATATCAAAAGGACATATTTTGAGAGCTGGTCTTAAACAGATTGACTTACCCACTTTTTGTTTAGACAATATTATCCGGATGCAAATTATTTTGCTTCAGATGCGACAACGAAGTACTCGTTATCTCATCTGGTTCTAAATTGTTTGCAGCATTTACAAACAAATTTGCAGGTCGCATGTACAAGTCTACATTGTCTGCACTGTATGTTATTTTGAAATATATCGTTATACTCATTATTTAATCCGTATCCTGCTGTGATATCGTTTGTTTTGACATTAGCTTAAGCAAAAACTGTTAGATTTAGATTTATACTTTCTTTTTTTTTAAAAACGAAACCTAAAGATGAGTGTCAAACAATTTGAACAAGATCAGACGCCGCGTTACGCGGCGTTTGATCTGGACTCAGATTATTTGCAAAAATCAGGAAAGTCTCGATCAGCAGGCAATATGTTAAAGGAGACATACTATACTTATTTGGAAACTGGAAATATCAATTTGGAGTTTCAGATGTTAATCAGCTTGCACATGTTTGACCTTTTGATGGGCACAAACACTATACCAGACAACTCTAATAAAGACTGGCTTCAATTGGTCAAGGCGCTAGTTGCATCAAAAGTATGAAACAGACATGTTGAACATATTACTTTGTAATAAACATAATGTTATGCTAGACAATAAAACAAACATTACAGGCATAGGGAAATGGGTTTATTTGTTGTTAGACGAAGACGTTCAAATTGGAACTCTTCAGGACAACGCAAAATGATTGCACAGCATTTCTTTAAAACATATTAAATGTAGACAAATACTCTACAGCGGGGAAGATGTTATTCTTTCCCAATAATAGGGATTTTGCTAAAGCATTTATTTTTATTGCAAGCACTAAGGAGCCAGATCCGTCGTCAGTTCAAACTCAAAACTGTTTCCACTAAGAATCAAATGAGTAGATCTAGTCAATTTTTTTCCAGATTCCATTATCTCTTATTCATTGCAATACGTCTGTATGTAGTTTCTAGGTCATACAGAAAACTCCTGTCTGATTTACGCTTATTATGTTTTCAGCAACAATGCCTGAAGCATTGACAACAAGCTATAAGTGAGTCGTATTTACTGTGTGGGTCGCAATAAAAGGTGTTTATTTGACGGTCCGTCTAAAGACCCCAAACCTTTCTAACCTTCCCCAAACCTCTTCAAAACAACTCAATTTAGTCTCATATTTTGTTTGTCATTGCAGGCCAATTTTGCTTGATTACCAACCAGTAAAATTGCGGTTACCAGACAGAACAAGCAGATTGTGTTTGATATAAGTCGATGTTTATTTGTTTAAGAATGTCTGTGAATTCACTTTCTGATGGCTTAGTTAATATGATTGTCATCATTTTAGTTACGAACGCACGTTTCTTTTACTTGTTGGCCATATAGTCTTATTATCATATCATAAACTAATGTCTGTTCCGATTCCGTATTTGGCCCAAGATGAATGTAGCCGGAGGTGAGAACGCTTTTTTTTCATATTCTAAACGAAATGCAAAGGCAAAGCAATGTAATGCAAAGCTTTTTAAATTTTAGCAAATTACATCAAGGACAGTTTGGAACCACGGCAGATTGTAATTGATCTTTATATAAACGTTAGTTCTTAGTTTGACAAAATGTAATATTAGACAAGAATGTAACTGGGAAAGGGCCCAAGCAGACGCTGACTGCATTTTTCATTTACCCCTAACATGATCAAACGTGTCGAGAGTTTTTTACTCCTTCGTCGCATTGTGATGTGTGCTTCTTTATTGTTGTCTGTACTATCGTTTCAATCACTGGCGAAGTTTCGAAATGAGTGTCAAACAGTTTGGGTCCTGATCAGGCGCCGCTTTACGCGGCGTCGGTTAAGGACTAAAATGTTTGCAAACGTGTCATTGAGAGTGAAATTGTTAAACACAATAGTTCATTGACTGCTTAAACTTCAAATGAACAAACCCAGTTATAAATTAAGTTAAGTCCAATTCTACATGTCTGGGTTGTTTTTACAGCATACATTCAAAATGATCAAATGTTTAACCCTAATAAAAATTCTACTATCGAAGCTCTTTGATAAGTACATGTATTTACCATGTTTTCCTTGGAAAGAAGTAGTTTTCATTTATGCTAAGCAGTGAATTATAGAGTTTTCTTAGTAGATTATAACGTTATAATCTACAGTGAATTATAACTTTTCGGAATAATTTTTTTTGCTTTGATTTCGTTTTAATTTGAATATGCCATACACGATTACTTTTGTGCCGCACGTGCAGTTTACTACGCCTTCAAAATGATACTTAGTCTGAAGCGCTTTGATTTTGAGAGGCTCCATATCAGGTATTTGACATGGCCAAAGTGATTAATCAACGGCTTTATATTAATATGTCTCTGTTAAAAGCATAAAAGAAATAGAATAATCGTTTGTTTCAGTGTAGGATGGGGTTTTCTTTCATCTCGTGAAAAGCAAGGGTTATATTTTCACTCGTGGCTTCGCCACTCGTGAAAATATAATCTTGCTTTTCACTCGATGAATGAAATTCCCATCTTACACTGAAACAAACAATTATCCTCTATCTCATAAGAACACTGTTTTTTTAAATGAATTACGCGTCATTAAAAAATCACTTGCGAAACCTTTTTTGACATGGAAAACTCCAAAGGGAAAATCCAAGGTTCAAGTTATCATCTTGAAATGACCATCGAACCATCCAATAGTTAGATAGTGTACCAAAGTGTTTGCATTTTTCTTAACAGATCATGAAAAACTATAAATGTCCGTTTATTTGTTGACACCTTCCTTTTAATCTTAAACCCTTAACTGCCTTACCCCGAGTTCAACTGCTATTTGCAAACAATTTGAATCCTGGTCAGACGCTGTATAATGCGGCGTCTGATCATGATCCAAAATATTGCTCATTACAACACTACTTATGTCTTTTTAGCTTTTTTTTTAATTTGAAACAAAAAAAACAAAGCAAAAAAAACAAACAAGTGACACACGTTGGAAACCAATGACGTCATTGCAATAAAGGGGTTAATAAAATTGTATTGCTTAAAAAAGCAACTGTCACTATCGTGCGTTTTCTTGAGTCAAACAATGAATTTAATGTTAACGATTAATCTTAACCTGACTGGCAAACACTACGAAGCCTGATTAGAACTCGTTTTACTCTTGTCGTAATCTGGCATTAAGCTTTTGCAATGGACAATGTGAATTTTTCCGAGTTGTAGCAAACGGTTTAGTTCTAAATGTTGAAAACCAAACTGTTCAGTTCTAAATGATGACAATCTAAAGGATATAGCAAACAAAACGCTTCTAAATGAAAGCGCACATGCGTTCTTTGCTGAATTTCTCATGAGCTGAGAAGACAAAACATATAAATCGTTTTATTATATTATTAATATATAAACTGCTTTTTCTAATATTTCGACCTTTAAGGGCCTTTTTCAAAAGGTCGAAATATTAGAAAAAGCAGTTTATATATTAATACTATTTGAGTTCCCTATCTGGAGTATCGTTTTATTATACAAAAAATCAAAGGGTCTTATGTACGTAGCATGTTTATGATCGCTTAAATAATTACTGTTTTTATAGACTGGTGTGATGATAACACTTGATAATGTTGCACTACTTTCTCCAGGTGGAGGAATACAAACGTTGTCATGCCACAGAGGATATAAGATTATGCAGCTAGTTGTACTTTGTTATATATATTTTCGTGTATATACAGACATACGCATGAATGTGCATCAAAGCAATAGATAAAATAAACAACAAAATCTTCTTTAGCAATATATATTCGTTCATTTGTAACAAGTTATTCATTGTATTCACTGATATCATTTAAAATACATAAAAGGTATCAAGTGTACTACGACCAACGAGTAACAAAAACAACTGACAGTGAGTGTTCTGAGAGAGTAAACTGGCCCGGTAAAGCAGATAACCTAGAAGACAGATACTACAAAGGTATCTGTGTAAAAAATAGAAATCATATTAATTTTGCCTGATCAGAAAATGATTGCGAAAACTGAATTGTGATTACTAAAAATGTTACATATCAAATAACACTGACAAATGTTAATTACCATATATTCAAACATGTTCCAGTTTTAAAAAAAAACCTTAATGTCAATTCTAAGGCAACAAAATGCCTGTTTTTACATTAATTTTGCTTTCTGAAATTTTCCAAATTCCAATTATTAGTTTGATAAAACAAAATGAATTTTTAATACGCCATTCGGCTCCGTTCCTCATGATTATCATTAATTCATTCGGTGATAATGAGTTAAACGTTCAAAATCAGTGTGTTTGTCTGTTTGAGAAAAAGAATCATCTACAGTTCACAATGCGACTCAGACCAGAAATATCACTCATGATGAACCGTTTTAACCCTATCAACGCCACATGCGTCTGCAATTACAATAGAGGTGACGTTACTCATTCCCAATATTTACAGTCGCCCCATTCAAATCCATAGAGAAAATTGACGTTTAATTCGTTTATACGCTATTTCTCGAGAGGCTGGGACTTGTGGATAGTTTTGCAGATGATGCGGTGATTATGGATCTGCTCTCCGCCAATTATTTTGCTGCGTTGTTTCAGTAATGACGTTATGGTTGTTCCTTTCAAGGTACACATTATTCGTATTAACAACCTCTAATATGGATTAAACATACATGCATGCTAATTAAATTTTCATTTGATATTACACATTATTATATACCTATCGATGATTTATAGAGATTTCTCAGTTAGATAAATTTGATATCGTCACTGTTGATATCACCACTACATGTAGTGATGATATCACTTTTTGTGATGTCACGTCATAATTAGTTTAGTGACGTCGCGGTAATCCATTTTTTGTGTTTTTTTCTGTAAAAACGTCATTAAATATATATAATAAATAGAATAATCAATTCCTTTGAATAGATATGAAAAATATATCACTCGAATGGGTTGTTATCTGGTTAAAAAACTCGTCCTGCGGACCAGATAACAACCCATTCTCGTGATATATTTTTATATCAATCCAAAGAAATTGATTATCCTCTATTTACAGCAAATATACTGATAATATAAGAAATGAACTGACTGTTTTCGGTGTTTAAGCGAAATAAACGAAAGGAAATGATCGGCAAGTTTACCATGACTCGCGGTTCATGGATTTGCCTATCATTTTCTGTCGTTTATTTCGCTTAAATACTGAATAAAATCAGTTCATTTCTTAAGCGTTATAATTTCTCAGGTTACAACATGTTTTGAACACGTTACTCACTTGTTTTCCCAATGATTTTGTAATTAAAAACATTTTTCATTTAAAACACTGCACTTTCAATTCTAAGATAACGAAATGTCTGGAAAACGTTCTCAACTTCCGTTTTACATTGATTTTGTAATTATAATGTTTTCTTTAATTTTTCTAATTGCAATTATTAGTTTCAAAAACTGAATGAATTTTTAATACGTCCTTCGGTTCCCCTGCTCAAGAATACCATTAACTCATTCGGTGATACAGTGGAGAAAAACGTTATTCTTTCCAAATAAACGCGTTTTACGCTAAAACTATTACTTTAATTGCAATCAGTTAGGAGCCAGATCAAACGCCGGTTAACTCGGCGTCTGATCAGGCCCTAATCTGTTTGCCACTCAGATTGAAAAAAGAACAATTACAAATGTCAAAAAAAGGAAACTTCCTACATTTTATCTATTTGCATTTGCGTTTCATTTTTGTTTAAATCGGAAAGAATAACGTTTTCTCCACTGTAATGAGTTTAACGCGCAAAGTCGGTTTGTTTGTCTGTTTGAGAAAAAGAAAAATCCCTAGTTCACAATGCGACTCAAACAAGAAATATCACTTACGATGCACCGTATTAACCCTATCAACACCATGGGCGTCTGTGGTACAACTGCCAATACAGTGGAGGAGAACGGTTATTCTTTCCCAATAAACGCGTTTACGCTAATACTTGTACAATGTATTTCCATTGCCAATAGTTTTGAGTCAGTTCATATGGCGGGTAAGGGAAAGTTGATTTATTCCACTAGGGTCTTTTATCATATTTTATTCCTCTTATTCAAGTTTCTCTAATGCTAAGAGACCTTAGCTGATATAGAGTATGTAAACACTGTTGCATAACGCTTTTTATCACATAACTTGCGGTCTGGGAGTGACATAAAGCCATTACGTAAATATCGTAATCCAATAGTGGAATATCGTTTTCTGGGCTCCGGCCAAGCCTTGCATATAGCGGACGCAATATGACGTCATTTGCGACGACGTTAACGTAAACAACGTAACGTTTTGGCTGAAAATCTATATAGCGGAGGGTTTACAAACTACGGCTTCAATCAATGTAATAGGTGCTTAAAATTGTTTGTTTTAAATAGAATCTCGCTAGAAACGAAAATCCCATTTAATGAAGTGAGTGAGTCATGCTTGCTTTTAACCCTTTCACTCTCAATGACACCTTAATGCGCGTTTGCAAACAGTTTGGGTCCTGACAAGACACCGCGTTCAGGACCAAAACTGTTTGACACTCGTTTAGAAATTTCGTCAGTCATATTGCCTTAAACCTAACTTTGCAACGATATTACATTTAACAATATTGAAGCAAACGACACTATTTCGGTGAATGGGATAAAAGTCTCACGATAAGTTTAATCATGAAAATATTAAATGTTTAACATTTCACTTAGATCACTCGAATGCAATACATTTGAACCCCGATATGAGAAACTCGAATTCGAATAAGGCTCCAAATGTATGCAAATCAGTTTCAAAACACCCTCAACGTGTCCAATAAATTGCTTTTGTCTGCAGTGTATTGCTTTTCCTTTGTGTTAAGATGCATTTTACTTTTTAACTCTTTCACCACCGAAGTCGCATAATTCCGACTTTGCAAACATTTTGGATCCTGATCAGACTCCGCGTTACGCGGCCTCTGGTCAAGATCCAATCTGTTTGCAAATATCTATTGTACTCGATGTAAGGCAGTAAAGGAGGTAAAAACAGTGCCCCCTCTCTACAACGACCCCCAGTGGGAACCATAGATTGTGTGTTCGGAGGGAGTTGTTATAGGGAGGGGAAAATAAAAGTTGGCTAACATTTGCAAACAGCTTGAATGCAGATCAGACTCGTCATTATATTTATTATATAAAAATGTCCACTTATATGAAACTCTTAGAGAAACCAGCAGACGACAATTTTAAGCAGACAATATGGCAGCCGTGAAAAGGTTTGGCATAATTGTCCTGTTTAACTCTTTCCTCTCTAAAACTTTAAATGGACAATTTAAGTCTAGTCCATTTCTGACTTTTAAGGGTTGTTTTTGTCACTGTTTGGCATTATTACAAACAGGGAAGACCCTGATCAGAGGGCTCCTTTCGGAGCCCTCTGATCAGGGTCTTCACTGTTTGCACAAGACAAGTACTTTACTCACATGTACACTGTTTGAAAAGGACGCCTATATGCGGGACTAGGGTTCAAAGGGTTAATTAAGGAACTGCGACAAGGGTCGCTGTGTTGTTTTGAGGCCGTTGTAGGGAGGGAGCGCTGTACTACATAATCATATTATGATACATGTACAAGTATGCTTCAAGCCCACTGTAGATTTAGTATTTTCGGGTTTTTTTACAAAAAAGAACACTTTTATATCAGACGTCAAGTAATTTAGATCATGATCCGACGCCGAATACCTAGGCTTCTAAACAGGGTTTAAAACGCAAATTGTGACAGTCAAAGAGATAACCTTCTTTCCCTTTTCAAATTCTAGGACGACAAAAAAATTGCACACTCATCATTCATGTCTTTTTGAAATTATCGATATTTCCATGATAACCGAAATAACAGCTCGCCATCTTGTAATGAAAAAACACCACAAGAGAATATGACGCATAATTACCCTATAGCGCGCCACGTTTTTGTCTGCCTAACATAATTCGTCTGCAACATTTTTAATCATCTTCGCTGCCATGACGTCATCGACTTTAAACAATTGTCGTCTGCTTTTATTTCTCAAACTTAAGGTACAATACCGATATCGTAATGTGTTCGACGCCAATTTACGCAGCGTCTGATCAGGGTTCCAAACTGTTTGCAAATTACTACAGCGCTCCCTCTCTACAGCGACATCCAATGGGAGACAAAAATTGTGTGCGTTGTTCGGAGGGAGTCGTTATAGGGAGGTAAATTTGTTTACATTTGCAAACAGTTTGAATCCAGATGTTACGCGGCGTCTGATCTGGATTCAAGCTGTTTGTCATTTGTCATTATGTTTTTTCTGTCAAAATGTCATTTATGTAAGAAAAACAGCAGACAACAATTTAAAGTAGACGATGATGCATCAGTGCAAGCATAAAACATAATTTTCTTGGGAACAGCGGCGAATGTCGTTGTAAGGAGGGAGTCGTTGTTCAGTGGGCCGTTGTAGAGAGGGAGTACTGTATTGTACTCTGGGTAAGGCAGTGAAGGGATTAACATGATAGAAAATTACATTTATTGAACATTGGAAACAAACTATTTGGGAAAGACTTAATAACATGGGGCGATTGTAAATATTTTAACTTTAAAACAATATTTCAGACAAAAATATTGAAGCAGATGACAATTTGGCGGTGAAAAGGTCAAAATATCACGATAAATTTGATAATGAAACGGTTAACAGTAATGAACGTTCTAACGCAGCCTCTTGTTATAACGTTTGGTTTAACTACCCCCCCCCCCCCCCCCTCACACTGGTATGGCAAAACGAGCGGACTCCCGCTTTACGCTTCAGTTCCCGTTTATTTAACGTACATGTATCGGTTACCGTTAATAATATAGCGTCAGTTGTCAAATCGACACATGTGAGTATACAGATATGATGTTTGTCCTTGGATATTGCTTGAAATGTAGACCAAGATTACTCTAACGGAGTGTTTCACACACTGACGCAAGCATATGTAAAACTTCTTTATAGGATAAATGCTTGAGGTTGATGTTTAACTTGAAAAAGTTTCTACCGTTACGGCGATGTCTGAAGAAAATGATGCTCATTGACCATAGGCAACAAATTCAGCTCTTATCGACACCAAATATGTTTGTCGAGTAGTCTGGGTATAATCGTCAACTGCATTTAAAAATAATCCGTTTAGCTATCAAACGAATAAGATTTTGGTTGTTTTTTATTACAACGTACCACGTTCCAATTGTGTGTACAACGAACACGCTCCCGATCAAAATCATTGTTGATGGTTTTTCTCAAAAACTCTAGACCAATTTGCGATAAACCTTTGCATCTGAAATAAAATATCTTATCCACTGCTATCGGCGGTTTAAAATATAGATCTTTTACTGAGAACGTTTGGATATCCTCAGGGCATCCACATTTTTGGGATCCAAATTGTTAACAGACGTTAGGGACGTGTCTGCATACTTCAATTTAAAAGCAGACGATATTACGGTAGGAAAAGAGTTAAAACTTAAATATTTTCACTGAAGCTACTTTGAATTTAACCGACGCCCAATGTTACATTGCCAAGGGGTAAACAAGGCCGTGTTCTGTTAAAATGTAACCATCGGCACCATAAACCCATTTAACCCCTTCACCGCCGTGCCGTCATCAATTTTAAACAATTTTCGTCTGCTTTTATTGCTGAAATTTAATTTTTAGGTATTTTGATTTAGGAAATATTGAAATGAGTGTCAAACGATTTGGATCCTGATCAGACGCCGCGTAACGCGGCGTCTGATCAGGATTCAAACTGTTTGCAAATAACCATCGCACTCGGGGTAAGGCAGTGAAGGGGTTAACTCTTTCAACACTAAGTACCTTTGAGGGTTATAAGTTACCTTGTGGATCATATTAGTTACCAAAACATGAACCAATCTTCTTGGAAATCTGGGTAGACCACTGGGTCTTGCAAATGCATTTAGTATATTTTAAATATAGCAGGACATTGACAAACAGTAGACCATTATTAGAATCAACGATACGCGAAGTCTGGTTTCATTTATCAAATGTAGTTTTTGTTTTAGGTATTTGGGTCTGAATTATTGAGATGAGCGCAGAACGCAAACGAAATACAACAAAATGTAGAAATACGTTTTTGTTTTTTCTTACGCTATATTTTATCTTAGTTGCAAATAGTTTGGAACCTGATCAAATACCGAGTTACGCGGCGTCTGGTCAGGAACCACACTGTATGCAAATCATTAGATCTATCGTACTCTGGGTAAGGCAGTGAAGGGATTAAACAAACACAACAATAGACACACGAAAGATAACTCTTTGGCATTCTTAACTGTTTTTGGCTGCCCGGGGGTATAACAGCTTGTTCATATGCAAATCAGGGACATACCGTTTGGATTGCATACATTTGGGAAAGCAAATTTAGAATTTTATTAATATTAACTTCTTTAAAGAGATGAGAATAAAAACGAATAAAGATTTAAATAGGATTGTTATTTTTAAAGGACACACAATTAAGCAATCGTCCGCTTGAATGACCCAAAATGAATTTGAAGGCCATTTTTGTCTCATAACTTTTTCACTCACTCTGCAGAGACCTGTCCAACGTAAAACTGTGCTTGTATATAATCCCCGTGATATATTGAAGGTCAATTTCACTGTACGGCACAATGCCTTCTTTGAACTGACACCCATTCGGGAGTCAACGACGCCTTTGTATTTGTTTACATTGGTGTCTTTTTGCCTTGTCCGTGCACTACTCCTGTCCCACAGGGGTAATAGTAGTAGTAGTTGTTGTTGTAGTAGAAGTTATCTAGCTTTGGTGTTAGAAGTAGATAAAGTACATACATGTACATAGTAGAGTGCTAAGATAAGGGGTAGACAGAGTAGTGTTAGGAGTAGGTAGTGGTAGTGCTAGGAGTAGATAGTGGTAGTATTAGGGGTAGGTAGAGTAGTGTAAGAGTAGGTAGTGGTAGGAGTAGGTAGGAGTAGGTGGAGTAGTGTTAGGAGTAGGTAGTGGTAGTATTAGGAGTAGTGTTAGGAGTAGGTAGTGGTAATGTTAGTAGTAGGTAGTGGTAGTGTTAGGAGTAGGTAGTGGTAATGTTAGGAGAAGATAGTGGTAGTGTTAGGAGTAGTGTTAGGAGTAGGTAGTGGTAGTGTTAGGAGTAGTTAGTGCTAATATTAGGGTAGGTAGAGTAGTGGTAGGGGTAGGTAGTGGTAATGTTAGGAGTAGGTAGTGTTTAGGAGTAGGTAGTGTTAGGAGTAGTATTAGGAGTATGTACAGTACTGAATTTTATTAAATTAACAATTTTTGCAATTCGCTTTCAATTCGATGGCAATTCGCTTGCGATTCAAAATAGTAACTATACCCTCGGATAAGTTTTCTTGAATGGTGTATCTCACAAATGTTCGGAAATATTCCTTCGTTAATCTTTCCGATTCCATTTTTGTCACAACATCTTCGGAAAATTCGCGTAAAAATATTCAAAAGTAGGATTTGTTTTTTGAAGCGCCCGATTCGATGGCAATTCGATGGCGATTCGATGGCAATTCGCTTGCGATTATCAATTTAATTTAATCAGGTTCAGTACTGTAGTGGTAGTGTTACATGTAGTAGTGGTAGTGTTAGGAGTAGTGTTAGGAGTAGGTAGTGGTAGTATTAGGAGTAGTGTTAGGAGTAGGTAGTGGTAATATTAGGGTAGGTAGAGTAGTGTTAGGAGTCGGTAGTGGTAGGGGTAGGTAGAGTAATGTTAGGAGTAGGTAGTATAAGGGGTAGGTAGAATAGTGTTAGGAGTAGGATTTGGTAGTATTAGGGGTAGGGAGTGGTAGTATTAGGGATAGTAGTGTTAGTGTTAGTGTTAGGAGTAGGTAGTATGAGGGTATGAAATGAATTTTCAAGGCCAATGAATATAATTATATATGTTCACGTGCTTGGTGTTCTTGGTCTGGTCAAAGATACATTTTTAAGGGATGTTATAACAGGCACAGGTGGAAGATCCGCTTTCGTTTCCGTATCTATACCTGCAACGAGATATAATGCCCTGTGTTTGAAAATTACTTTCATTCATAACGTCTGTTGACAATATGGATTCCAAATTATGGGTGCCCTTGTTGCCCATTGTGAGTTATTCAAAGGTAAGGGATTTATATTATAAAATAACAGAGTAAACTTACAAAAAATTGCCGGCGATAGCAATGGAGATGGTATTCTACTTCAGATGCAAATATTAATATCACATTGGTCTAGAGTTTTAGAAAAAAAACTCTACAATGATTTTGATCTGGAGCATATTCGTTGTACACACAACTGCAGCGTGGTTCTTTGTAATAAAAAACAATCAAAATCTTATTTGTTTGATAGCTAAACGGATTATTTTTTAAATGCAGTTGACAATTATACCCAGACTACTCGACAGACATATTTGGTGTCGATAAGAGCTGAATTTGTTGCCTATTCAGAACAATTTATGGTCAATGAGCATCATTTTCTTCAGACATCGCCGTAACGGTAGAAACTTTTTCAATTTAAACATCAACCTCAAGCATTTATCCTATAAATAAATTGTACGTATGCATGCATGAGTGTGTGAGACAATCCGTAAGAGTAGTCTTGGTCTACATTTCAAGCAATATCCAAGGACAAACATCATATTTGTATACTCACATGTGTCGATTTGACGCCATTTTAACGGGAACCGATACGTTAGATTAACCGGAACTGAAGCGTTAAGCGGGATCCTGTTCGTTTTGCCATACCAGTGTGCCTTTTATATTCATGAAATATGAGCAGAAGGAAGCAAATGCAAAAATATTCAAACGACAATAATTTGCATGCTCATCATTTATGTAATTATGAAATTATCGATATTTTCATGAAAAACTAAAGAGCAGTTCGTCTTATGTTTTGCATTTTTCTCGTTGCATGCTGGGTAACTTGTTTGTTCGTCTGCAACATTTGTCGTTTGCTAATGTTCTAAACACGTCATTATAAAGTTTCTTTTAAAAACAAGGTCAGAGTGTCAAACAGTTTGGATCCTGATGAGATGCCGCATTATACGGCGTCTCATCTGAATCCAAATACTTTGCAAAGGTGATCACTGTGACACACATCCTCCGCTAGCTTCTTGGAGTTCAGTAAAACCTTTCCATTACGACCACTGAAAAGAAGACGTATTGACTGCATAAAAGACAGGTGACAGCTTAAAGCAAGGTGACAGTCAAACAGAAAGCTCCTATAGGAGCTTTCTGTTTTACTGTCACTTTGCTTTAAGCAGTCACCTGTCTTCAGCATCTTATAATTTTCACAATTCAGTGGTCGTAATAGAGTTATAGGTTATACTGTATTTACTCCGTGCTAATATCACAAGAGAAGATTATAATAATTATCATTCAGCATGCTACGATACTGACGACTGCAAATGTCGTCGCCCGAATTCATTTATCTCCATTACCGGGTAGAGAGATTTAACTTAACAAATCCAACATTTTCTCACCTATTTCAGCCCAAAATCATATGGTGTTACTACTCATTAGAATCGTGTCGAAGAGAAAATTCTAATGAGAAGTAACCGTCTTAAATTTATTGCAAATATAAAGATTCATTTTTTTTTAAAAAAATATTCCCTTTATCTGGAGCCATGTATTTATCTCCATTTTCTTTCAAAAACAACATTGATCAGAGGGCCCAACTGTTCGAGAACAATCTTCACATTATACTTGTTCCCTCTCTACAGATGCCCTCTGATCAACAAGTCCCTCCTTACAACAACGATTGTCGCTGTACCCCAAACAAGAGAATTATGTCCAACCTTTTAACGGCTGCAATATTGTCTGCTTAAAAGTGTCATTCTCAAAGTCATATATTGGACATTAATTTTAAAAACAACAACATAAAGAACTACATAATGACAAGTGACCAACAGTTTGAAGTCAGATTAGACGCCGCGTTACGCGGCGTCTGATCTGGGTTCAAGCTGTTTGCAAATGAAAGTCAATGTCTCTCCCTGTAACCACTCCCTCCGGACAACACACATAATATTTTTATCCCCATATGGTGTTGTCGTAGAGATGGAGCATTGTGCATGCAAAATCATAATAACTGTTGCATGTAGCTCGGACCTAGATGTTATGCGGAGTAAACTGGTTTCTCATCCAGATTTAATTTGTTCGCAACAGTCATCATAAAGGTGCTTAACCCCTTCCCTGCCTTACCCGGAGTACAATATCTATTTGAAAACATTATATTATAAAACTGCTCTCTTTTCTAATATTTCAACCTTTAAAACCATTATTCAAAGAAATTCATGTCAAAACACACGTCACATATAGGATTTATAGCTGAATGAATGTAACAAAAATGTGACGTGTGTTTGACATGCTTCTTTGAAACAGGCCCTTGGAGGTCGAAATATTAGAAAAGAGCAGTTTCGTAAATTAATATCAGCTTAACTCCCTATTTGGAATGTTGTTATATTTACTTGCAAACAGCCTAGATCCGCGTGATGCGACGTCTGATCAGGCTCCAAATTGTTTGACATTCATGTCAATATTTCTTTAGTCAAAATACCTAAACATTAAATTTGAGAAGTAAAAACAGAAGACAATTGTTTTAAACTGATGACGTCATTGCAGTGAAGGGGTTAACCTGGCCCCGAGGTTATAAAACTTTAAATGAACTCTGTGCTCAAAACTCACTTTTGATTACAGGCTCTAGTTTTTACAAAACACGCGTGAACTGATTTAAGTGACCTGATTTGGATGCAACTTTACAGCAGAATTATGTATGCAAAAACTAGTTATAAATCAAATATTTTCTGAAATATTATGAGCTGAGCAAAATTCTGAGTTTTGAGGACAGAGTTCGTTTTACGTTTTATAACCTCGGGGCCAGGTTCAGTTGATCCTTGGGTTTCGTTTCGATAGAGAGATCAAAGTGATGCTCTAGGTGAAATCTTTATTATACGTTTTTGGAAATTATACTATTGTTCTATAAGTTTCTATTATAATTTTAATTAACTGTATTGAACATTCAAACAGAACCGTTTGTTATATGACTATTTATTTATCCTCATGTAATTATAAAAAGTCAAATGAGTTAAATAAATAGAAATTGCAAAATTGCAAAATTCTTCAACGACAACTTTGCGCACGCTCATCATTCATGCCCTGTTTGAATTGTTTTGCATGATGGCTAAAAACATCTCATATTTTAATGATAAAACACACCAAGCGAAAATGTCGCATGATTAACCTTTAATGTGCTACAATATCATTTATCAAGCTAAGCGCGGCTTACCGGACATTTTCAAACAGTTAAGATCCAGATCAGACGCCGCGTCACGCGGCGTCTGATCTGGATCTAAACAGTTTTTTGTCACACGTATTCAACTTTTCTTCTTTTTCAAAAGCATAAAAATAAATTTGAATTTTTTGGCAGACGATATATTTAAAGCAGACGCCAGTTCAGCATATTTAGAGTTAATGTCGTCTGCAAATAGTGACGCCTGTAGCGATTCTTAAAATATTATTGATCGGCCTTTTTATTTCAGAAACAAGCATCAGAATAAAAAGTATAATTCGAATTGAGGCAACGGTTAACTCAGCATCTCATCTTACAGCAGTTGCAGACGATGTTATTATTTCCCGTTTGAAATTAACTACACACAAGCGCTATGCAAATACGCAATAAAATGCTTCATCACATAACTTACGGTCTTGGAGTGGCATAACGACACTATATAAATATCGCATTCCACTAGTAAAATACCGCTTTTTGTACTCAGGTACAACCTGTTCGTCCAAACCGCTGTATGTTGCGGGACACCAAATGACGTTATTATACTGCAAAGTAAATTCCTTACTTTTCATTGGTCAACGAGCCCTAGACATAATCCCATGTACCCTGTGAGCTGACAGGGTACATGGAAATGCAGCTGTTTTCATTGGCTGACAGGTCCCTGAGTCTTGATTTGCAGAAAATAAGATGGCCGATTGCCCGACAGGATTGAGTGCATTCAATCGTGCATCCTCCGTTTTGAGTCCATTTCGGCTAAGAACCAATCGGTGTTTGGATCTTTCAACAGTCGCATTATTTCTGGGAAAGTTTGACGTCGAAGTATGCCGAGTATGCCCATTTTTCTTTTGAATAACAACCATCAGACGTGACGTCATGACGTCATTTACGTTCAACGTTATCTGCTTTGGCGCGATTTTGTTATAGCTTATTATGAGCGCTGTACACGACAAATTCCGAAATATTTCGTTTGAACAGTAAAAGCTTTGCAGTATAATAAATTCGTTATACAGTTTCTTCACAGTGTACATGAGGATTTCTTCCCGGCTGGTAAAATATGTAACCCTCACCTAACGGCTCGGGCAACATGATTTACCTCAGCCGGGAAGAAATCCTCATGTACACTGTGAAGAAACTGTATAACTAATTTTATTTGTGATGACGTTGCTGTTAACAACGTCGCGTTTGGAGACGTAAAATCTATATAGCGGAGGGATTACAAACTACGGTTTCGACTGATTTAATAGGTGTTTAAAATTGTTATATGATTAATACAATCTCACAGTCGTGCTCATTACTTATCATTTTTAATAAACTCATTAACTTAAATTGATATGACGCTCAAGGCTCGGTCATATTTTTTTAGACAACTGCCTGGTATGAATCAAGTTGTATTGAGCTTAAGAGATTCTTGATTTGAGTGCACTTCCCCTAAAATGAAGTCTGTATCTTCTGTATATAGTTCCAAAGTTATGGCCAATGTTAAATTCACCTTATTTTATCTCTAAATGACCTTGACCTTTGTCGGACATACCCCAAGTTGTACTGAACGGAAGATCTTCTTGAGGTGAGTACTCATACCGAGTATAAAGTCGTTATCTTAAATAGTTCTAAAGGTATGCCCAAAGTTAAATCTGTGGGCAGACGGACAAATAAACAGACCAACAGACAAACAGACCAAAGACAATATGCCCCGACTATGTCGAGCGGGAGCATAAACACTTGAAGTCGCAATTAACAGTCGAAGGCTTAAGCTGACAGTTTAAGTGTTGTTTTTTTATAAATTGAGGGAAAACAGTTTTCTCAAATCTAATTATACTCGTTCATGCAGTTGTCATGAGAATTTTTAAGCTAACAGAACTATTTTTTGCATCGTTTATCAAATGTTGTTAAAACACAGTTAACCATCATTTTTACGGCGACCCAAAAAATGATTGGTTCGGCGTTTATACGATACGAAATTATGCTTCTTTTGCATGAAACATTGAAGAATGTTCCAAAAGAAACTTCTTGCTTTACTTCAAACTGCTTTATCTCGTTATTTAGTATTATCCTTTCTTTACTAGTTATGTGTATTACGGTATATATAAAGGGTATATTCTACCTGGTCAAAGCAGGTTCGAAATAAGCCAAAATGCTCCTAAGGAAAATGATCTGGCTCCAAACTGTTTGCAATGGAAATAATCATTTAATCATTTAAGTGTAAATGCTCTAGTTTGGAATGGATACATATAACGTGTACTCTAATTTAAAAGCATGCTCTTATGAAATAGATATACATGTAAATTGAAAACAGTTTAGAGCCTGATCCGACGGTAATTAATCCAAGCTCTAATCAGGCTCCGAACTGTTTGTTACTCAGATTTAAATCAACCTTTAACATTTTCAAGAACATTTTGTTTTCTACATATTATTGCAATGCGTTAGCATTTTAATTATTTCAATGACACTATTTCGCTATTGTCTTTTTTTCAATGGAAAGACAATATTACTGTAGATCTAGCTTCGCTTTTGCAGTCTACGCATTGTGAACGGTTGCACTCCGATAAACATACGCATCTATTATTCACCATCGATCTGAGTACACCGAGACACTTCATTATGAAAGAGTTATATTTGATGGAGATACACTAATAATAAATTTATAAATCTTACAACTGTAAGCTAGATATTGATCGACGACATGTATAGTGCCGTTATAGTAAATCAATATATCCCTATGGATATGGTTGTTTAACCGTCCTTTTAAACCCTTATTATGCCGGATTGTCGCCTGCTTCAAATAGATTCTATATCGTCTATGACCGAACTCAAAAGTTTTTGTTAATATTTAAAAGGAAGTGAAAACCAGATTTTGTCAAATCCGTATGTAAAAGGATGCCAGGCGAGTATAAAAACATGTAAATGTTATATTAAAAAATATACTAGTACTTGAAGGAAAACAATAGTGTGTTCGATCGGGATTCAAACAGAAGTTCAATGACCGATCACATATACAGTGGAGAACACGATATTCTTTCCTGTTTAAAAGCAAACGAAACGCAAGCGCAAATCGCTAAAATGCACGACATTACCATTTTATGACATTTCTTATTATTAATACTTTTATCTGAGTGGCAAATAGTTTGGAGCCTGATAAGACGTAAGGTTACATGGGGTCTGATCTGGCTCAAAACTGTTTGCAATGGAAGTAATAGTTTTTGCATAAACGCGGTAATTTGGAAAAAATAACGTTTTTTCCACTGTATTCGTTTGATCATTCTTTAATACCTTTGTTATGCATTTAGCTACAGGCTGCTATAAAGACTTCAAATACAAGTTGACTTGCAAAACATATGACAAATGTGGTATCAAAATGCGAAAAAATGTATTGGCTATACGATGGTGTATGTTTAATTGTGAGTTGATAAGTTACAGATCAATTTTTTATGTGAAAGGCGATGGTGGGAAAAGTAAAAGTTGCAAACTTGTAAATACAGGATATTGTATGAGTGCTCATTATTTATCATTTTTAATAAACGAGTTGACTAAAATGATATGACGCGAGCCTTGGCGAGCGTCATATTCATTTTAGTCAACGAGTTTATTAAAAATGATAAATAATGAGCACGAATGTGATATTCTATTTATCACATAACAAGTTTTAGTACCTATTAAATTGATTTGAAGCCGTAGTTTGTAGACCCTCCGCTATATAGATTTTCCGCCAAACGTTACGTTGTTTACGTTGACGTCATAGCAGATGACGTCATTTGGCACCCCGCTACATGCAGCGCTTATGGACGAACAAGTTAGACCGGAGCCCAAAAAACGATATTCCACTAGTGGATAACGATATTTATACAATCGCTTTATGCAACTCCCAGACCGCAAATTATGTGATAAAGTTTTGTAACTGTCGTTTGGCCATCGACCAACATTTTTGTGCCAAACCAGGATAATCCAGACCTCCCCCTTACCTCTCACGAAATTTCAACTTTTATTTAGAACTAAAACGTTTACATAAATTAAATAAACCAACCACCCTACTATATGTTTATGTACAGTGGAGAATCTGTTATTCTCTCCCGTTTAAACACAAACGAAACGCAAACGCAAAGCACTCAAACGTATAAAAGTTCAACTTTTGGACAATCCTGATAATTCATTTTTAGCTTGGTGGAAAACAGTTTGGAAGCTGATCAGACGCCGGGTTACCCGGCGTCTGATCTGGATCTAAACTGTTTGTAATTGAAATAATAGTTTTAGAGTAAACACGTTTATTTGGAAAGAATAACGTTTTCGCCACTGTATCCTATTATCTGCAATGTTACTTTGTTATATGTATTTTGCATTTAAATGTATATACTCCCTCATGTTGCACTTCAGTGCCTGAGATGAAATAAAGGTAATGTTGTTGTTGTTGTTGTTATAGTTTTGATATTTTACACGAAGCCTTGCTTAGTAGACTGCTACACAATATTTTGTTTTTTACCCTCGGGTCACAAATGGACCCGTCCCGGGAATCACAGTTTCACATAGAGTAATAAAAACATTACAAATTAGCGATTTTTACTTTTCACACCATCGTTTTAACTACAGCAAATTAAGCTCTGCAAGTCATTTAATTACTATATAGCCAAGACATTTTTGCGCATTTCGACACCTAAATTGTCTATGGTTTGTACTTATAAGTATAACAAAAGTCCCTCAATACAATTATGCAGTTTCTCCATATATCGTGTTAATATACATATACAACGGATATCTAGCAAAAGACGATCTAAACGGTATGCTTTTTCTAGAGTATTCAGCGACAAACAAATCTTCTAGACACACTATAACGAGAAACATCATATAAAATAAACCCTACGTTCCAGTATTCCCAGTTCCATCAAACGTGGGTAAGTATTGCTCATGAACAGACTCAATTAAACCGAGTCTGCATTTTTCAGTATTTGCTTTGTTTTCTGTGCTTTCAGAGGATCTCCCCTTATATAGATTATATAATTTACAACAGCAGATGTTAAGTGCTTGTGTGGCGGCTGTAAAAAGTCGCCCCGTACTTAATTCTGAGTGTTGTTATACTTTCTGGTCCTTTGGAATCATTGATTTCAGCGCATTTACAGTTGAAAGTTGAATTCCGCTTAAGCTGGTGCTAGGGGGCGTGAGCACTGTTGCATATTTAAGTATTGCTCATGAACAGACTTAATTAAACCGAGTCTGCAATTTTCAGTATTTGCTTTGTTTTCTGTGCTTTCAGAGGATCTCCCCTTATTTAGATTACATCTATACATCGAGGAAAACAGTCAAGAAACAAACATTCAAAGTAAGATAAAACAACAACAAAAATGGTCTATAGTACTAAAAAAACACTTAATTCCCACAAAACTAGTTTATGTTTTCTTCAATTTTGTATCTACCGTTTACCCGGTACCATTCATAAAAAAGGTTGTCAACAACTTTTTGCATACTTCCTATTGGGAAATACATGAGGCACGTTGCACTAAGATATAAGTTTCAAGTTTCAAGTGTTATTCAAATAACTCCAATGGGCTTTAAAACCAATGAAGAAAAATCATATGTATAAACATAACTGGCAGTATGATAACAATGCAACAAAAACAATGCAGCAAGAATTCATTGTGGAGAAGGTTCATATACATACATTTGTACATTAAAGCGATGTATCATATGAGCCGAGCCGTGACAAAACCTACATGTACCTTATTGCATTGCAACATTGTACACACCAAACACTATTGTCATCCAAGGCACTGTATTCGAGTTTAGTTTACATTGTCAAATACCGTATATATAATACAGCTAAATAAAATAGTTTAGATGCATGTGGGCCACAAACAGTGTAGATCACGGCCAGTCGCCGCGTCTTTGACGTGGCGGCTGGCCTTGATCTTCACTGTTTGCAATACAATAAAGCAGGTTTTCTAATAACACGGCTCATATCGGTATTTATTCCCTTAAGCACTTGCTCAATAGAAACAATTGCAAAGACGTTATGCTTTCCTATGTGAACGCAAACAAAACGTTAATGCAAATCAACAGTTTGGAAACTGATCATACGCCTCGTTGCCGGGAGTTACCCGGCGTCTGATCTGGCTCTAAACTGTTTGCAATGAAAGTAATAGTCTTAGAATAAACGCATTTCTCCACTGTACATATTAGTGTATTGTGTTTGTGTTTTATTACCGTTTAACCATATAGCGCATAGTGACGCGTAAATGCGTCATTTACAGACTGACTATTGACCTGAGAATAGAACAGCTATCCTGTGAAAACAGTGTAGACCAGATTCAACGGACTCCTACAAGAGCTCTCTCACCAGAGTATGCACTGTTTGTCATTTTGCAGAATATTTCAAAAGTCATAATGCAATATAATGAAGTAATGCAGAGCTAAAGTAAACCAAAAAGCTTCTATATAAGCGTACCGGTTTTTATTGTCCCTTCATTAAGGAAAATGTAATTGTCCATTTTACCTTTCATGAGACGATGCGTTAAACCGGGACGAATAACGCGTATCCGACTAAATGTGTATTCTCGTTTAAACCGGAAAGAGTAAAGCGTGTCCAATTGTACTGTTATTTTCATTTAAGGTGGTAGGTCCTAATGGAATAGGAAAAGTATACCGAACGGTGTTAATCAGGGACGTTTTGCCTTAATCTTAAACAATATAGTCTTTCAAACAATACTGGTGCCCGTTTCGTAAAAGATCTTACGACAATAACGATCGTAAGTCTAATATTAAAAATACATTTATTTTCTGATTTCTCTATCTAATCCTGTATTGTGACACCTTTTTGGAATCGTCTTGAAAAGACGATTCCAAAGAGGTTCACAAGACAGGATTAGATAGAAAAATAAGTAATAATTGAGACTTTTATAATCTGACTTACGATAACATTTGTCGTAAGAAGTTTTATGAAACGGGCCCCTGGTATTCAGAGTACACCTACCTCTAGATCTACGACTTCCTTTGTGAACTTGTTTCTGATGATCACCATCTCTGGTTCCCGGTTTCTCTTGACCCGAATACCATTACTACAGCCCCGGTTGTACTTGTACTTTGACGTGGCCGTCTTGTACTGCCGGGACACAGTCTCCACGTTAGCTTGGTTGATAGCGCTGTGCATGGTTAAATAATTCCTCTTTTAAATATAAACACTTACAACGATAAAGTTGCTTTATATATGTAATAACTTTCGACTATCACTAGCTTTATTACAGAAACAGCCTTTTAAACACTGACTCAGACATGTCACTGCGTATTTGCGAAGGTAACACGACGAATATAATTTATTTGCAGAAAGTGATCTCAATTTAATCACAAGACAAGTTATATTATCATACTTTCAGAAATGTGCGTGATTTATTTGCATGTAATCCAATGGTTAAAGAGTTCCGCTAGTAAATATAATACACTTAAGGTGATAATATTGTGTTATAACAATTTCTGCCTGTAACTTGATTTCTCTAAAAGAAACAGTCTTTTAATTATATATTTTACAACAATTGCTCTGTGTTTTTGCGATAAGATAACACGTAGAATATCATTTATTCGCAGAAACTTTCAAACTGAACTGTGCATGGTTAAATAAATCCGCTGGTAAATTTTAACACTTTAAGCAATAATGTTCCTTTATATTTACTTTTGATTTTTACACTATTTCTCTTAGAGAAACAGTTTTTTAAGTTTAAACTCTACAACAAACGCTCAGTTAATAGCACTGTAAATTTTCGAAAAAAGTACTCATTCATTTTAACACGAAGAATATTATTTAGTCGCAGAAACTGTCAAACTGAACTCCGTCTAATCACAAAACAAGTTATATTATCACACTTTGAGAAAATTACGTTGGTTATTTGCATGTAATCCAATGCATATATATTTTCTAGTTAATTGATGACCCAATAATCTGGCACGTATAAATCCAAGAATATCGATAACGTAATCGATTATACAATTCAAAAGAACAATATTCACTAGTTCACCTCAATGCTGGAACCACTTATTACTGGTTGATAATCGTAACTATTCATTGGCTTCGTGTCTGGTCGAAAGTCAGTAGAGTTGAACTTTAACAATCACAACTATTGTAGAATTGCGTAAAAATTACGTTTTTGCTCTTTGCACGCTAGCACCGAAATTGTTATTACATTTGCAAATAGTTTAGATACAGATGAGACGCCGCGTAACGCGGCGTCTCATCAGGATCCAAACTGTTTGCTTTTCTGATTCTATTTTGAAGATGATTTTTTCAAAAAATCCAAAATTAGAAAAGTAGCAGATGACAAGAGTTGGTGACGAGAAATTAACTTAATTAAAGGTGTCCCCTTGGTAAAGATATTACCTCCCGTTAAACGTATCAAAAAAGCCCGCAAAATGTAATTTAAAATGTAATTTACAGTGGCTTAAGGGTATTTTCTTTCCCATTTAAAAGAAACTCAATCTAGAACTATAAAATGTAGACTTGCGAGGTATTTAACCTTTAATTAATTTTGTATTTTGATTAGAGCTATGAACACTGCGAACTTAGTAAGGTACCCAGATCCTGTAATTACTCTATAACTCTCTTCGGTTTGGCCATATGCTCTTAGACCGTAACTCTTTGCATGCTGGGTAATTATTTTCGTCTGCAACAATTGTTGTCTGCTTTTGTTCTGAAATTATATTTTTCTTAAATACCAAACAGTTTGGATGCTGATGAGACGCCGCGTTACGCGGCGTCTCATCCGGATCCAAACTGTTTGTAAAGGTAATCACTGTGCCACGTATCCGCCGCTAGCATGGTAAGCGTTCGATGCTAAATGGTGTAAACCATTAGCATTTGACCGCCTTATACTTATGAATTAGCATTTCAAGGAATATTGAATATATTGTCAATCGCAGCTATATTTCCGATAGATTAGCCTCCTCACACATACCACAGTATCATCCAATAATGAAACCACATGCACAACTCACTAGGTGCCATGCCAAGTCAACCGATTACTTATAAATAAATAACATGTTATTTTCAATAGATGAGCAATGCCTGTTGGTGGGGACAAATGTAAGGTGTCTGGTTTGTGCGTGTTCAGTTCCCACTGTTTGCTGTTTAGGTTAGCAGTTTGTGTCCCGTGTGCAGCGTGCAGAGTACTGTAGAGAAAACGGTTTATTTCCAAAGTAACAGCGTTTACGCTTTAACTATCATTTTAACCCGGCGTCTGATCATGCTTTTAACTGATTACCACTCAGATTAAAACTGGTAGTCAGAATTGTTATAAATTGTCATTTTCTATACTTCATTGCAATGCGTTTGCGTTTGAGCGAAATAATTACGCTTTCTCCACTGTATTTCAGACCGGTAACCAACTCGCAATCGATGGCCATCGACGGACATCAATTTCTTTACTGAACTCATCACTTGTGTGTGCGTGACGGTAGGAATGAACCATGACGGAGGAACATATCGCGAGTTCCCCTGGGAAACATAGAAACTTGTCTGCGTAGAGCTGAGGCGGAATTGAATTCCTTGACATGGTATACGAGTGCTCTGGTGACATTTTATGCTAACCATTAGGAGCGACTTCACTTTGAACTATAGTTGTTCAGTCTTCTAACCATTAGGAGCGACTTCACTTGGTACTATAATTCGGACCATTAGTCAGGCATAAAGTCGGTCTGCGTATGCACTTTAAGGCCGGTGTAACGCATTAGAATGACCCATCCGTGCAAAATGACCCGGGTCTTTATACTACGTAGAGAAATTACCCCAGGCCGTAGAAAAAGGACCTCATTGAGTCGATGGGGTCCTTTTTCTACGGTCTGGAGTCATTTTTCTACGTAGTAAAACGACCCGGGCCATTGCCCTACGTACAGTGGAGAATGTGTTATTCTTTCCCAATAAACGCGTTTGCGCTAAAACTATTTTTTGCAGTGCAAACAGTTTGGAGCCAGATCAGACGCCGGGTAACCCGGCGTCTGATCAGGCTCCAAACTGTTTGCCACCAAGATAAGCATGAAATATCAGAAATGTCCAAAAATTGTTCTTTTCTACGTTTTAGTGTTTTGCGTTTGCGTACGTTTGCGTTTAAACGGGAAAGAATAACAGATTATCCACTGTTGTAAAATGAATCATGGGTCATATCAGCAGGGGTGGGTCATTCTACTGCGTTACACCGGCAAAGGAACACGTTTATTGAACTATAGTCGCCTATGGCCGGGCTGACGTAAACACAATATGGCAAGGAAAACAGACCAAGCAAATTAATAGTTCATGTACGAGTATAAAGGCCGGTTTTACTGTACCTGGCAGGGCGGAGTTTCGATGCATTTCAACTTTGGGGGGAGCAACATGTTCGTTTATCACGGAATTTACCTTTGTCGTCTGTCGTTTTTACTTAACGTTACATATTTCCTTTCCTATAACAACTCCCTCCGAACAACAAACGCAAGCTTTGTCTTCCATTGGGTGTTGTTGTAGAGACGGTATACTGTACATACATGTACATTTTTCACGTTGAAATGGCTACACGACCATGTGTGTATTCATGTTGAAAGTATCGGACAACTTAAAATCTATAGGAAACTATACCTATTACCCTTAAAATCAAATCAGTTTATCTTTGCTAATGGTTAACTCCTATCGATCCTTGTTTGGATGGAAGTTGTTATAGGGAGTGAAAATTACTACTTGGCTTACATTTGCAAACAACTTGAATCCAGATCAGACGCCGCTTAAGGCCTAAAATTCTAAACTTTAGAAATAAAAACAGATGATAAGTTTCAGAATATACTAAGTTAACCCATTTGTGCCCACGATCCCATATACAGTGGAGAATCTGTTATTCTTTCCCAATAAACGCGTTAACGCTAAAACTACAATTTGCAGTGCAAACAGTTTGGAGCCAGATCAGACGCCGGGTAACCCGGCGTCTGATCAGGCTCCAAACTGTTTGCCACCAAGATAAACAAGAATTATCAGAATTGTCCAAAAGTTGTTCTTTTCTACTATTTAGTGCTTTACGCTTGCGTACGTTTGCGTTTAAACGGGAAAGAATAACAGATTATCCACTGTATCTGACATAGGCAAACAGTGAAGATTCTGATCAGACGCCGCATTTGCGGCGTCTGATCAGAGTCTACACTATTTGCTGATAGGATTTTCAATGTAAAACAAAATGCAAATGAACATTTTGACCAGGTATCCCTTTTATAAAAAATGGGTTATTCCAATATATAAGAATGGAAGAATCCACTGGGTGTAAATGGGTTAAAGCACTGAATGGGTTATGACGCCATGATGGAAGTGAAAGTGTGGAGATTAACTGGAAATATCATTTACAGGTGCATTGATTCAAAAGAAACAATGACTTTTACCCATTTGTGCCTAGCGTCCTATGAAAGGGACATATGCCAACAGTGTAGACTCTGACCTGACGCTGCATTATGCGGCGTCTGATCAAAGTCTACACTGTTTGCTGACAGGACATTCAATATAAAATGTACAGGTATATTGAGTCACAAGAAATAAGGAATTTGACCAATTTGTGTCTAGCGTCCTATAAAAGGAATATAGGCAAACATTGTAGACTCTGATCTGACGCTGCATTATGCGGCGTCTGATCAAAGTCTACACTGTTTGCTGACAGGACATTCAATATAAAGTTTACAGGTATATTTTGTCACAAGAAACAAGGGATTTTACCAATTTGTGTCTAGCGTCCTATAAAAGGGACATATGCCAACAGTGTAGACTCTGATCTGAAGCAGCATTATGCGGCGCCTGATCAAAGTCTACACTGTTTGCTGACAGGACATTCAATATAAAATTTACAGGTATATTGAGTCACAAAAAAACAAGGAATGTTACCAATTTGTGTCTAGCGTCCTATAAAAGGAACATAGGCAAACAGTGTAGACTCTGATCTGACGCCGCACTGTATTAGACATGTCACCCCTTATATAAACAAATGACTAATCCCATATATCAGCATAGAAGAATCCACCGGACGCATATGGGTTAACGCAGATGACGATTTTGCAAATACAACGCTCCCTCTCTACAACGACACCAAACAGGAGACACAAATTGGGATTCGTTACAGGGGGGGGGAAATTTTGCAAACAGCTTGATTCCCGACCAGATGACACGTAAAATGGCGTTTGATCTGGATTCAAGCTGTTTGTCACTAGTCATTAATTCTTTTCTGTATACTTTTCATAACGTAAATTTGAGAAAAACAGCAAACGACAACATTGCATCAGTAAAAGCTAGACGCAATAATTGTCCCGTTTAGAGAATTGCGGCAATGGTCGTTGTAATGAGGGGGTCGTTGTTCGGAGAGCCGTTGTAGAGAGGGAACACTGTAACAATCAGGCGAATGATTACTTGGAAGATGCAGATATAAAAATGATGCCTATGGTACGTGTTCTGCTCGCTAGACATTGACTACTGGTGTTTTATTCATAAATAACCCATACCACAGACAGCATTATTTATTGAACTCAGAAGGGAATATCTCACAACTTGCTCATTAATTTATGAAGTTATCGTGGCGATTAATAAATAGTTCTGCCTTGTCACTACATCGAATGATATACAACCAGCGTATAGAGAGAGCATGTCCGCGTCTATAACTAACAAAGGGGCGTTACATTAATCGCTTCACTGCCATAAGGTCATCAGCTTTAACTCTTTGAACCCTAGTCACGCATATATGCGTCATTTGCAAACAGTGTACCTGTGAGGGGTACACTTGTAATATACAAACAGTGTAGACCCTGATCAGAGGGCTCCTTAAGGAGCCCTCTGATCAGGGTCTACACTGTTTGTCATTTTGTCATTTATTGTAAAAATCAACCCTAAACAGTCAAAAATGGACTTGACCTGATTGAAAACTAGAATTGTCCATTTTAGGTTTCAGGGAGGAAAGGGTTAAATAATTATTATCTTCTTTTATTTCTTAAGCAGCGTATGTGATCAAAACCATCGACCTGCCTTCCTTTTAGTAATTGGCAAGGGAATAATCTCGTTTTTATAACAGAAAATATTCCCTATGACAATTAAGCCCCAGAACCACGGCAAAGTTGGAAGGTCTCTGCGGTAGGCATATGGCGTCGTGAAATTACCAACGACTCCTCACTTTGTGTAAACTTCGTGTCATATGACTTAGAAATATGACTATAAGAGTGCAATCAGTGCATATAATGTCCAACCGTACGAAAATCGGCACGGTTCGTGCCTTTCACTATCAATGACGTCATAAAGTGGATTTCCAAATAGTTTGCAAATAGTTCTGATCCTGATCAGACGCCGCAGGATCGAAACTGTTTGTCATTTGCCTTAAATCTAACTTTGAAACGATATTGCAGACAACAATATGGCGGTGAGGGGTAAAACATCACTATAAATTTGATCATGAAGTGGTTAGACCCCTCACCTTACCACAAGTAGATGTAGATCTACATAAGGTTATTTACAAAAAGATTTGGTACCTCAAAGAATTTGTTTTAATTTCTGACTAATTATTAGCATACAGTTTGGAAACTGATCAACCTCCAGATTACACAGCTTCTGTTCTGACTCTAAAATCTTATCAATTTACTTTATTCTTTTATCATAAACACGTTTATTGGGAAAGCGTCCTCTCCACCGTACGGGGCTATCATTATTTTGCAATGCTCGTATATATCCATAGTCAATGTGACTATGAACGTCAGCAATACTATTGTTACCTTTTTCTGTTCAATGCTGTTATTGTTTTGATATAGTATTGTTTCTTTTTACTATCGATTGCCGTTATTGTTTTGAGATACTTTTGTTTTTATTTTATGAGCATTGACGTTATTGAAATGATAAACTATTGTTTCTTTTTTATGACCATTGCTGTTATTGTAATGATAAACTATTGTTTCTATTTTATGAGCATTGCCGTTATTGTATTGATACACTATTTTTTATTTAATGTTCATTGCCGTTATTGTTATTTTATATACTATTGTTTCTATTTTATGATCATTGCCGTTATTGTATCAAATAAAAATAGAAACAATATTACATAAAAACAAAACGGCAATGATCATAAAATAGAAACAATAGTATATAAAACCAATAAGAGCAATAAACATATAATGGAAACAATAGTATACCAAATGTTTGCCGTTATTGTTTTGATACCTATTGTTTCTATTTTATTACCATTGTCGTTATATTGTTTAAATCCACTATTTTTTCTATTTTATGACCATTGCTGTATTGTTTTGATACACTATTGTTTCTATTTTATGACCATTGCTGTTATAACAAATAAAAAGGGTTGAGGAAAACAAAATAGAAATGCCATTATTGATTGTATACATCATTATTTTATTTTTGTTTACATTGCCGTTTCTGCTTAAAACCACTATTGTTTACATTTTATGCTCATTGCCTCTATTGTTTTGATACACGTTTGTTTATATTTTATGGTCATGATCGTTTTTGTTTTGAAACACTTTTGTTTCTATTTTATGATCAGCGCCGTTAATGTTAAAATACGCTATTGTTTCTTTTTTTATGACCTTTGCCGTAATGGTTTATATTTATTATTGTTTATTTTTATGACCATTGCCGTTATTGTTTTGAAACACTGTTGTTTTTATTTTATGATCATTGTCGTTTATGTTATAATACACTATTGTTGTTATGACCATTGCCGTAATGGTTTTTATTTATTATTGTTTATATTTTATAACCATTGCAGGTATTTTTTATGCATTCTTGTTTCTCTTTTTTGTTCATTGCCGTTATTGTGTAAATACACTATAGCTTATACTTTATGACAGTTGCCGTTATTGTTTTGATTCACTATTGTTCTTATTTCATGAGCATTGACATTATTGTTTTGATACACTACTCGAATGAGTTGTTATCTGGTAAAAAAAAACTCGGCTTGCGGACTCGTTTTTCACCAGATAACAACCCATTCTCGTGATACATTTTTCATATAATTTTATGTCCAAAGGAGTTTATTTATCCTCTGTTTATTAGATAGGAATACCGTTCTCTCCACTGAACCATGTATATTTTTTAAAGACAGACGAGTGCTCGTTACAAGCTAGAAGAACTAGCAGACAGTTCCTGGAGCGAGCATCCTGCTTTATTATCAATCTGCTATGAGCGATCTACAAGGAACTAACCCTCAGGAGGAATGGGTTTAAAAACACGTTATTGTTCCAATGTCGCGCTTTTTGTAAGCGTTTTTAAAATCCACTATGACATTACTTTTAAAAAAAAATACACTATAACCCTTTCATGATCAATTCATTCGGGAGATGTTTACCCTTTCAACGCTTTATTGTTTTCTTCTTCATTACAGTTGTCTGCAAGACACGTTTCAAAGTTGGATTTAAGGTTGTATGACTTAATAAATATCGATAAGAGTGTCCAACAGTTTGGGTCCTGATTAGACGCCGCGTGGCGCGGCGTCTGATTAGGACCCAAACTGTTTGCAAACGCGCCTTAAGGCGTCATTGAGAGTGAAAGGATTACATCAACTATGACAATACTTTGAGATGAAAAATACACTTTAAGTCCGGCTTAGGCGCCACGTGACCCAGCGTTTTATACGGAACCTAAGTGTTTGACACACTGGATATAATTCTTGCTGAAAGTAAATATGGACCCTTTATCGTGCTAAGTGCGACCTGCTGAACATTTGCAAACAGTTTTAGTCCAGATCATACGACGCATAACTAGGCGTCTGGTATGAATCCAAACGGTTTGCCCTTCGTATTAAACGTTTCTTTTGTTTCAAAAGTAGGAATACAAATTTAGTATTTTAGCAGACGATACATTTAAAGCAGACGACAAATCAGCATGATAAGAGTTGAGAAGCTCTGAGATGTGATACAGACAACAACTTTACAGACGACAATTAGCAAACGTGCTTAAGGTGAGATGTTTACCCCTTCACCGTTTCCTTGTTTTTTGCTACAATTTTCGTGTCTACAATGACGTTTCAAAGTTTAAAATATGACAGTGACTAAAGAAATGTAAGAACGGGTATCAAACAGTTTGGATCCTGATCAGACGACGCGTTACGCGGCATCTGATCAGGATCCAAACTGTTTGCAAACGCGCTGTTAAACGTCATTGAGAGAGAAAGGGTTATCGTCAGACAATGTAAAAGGATTCTGATCACTGAATAAACAATTATCACTTTAACCCCTTCACTGTCATGACGTCATCTGCTTTAAACACTTGTCGTCTGCTTTTATTTATCAAACTTCGATTTTTAGTAAAATATTGATTAAAGTGATATTGTAATAAGTGTCAAACAGTGTTGACCCTGATCAGGGTCCAAAGTGTTTACCAAAATTCCCGTCCTCGGAATAATGCAGTATAAGGGTGAAAATAAATAAAACTGGGTTTTTCTGAAAACTATAAAATACATAGTGCGCGCGATAATCTGAGTTCGCCAAATATTTGATAAATTTGCTTATGTCTCCTCCATACCATATACAGTGACTTCTCATTTGGATCGTTTCTAAGTGACGAGTCTAATGAGTTATTAGACACATGTATGGATTGAACGGAGTAGGAGGTCGAAGACATGTGTCACATAAAAACTACATATGTCACAAAAATAATCATGTGTCACACAAAAAATACATCGAACTGACCATTATTGAATGCTTTTGTCTGATGTAGCTATAGAAGAGACGATTATATATTTTCCCAATGGCTTAAGGTACTATTTCCATTGCAAACAGCTTGAAGCCAGATCAGACGCCGGGTAACCCGGCGTCTGATCAGGCTCCAAACTGTTTGCCGCTTATACATGTATTAAAATGAATCGTTAGATTTGTCCAAATATTATCATATTCTACATTGTATTGCAGTGCGTTTTAGTTTCGTTTGCAATTAAACGGGTAAGGATAACGTCTTCACTACAATTGCGTACAATGTACGACCAAGATGCAATATCAAATTTATTGTATATTAAGGGAGACAATCAGAACAGTCCAATCAACCAAGGAAACAAATCAAGTTTGATTATCCCCCTTGACACAAAAACAACGTATTGCTCTACACCGAGCGGTGTTCTTTCCCAATAATTTCTTAGCATTTCAAATGATGCTTTACGGTTCAAATAAAAAGGTAGATGTCTAATCAGGCTCTATGCTGTTCGCAGCTCAGATTTTGATAAACAATCAACATTTTCAAAACAAAACAGTAATTTCATACATTTTATTACATTTTGTGTTTTGTTTCTTATACATGGAAAATTAAAATAACAGAACATACTTTTATTAATGTGTACATCACCTCATCATATAACACATTAACATACATTTATTACACAAAGAAAATAATCAAAACATATTCACATATACATATGTATGTTTTTACTATTTTAATATCAGGTTACGCGTTTCCTATTGATAAACTTATTTAAACTAATATCAGAAAATATACACCACGGAAGAGAGGCATCCGATTATGATAGAAAAGGATCCAACACCAATAAACACCAAAGTCCAGGTTCTCTGATACCTCGCCACATATTAATTATGAAACCCACTATGTACAGTGGAGAATCTGTTATTCTTTCCCAATAAACGCGTTTACGCTAAAGCTATTATTTGCAGTGCAAACAGTTTGGAGCCAGATCAGACGCCGGGTAACCCGGCGTCTGATCAGGCTCCAAACTGTTTGCCACCAAGATAAACATGAAATATTAGAATTGTCCAAAAGTTGTCCTTTTCTACGTTTTAGTGCTTTGCGTTTGCGTACGTTTGCGTTTAAACGGGAAAGAATAACAGATTCTCCACTGTACATCCGCGCATCCATAGAACACTTGCCAGGACCGGGCATCAACCTGTACAATGCGGCAGACGTTATTTTTTCCGTTTAGCCCTTTTCGTGTTGAGTGCGACTTGGCTAATACGTGTACATTGCTCCCTTCCTACAATGGCCCTCTGAACAACGACTCTTGCCGCAGTTCCCTAAAAAGGACAATTATGTCTAGCGCTTTTACTGCTGCAAGATCGTCTGCTTAAAATTGCTGTCTGCTGGGGATTTGTTTTTATTAAAGTTATATATAAGTGGACATTTTGATAAACGTTGTATTTGCAAACAGCTTGATTCCAGAGCATATGCCGCGTAACGAGGCGTCTGATCAGGATCCAATCTGTTTGGCATTCATATCAACGTTTCTTAAGTCAAAAATGCATAAAATCAAAATTGTGTATGAAAAAGCAGACGAAATATAAGCAGACAATGAGGCAGCGACTGTGTTTGGAGGGTCTTACGTCATTGTTGCGGTACAAGGGTTAACCCTTTACCTGATAGCATTGTTTCTAGTATTGAAGATATGTGACTACTTAAAGCAGGTTTAAAGTAAAGCAGAATGCGCCCTAAGGCGCATTCTGCTTTACTTTCAGCCTGCTTTAAGCTATTAACTGCTAGAATAAGGAAAGTATTAAATATGACACATATTCATTACCTTATAATTTGGAACTATTTTCTTCAGCGGCTGAATAAAATGAATGTGCTAAAAGTCGCTTCTATAAGGGAAAGGGTTAAGCAGACGATATCGAGGCAGTGGAAGTGTTGATCGTAAATTGAGCTTGAAAATTGAGTAAATTTATATACAAACAAGTGCTTAATCAGCAATAGCTTAAACAAAGAAACATCTGTTTTACTATGTGTATATTTAGTTTAAGATCAACGCCATAAATTCTAGATAGACTATTCCTCTTTTGAAAACGGGACAATTTATGTTGAATTGGGGAAACTTTGTTGTTGTTGTTGTTGTTTGAGATTTCTTCTTATTATTTCTTTTAACTTTCGGGTTTTTTTGGTTCGGTTGGTGTTTTGTTGGGGTGGGGTTTGTAGTTGGTTCTTTGTATGGTTCTTTTGCTTGTTTGTGTTTGTTTTGTTTTAAAGTCCCATTGTGTTTTCAGACCTTTTCATAATGTCTGAAATACAATAACGGTTAATAATAATGTTTGAACATTCTAATGGGCCAAACTGATCTATGAAATGATGAAAACGGACCTAAATCACCAAAAAGGGCGATTTAAAATCATAACAACCGAAAATAGAGCGTCTGCCATAAACCTTACCACACGGCTTAGTATCACGTGATACAGCCGGAGTCAACGTCACCGTGTGCAACCGCAATTACCTTCGACGGTCGATCCATCAGTCAGTTAGACTATCACACTTTTTTGTCCGCTCTCTAACTCGAATATCTTTTATCCGATCTTCCACAAACTTGCTGAAAATGTTCATTGATATAAAATCAAGGTTTAGTTTGATTACTACTAAAATCGCATAAGGTGTTTTTGAGTTATTGCCTGTTAATTTATTAAAAAATGACTGTTTCAGTCATTTTTGCACTCTAAAACAAACAGTTTTTATCGGATATTCACCAAACATGCTGAAAATATTTATTCATATAAAATTCAGGTCTAGTTTGATTATTACTAAAATCGCATGTGGCATACCTAAGTTTTTGCCCTTTATGTATTAAAAAATGACTGTTTTCAACAAGGTTTGCTCTCTAACACAAATACGTTTTATTGGATCTTCACCAAATTTGCTGAAAATATTTATTGATATAATATCAAGGTTTAGTATGATTACTACTAAAAGCGCATAAGGTATATCTAAGTTATTGCCTGTTTATTGATGAAAAATGACGGTTTCAGTCACTTTTTGCACTCTAACACATACAGTTTTTATCGGATATTCATTAAACTTGCTGAAAATGTTTAAGTATATAAAATTTAGGTTTAGTTTGATTATTACAAAAATCGCATGTGGCATATCTGAGTTTTTGCCCTTTATGTATTAAAAAATGACTGCTCAGTATTTTTCAGCAATAACTCAGACATGCCTTATGCGATTTTGCTAGTTATTAAACCTGACCTAGATTCTATACTAATAAACATTTGTAGCAAGTTTGGTGAAGATCCAAAAAGAAATGTTTGAGTTAGAGAGCGGACAAGGCTGAAACAGTCATTTTCAGCAAGCTCAAGGTATACATTCTCTATAGTTTATTTGACCGTTTACCCACAGTGAAAGATATGTACACGTTGTTATTGAATCTCATAGTGTTTAACCCTGTGCCTACTATACGGAGTTTACAAACTATTTGAATCTAAAAAGACGCCGCGTAAAGTGGCGTCTCATCTGGATCCAAACTATTTGACACTCGTCTTAAGGTTTGTTTAATTAAAACAATGCATAAATCTAAACTGAACACATTTTGCAGACGACAATGTCGAAGCAGACGTCTGTGCAGCAGAATAAGGGTTATCCAGATGTTCCAGCTAAACATGTAAGCGAGAGTAATCTGAACCAATCTAACATTTTCTCACTCATTTCAGCACCGAATGCTATGGTGTTACTACTGATTAAACCGTCTATTCGAGACACTTTTAATGAGTATGACACCATTGGGTTTAAAAGCAGAAATAAAGATTTAAGTTTTCGAAATACTTCCGTTATCTGGAGCCCTGTATTTACAGAGTTGTCCTTCTTTCCATTCACAAGGGAGGCTTTTTAATTGGTGCTAGCACAAAAATATTATAAATAAAATTTAAAAAGCGAATTGCTTAGATAAAACCAGTTTTTGTGAAAGAATCACGTCCCACGTAGTTCAAATGGGACCCCAAACAACCGTTTTATGCAGGTTTCTCAAAAGCACAATGCGGCTTTAATCATTTCTGAAATTCAACATCTTTTAACGCCTTAATTGAAATTAAACAGACATCACGCTCCACCAGGATACCGTCAAGACAATTAAACCTTCGAATTAGAGAGCACAGCGAAAAACTTAATTGTGATTCATGGTTTGAAGAACAGACAAGTCATAAACAGGTACAAAAATATCACGAAAACACTCGTATGGAAAATGTTTTAAATTAACCCATTTTCAGGGGATAAGACATTCTTATTACCCGTTTAACCCTTTCACTTCCAAATTTGCCGTGAGATTTTTAGCCCTTCACCGTTTCATTGTCGTTTGCTTCTATTTTGTTGTCAGCAATATCGTTTCAAAGTTAATTTTAAGGCAGTATTACTGACAAAAGCTCGATACCAGTGTCAAACGGTTTGGATCCTGATCTGACGTCGTTATTCTGTTTGTCATTCACATTCAATTTTTTTTTCAATTAACAAAAGAGATAAATAAATAGATAAAAAACTTTTTCGACTTCTTTCACAGACGATATATTTGGAGCAGACGGCAATGCAACATTAGGAGTAAGTTCCCTTCAATAACCATAAATCCTGAAAAATTTAATCCATTTATAATTTTATATGGCTTATAAGAGCCTGAAATATTGCTTTAGTGTAAAGGGGCTTAGCCTTCTTTCATCAACTCCCTATCAAATGAGGCCTTAGACCGGCTGTGAATCTAGGCAGTCCCCTGACCCTCGCTGGTGAATCCACTTTAATTATGCCCCTCTACGCGCCTAAAAATGGCCAACATATACAGTGGAGAAAACGTAATTCTTTCCAAATAAACGCGTTTACGCTAAAATTATTATTTCCATTGCAAATAATTTGGAGCAGATTAGACGCCGGGTAACCCGGCGTCTGATCAGGCTCCAAACTGTTTGCTATCCAGATAAAAACATATCAGGAGAAATGTCAAGAAATGTAATTTTCTACATTATATTGTTATGCGTTTGCGTTTCGTTTGCGTTTTAACGAAAAGGAATAACGTCTTCTGCACTGTTACAAAATGGCTAACATATAAATTGATACAACACATGTGTTTACAGCATCTTCAGCCATAAACAGGAAGCTACTTCACCTGTTTCCGATTGATCTCTGCTTCACCCATCACGTCATCTGCTTCAAACAATTGTCGTCTGCTTATATTTTCTCAAATCTAAAATTAAGGTAAATTGACTTAAGTCATATCGTAGTGAGTGTCGTTGAATCCTGGATCCAAACTGTTGGCAAAACCCTATTGTGCTCGGGGTAATGCAGTAAATAGGTTCATCCATTGATGCTTGGAATTATGCAGTAAATAGGTTCATCCATTGATGCTTGGAATTATGCAGTAAATAGGTTCATCCATTGATGCTTGGAATTTAACCCAGTTACTCCCAATGACGTCATAAAGCGCATTTGCAAACAGTTTTCATTCTGATCAGGATCAAAACTATTTGCCACTTGTTTTGAAATTACTGCCTTAAATCTAATTTTTAAAACGATATTGCAGACAACAATATAAGAGCCGAAGACAATATTGCGGTGAAGGGTTAAAAACCTCACGATTAATGAGCTCATAAAAGGGTACAAATTGACTGTTACAGCTTCCAATTGCGTACGGTCCCTTTCTTACTATTGATAGGTGTTTTAAAAACTTAAGTGCAAAATGACAAACAATGTAGACACTTATCAGATGGCTCCTGGAAGAGGCCTACGAACAGGGTCTGCAGTGTTTTTATAGACATGTTAACTGTTAATCATGTACTGTTAATGAATTAAAATGCTCCCTCTCTTCAACAATACCAAATGCTAGACAAAGAGTTTATGTGTTGTTCGGAGGGAGTTGTTATAGGGAGGGAAATTGACCTACACTTTCAAACAGCTTGAACCCCGTACCGCAATCGATATCGTGCAAACAGGTCGTTTTAGTTAAATTGTTACGTTTCCTGATGCAATCGTTGCAATCGATACGGTAGCTGAAGCGCTACAGACCAGAAGCCGCATAACGCGGCGTATGATCTAGATTCAAGCTGTTTGTCACTCGTCATTATGTTTGTTTCTGTCAAAATGACCAATGTGTGATTATGAGGAAAAAACAGCAGACGAGAATTCAAGCAGCCGATATTGCAGCCGTGAAAAGGTTGAACATAGTTGTCTTGTTTGGGAACAGCAGCAAGGGTTGTTGTAAGGAGGGATTGTTATTCAGAGGGCCGTTGTTGGGAGGGAGTGATTTATATGTCTTTGTACTATTTCAAAGTATGACTTGATTAGACTGTTATTTCAATCTTCTGCAATATTTCACCTCAACACTTTACTCAATAGTTTGTTTCTAGTACCGTATTACAGATGAGACCACGTAAAGCAGGTTAAAAGTACAGAAGAATGCAACTTAAGGCGCATTCTGCTTGACGTTTAGCCTGGTTTAAGCAACTATCTGCTAGGTTATAGAAAAAATTTCAGCGTGTGCACACTCATTACTAGATCAATATAAAATGAAAACATTTTCAATAGAAGTATATATCAAAGGTTTTAAACATGCGTACATGTATCTATAGATAAATGGTTTAACAAGTAACGCAAACAACGCTATTCTTAATCTCCATCTATTCGGAACTAAATTGTTCCACAGCTAGTTAAACAAAAGTTCCAACAGTTTTGCCCCTTTCATAACCAGAATACCGTCAGCTTTAGATTTCGCTGTCCATGCTATCTATTACATTTATACAGTAATCTATTTCGATTGAAATTATGGCGTTTCTAATATATAAAACACATTTGATCCGCGTTACCCGGAGTCTGATCTGGATCAAAACTGTTTGCAATTAACAGTCTAGTCACGAGTGGCAAGCGAAGAGTTAACTTTTTCACTGCCATTGGCGCCAAAAGGCGACTTTGAAAACAGTTTGGATTCTGTTCAGACGCCGCGTAGCGCGGCGTCTGATCAGAATCCAATCTGTTTGACACTCGTATATATATAGATATGTTTTAAAATAAACTACATTGTATCTTACTTTGAAACGAAATAGTAAAAACAACATTGCAGCAGACGGCAATTAAACGGTGAAGGGGTATAAATCTCACGATTAATTTGGCAACGAGTACGTTAATGGTTCTAAAGTATGTTGGTGTGATATATATCTTGTTTGACCTGTAACACGAGAAATACACGAGCGTTCTAGAGGGCAATGACCACTTTAGCCGTTACAGTGGAGAAAACGTTGCTCTTTCCCCAATTAATGTGTTTACTCTAAAACTATAACAGTGGAGAAAACGTTATTCTTCCCCAATAAACGTGTTTACTCTAAAACTATTATCTTCATTGCAAACAGTTTGGTATCCCGGCATCTGATCAGGCTCTAAAATGTTTGTCGTTCAGAGTAAAATGAATCATCTAGATTGTCAAAAAATTGTCATTGTCATTTTCAATATTTGATGCAATACGTTTACGTTCCGTTTGCGTTAAGACGGGAAAGAATAACGTATTCTCCAATGTTTTCTACTTAACTTTCGCCCACTTCAAAATCATATCCAACATGCGTTCCCAAATACAGGTTAAATATCTATCATTCAAATACATACACGTTCAAAACAGAGTATCAAACAGTTTTTCAATAATTTCGATACTAATGCCTAAGTAACTATTTATCCCATGAGTACCAATTTTCACGCAATGAATTAATTTCTCAGCTGAAATCTATACAGTCATTTCCCTTTTATTAAATGACCCAAACTCATCCTTCTATACGTCTTAGACACTAATATGTTATTTAGTACAGATACAGTTATACCTCCTTTTGGCAAACCTCAACCTAAACCCAAATGTTCGTCATTTAAAGATAAATCGGAGCTCAATGTACGATACAAAAAATGCAGAAAGCTCCTTTCTGTATAAGCTTTGCCCTTCACTAAAATAGCATCTGCCTCTTCCAACCTTACTTGGCGATAGCTCAAATGAAAGCTCAAGAAAGGATTACCCATACAGTGTAGTACAGTGGAGAAGACGTTATTCTTTCCCCAATAAATGCCTTTACGCTTAAACTGTTATTTCCATTGTAAACAGATTGGAGCCAGATCAGACGCCGGGCTAGCCGGCGTCTGATCAGGCTCAAAACTATTTGCCATTCAGAGAAAAATAGAAAATCAAAATTGCCAAAAGATGGTAATTTTTCTCCATTTCATTACAATTATTTTGCGTTTCGTTTGCGTTTAAACGGGAAAGAATAGCGTCTTCTCCAATGTTCGTAATTGCGACAATATGAGAGTGCTGCCATATATGGGCAACCCCTTGTTCAATAAGTCATATCCACTTGAATAGTGTTCAGAGGTTGAGTATGACAATACGACAAGCTGGTAAGAGTTAATTTCCTGTGAGGCCATGGACATATATTTATTTTGCTCGATCGGACAGTCCGTTATTATTTCCCAATTAACGCGTGTGTGCTAAACAATAACTACTATGAAAAAGACGTTAAATGTTCGAATTTAGACACAAACGAAACGCAAGACCATTGCAATAAAATGTAGAAAACGACATTTTGTTAGCAATCCTGACCATTAAGATCAATCTTAGAGGCTAACAGTTCGGAGCCTGATCAGACGCCGGTTTGTCCGGCGTCTGATCAGTCTCTAATCTGTTTGAACTGGAAATAATAGTTTGAGCGTAAACGCGTTTATTGGGAAAATTGAACGCCTTCTCCACTGTACGTTTTACATTGTAAAACGCTTGAGGCAACAGACGACGTGAAGCCTGGCGTCTGATCAGGCTCCAAACTGCTTGCCTTTCAGATTAAAAGGTAATAGTCAGAATTGTCCAATAATTGTCCGTTCATTCATTTCATTGCAATGCGTTTGCGTTTCATTGGCGTTAAATTGAGAAAGTAAACGTCGTCAAATTTCTCCACTGTATGAATCGCGCTCTCTCCAGCCTCACTCCTTTGTGATCCAAAAGAAACAAAACGACCTCTTTGGTTTCCAAATTTGATTAACCAAATTGTCCTTGTAAAAACATTTGTGTCTGTAATATTTCAAAGAATTGATCTATCTGCAGTTTTCGTTTAAGAAAAAACCACCAGGGTAATGATCAGTTTAAATTCAGATGATAGAAAGTTAAGTAGCAAAATGTTGCAAATATAAACAAGTTTCGGGAATTTAATTAATCGATTTGTCATATGTTATAAGCCATTAAGTTTGGGAGTAACATTCCATTCCAGTATATAAAAACACTTGAAACAGGCTAATTTCACTTTTCACCTTTTACCCGTACCATGGTTCTCCGCATGTCATAAACAGCACAGTGGTCCCCTCTGAATAGTCTAAAAAACGGTGACACTCTCCCTGAAATCTGGGTTCATATCCCTTTGTAAAAAAAAAGATCAACAACTCTTTAACTAAAATAAGAATTAAAACTCATGTAAATGATTGTTTGATATATGTTTTTCTATTATAGTCTTTATCTGGTTTTAATTTTATAATAAATGTTTTTAATATGACGGGTTTCCTTTTCCTGGCATGAAAATGTCCGATTTACGGTAACATGCCAAATACTCCTACCTTAAATAATGCTGTGGATTCTGTGTAAAAATATTGTGTGCTTTAGAGTTGCCGCCAATTCCTATTTCAAATCAAAACTATCTTTGGTTCCTTTATTTATGAAAACTGATAAATCACATGCCCCTGGGGCCCGTTTAATAAACATCGTACGACAAATTGTTGTAGTAACTCAATTTATTAAAAGCCGTAATTTTTATTTATTTCTCCATCTAAAACTGTCTTCTGGCATCTCTTTGGAAGTCTTGAAAAGAAGATTCCAAAGGGATATAAAAAAAACATTATTAAAAAAGAGCAATCAGAAATTAAATATATTTCAAAGTTTTCTCTTACGACAATTTCTGTCGTACGAAGTTTTAAGAAACTGTCCCAGGTTTTTCGGCTACTGATTTAGATCAAGATTGTTCGCACATTTCATTCAAGTACATATATTGTTTAATCATTTACTCAATAGATGCACCTTTTTAAATATTTGATTAAATCCTGCTCTAAAGAATAAAGGTCCAGTCTAAAAGCAATTTAATGTACAATTTCTCTTACATAAGGAAATATTTCTTATCTTAACAGATGGTAGCTTTAAAACAGGCTGAACGAGGAACAGAATGCACCGGAAGGTGCACATTTCTTCAAAACGAAGAAACAGACTACATGGCATAAAGATAAAAAAAATTAAAAAAACTAAACCAAACTTTGAGCATTATCAGAGCACTTGCGCATCATTGATAGCCGGGCTAAATGGAATACAGAGTTTATCAAACGAATTTTAGGATGAAATCGTGCATGTTTAGATTTATCACAGACACCGCCGATCTTCAAAACACATGTGCACCTTCATGCAATGCTTCTTACTCTTTCGCTGCCAAATACATGTATATCGTGAGATTTTTCGCCGCTTAACTGTCATCTTCAATTTTTTGTTTTTTGAGATCGTTTCACTGTAATATGACTAAAAACATATCAATATGAGTTTGTAACAGTTTACGTTAAACGGCGTCTGATCAGGTTCTGAACTGTTTGCCAATGCGCTTTTTAGCGTCATTTAGAGTTAAATGGTTATTTCATTCGTCCCTGAATCATTTCAATGACAAATTCCAGTTTCCAATTAAGTGATATCTATTTATATCTACCTGTTTTCTGTCATATCATTGCAGAAAGACAAACAGTGCAGACCCTGGTAAGATGACTACTCTAAAGGAACCCTCCGATCTGGGCTTACACTGTCTGCATAGGACAAGAATACTCTTTATGTCGTTTATAAAAGACGAGTTTACTCGTCGCTAGGGTTTGTATCGTCTGCTTTAACCTTCTGACCGCCAAAATATCGTCTGCATTGATATTGTCGTCTGCAATATTTTTTTCAATTCAGATTTAGGACCTTTTTGACTGAGGAACTATCGATACGACTGTCAAACAGTATATATCCTGATCAGACGCCGCTTTACGCGGCGTCTGATTAGGACCCAAACTGCTTGCAAAGTCGTCTTTTGGTGCCATTGGCACTGAAAGAGTAAACAAAATGTCAGAAGAGTTCAACATCATTGATATCTTGACTCGATGCCTGTGAAGTATATAAACTAATTGCAAATTCCAAACAAATGGTGCATTGCAGACAAACCTTTCAATCCCACAGCCGTCTACATTTTCAAAAAGTGTAGAATACTGTAGATCAAGATCAGAGAGCTCCTATATGAGCCCTCTGATCAGGGTCTGCATTGTTTAATTGTTTTATTGGTGTGTGTTGCCATACGTGTACCTTCACTGCGACAGAAAATAGAGACTGGTTCAAAATGTGTATACAAGAATAGCTCAATAAATGATGAAATGGTTAAACAGAACTTACGTAATATCAGGACACTTGCCTATCACTGATAAGCGGTATGGTTAGATTACCGAGTTTATCAAACAGGAACTAGGGTGAACGTGCATGTAGAGATATACCCTAGACAAACTCTGCAATAGAGAGGACGTACACTTACAATAAACCAGAAAAAACATGTTTATTGCATGCCCTTTAGAACCAGACCAGACGCCATTAAATTGAAAAGAAAAGACAATATTTTCAAGAAAATGAAGTTCTAAACATTTTAAGGTTAATCTTAAGGTTATTCTTTCCCATATTACGCGTTCATGCTTAAACCCATATACCCAGTGCAAACAGGTAGACTGTTTGCAAACTAAACTTAAAAGAATAGTCAACATTGTCAAAATAGTGAAAATTCAAATCACCTAGCAACTAAATGAATCCATTAGATTATCGTCCGCACATCATCATCGCCAATCGTGCACATTTAGATCTACATTGACGCAACCTAGAACAGTGTTTATGTGTGTGTTTTCATAAAATGTAAAGTAAACGTTGACAAATATTTGAAAAGATTGAAATGTCTTTAAAGGCTTCACTTATTTACTTGCAAAACATCACTGCATGGAAAAGTTGCTTAAAGAGTCAATATTATTCGACTTTGCTATGCCAAAAACGCAAATTTCGAGTCATTTAATAGCCGCCATCCTGTAACATTCGGTCCTATTGATTCCACTGAGTTTTCAGGGTCAAAATCTATTTATGTTGATGTTTGGATCATTACCTTACTTCTATTGTTTGACATTCTCACTGAATACATATTTTGCACATTTGACGAGACGGCCATTTTAAAAAATTCTTGAAAAATGGCGGTCAGTTTTTATTTTCAGTTGGATAACGTGCTTTTTAAAATAATACATCGTGGACATTATTTGACCAAATTTGGTGCTTGTTTCACAAAGTGAAGTAAACTGTCCATAAAAGTGACTTAAGCTGCCGGAGTTCGGGACGAAAGTGTTAACAGAATAAAAAAAAATTGCCTTGGAAAAAATCCAATAGTTAAACACGAACAGTTTTGACAGGCACGCGGCATGTTACTCAAATAAACACAGAATATGTTTTAGGTCATTTCATAGGAGGCCTTCTACTTTTTTAGGAACAAGCATTATGTACAGTTGAATAGATGTTATTCGTTTCTTATGAATGCGTAGCCCGGTACCTGATCAGGATCCAAAAAATTTGTAATTAACTTTAAAAGAAAAATCATTCAATATTTTCAAGAAATTGGGATTTTAAACATTTTACAACACTTCGTCCACATTTAATTTCGTTTAAACGGGAAAAGTATCGCCTTCCTGCACTGTACTCATATGTGTCTCCTATTTATTTGTTTTTTTATTCTGAAAATGTTTGATTTGAGCGATATTCGCCAGGGAGAAATTCGAACTAAAACCACCGCAGTAAACATTTTTATCAAAAAGTATGGACCTAGTATCTGGCGGTGCCTGCTTATCGTCAAAGTAAACACATTAATGCCAAGTGTTTAAACTAGGTTAGATATTACATACAAACAAAGTAAGGTGTCTAAACAAACGAGCTTTTATTACGAAACATATTGATGTCCAGGCACGTCTTCTATACATAAACATGTGCAAAACTATGTACCATGCTTCCTCTCTTTAACGACATCCCATGGAAGACACAGATTTTGTATGTTTTTCGGAGGGAGTCGTTAAAAGGAGGAGAAATTCAGACTTGGCTTACATTTGTAAAAAGCTTCAATCCAGATCAGACGTCGCGTAACGCGTCGTCTGATCTGGATTCAAGCTGTAAGTCACTCGTCATTATACTTATTCTATCAAATCGTCCGCTTATATTTATGTAATTTTGAGAAAAACAGCTGACGACAAATTTAAGCAGATGTTTTTGCAGCCATGAAAATGCTGAATATAAATGTCCTGTTTAGGGGAACAGCGGCAAGGATCGTTGTAAGGATGGGTCCGTTGTTGGGAGGGAGTCCTTGTAACGAGGGAGTCGTTGTAGTGAGGGAGTTATCAAACATGCTTAAAGCAACAGGTTGGTTCCCGGCAGTACTTGACTTATAAATAATTTCGCTGTTACAATGGAGCAAACGTTTAAGCGCAAACTAAATGCAAAGACAGTGCACTTAAATGCAGAAAAAGTCATCTTTTTGGAATTTCTCACGGTTTATTTTATCTTGTTTATCTATTTATTTTATTCTAATTATTTTAACGTGTTACCTGGTTTCTGATCTGGCATTAAAGTCTTATACGGTATACAGTGAAGAGGACGTCATTTTTTCCCGTTTGATCGAAACCAAACGCAAACAAAATACATTAAAATGTTTAAAAAATCAATTCTGTTAATATGAGGCCAACATGGAAGATTGGGCTTGCCTAAATATGTAGCCTCTGTAAATAACGCCGTTATTATTATTATTATCATTATTATTATTATTATTATTATTATTATTATTATCATTAGTATTATCATTATTATTACATTGTCATATATATTACAACATTTCGTTTGCGTTTCGTTCAAATGATAAACAAAACCAGTTCCCCACTGTACTTCTGGTGTTAGCTTCCACCATCAAACACTTCTCTGCCGACGGGCGTAAACAATACAAATTTCTCGTCTCTCTCAGCCATCTGTTTTCTTTCTCTCTCTTATATTTACCTCTAGGTTTAACTAACCGTGAGGAAGGTGTTATTCTATCCCGTTTAACTCATTCAGCCCTAGTGACGCATATATATACGTCCTTTACCAAACGTGTACCTATTAAGAGTACACTGGTCTAATGCAAACAGTGAAGTTCCTGATTAGAGGGCTCCTGCAGGAGCCCTCTAATCAGGGACTTCACTGTTTGTCATTTTGCAATATATTATAAAACAACAACCCTTAATAGTCTAAAATGGACCAGCCTTTATTGCAAATTGGAATTGTCCATTGCATGTTTCAGGGGATAATGAGTTAAACGAAACGAACACGAACACGCATTTCAATAATATAGAAAAAAACATTATATTAAATATCTATTAAACTGGGTGGCAAATAGACCGAAGTCTGGTCCGATTCAGTTAAACTAATTCCAAAACAGTTTGCAGCGAGAAGCAGTATTTAACATAAACGAATATGTTGGGAACGAAAACTGTCTTATCAACTGTACTTCAAATAACATCCTAATTTCAACCAATTCATGTACATTTATTTTGCTGACGATTCTAAGCTAGGTGCCAACTTGATTAACACAGTTTTATCGTATGCCTTAACCCTTACATGATCAAATACGCCATAAAGCGCGCTTGCAAAACAGTTTAGGTCCTGATCAGACGCCGCGTAACCTATTAATTAAGTTATACGTGTACAACCTCCTTTCCAACTGAAACGTGTCTTGCAGACAGCAATACTAAAGCAAACGAAATTAACCCTTTGAACCCTAGTCCCGCATATAGGCGTCCTTTTCAAACAGTGTTCATGTGAATAGTACACTTGTCCTGTGCAAACAGTGACGACCCAGCTCAGAGGGCTCCCACAGGAGCCCTCTGATCAGAGTCTTCACTGTTTGTTATGATGCCAAACATTGACAAAAAAAACCTTAAAAGTCAGAAATGGACTAGACTAAAATGGAAACTGGAATTGTCCATTTAAAGTTTCAGGGAGGAAAGAGTTAAAGCAGTGAATGGGGTAAAAATCTCCCAAATGATTTGATCATGAAACGGTTAACTCATTGAGCCCTAGTGACGCATATATGCGTCTTTTACCAAATATGTACCTGTGAAGAGTACACTTGTCCAATGCAAACAGTGAAGTCCCTGATCAGAGGGCTCCTGCAGGAGCCCTCTGATCAGGGACTTCACTGTTTGTCATTTTGCAATTTATTACAAAAAACAACCCTAAATTGTCTGAAATGGACCATCCTTTATTGCAAACTGGAATTGTCCATTGGAAGTCTCAGGGGATAATGGGTTAACCTTCAACATGTAACAGCGAAAATATTGTCTGCATTAGTATTGTTGTCTGCAATAATTGTAAAATTCGATTTACGGCGTTTTGACTAACGAAATGTTAATACGAGTCCCAAACAGGTATGCTCATAATCAAAACTGTTCGCAAAGTCGGCTTTTGCCACCATTGGCAGTGAAGGCGTTAAAGCCAATCAGATCCAATCAAGAATGTGTATTATCGCGTTTGAATACTGGATGCCAAACTAATTACTTACAATTCAAAAGACTCAACATCGCCAAATTCGAGGCAGGTGCCAATTTATTCAACGATCTAACAACACCACAATTTCTTACAGATACATGTACTTAAAATCAGATGGTGTATTTGCAAACTGCAGGTAACACTCAAATGAAAGTAAATATGTGGCATTTGTACATATACTTATTACCGATTTAAAATTAAAAAAGAAACTCTTCAAAACAAACCACTGTATCTTTTTGACGGAGTGGTTTAGTTTTTTTAATGAACGGAGTAGATATTTAATTTAACAAGCACTACGTATTCAATTCAAATATGATTAAATAGACCACGCGATAGGAATTGTTCTATAGTCGAGTGAGTTAAAGTATAATGGATATTGAATGAGTTTTGTTTTCAGTAGAAAATTTATTGAACAAGTTTTAATATTTTTCTAGCCTTTACGAGCAGAATATCATTTTTTCCCAACGAGTTTAATAAATTTAGTGCGGAAAACACACGAATTTAATGTTCTGTTTTATTACACAAACAACAACTGGCACAAAAAAATCCGAACGTTCTTGCTTTCACTTTTTCCTCAGCTATTACTTGTAGGAAAACGATTCTTCATAAGTGGTGTAAGTTTTATCCATCCATAGATAAAAGCACCTACAGTGGAGAATCTGTTATTCTTTCCCGTTTAAACGCAAACGTACGCAAACGCAAAGTACTAAAACGTAGAAAAGTACAACTTTTGGACAATTCTGATAATTCAAGTTTATTTTGGTGGCAAACAGTTTGGAGCCTGATCAGACGCCGGGTTACCCGGCGTCTGATCTGGCTCCAAACTGTTTGCACTGCAAATAATAGTTTTAGCGTAAACGCGTTTATTGGGAAAGAATAACAGATTCTCCACTGTACCAAACTAATATAAGAAAAACAACAACAATGTGTTGTGAAAAGATGTCTCTGATACCATATTCAAATTTTCTAAATTAATATTTAATCTAAAATTGTTATTTTTGACTAAAATGATAATTTAACATTTAGTTTTGTTTTCAAAATTACGTCATGATTGTTATATGGCGTCATTATTATTGTTACGTCTAAATCTAAATATAAAAAAACTACTGGAGCTCTACGTAGCCTGATTTGCAGCCTGAATTTGCAGGACTGCTTTTTTGGACACTTGGAGTCGCTGGTCTGGAAGGGGATCGAACTCACGACTCCTGGTACCGGAGCCCAATGCATTACCACTGGACTACTGCCGCCGGTGTGGAGAGGACTCACATAGGCTTTGCCTGTTGTCCAATCCTTTTCTCTGAATAAAATATAGTTTAAACTAAAGTACAGTCGAACTTTGATATCTCGAACTCGATTATGTCGAACATACCCGTATTTCAAAGTTAAAACGGGGCTAAGCCGCGCTTTAACTTTGAAACACGGGTATGTTCTCGTTAACCGAACTTAAAATAAGGCAACTCATGTTTCGAAATATCGGATTACTGGAGTTAAGCGAGTTCGAGATATCGAAGTTCGACTGTAGATTATATTTCTGGGACGTTTCAAAGACTTCCTTTTAGGATTCCAGTCAGAGGATACATTGTATTACATTCGAACCCCATATCTTAGCTACCAGAGGCTGACCATCAAAGTGGTAGTCATCATTTGTTTGTCTTGCGCAATGCCCTTGTAACGGGAACCGCGTCATTTATACTGACTTAGTACTTTGGCCTTTTATTGTAAATGTATGTGACTGCTATACTGCTGGAAACTATAACTGCAATAAAAACCGTTAAACGTACCGTATATATTACTCATTTTCCTTAGATTTACATTTCTTGTAAAATGTGAAAAGAAGGCTACCTACGAATCCATTGGAAACAAAACCATCCTCAGAATCAAATCATTTTAAGAAAGATTAAAAGATCCCTTCAATAGAAATGGTACGCAGAGTTAGACTAAGGGTTCGTTTTTCCGCCTCACTTCTTCGCCCTTAACTGCATTGCGTCCGTTAACATCTTGCTCCAAATGATGTGGTATTTGCTAACAGTTTGGTATAACACGCCGTCTAATCAGGATCCTAACTGTTGGAGACTCGTTTTAAAATATTTTCTAGCCAAAAGGCTTCAAATTTAAATTGGAAAGCTACAAGCAGGCGGTAGTTTTCAAGCCGGTGATATTCTGGTGGTAAAAGGGCTGCATACGTAGACAATATATATACACACGCTGGCATGCAGAGTGCTACATTCGTAAATTTGAAATCTATGTGAGAAGTGGAATAAGTTGAGTGTGTCCAGACTTTAACAACATTTAGCTCACTCTGTTATATGATATATGGATACGAACTGTTAAGACGTTGTGTTTTAGTCTTTGTTGAGGGATTTATGAACAACGCATACCACTGGTATACAACTTGATGAATTAATTACTGTTATATATTTACACACGCGTTACGGTTTTATTGTTTAACCCTCAGCTAGAGGGGGAACAACGGATTAGAACTAGTGGATTTACATCTTCGCAAACTCTTTGGGACACTAATTGTGTGTGATTTGAATAGAATCCAAAAAGGAATAGTTTTTTCAAAGCCTGGTAAGAGAGACAGATAGATCGACAATGTACAGCCTGTTGTTATATGATTTTGATTAGGATTTTTAGAGCATGAAATAGTGAGGACAAGATAGACTAAACAACACCTGATTGTACAATACATAAACATAATAACAGGTATTTAGTGTGTGTCATAGTGAAGGGCACGACGTTCTATACTTATTTGGAGTTAAAGTTTTATATTTCAAGAATTAGAAACAAAACGGACAAGAAATTTGAGCGCCTGGATTTGGAATATTTCAGGAGTACTACTTTACCTATAATCTGATCAGGTCACCATGGATCCCTCGATCATGGATACATCGGTTTTGTATCAGAATGATACATCTAACGGCGCGGGTGATTTTATGTCAACTATGACGTCATTAATGACAACAACCGGCACGGGAGGAAGTTCAGGTGTAGACAGCGGCCGTGGTGGTGGAGGTTACAGCGGTCGTGGTGGTGGTGGTGGTGGAGGAGGGAGGAGTTACGGAAGGTTCGGACCTAAGCCATGTGGCTACTGCACGACAACGTGTATATACAAGTCTGTTGAAGTTACGTTTATAATCGGCATCCTGGCTAATCTTATTGTAATATTTCGTGTGATGTTTGACAAACGACTCAGAGACCCAACATTCACAGCGATTGCTGCCCTAGCCGTAGCCGATCTGGTGTTCTTGTCAATTAACATTATTGCGTCGATAGAGTCCGTGCATATGACCTTAAACTGTATATTTATGCCATCAATATACGCTAGTCGGCCATATTACCTAATTCTGTCAATCTCGTGGTTTGCAGCAAGTGGCCATGTCGCTCTCTTGGCAATTCTGCGCTACGTCACTCTCGCTTATCCAATCAGAGCAAACATAATCCTGACGTGTAAGCGTGTCATGATGATGTCAGCTTTTGTTTGGGTTTTAGGCGGTTTATTTATGGGAACACTGACGGGGATGATAGTAGGGGGCATTGTAGCTGCTGGTAAGTCAGGAGAATTCCTCATCTATTTGTGGTTTGTCGTGTACCTCGTACCCTTGTTGATTACTACATCACTTCATTTTGCTAAACTCAGAATGGTCAAGAAAGCCACTAAGTTCACAGCAACTGATTCTACCCGGAAGGCGGTGGAACGAATGGCAAAAATTGTTCTGGTGGTGATAATCTGCGCTGCCATTCTTCCGTTCCCAAGACTAGTCTACAAAATACTCACTATAAACGGCATGAATGTGTTCGAGTCAAGAGACGTTCAAACTCATTTCAAACGTATCGCTCAGCTGTTTTATCTGATAAACAACTTTATTAACCCATTTCTATATGGTTTTATGTCGGCCAAATTTAGAGAGAGTGTGAAAGACATGTTCCGCTTCGGAAAGACGCAGCAGGATGACAGCGTGGCGACCTCTGACACCCCCGTCAGCGCCCGTAAACTGGTTCATCTACATAGCACGGACAACAAGAGCCGGTCCGGCAGCCTTGCCAGTATATCAAACGTTTGAGCTACACTTTAAGTTAACCCATTCGACGCCAAAGTAAACGTGAGGTTTTTTACCCCCTTTACCGTTGTAGTGCCGTCTAAATCAATATTGTTGTCTGCAATAACGTTTTAAAGTTAGATTTAATGTAGAATGACTTAAAAAATCTCGATACGAGTGTCAAACAGTTTGGCTCCAAATCAGACGACGCGTTACGCGGAGGCTGATCTTGATCCAAACTGTTTTTAAAGTTTTGGCACCGAAAGGGTTAACAAAGCGTGACGACCTTAATGCTTTCTGGTAAAAAATATACTCCGCAAGTGCTAAGCCAATGAAAATGCTCTCTGCTATATGTACAGTGGAGAATCTGTTATTCTTTCCCGTTTAAACGCAAACGTACGCAAACGCAAAGCGCTAAAACGTAGAAAAGAACAACTTTTGGACAATTCTGATATTTCATGTTTATCTTGGTGGCAAACAGTTTGGAGCCTGATCAGACGCCGGGTTATCCGGCGTCTGATCTGGCTCCAAACTGTTTGCACTGCAAATAATAGTTTTAGCGTAAACGCGTTTATTGGGAAAGAATAACACATTCTCCACTGTACTCCATAGCCTCACATTAGCTTGTAACTTGTGACCACTTAAAACAGCTTGAAAGTCAAACAGAATGCGCCCTGCATTCTGCTTGACTTTCAGTCTGCTTTAAGCTTGCTCAGAAATGGATTTTTTTTATGATGCAAATCCGTGACGGAACTGTTTTCCTCTGTGAGGGAATATATTGAAGACTTTAAAGGACGTATTTGTGTAGTACTTAATGCGTGAAACTAAGTCAAACAAAAAACGCATTGCAAACAAACGCAGTTCTAAACAAGTCAGTTGGATGAAAGAAGGAATATTGTTGTTGTTTTTCTTTGTAAATTATTTCAGTTTATTATTATGTATATATGTATATTGAATGAAATTCTAGTCAGAAATAATATACCAGTTAAAAGTGGTAAGTTCAAATGGTGTATAGACTACTTTAACTCATTTGCGCTCAGTGGATTTTTTATTTGTCCATTTGTTATATCTAATGGGTGCCTTGTCTAAATTTTCATTTTCATTTTGTTTTATATTGAAATTCCTATTAGCAAACAGTGTTGATACTGATAAGACGCCGCTCCATGCGGCGTCGGATCAGAGTCTACACTGTTTGTCTATGTCCACTATATGTATCGTCAACTGCCCACCTATTCAGAACCATGCTTTAACTAAACAGTTTAAGTAGACAGAAACTATCTGGGGTGGAAGTGTTAAAAAAATAAAAGTATTTTATCCTAATTGATAATATCTTTTCCATGTGTTTTCAATTAACTTTGTTTACATTGCTTTCAGTTGGGGTTTCAAAACAAACTTTGTTGCTATATAGTTGAACCCAAAGAACTCGAGCTCGCAAATCTTATACTAACAAATTGTTTTAACTCTTTCGGGTATTTAACATCAATTAACTCATTGTGCCCTAGTGACGCATATATGCCAAAAGTAAACCTGTGAAGAGTACACTTGTCTAATGCAAGAGCCCTCGAATCAGAGACTTCACTGTTTGTCATTTTGCAGTATATTATATGTCAAAAACACTTTATACAGTTAAACTTCGATATCTCGAACTCGGTTAGCTCGAACATACCCGTATTTCAAAGTTAAAACGTGGTTAAGCCACGTTTTAACTTTGAAATACGGGATTGTTCGACTTGACCGAGCATGAAAAAATTAAATTCATGTTTTGAGAAATCTGATAGTTCGAATTAAGCGAGTTCGAGATATCGAAGTTCGACTGTAGTCTAAAACTATTGACCAGTCTTTATTGTAAACTGGAATAGTCCATTGGAAGTTTCATAGGATAAATATTTAAGGTTGACGACCTCTGATAAGATCCGACCAGCTTCTCTCGTAAACTGTCGGGCAATTCTAAACCATGCTTTAGGTAAAGAAGAATTTTCATAAAGGAACATTCTGATTTACTTTCAGCCTGTTTTAAACAACCTGAATGAGCACTCTATTTTACTTTCAGCCTGCGTTAAGCAACCTGAAGGAACATTCTGTTTCACTTTCAGCCTGTTCTAAGCAACCTGAATTAGCACTTTGTTTTACTTTTAGCCTTCTTTAACCAATTTGTGCAGGATCCCATATATTGGACATAGGCAAACAGTGCAGACTCTGATCAGACGCCGCATATTGCGGCGTCTGATCAGAGTCTACATTATTTGCTGATAGGGAATTCAATATAAAACAAAAAGATTAAAAAAGGACTTATACAAAATAAGCATTGAAGAATCCACTGGGTGAATATGTTTTAATGAACCATATGTCTCCAATACTGACCTTAAGCTTTGGGGGAGAGGGGAATAGTTAATAAATCAATTTTTCGTTATTCGATTGTACTATACTATATCTTTTTTACTGTAGAAATGTTATTGTACCAAAGAATAATTGTTTCAGTTATATTGAAACACTGTGCTATATACAAATTAATTGAAGCATGTTTCATATTTATATTATTATTTGTTTAATAAATTTACAATAAAATGTTTTCAGACTTATTATATAATTTATTACTAAAAACCTCCAGTATAATTCTTGCATTAACCAGCATTTAAAAAGGGTTTCGATCCAGATCAGACGCCGTTTAAATCAGCGTCTGAAATGGTTTCAAACTGTTTGACACTATTAAACATTTCCTGTGTTCAATATCTAAATACATATATACGTTTTTATCGTTTTCTAAAAGACTCGTTTAATAAATCCAATAAATTATTAACACGAATGTTATATTCTTTTTATAACATAACCTAGAAATGTTATTTATCGCAGCCTTTGAGGTCAAGTGAATGCTAAGCGCGATATAAGTAGATCTATACAGGAAAAAAGTTGTTCCAAATTAACCCCGTTCACTAGCATAATGTTTATGTTGTTATATGTATTAATAAACACTTTCATGTAGATCTAATATTGCTTAATTACACCAAAAATTTATAAATTGAATCTACATGATAGAATGAAGACGTTGGAAATCGAACGCATTTTAAAACGTATTATAATGACGTCACAAGTAAACGACGTCGTGGCGTACCTCATTTGCATAGTTATATAACTAGTTATATATGACATTTAAACAATGGGTGTTATTCAACGCTCACGCCGTCTGTTATGTTATAAATAAATTTACAAAATAACTTATAATGCCGACTTAATAAGCAAGCGATAATATGGCAGTGTAATACAGTAAACCCTATCTATAACGACCACTAAAGAGAAGGTAAACTACAGTGTTCCCTCTCTACAACGGTCCTCCCAACAACGACTTCCTCCTTACACTGACCCTTGCTACTGTTCCCCAAACAAGACATTTATGTCCAACCTTTTCATGGCTGCAACACCGTCTGTTCAAATGTGTCGTCTGCTGTTTTTTTCTCAAAGTTACATATAACTGGAGATTTTTGATAGAATAATTGTAATGACGAGTGACAAACAGCTTGAGTCCAGATCAGACGCCGCGTTACGCGGCGTTTGATCTGGATTTCAAGCTGTTTGCAAATGTAAACCAAGTCTTAATTTTCCCTCTCAATAACGACTCCCTCTGAACAACGCACACAATCTGTGTCTCCCAGTGGTTGTCGTTGTAGAGAGGGAGCGCTGTAATTGCATAAAAGATATGTGATTGCTTAAAACAAGGTGACAGTAAAAACAGAAACCTCTTTAAGGAGCAGTTTTGTTTTTATGTCATCTGACTTAAGCAGTCACCCTTCGTAATTACCTAATAATTAACACAATTAAGTGATCGTTATAAAGGGTTTTAATGTTATCATTTTTTGAAAAGGAACGTTTCAAGGAACATGTTGCTCTGTTTTGAACGTAAATTCATGTTTGATAACAAGTTCATGTGGTGCTCTAAACTACGACATTATTTGCTACAGTATGTGGTCATGGCTCTTTAACCTTATGTAATTGAGAGAATTACTGTAGATATTCAACATGTGTGTTTTATATCATACGTACAGGGGAGAAGACCTTCTTCTTTCCCGTTTAAACGCAAACGAAACGCAAACGGAATGCATTAAAATGTAGCAAATTACAGTTTTATACATTTTTCACATGTTAGCTTAATCTGAGTGGCAAACAGTTTTGAGTCTGATCAGACGCCGAGTCCACCGGAATCTGATCTTGCTCAAAATGGCTTGTAATTGACATAATATGTGTAGTATAGACGCGCTTATAGGAAAAGAATAATGTCTTATCCACTGTATCTTTATACAAAGTTTCCAGATGCGCTTGGTAATTGACGATCAAACAAAATGCGTGACCTGTTTCATGTTGTGTCCATTGCTTAAATTGTCCCTAAATTATACAGTGCTCCTTCCCTACAACTACCCTCTGAACAACGAGTCCCTCATTACAACAACGACTGCCGCTCTTCCATCAAACAAGGCAATTATACATGTATCCAACCTGTTCACGGCTGCAATGTCGTCTGCTTAAAAATGTCGTCTGCTGGTTTGTTGTTGGGGTTTTTTCAAAGTTATATAATGGATATTTTGACAGAAAAAAAAATGACGAGTGACAACAACTTGAATCCAGATCAGACGCCGCGTTACGCGTCGTCTGATCTGGATTCAAGCTGTTTGCAGATGTAATTCAATTTCCTTCCCCATAACGACTCCCTCCGATCAACACACATATTTTTTTGTCTCTCTTTTTGGTGTTGTTGTAGAGAGGGTGCGCTGTATATCAAGAGAGAGGTTTAGTTCAAAACGCGATAGGAAGAACTAACAGGTCGTAAAGTACTTCGTGTACATTTGTTTATGTATTAATTTTGTTGTCAACATCGTGAAATTGAAGAAAAACGACACTAGAACTCCAAATCTGATTGGCATGGGTCATGTGCCATAAGAAAGAAAAAGCCAACGCTGCAAATTGTCATTTGAATTTCGAGGGTTTTGGAGAACCAAATTCTACCCCTTACCTTCTCTGACCCATTCAGATCTCCGAAGAAGTAAACTCATACCCTTATACACATGTATCTTACGAATTAGACTACACTTTAGTATAAGGGTCAATTCCTGCGCATCAATTCACTTTTCGTCATTCTCTGCAGTCTACGAGTATATAGAATTTATCGATGCTAATTTTGTCACTTTAGAATGAGCATTTTCCACAGAGGAAATATCGACTCGATAAAATGCCAAGTACATGTAACTCGGTGTCTGATCTGGATCAAATTGTTTAAAAAAAAACAATTTTAGTATTTCTAAGCGGCAAAATGGTTGAAGGAGATAGTCATTGTTGGGAAGGCCGTTGTAGGAAGGGAGCCCTGTAAATAACTAATTTGCACAGCAACACCATAGTACAGCGTTCCCTCTCTACAACGGCCCTCCCTTCAACGGTTCCCTCCTTATAACGACGATTGTCGCTGTTCCCAAAAAACAATACAATTATGTCCAACCTTTTCACGGTTGCAATATATTCTACTTAAAATTGTCGTCTGCATTTTTTCTCAAATTTACACATGAGCCATTTTGACTGAAAAAACATAATGACGAGTGGCAAACAGCTTGAATCCAGATCAGACGCAGCGTAACGCGGCGTCTGATCTGGATTCAAGCTGTTTGCAAATGTTAGTCAATTTCCCTCCCTACAACGACTCCCTCCGAACAACGCACATATTTTTTGTCTCCCGTTGGGTGTCGTTGTAGAGAGGGAACGCTGTATATATCTGTCTTTTTGTCTTCTTTCTTCCTCTGCAACAACATCGTATGCTTCTTTGTTGTTGTCTGCAACTGTTTTTAACAATAAAACTTAAGAAATCATAACGCGGTAATTGTCAAACCATTTGGAACCAGACGCCCCACTTTCAAAATGTTTACAAAGTCTAGTTAAGTCTCGGACAAGCAGGAGAAATGTTAAAAATGTTGACGCAGGAACGGGAAACCTGGACATAATATTATGTAAATAGAATTTATTCTGCATTTGTCTTTCCTATGCATCATGCCATAACTAATTTACATAATTTCGCGCATAATTAAGTAAACATGCAGACATTTAAACGTCAAGTAGCGAGTTTATTATGCACAAGGACAAACTAGCGAGCTAACCTATAAGGTTAGATGCAATGGAAATAATTCATCTGTATACGCAATGCAATAATATGATGATAAAGTGACAGGTTATGGAAATTTTAATAAATTCTTCAAATCTGAGTGGCAAACGGTTTTGAACCGGGCCAGATTCAGAATTCTCGGTTCTTATAGGGCTCCAAACTTTTTGCAATGGTTTTGATTGTTTTAGGATACCATGGTGCATATCGAAAGAATGATATCTACAGTGGAGAATGTGTTATTCTTTCCCAATAAACGCGTTTACGCTAAAACTATTATTCCCATTACAAACAGTTTGGAGCCAGATCAGACGCCGGGTAACCCGGCGTCTGATCAGGCTCCAAACTGTTTGCCACCAAGATAAACATGAAATATCAGAGTTGTCCAAAAGTTGTTCTTTTCTACGTTTTAGCGCTTTGCGTTTGCGTACGTTTGCGTTTAAACGGGAAAGAATAACAGATTCTCCACTGTATCACTATACTGCTATTACGCCACATGATTTTGGTATGCGGTGTTTTAGTAAGATGACTACCTTTTTACCGTTTTCGCCATTGGTTTGAAAAACTAATTTTGTGTATTTGCAGAAAGCAAACTACTTATTAAATCTTTTGTTGGCAGTATCGTGCATATGGTATTACACAAATAATGATCGATGTAACCACTATTTCGAGACAATTTACTGAATCTAATTGTTTCAGATTTTTTCATCACTTTTTCTGCTGTGACTGGTGGAGTAGATATGTGTCTTAAGCTTCGCTCAATACAAATAGACCGTCAGATAGAAATGCTTTTTATGGTCGAGGTAGCTAAACGTCGGCACAATGTACACGTATCATGTTTTGACTTCTCCTCGCGGGTTCAGCCTCGACCGAGGTCAATCTGATTCCTTTGAACTGTATTTATTTATCATATATCATTTTCCTCAACTAATGCATATGTGTTTGTATAGGCGGCTGGAATTTGGTTTTCAAGAGATAGGTGTCTCCTCCAGTTTTCTGATCGGAAATTTGCAGTTAGTTTGAGTCAGGCTCTGGTGCCGAATAAATCAGCGTCTATCCAGGTTCCCTGCTTATAAAGAGTTTGAGATGAGTCTCAGATCAGTCTAAAGATCTTGGTCAATCGAAAGTTTTAGAACGATCTCATTCTGCTTTACTTTCAACCTGTTTTAAGTGCTCAACTGACTTCAAAGCTAGAAACAGGCTATGGGGTACAGAGTTCAGCAGTCACCTGTCTTCGCACGTCTTTATGAAATATAACCTGATATCAAACGGGTTCGACTAACTTGATTGATATGCCGAAATACTAGTCTCAGCTGGATCATAACTGTTTGTAAGGTTTACAACAGCGGGCTAATAGTTCATTAATGTGTATCGTACGGTAACTTGAGCTTCTTGGAATTTTCATAAAGGTAATCATCGGCAAGGTTGTTTCCCCAAGAACTTCATGATTACAGTGGAGAAAACGTTATTCTTTCCAAATAAACGCGTTTACGCTAAAACTACTACTTCCATTGCAAATAGTTTGGAGCCAGATCAGACGCCGGATCACCCGGCATCTGATCAGGCTCTAAACCGTTTGCCTCTCAGATTAAAAGAAAAAGTCAAAATCGTTAAAGATTTATCCTTTTTATAATGTATTGCAATGCGTTTGCGTTTCGTTTGCGTTTATACAGGAAAGAATAATGTTTCTCTGCTGTACCACGAGCTTTGATGTACGATTCAAAAAACGTAAATATTTCCATTTCAAACGAAGCGCAATACATTAAAATGAAGAAAAATACCTTTTTTTTTTAAATTTTCTAAAGATTTATTCTAATTTTAGTGGCAATCAATTTGGATAACCCGGTGTCAGATCACGTTCTAAACTGTTTGCACTGGAAACAGTTGTTTAAGCATTGTTAGCCTACAAAGCGTTTATTGGGAAAGATCTATAACGTTTTCTTCACTGTTAAATAATCCACAAATAGCCACAGGGTATTGCAGACGCATTTCAAACAGCTTGGACCCTGTCAGACGTCTGGTCAGAATACATACGGTTTAATAATTGAACGATGCTTTTTAGTCAAACAACATACTTAAAGCTGGCGGCGTCGTTGTTCGTATATAGGCTAAAGCAGGGATCTTGTTTTTTGCAATGGGGGGAGGGTTAAAAGTGATTATATATGGACACTACTTAATTGAAAATTTCCATTTAAATTTAAGGGATGAATAAGTTAAAGCAGAAAAGGTATATGCGGTGAGAGGGTACGTCCATTTAAACCTAGTGTCTAATGTAGTGGACATTGGAAAACAGCGATGAAAGAGTTGAAGCAGATAACACAGTAGAGAATCTGTTATTCTTTCCCAATAAACGCGTTTACGCTAAAACTATTATTTGCAGTGCAAACAGTTTGGAGCCAGATCAGACGCCGGGTAACCCGGCGTCTGATCAGGCTCCAAACTGTTTGCCACCAAGATAAACATGAAATATCAGAATTGTCCAAAAGTTGGTCTTTTCTACGTTTTAGTGCTTTGCGTTTGCGTACGTTTGCGTTTAAACGGGAAAGAATAACAGATTCTCCACTGTAACACAGTAGAACGTCTCTTTTGCGACCACTAAAACGGAGACTAATTAATTATATAGAAGACAGGTGACAGCTTAAAGCAAGGTGACAGTAAAACAGAAAGCTCCTAAAGGACCTTTCTACTTTTTCTTCAGCCTGCTTTAAGCTACCGTCTGCTAGGATATATAAAGAAAGTATTTCTTATGGTACATGTTCATGACAGTTTGAATTGGACCTTATTACTTCAGCGAAGGGTTAAATTGAATGGCTAAAAGGCACTCTATGGAGTGAAGTTCCAGGTTGAATGAGTTAATACAGACGAAACATTGACGGTACAGGGTAATCGTTTACCTCACATCAAAGATAGCCTCTTATTGCCAATAGAACCTGATAAGCTTTACCTCGGCTATTTCAATTTATCGTTTCCCAACTTCCAAAGTAACCTTGTTACCGATAGAGAGTGCCAATTTACATGATTTGGAAGTGTCTTATCGATTCTGAATAATATTCAAAAGTTCATGTTAGAATGTTTTGACTCGCGAGTTAATATCTAAAATCCTAAGTCATGAAATTCTAAAATATATTGCTGGTTCTGTCCATTTTGCTTCTAATGTTTTAAGATTTGTGCGAAAATATTTGCAAAAAGAAATTCACAGAATAAGTGATGTCAAACTCCAAATTGGTGTTTCCCGTTTACGTTGAAAGCCATTTTTTAAAATAAAAACATTAAACGGACTTTTAACCTTTTACAAGTGCATATAGGTACCTGTGGGCTGTTTCATAAAACGTCGTACGACAAATGTTGTCGTAAGTCAGATCATAAAAGTCTCAATAACTTTTTATTTCTCCATCTACATGTAATCCTGTCTTGTGACATCTCTTTGGAATCGTCTTGGAAAGAAGATTCCAAAATGATGTCACAAGACAGGATTAAATAGAGAAATCAGAAATTAAATATATTTAAAAGTTTTGACTTACGACCGTTTTTGTCGTTCAAAGCCTTATGAAACGGGTCCCAGACTCCCATTTACATATTTTACTGATTTTCAGTATCTTTAAAAGGTTAATTCATTGGCATACATTAAACTGCAACAAATACTGAAAAGCAGCGTTGGATGAAGTGGTTTAAGCCGAGATTTAAAACCAAACCCACTCATCCATTATGTCATAATTTAAATTAGTGACCTACTCTAGCCATCGTGATTAATTAAATGAGTTCAACGCTCTAACATTTGTATTCATTTTGTTTACGCACTGAATGCACAACTCCGAGAATGTAAATACTGTATCCGGCTCCCTCAGTTCGTTAATAACTAAAACAGTATGAATGTTATGCAATAACCATATACGGAATTTATTGAAGAAAACATTGTAACAGTGTATTAATTAACTATTTTACTGCTATGACGTCACCTGCATAAGTAATTGTCGTCTGCAGTTATTTCTCAATTTTAGAATATACATAATTACATGTATGTTGATCTATATTCTAAATGAATTTCAAACAGTTTTGGGTCCTGATGGAACGCCCCGTTACGTTGTGTCTGGTCAGGGTCCATACCGTTGTTTGCAAAGAACTACATGCATTGTACTTGGGATAAAGAAATTTACCCATTAGTGCCTACGATCCCATAAATAGGATATTGGCAAACAGTGTAGACTCTAATCAGACGCCGCATTATGCGGCGTCTGATCAGAGTCTACACTGTTTGCTGATAGGAATTTCAAAATAAAACAAAATGAAAATGAAAGTTTTAACCTGGCATCCATTTGATAAAAATGGACTAATCCAATATAAAACGTGGAAGAATCCGCTGGGCGCAAATGGGTTAATTAACCATTTTACTGCCGTAACGTCATCTACTTGAACAATTGTCGTCTACAGTTATTTCTCAATTTTATAGATATATATTCTAAATGAGTTTCAAACAGTTTTGGGTCCTGATCAGAAGCCCCGTTACGCAGCGTCTGGTCAGGGACAAACCGTTGTTTGAAAAGAACTACATGTATTGTACTTGAGATAAAGAAGTTAAATTGAGTTTAAGTTGCAATCGTATGTAAACAACATAAATTAATAGAATACTGGCGACTTTGACAAACTAACGAGATCCCGACGAGACGACGAGGTTGTAAGGTCCAATTGGGATGCAGACTGTTGACATTCTGTTGGTACATGTACATATATTTGACGAAATAAATTGCGGATAAATAAATTATAAGAAATGCTGTAGATCTAGACGACAATTTTTGCAAACAAACACTGCTTAAGGCCATAAAGGTGAACCCCTTCTATTCAATGCATTTCCGTATGTACACTTTTTGAGAAAATATGTTAGATTCAGATCAGACTTCGAGTTACTCGGTGTCTGATTTAGAGCTGTTACACACTTATATTGATGTTCCTTCAGTTAAATTGCCATCTATCGTACTTTAAGAATAACAGCAGGCGACAATGTTTAAGCAGACGATATCTTGGTTATAAAAAGGAATAACGAATGATATTTATTGACTAGCACATTAAAACTGAAAATGATGGAGTATGCATGGTATATATTTAAGCTATTTACACTTGAACCCTTCTAAAACGTGTGCTTAATGAGATTAATATTTTAGGACGTGTAGTTGCTTAAAACAATATCAAAGTAAAGCAAAAGGTTCCTACAGGAGCATTCTTCTTTAATTCCATCTGGCTAAAAGCTGCCACCTAGCTTAACCCTTATCGTGCTTAACGCGACTTGACTTACATTTGCAATCAGTTTGGATCCAGATCAGACGCCGCGTAACGCGGCGTCTGATCTGGATCCAAATTGTTTGCCACTTATATTCAACCTTTTGTCAGTTTGAAAAGATTAAAAAGTAATTTTGGTATAGTTTTGAAGAGGAAACATTTGAAGGAGACAACATTTCAGCTTGATAAGGGTTTAATGTCGTCAATTAGTTTTCTTGTCAGTGGTCGTAATACAATGGTTTTACTGTAGTTGCTTCATCAGAAAGTAACGGGAATTTACCTGTTTATAAAGTCGCCCCATCGGTGTGCTATACATGTATAACCTATGCATATGTAATATACAATAATTTATACTAGTAGATTTAGCTTAAACGCGTATATTGGAAAAGAATAACGTCTTAGCCACTGTTTTATGCGTTCCAACAAAGAGTGTGTTTCTCTATAGAAGGGATGCTCATTTAACCCATTTAAACCCAGTAGATTCTTCCATGTTTATATATTGGATTAGTCCATTTTTTATCAAAGGGGTGCCTGATCAAAATTTTCATTTTCATTTTGTTTTATATTGAAATCCATATCAGCAAACAGTGTAGACTCTGATCAGACGCCGCATGATGCGTCGTCTGATCAGAGTCTACAGTTTGCCTATGGCCCGTCTATGGGATCGTGGGCACTAAAGGGTTAATTTTGTTTTGCTAGATTACTGGATGCCTGACCAGACTCCAAGCTTTTTGACATTTAATGTAACGCCAAGAGATTTACAGTGGAGAATGTGTTATTCTTTCCCAATAAACGCGTTTACGCTAAAACTATTATTTGCAGTTCAAACAGTTTGGAGCCAGATCAGACGCCGGGTAACCCGGCGTCTGATCAGGCTCCAAACTGTTTGCCACCAAGATAAACAAGAATTATCAGAATTGTCCAAAAGTTGTTCTTTTCTGCGTTTTAGTGCTTTGCGTTTGCGTACGTTTGCGTTTAAACGGGAAAGAATAACAGATTCTCCACTGTAAGGTGAAAAGGTTAACGGAAATAACAAATAACCTTTATGATAACCACAAGTGCTTGACACATCTTGATTGTTTTCTTTCTTTTTACTATCTACAATATAATAGAGTCTAAGCTATCAACTTGAAAGGATGCTAAAATCGACTAGACCAATGAAATTCGCTTGTGGTGCCCTCGCGAAATGGTTAATTGTTTAGTGATCTAGTTCAAGTTGATAGTTTAGACTACAATGTACCTGTTCGATTCCCGTTGTATACCTTTTTCTCTATTGTTTAGTAAAAACAAAAATCAAAATGTGTCAAGTACCTGAGTGTGATGATAACCATATTGATACGAGATTATTTTAATAATGCAAATGTGTACATATATGTATTTATTTGTAATATTTGTATGTTAAAACAATACGAAAGTAATCAACATATGACTGAAACAATGATGAAATACGCTGATACAGTGGAGAAAACGTTATTCTTTCCCAATAAACGCGTTTACGCTAAAACCGGCTACAAACTGTTTTTCATCCAGATTAAAACAAATGGTAAGTAATCTCAAAATATTGTCTTTTTGTACAATTTATTGCTTTGCGTTTCGTTTGCGTTTAAACGAGAAAGAATAACGTTGTATCCATGACAAGCAGACTATACTTCCTACCAAACCGTATTTCACAATTGTCTTACAGTGGAGAATCTGTTATTCTTTCCCGTTTAAACGCAAACGTACGCAAACGCAAAGCGCTAAAACGTAGAAAATAACATCTTTTGGACAATTCTGATATTTCATGTTTATCTTGGTGGCAAACAGTTTGGAGCCTGATCAGACGCCGGGTTACCCGGCGTCTGATCTGGCTTCAAACTGTTTGCACTGCAAATAATAGTTTTAGCGTAAACGCGTTTATTGGGAAAGAATAACAGATTCTCCATTGTACTGTTGTGTACTAATTAAGATAGATAGATAAAGAAGATTTCTCCCACAACACGAAACCTCACATCTATTTATCTTGGTTAACGCTTTTGATGACTTAATCATGCAACAACCTCCACCTAAAACAAAACATAAAAATGTGTTATTTACTACAGTAAATCTTTTGCAATCAGAACCCTTAAAACACGAAGTAATTGAAATGTGAAGTCCTAAACATCTGGTATCTTCTTAAGCCATAACATCTTTGAAACCCGAACTCCAGACACCATGGTATCAGAAGGCTCTGGCGTCACTTTTAAAAGTCTTTGGATTAACTAAAACCGAACTCCTACAAACATTGAAATCTTTGAAACCACAACTTCTAAAAACTACAGTAGAACCTCTCTATTACGACCACTAGAAAAAAGGATAAGTGTCTGTATAAAAGACAGGTGACAGTTTAAAGCAATGTGAAATTGAAACAGAAAGCTCCTGTAGGAGCTTTCTGTTTCACTTCTACATTGCTTTAAGCAGTCACCTGTCTTAAAGGACTTATATTTCCCACAACTTAGTGGTCGTATTAGAGAGGTTCTACTGTACATACATGTACTAGTATAGTTTCTATAAGTCTCTGAAAACAGTAACGGAAACCGAACTCCTAGATTCCTGAAAAGAAATCTTTGAAACCACAATTCCTTACACCACAGAAAGTCTTGCAATTGAATCCCTTTAAGTTTGAAGTACATGTATTTGGAAACTATACGGCTATAAAACTGCTTGCCACACAGATTAAAATGATTCGCCAATATTGTCAAATCTTGAAATGTTGTACATGTTATTGTACTGTCATTACGTTTAGTTTCGTTAAAACGGGAAATAATAATGTATTCTCCACTCCAAGATCATACATCAATTGTATAAAACCGCAAAAAACCCACGGCGTTAACCGATTTCGAAATTGTCATTCTCTGATGAAGATCATTAGTAAAATCCAGTTATGGTTACGGATTAAAATTAGCTGCGGTCGAACTACGATAATTGGGAGCTGGCTTCAGTCATACCTATCCGTATTTCAAAGTTAAAACGTTGTTTACAGTGGAGAAAACGTTATTCTTTCCCAATAAACGCGTTTACGCTAAAACTGTTATTTCCTATGCAAACAGGTTGGAGCCAGATCAGACGCCGGGTAACCCGGCGTCTGATCAGGCTCCAAACTGTTTGCAACTCAGATTAAAAAAGATAGTCAGAATTAGTAGTGTAATTTTGAAATACACGTACACTCGACTTACGCGATCTCCAATAATTGAAGTTCACCGGTAGGAAATTAGAAATACGGTTTAGTACGAATTTAGCGAGTTTAACTCATTTGTTCCTATGATATAAAAGGGACATAGGCAAACAGTGTAGACTCTGATCAGACCCTGCATATGCGGTATCTGATCAGACTCTATACACTGTTTGCTGATAGGAATATCAATATAAAACATTAAAATAATAATTTAGACCAGGCTATCCATTAGATAAAAGTTTTACTAATCCAATATCCTTTCCACGCCCATAACGTATTAAAACGTTTTGACGTTTATGGCACATTTTGGCTTCCGTAGAATGAAAAGTTATGATTCGCACATCGCGTTGGAAGACTTTTCTGAAAGGCCAGGTTCGGCACTGCCTATTTCTAGAATATCAATGGTCTCCTGCAAAATGTGGCACTTTCAGGCAGCATCCAAAATGGATCCAGACACAAATTTGCAAGATTGGAAAAAGGCGAATGCCAGAGGGGCCGAAACGGTCCATCTTTCTACTTTCGGTTTAAAATGTACTCGACCTTTTTGTCAAAACCCGTTATAATAGCACTCATGCTGGAATTCAGTAACACTGACATGTCAACACAAAGATCACAAACCTCAAACTGAGCTCAAACTGAGCTCAGGATCCACTTTTTTTTTTCTTTTTTTTTTTTTTTTAAGTCGTTTGGGTATTGCGTGAACGCGATTTAAATATAGCGCTTCTAAAAATAGATTGTCACTTTCGGTTTCGTGTTGACACGTCAGAGTAGTTTTGAGATGTCAAAGTGTAGTGTTTATTCAGAAAATGAGCTTCAAACTAGTCCGGTAGTGTGTGTGTTATGTGTACAAAATCGGCCGGGCTTGCTAAGGATATATGAGCATTGAGGAATACACTGGGCGCAAATGAGTTATGTTATCTGGGTTAGACTTGCTTTGCATCATCCCAACAACAACCCATAGCATATAGTAAATTCTATACTAGACGTTATTTGAAAATGGTAGTGTGCTCCTACACCACACCCTATCGGAGACAAAGATCTTGCACGTTGTTCGGAGGGAGTTTTTATAGGAAGAGACAATCAATAACCTAAGGGTGCGGAGCACGACTTTGCTTACATTTTCAATCGCGGTGTCTGATCACTGAACTGATTGTCACTTGTCTTTATGTTTCTTCTGTCAAAATGTCCAATATGTAACTTTGAGTAGCAACAGGCAAACAACCATTTTAAGCAGACGATATTGCAGCCGTGTAAGCGTCAGACATAAATGTCTTGTTTGGGGAACAGCGGCAAGCATTGTGGCTGATGAGGGAATCGTTGTTCGGCGTGTCTTTGTTAGGAGGCAGAATTGGGATAGTTCTTAAGCTTTAAATTGGTCAGATTGGAGCAAAATGCTTAACAACGTCCAACAAAAACTTCGGAACGAACTCGGACTCGACACAAACGTTTCCTAAGCATGGAGCCAGTGATTTGAAGTACAAACACTGTGCGTGGGAACGAAACGCATTTCCTGAAATATTCGGGATAGGAACGGTTCATAACGGAACAATCGCATTAAATTAATCCACATTAGTCCAACATAATGTGACTCTTAAACGACAATTAATCGAAATGATTAGTCCTACTGTTTTGTGTATTAGCTGACTATATAATAATATCATTTATATGTACAGTGGAGAATCTGTTATTCTTTCCCAATAAACGCGTTTACGCTAAAACTAGTATTTGCAGTGCAAACAGTTTGGAGCCAGATCAGACGCCGTGTTACCCGGCGTCTGATCAGGCTCCAAACTGTTTGCCACCAAGATAAACATGAAATATCAGAATTTTCCAAAAGTTGTTATTTTCTACGTTTTAGTGCTTTGCGTTTGCGTACGTTTGCGTTTAAACGGGAAAGAATAACAGATTCTCCACTGTAATGGGTGGCTGGTATTAACATCAAACAACTAGAAAAGGGCACCAGACAGACTTATTAGTAATACGTTTTATGATTCGTGCTATATAATTATGGTTCCTGTAATTAGAGCTGTAAACAGTTCCCACAATATTGCCTAATTAACACTTTCATTGTCAAATTATTCGGGAGGTCTTTATCCCTTCACCGCTTTATCGTCGTCTGCTTCAGTATTGTGGTCTACAAGACACGTTTCAAAGTTAGATTTAATGATATTTATTTATGCTTTTCGGTGGATTACCACGAAATAGCAGTGGATTATCACTTGGCAATTTCACTGCTTTAAGCAGTGGGATTATCGCCACGCGCGCTTTTATTATGGATTTTCCCCATAGGGCTCCACAAGAATCGTAGTCAATCGTGTCTTATCGTTGAATTCCGGCAGTCCGATTTGTCGCAAACCACTCAACGGAAGAACACGAATCCAAAATCGGGAGCAACGACGTAATTCGAATGATGTCAAATCAATAAATCAGTGACGTCATCGTACGGGAAACTGTTACGAAAATGTGTTCGATATAAAGTTGGGGCTCAACACGGGGTAAATCATGTACTTTCGCTTTCACAATTGTCGAACAATTTCGTTTAAAAAGTGGCTTAAAAGCATAAATAAATAGAATAATGGTATTTATTTAGTATAAATCGAATTTAATCCATTTTCGTGAACATCAGACTGTTATATTTTCACTCGTGGCTTCGCCACTCGTGAAAATATAACGTCTGATGTTCACTCAATGGATTAAATTTCTATCTTATACTGAAAAAAATTATTATTCTCTATATTATTTAATAAATATCGATAAAAGTGTCAAACTGTTTGCAAACGCGCTGTAAAGCGTCATTGGGAGTGAAAGGGTTAACACTTTCATTGCGGTATGCCACTATATACGGCCCACTTTGCAATTAGTTTGGATCTAGATCTGACACCGCGTTACGCGGCGTCTGATCTGAATCCAAGCTGTTGGGCAATCATTAAGATATCTCTTCAACCAACTTGCCTGGAATTTAGCATGGAAATTAATTTACAGGTAGCAGTATTAGAGCAGATGGTAACTATGATGTCGATAAAAGGATTAAAGAACACTACAGAATTTGATGATGAAAGGGTTAAGCAGACGACATGGTTTGGTGATGAAAGGGTTCAAAGGAGGATGTGAGAACGGATACAGAGGAAGGTTACTAGTATCATGTCACTGTGACTGTGTACATGTATTAGTCATTGAGGACTGATGGATAGTCATACATACTTGTAGCTAAAGCCTTCTACAGTCTAACCTTTTGTTAAAGCATGCTTTTAAATTGTGAACATATCTGAATGTAGATAGTATTAATTCCTCTGTTCAAAACGCATGTATCGCACGTCAATAAACATGGCGTCAAATCATATTAATTGGTCCAATAAAATTACAATGCTTAATGTAATATAGCATTGCTTAATAAAGCTCTTTTTGCATAACAAATGCAACTGTGTTAAGCTAATAAAAATATTCTTGTCTTCTTGTTTATGTTATTATCGTTACTGAGAAATGAAAATAAATAAAAATAAAAAAGTACTTTTATAATACTTTAACTTATCATGTAATCTGAATAAACTAAAACTGTTGTACAGTCCTGAAGGTTGGTTAACGGCATTGACATTCATGAATTTGGCAATCACGATGCAGCTTGCATGATCCGTGTCACATTTATATCGAGAAAAGGGAATGTTGTATGGTTGTCGAAACAATCCCACTCTTCTCAACACCAACCCCCACTATAGCATCTATCTTTAAAGTGTAAACCCATATCAGGATCAGGATTAACATATGTACTGCCATTACGTAATCTGCTTTTCATAATTGTTTTCTGCTTTTAGTTTTCAAATTCGAATTTTAGGTATTTTACTTACGACATATTGAAATGAGTGCTAAACAGTTCGGATCCTGGTCAGACGCCGCGTTACTGTTTGCAAATAGCCTTCGTGCTAGAGGCAAAATAGTGCAGAGGTTAAAAGACGGGCAATGAAACTATTCATTTGTATGATATTCATTCGCATTGATGAATCTCAAGTAGCGGTTATCAGTCTCACCCAGAAGAGACAGAAACAGCCAATGGGTCATTGAACAAGAGTGGTGAGTTGCTCCCTTAACCCTGAGAAAGTTTGTATTCTGTAACAGTTGTTAATATCATTAGAATGTCAAACAGTTGAACGGCACAGTGGATACATGTAAGACCTTGGTTTTTTCTCCGTTTCACTCTTTGAACCCTAGTCACGCATATATGCGCCATTTGCAAACATCGTACATGTGAGGAGTACATTTGTCCTATGCAAGCAGTAAATATCCTGATCAGAGGGCTCCTTAAGGAGCCCTCTGATCAGGCTCTTCACTGTTTGTCATTTTGACATACATTGTAAACAAAAACCCTAAACAGTCAAAAAAGGACTTGACTTAATTGAAAATTAGAATTGACCATTTGAGGTTTCAGGGAGGAAAGGGTCAAAGAAACGGAACTCAAATGCAGTTCAATAAATTGTCAAAAATAACAATATTTTGAAAGTGTTTACGATTATTTGTAATTTGAAGATCAAACAATTTCGATCCTGATCAGACGCTGGGTTATTCGGTGTCTGATCTGACTCAAAACTGTTTGGAATAAAAATAAATGTTTTAACATAAATGCGTATATTGGGGAAAAATAACGTTTTCTCCACTGTGCATACCTTCTTCACATGTACGATCAAACATACAAAACATTACCACCAACAAAACCTAAACACATAATTTCTTATAGAAAAAAACCTTTGACAGGGGATTGAACCCATAACCGCCAGTAATCTAGACTGAACTCTTGCCAACAAGAAAAAATCCAAGTTCTGGGGCAATGGAGAAGTATGCCTCCTTGGTCTATAACCATCAGAACGCTGTGTACAGTGGTGGAGACGTTACTCTTTTCCGTTCGTTTAAACGCAAACGAAACGCAAATGCTAACATGTAGGAATTGACAACTTATTTTAATCTGAGCTGCAAACAAATGGAGCCATATCAAACGCCGGGTTAACCCGGCGTCTGATTTTGCTCCAAACTGTTTGCAATGGAAATAATAGTTTTACTGTACAGTAGAGAAAACGTTATTCTTTGTAAATGAACAGGTTTACGCTAAAAGTATTATTTCCAGTCCAAACAGTTTGGAGCCAGATCAGACGCCAGGCTCCAAACTGTTTGCATCTCAGATTAAAATGAATAGTCAGAACTGCCAATAGGTTGTCGTTTTCTACGTTTTATTGCAATGCGTTTGTGTTTCGTTTGCGTTTAAACGGGAAAAGATAACGTCCTTCTCCACTGTAACACAATTCTGCCCGAAGCCTGCAGAAGGATGAACATAGTTGCTGTCTGTCAAATTCAGCTGCCGTAACAACTGGAATACAGTGGAGAAGATGTTATTGTTTCCAAATAAACGCGTTTACGCTAAAACTATTATTTCAAATGCAAACAGTTTGGAGCCAGATCAAACGCCGGTTAACCCGGCGTCTGGTCAGGCTCCAAGCTGTTTGCCACTCAGATTAAAATAAATAGTCAGAATTGTCAAAAATGTAGTTTTCTTACATTTTTAATACATTGCGTTTTCGTTTTGTTTGCATTTAAACGGGAAATAAAAACCTCTTCTCCGCTGCTCTGGTACAATGAAAAATAAATTGTTCGTTCGTGTTCAAAAGAAACTAAACGAAAAACAATGCGAGCAAGTCCAGAAAAAATGATAATGCTTTATTTTAGTCTCATGTTTTCATGTAAAATCATGAACTGAGAGTAATAAATAAATTTGAATTGAATTTGAGGGTCAACAACTTTGAAGCCTGGTCAGAAGCCGAATTACTGGCTCCAAACTGTTTGACTGAATAAATAATCCTCACTGTCTATATGCCACGAGAGGTTATCACCTTGTCATAACATATGCTTTTTATCATCATTAATGTCTATCTCCCTTCATGCATGGCAATAATGTCTACAGTAATCCCTCTCCTACACGGATGATGTTGTTGTTGTTGCTGCTGCTAAGATTCATAGTGCCACTTAAGCTTTTTAAGATGCGTCATCCCATTGTCATCAGGTCCAGCGCTTATAAAGCGTTTGCGTTGAGTATGAGTTCGTTCTCAAGCATTTGATTGGTCAGATTTGAGCCTAGGCTCAAATCTGACCAATCAAATGCTTGAGAACAATTTCGACTCAACTCAAACGTTTTATAAGCATGGACCCTGGGTTGACAGCTTTTTTGAACGGATGTGTAGGCCTACATTAAAAATCCATTTGCGCCCAGTGGATTCCATGCTTATTTATTTATGCTTTTCGGTGGATTACCACGAAATAGCAGTGGATTATCACTTGGTAATCCACTGCAGTGGATTATCACCAATCGCTTTTATTATGAATTTTCCCCGTAGGGCTCCCCAAGAATCGTAGTCAATCGTGTCTTATCGTTAAATTCCGGCAGTCCGATTTGTCGCGAACTACTCACCGGAAGAGCACGAATCCAAACTCGGGAGCAACGAAGTAATTCGGGTGACGTCAAATCAATAAATAAGTGACGTCATCGTACGGGAAACTGTTTCGAAAATGTGTTCGATATAAAGTTGGGGCTCAACACGGGGTAAATCATTTACTTTCGCTTTCTCAATTGTCGAACAATTTCGTTTAAAAAGTGGCTTAAAAGCATAAATAAATAGAATAATTGTATTTTTTCAGTATAATATCGAATTTAATCCATTTCGTGAACATCAGAATGTTATATTTTCACTCGTGGCTTCGCCACTCGTGAACATATAACGTCTGATGTTCACTCAATGGATTAAATTTCCATCTTATACTGAAAAAAATAAATTATCCTCTATATATTTGATTAGTCAATTTTTAACATAAGCGATTCCTGGTCTACTTTTGTTTTCATTTTAAAGCAAGGATCTGATATACACGTAGTAGTTTAGAGCAAATGTCGACGATTGCTTGAACGAATGAAACAGCATGAGGAAGTGATGTCTACCACGAACGAGCAGCAACAACAAGGTTACGATGGCGCAAAGTCCCAAGACAGAGGACAGTACAACAGATGAGGCAGACACTTTCTGTCCCTGCCAATGGCGAGTTCAGAGACAATATCTAAGAGTGTTGATCCCGAGTAATTCGACGTATGTGCTTTGCCATATCAATATCTCAACCACTACGCCAAAAATCTAAATTTAGAAGCAAATGCAGACAGCAAAATTAAGCCAACATCATTTTTAACCAGATGATAATTCGGCAGTGAAAGTGTTAGTAGATCACTCAAGTGGGATAATATACTACAACTCGAGGGGAAACCCCATAATAAGAGTCAAACCTTTATTAAGCGACAACCGAAACGATGGTATATTTGTAATATTTTGTGCATGCAACAAAGTGACACAAGGGCAAACGTAGTATAACAAATCCAGTAGGAGTTTTAATCATTAGTTTTGTTCTGCATTGAGCGTGCACCGCAACTTCAAAAATCACAAAGCTTCGTCATTCAGAGATCGCTGTATTTCAGTTTTGACTGTAGCCTTGTGCGGGTTTTTATGATTGATTCTCGCGTCTGACACAGTTTTTTCTCACTAAATACAGTGGAGTAGACGTTATTCTTTCCCAATAAACGCGTTTACGCTAATAAATAGTATTGCCAATGCAAACAGTTTGGAGCCAGATCAGACGCCGGGTTACCCGGCGTCTGATCTGGCTCCAAATTGTTTTACACTCAGATGAAAGTTCAAATACATGTACATTTAGTTGTAATTTTTCTATATGTTATTCCATTTAATTTGCGTTTTGTATGCGTTTAAACGGGAAAGAATAACGTCTTCTTCACTGTAGCATGTTGGTATTTCGTCTAAAATATCAGAAGGAATTGACCTACTATCCAAATAAACGGATGCCAAGGTAACCCTTTGTCTGCTGATCGCGACTTCACTGATTTTTGAAAGCAGTTTGGACCCAGATCAGACGCCGCGTTACGCGGTATCTGATGTGGATCCAAACTGTTTGACACTCGCCTTTAGGTGTCTTTACTAAAAATGTTTAATTTTAGATTTAACAAATTACGAAGAGGATAATTTCAAAACAGACGATATGTCAGCAGGATAAGGGTTAAACATAGATAATCCCCCTTCTCCATATGCGAGAACAGACGCATTGCAAACAGTTTGGAACCAGATCAGAGGCCACTAAAAAAATTACCTTTTCACTGCCAATGTTTTCGTGATATATTTACCCTTTCACCGTTTCATTGTCGTCTGTTTCAAATTTGTTGTTTGCAAGATCGTTTCAAAGTAAGCTTCCAAGTAGTATGACTTTAAAAATACATGTAGTTTGCAAGCGCGCTTACAGGCGTCATTCAGAGTGAAAAGCTTAACCCGGCTTAACCCTTTCCCCATAGAAGCGACTTTTAGCGTATTTAATTTATTCCTCCGCTGAAGAAAATAGTTCCAGTTTATACCCTCATGAACAATAACCATTACAAATATTTTATATAGCCTAGCAGATTTTAGCTTAAAGCAGGCTGAAAGTAAAGCAGAATGTGCCTTAAGGCACATTCTGCTTTACTTTCAACCTGCTTTAAGTGGTCACCTGTTTTTCAAAACTAGAAACAGGCTATGAGGTAAAGGGTTAATTAACTCACACAACCCTGAAACTTCAATTATACATCTCCAGTTGCCAATTCAGACTACAGTGTTCCCTCTCTACAACGACATCAAATAGGAGACAAATATTGTTGTTAGGAGGGAGTCGTTGTTGGAAGGGAAAAATTAGACATGGCTTCCATTTGCAAACAGCTTGAATCCTGATAAGAAAAAATCAAACAGTGTAGCTGTTTGCCACGGCATAGGTTTTCTCTGTTAAAATTTTAATTATGTGATTTTGAGAAAACAAGGCAGACGACAATTTTAAGCAGACGATATAACAGCAAAGAAAGTACAGTGTTCCCTCTCTACAACGGCCCTCCAAACAACGATTACCTCCTTACAACGACCCTTGCCGCTGATCCCCAAACAAGGCATTTATGCCAAACCTTTTCATGTCTGCATTACCGTCTGCTTTAATTTGTCGTCTGCTAATTTTCTCATAATTACATAATGCACATTTTAACAGGAAAAAACTTAATGAGGAGTGACAAACAGCTTGAACCCAGATCAGACGCCGCGTTACGCGGCGTCTGATCTGGATTCAAGCTGTTTGCAAATGTATGCCAATTTCCCTCTCTATAACGACTCCCTCCGAACAACGCACAAAATTATTGTCTCCCATTGGATGTCGTTGTAGAGAGGGAACGCTGTAGTAGATATATTTGTCCTGTTAAGGGAACTGTGGCAAGGGTTGTTGTAAGAATGGAGTCGTTGTTGGGAGGGCCGTTGTATAGAGGGAGCATTGTATTCTCTCTTATTTACTTATTTAGGAGTGTCTTGCTAATATCCTTTCCACGCCCATAACGTATTAAAACGTTTTGACGTTTATGGCACATTTTGACTTCCGTAGAATGAAAAGTTATGATTCGCATATCACGTTGAAAGACTTTTCTAAAAGGCCAGGTTCGGCTCTACCTATTTCTAGAATATCAATGGTCTCCTGCAAAATGTGAAACTCTCAGGCAGCATCGAAAATGGAACCAGACACAAATTTGCAAGATTGGAAAAATGCGAATGCCAGAGGGGCCGAAACGGTCCATCTTTCTACTTTCGGTTTAAAATGTACGCGACCTTTTTGTCAAAACCCGTTATAAAAGCACTCATGCTGGAATTCAGTAACACTGACATGTCAACACAAAGCTCACAAAGCTCAAACTGAGCTCAAACTGAGCTCAATATCCTATTTTTTTTAATTTATTTTCTTTTTTAAGTCGTTTGGGTATTGCGTGAACGCGATTTAAATATAGCGCTTCTAAAATTAGATTGTCACTTTCGGTTTCGTGTTGACACGTCAGAGTAGTTTTGAGATGTCAGAGTGTAGTGTTTATTCAGAAAATGAGCTCAAAACTAGTCCGGTAGTGTCTGTGTTAAGTGTACAAAATCATTCAGGATTGCTAAGGATATATGGCTAATTTCGGTAATAAATGTTAGATTGTGGTATTTAATGTTACTTTTTGTAATTAAAATACTTTTCGGTAGTTTAAGTGAGTTTTTGGTAATGATGTTACTTTCGAGTAATTAATGTAACTTTCGGTCAATTAAAGTGAGTTTGAGTAAATTAAAGTTATTTTTATCATCAAATTTATATAGATAAGATAGACGCTATGATTTAAAGGCCAGATGCTGGGTTCAAAACCCGATTCATAATTTCTTGTATAATAGTTTCTTGTAAAGCTACCCTTTTTAGTTTCATCCAGCAACAAGCAACTACTTTAATTGATAAGCCCCAGTGGGGATTTAGTTTGGTGGCCGTTTAATACCAGATTGACTGTACAATAAAAAGAATGCCAAAACATAGTTTACATGTATGATGAATTCGGAAGGAAGTAAAAATTGATTGAAAATGATTATGGTTAGTTTGCATATGTTAACTTGTTATTACGAAACAAATAGCATTCACGGAAATAATTTTATAAAAAACGTGGAAGAGGATGTAAGACTAGGACATGACATTTAACTATTAGCACGCTACATTGCCCCCTCTCTACAACGACACCCAATGGGAAACAAAGAGTGTGTGCGTTGTTCGGAGAGAGTCGTGATAGGCAGTGAAAATGAAGACTAGGCCTACAGGGCTGCCATAAGTTGACATGAAAAATCCTAAGATTTCAAAACTTGCATTTTTCAAGTGCGATTTAACAAATCGTACCTTTACCCATTAGCCTTTTTCTTGTTTTGTTGACATGCGACTACTTAAAGCAGGCTGTAAGTAAAGCAGAATGCGCCTTAGGGCGCTTTCTGCTTTACTTTCAGCCTGCTTTAAATGCAAATAGCGGCGTCTAAGCTAGATTCAAGATATTTGTCACTCGTCATTATATTTATTCTGTCAATATGTCCACTAATATTAGAACTTTGAGAAAAACAGCAGATGGAAATTTTAAGCAGATCATATTGTAGCATTAAAAGCGTTATACCTGTACAGAATTGTCTTGTTTAAGGAACTGCGACAAGGGTCGTTGTAAGGAGGGAGATATTGTTGGAAGGGCCGCTGTAGGGAGGGAGCACTGTATATGATTGTCGTCTGTAAAATATGTCGGTCTGGAATGCAGCCAGTTTTCTCGATTTTTCCCAAATCTGGGAGTTTTCTTAATTTCTACGGATCTACAGAATTTTCCGAAATCTTCGGATTTCTGCTTTACTTTTTAATTGTGGATTTTGATGCGGTTTCTACTTATGAAGCATTGATATGGGTGTCAAACAGTTTAGATCCAGATCAGACGCCGCGTTATGCGGCGTCTGATCTGTATCTAAGCTGTTTGCATCATTATGTAAGTATAAATGAGTCTGGCAAAGTACGATTCCTACAGTGGGGAAAACGTTATTCTATCCCGTTTTAAAAACGCAAATGAAACGCAAACGTAGCGCACTGAAGTGGAGAAAACTACAACTTTTCCTCCAGTCTGACTAGTCATGTTAATCTGAATGGCAAACAGTTTGGAGCCTGATCATACTCCGGGTAACCCGGCGTCTATAATCTGACTCAAAAGTGTTTGCAAGGAAAAACAGTTTGAGTGTGAGCTCGTTTATTTTGAAAGAATAACGTTCTCGCGCTAAAAATGTTGAAATCTCTGGATTTTTATGAGCAACTTATGGTAGTCCTGCGTCTGAAAAAATAAAACATTACAGTGGATTAACACATTTGCTCCAAGTGGATTATTCATGCTTTATACACTGGATTGGTCCATTTTTAATAAAAAGGTATACCAAGTCTTCATTTTCATTTGTCGTTTTGTTTCTTATTGAAATTCCTATCAGCAAACAGAGTATAACGGGATTCATGGAATTTGCCGATCATTTTCTGTCGTTTATTTCGTTTAAACGCCGTAAAATTCCGGTTTATTTCATTAATAAACTCTAAAGACTAATAAATTTAGACGACATATCTGGCAGACCACATTTACATAGCATATTAACCCTTATCATGTTGAATTGTTGTCTGCTTAAAATATATTGTCTGCGAAAAAATAATAATTATTTCTTATCTTTTTTTAAACTGAAGCAAATATCCAATTTCCAATTTTCTTTATTACACTCAGTTCATGATTTTACATGAAAACATAACTGAAGCAAATATCAAAATAATGGACAAACAGTTTGGAATCCAGATCAGACGCCGCTTGACGCGGCGTCTGATCTCTATCCAAGCTGTTTGCAAATATAACCCAGGCCGCGCTTAGCATTATGTAGGTTACAGTTAATGTGTCAATACTAGAAAGGGCAAATTTATCTTATCTTAGTTTTTTTGCTTTTGCGCCGTCTGCTTGTAAATGTCTTCAAGAAATAAATGCAAAACAGTAAAGCACTCAATCTCCACCCATGGCTGGCTCATATCCAAATGGTTCATGGAATTAATTCAAGGAAGCTTAGCACTTGTGATTTACAAACATGTCTATTGCTACAGTGGAGAATCTGTTATTCTTTCCCAATAAACGCGTTTACGCTAAAACTATTATTTGCAGTGCAAACAGTTTGGAGCCAGATCAGACGCCGGGTAACCCGGCGTCTGATCAGGCTCCAAACTGTTTGCCACCAAGATAAACAAGAATTATCAGAATTGTCCAAAAGTTGTTCTTTTCTATGTTTTAGGGCGTTGCGTTTGCGTACGTTTGCGTTTAAACGGGAAAGAATAACAGATTCTCCACTGTACCTATTCATGATGTAATCCCATGTAGATAATTGTCGTCTGCTTTTATTTCTCAAAATTAAAAATGTTTTTGATTTAGAAATATTGAAATGAATAAATCATGATCAGACGCGGAGTAAAGTGGGATCAAACAGTTTGCAAATATCAAACCATTATATTCTTGGTGAGACAATAAAATGGATTTGTGTTATAGGTATAACATGTGTATATATTTTTATGTGTAAGGAATATCCTAAAGGCATTGGTATAAAACAAGGTATTTCTGTAAAATAGATATTGATTTGTTCATGATATAGGAACACATATCCTTGTTTCAGAACTAGTCATCTTTTTCTTGTTGTCTTTCTGAAAAAAAATTGTTGTCAATTTCAAAGCAATGACAGTGGACAGCGATACCGTGAAAAAGACGTTATTTTGTTTCAATAAACGCGTTAGTGTTAGAAATTATGCTGATTTCAAAATGTTTATAGCCAGATTAGACGCTGGGTGTTCTGGCGTCTGATCAGGATGCAAACTGTTTGCAAAATAGATTTAGATTAACAGTTTAAGTTGAGAAATAAATCAGAGGAGTAAAAAGGGCGCATTTATGGGGTAATAATTTAATATTGTTTGTTTTCATTACATTTGGTTAGCTGTGATTGGCTATAATAAAATAAAACTCCATGAAAATAATAAAATTCAGGCCACACCTTGTCAGGACTACTTTCCCTTAGTCCAACTGCTCTTCACAAGCGCTGCATGAAGCCGGATGCCAAATGACGTCATTGACGTTGACGTTACTACATAACAACGACACATTTTGGCGGAAAATATATATGGCGGAGGGACTACAACCTACGTTTTAAAAGCGTTAAAAAAATAACATTCGCCTTAGATTCTCTATTCAACTACTTTCTTAAATTCAGAAGTGATATTAAATTATAAGGAATAATTCGGAATATTTATTGTTTTCATGGAGGTATGAAAAAAAAAACCTGGTCACACTTTTGTATGAAACCGCTTCGCGGTTTCATACAGTGTGACCAGGTTTTTTTTTTTAAACCTCCATGAATACAATAAATATTCGAATTATTCCTTAAATAAGTTAAACAAGACAATATTTTCCTCTGTTCGACAAGACCAATAGTGACAATCATATACAAACCTTTTCACTACCATATTTGTCGTGAAATGTTTACCCCTTCACCGTTTCATTGTCGGCTGCCTCTATTTTGTTGTCTGCAATATCGTTTCAAAGTTAATTTTAAGACTGACAATATGTCGATAAAAGTATTAACAGTTTGAATCCTGATTTAAGTAGGCACATGTCTTCAGGACTAGAACAATGTCATTGGGGTAATAGGTTAATCGCATCTAAAAAAATAACTATTGGCGTGAAATATCTCACTGAAGTCGGTCGTTAGTTTTATACAATTTTAACAGCAAGTGCAGTTTGGTCCCATGGTAGTTTCAAAATGACAGGAAATTGCAGTTTGTTTTCCTTATGGAAACATAAAGATAGCAAGTAAACACGTATTCAACATTAAAACAAAATAACATGAAAGTGCACTTTATCGTAAACGCATGCTACACATGTACATGAACATAAAGTGCATTTAAATATGACATTATCTGACATATTACAGTCGAAACTCGTAACTCCGAACTCGCTTAAACCGATCGTAAGTTGAATTCATAATTTAGTTTTATAGTTCGATCTCGCGTAAGCCGAACATATCCGTATTACAAAGTTAACACGTGGCTAAGCCACGTTTTAACCTTGAAATATGGATATGTTCGAACTAACACGAGTTCGAAGTATCGAGTTTCGACTGTACTTTCATACATTTTAATTCAGTTTTCAAGACCATGAAATAACATGTAGCACTTAAAATGCATTAACTTATTCGTCCCTGAAACTTTAAATGGAAATTCCAGTTTCATTTTAAGTCAATTCCAATTTGGCAAGTTTATGGTTATACACAATCTATTCAAAAATGAAAAACAATGCAAACACTGGTCAGATGGCTCCTTTGGTCTGAGTCTACCCTGTTTGCATAGGGCAATATTACTCTTCCGCGTTTTCTCTGTTTGAAATGGATGAGTGTATACTCGGCGTTTGGGTTGGATGACTTTATGGCAACTGCAAATGGAATTGCGAACAGTTTGGGTCCTGATCGGACGCCGAGTTTCAGCGTTTGATACTCGTTTCAATGTTTCTTCATTAAAAAAAATAGACTTTAACTCACTCAGCCCATGAAAATTGTAATGGACAATTCCAGTTTTCAATTAAGTCTAGTCTATTTATGACCTTTAGGTCTATTGTCTGCAATATGGTGCAAAATGACAAGCATTGCAGACCCTGTCGGAGACCTCTGATCTAGGTCTACACTGATTGCATAGGATGCATATACTGTTTTTAAAGGTTGAGAATACCCTTTGCTAGGTTTCGATATGTAAAAACAACATTTTAAAAAGTAACGAATATCTTATAAAAGCAGGAAATAATATGACAGCGCAGAAGTTAACTGTGTATGTTTTTGTCGTTAAACCCTTTCTTGCTAAATGTTTCAAATGAAAAATCCCAAGCTTGAAAAATGGCTATCGTTTGCTTATTTGAAACCTGTTATGAGAAATTATTTCAGAAAAGAAGTAAAACAAACAGTGTAGGCCCTTATCAGAGGGCTCCTAAGGGAACCCTCTGATCAGGGTCTACACTTTTGCATATGATATTTACTCGTTTACTGCATACAAAGGGTTTAATTAATTAGATGTTGTACTAACGCATACTCTTACTGCATGTTTGTCTGCTTGCGTTGGTGTGCAATACAATGGAACCCCTCCCAACCAGAACCTCTAAATACCGGAATTCTTTCTAAACCGAACAAAACACTTTGGTCCCATTTCCAATCCTTCTTTATTTTATCCAGTGTAGATCTACAACATCAATACGCATTTTTACATCTTTTGTTTATTACAACGATGAGAAAAAATATTCATGAATATGTATCATCAGAAATAATTTCTATATTCTAGTAAATGATAACTTAAAGCAGGTTGAAAATAAAGCAGAATGCGCCTTTAAGGCGCATTCTGCTTAATTTTCAAACTGCTTTAAGTGTTCAGCTATCTTCCATACTATACAGAAACAAGCTGTGGGGTAATGGGTTAAAAACCTCTGAACCAGAAACCTCTTTCAACCGGAGTTTTGTTGTACCCACACATTTCCGGTTAAGAGGGGGTTTCACTGTAATTTGAAAACATGTGGTGAAAACCAGTAAATATTTTGTTCAACAAGTAATCACAAACTCACAAATAGGAGGTGTTATTTCTCTGCCAGTAAAAACAGATGGGGCGTAAACAAGTCTGGTTCCGCACTTAGTTCAACCTCCAGTAAACTCATTGGACCTGGAAACGACAAATGGACAATTCCAGTTTACTGATAAGTTTGCTAATAAATTTGCTAATAAGTTTGCTATAATGTTTTACATTGAACCACCTCTAAACCGGGCATGAGACAAGACAAATTTCCGGTCTAGAGCCATTTCAAGTTTAGAGGGGGTTTAACCCATTGACCAATAGTTTGTTTTCTAGTATGGAATACGGCTGACCATTTAAAGCAGGTTTACAGGAAAGGAGAATGCGCCATAGGGCGCATTCTGCTTTACTCTCAATCTGGTTTAAGCTATTATCTACTAGAATATATAAATTATTTCTGATTATACATTCATTTATACATCTGTACGAGTATACAGTATATATATTTATAAATTTTCTTCATTGTAGGAATAAATCAAAAGTGTAAAAGGTGTGTTTATGATGTAATGGGTTACAAAGGAAAGGTTTGAAGCGGGACCAAAGTGTTTATCCGGTTTAGAGAAAATGCCGGTATTTACAGGTTTGGAGGGGTTCGACTGTACTATCATTGCAGGTTTATCTGCGTGCGTTGTTGTGCAATACTTTAAAAACATGTTGTTAAAGCCAGTAAATGTTTTGTTCAACAAGTAATCACAAAACCATGTATTAGGAGGTGTTGTTTCTCTGCCAGTAAAAACAGGTGGGGTGTAGACAAGTCTGGTGCCGCACTTAGTTCAACCGTCAGTTAACTCATTGGCCCTGGAAACATCAAATGGACAATTCCAGTTTACTGATAAGTTTGTTAATAAATTTTCTAATAAGTTTGCTATAACGTTTTACCATGAAACCCCTCTAAACCGACATGTATAGGGACAACATAAAAGTTTGGTCTAGAAGAGGTTCCAGTTTAGAGAGGTTTTAACCCATAGTCCCATAATTTGTTTCTAGTATGGAATTGAGCTGACCACTAACAGTAGGTTGACAGTAAAGAAGAATGCGCCTAACGGCGCATTCTACTTTACTATCAACCTTCTTTAAGCTTTCATCTACTAGAATATAGAAATTATTTCTGATTATTCATATTCATGAATGTTTTTTTCTTCATTGTAGGAATAAATCAAAGTCATGAAGATGTGTTGCTGGTGTAATGTTTTAAAAAAGAAGGGTTAGAAACGGGAATAAAGTGTTTGTCCGGTTTAGAGAGAATTCCGGTAGTTCGCGTTTCAAGTTTGGAGGGGTTCGACTGTACTATCATTGCAGGTGTATCTGCTTGCGTTAGTGTGCAATATTTTGAAAACATGTGGTGAAAGCCAGTAAATATTTTGTTCAACAAGTAATTACAAAACCATGAAATAGGAGGTGTTGTTTCTCTGCCAGTAAAAACAGGTGGGGCGTAGACAAGTCTGGTACCGCACTTAGTTCAACCTCCAGTAAACTCATTGGCCCTGGAAACATCAAATGGACAATTCCAGTTTGCTAATAAGTTTACTAATGTATTACTTTTAAGGCTTGTTTTTCACAAAATTTTGCAAACTGGTCTAAACAGTACATATGTATCCTACATGTATATTGGTCCTACATATGCACCTTTTGTAGAGGGCGTGTTTATGCGTAACTTTGGTTAAATGGCTTAAAGCAGGCACATTTAACCTGACGTAAACTAAATCGAGCATAATAAATACCTTCATATTTCACTTTCACTGCTGATAAAAAGCATCTAGGAGTGTCACAATGACAAATATCAAAGCTTTAGCCATATTAGTTTCAGAGAGGAAGATGTCTGAAAATTTCACTATATACTGTGACCCCTCGGATGGGGCCAATATAGACTCCAGGGGCATATTTTGAACACACTTGATAGAAGACTTGTAAGTGATGTTATGTGCTAAATATATAAGATCTGGCCCTTGTAGTTTTTGACAAGAAGACATTATTAAGATTTCCTTATTTTGTCACTTTGGTTGCCATGGCAACCAGAGTTCTGCATTGTTTTTAATTCTTTTAACAAAGTTGAAAGAGATTGACCCATGGAACTTTGGACATGGAACAACGACGCACACCGCACGGCGCACGACTAACGACGGACTACGGACACATCCCAATAGCTCACCCTTCTAATTGGAGACTTTTACTTTACTTTCAGCATGCTGTAATAACCCTTTCACTCTCAAAGGCGCTTAAATGTGCGTTTGCAAACAGTTTGGATCCTGATCAGACGCCCAGTCACGCAGCGTCTAATCAGGATCCCAACTGTTTGACGCGGCGTCTGATCAGGATCCAAACTGTTTGGCACTCGTATAGAAATTGTGTCAGTCATACTGCGTTAATTAACTTTGAAACGATATTGCAGTTAACAAAATTGAAGCAGAGGACAATGAAACGATGAAGGAGTAAAATCTCACAAAAAATTGGCAATGAAAGGGTTAAGCAGTTATTTGTTACGAATATATGAAAATAATGTTGATTATTTAAAAAGAGGCGTTAAGAAAAATATTCGTACTCTGTGAGGTTCGAACCTGCTACCCACGACATGCTAGTCCGACTGGTTCCCTATTGAGCCACGGCGACTTCGTTGATTTTCGGTTCCTTAGTTAGTTATAATTGTGGAACGAATTATGTAATTAAGCTAATTTTGGTACATACATGTAAAGTGATCATTCATTTATTACTCAAATATGGATTTTGAATATATATCAATTTATCTCATGTTTATGCGATGAAATGTCTTATGTCTTGTGGTAACAATGTCTTACGTCTTGCGGTAACAATGTCTTAAATAGTACTCACAATCGTTTGTAATAACGTTACTCCACCCCGAAGTTGACCCAATTTCAAGAAGCCACTCAAACACAAACGTCGGCTCAAAAGACTCCGCTAAACGTATCCATAGGTCTATAAACGAGTTTTATTCATTGAATTTATTCTTTTTCAGTATGCGTTTAGCAGTAACTTGTAATAAAAAGAACGAATCTATGAAAATAGAAAATATGAAGAAAAAAAATCGAACACTGTGTGTTTTGAACCTGATACCCACGGCATGCTAGCCCGACGCGTTCCCTACTGAGCCATGGCGACTTCGTTGAACTTTGGCTCACTAGATTGTTATAATTGTGGAACATTATTATGTAATTACGCAAGTTTTAGTGCAATAAGAGATCATTTATTACTCAGCAATATAAATTCGGTAATACTTGAATGTCTGTCGTTTGTTGTGCGTCGTCCGTCCTCAACAATTTTTAGTTTTTACACTCTGGATGTCAAAAATGTTATCCAATCTTTTTCAAACTTGCTCAGATTGCATGTTACCATAAGGTCTCGGATGAGTTGTATTATGGTTGAGTCGCACCAATAAAGGATTATTTCCCTCCTTGTGGCTTATTGATTTTCTTGTCGCTTTTTATTCTTCCTGTGTCTTATTTCCCTTCTTGTGGCTTATTGATTTTCTTGTCGCTTTTTATTCTTCTTGTGTCTTATTTCCCTTCTTGTGGCTTATTGATTTTCTTGTCGCTTATTATTCTTCATGTGTTTTATTTTCCCTTCTTGTGGCTATTTGTTTTTCTTGTCGCTTTTTATTTTCTTCTTGTGGCTTATTTCACTTCTTGTCGCTTTTTGTTTTTCTTGTCGCTTTTTTTCTTCTTGTGGCTATTTTCCCTTCTTATCGCTTTATATTCTTCTTTTGGCATTTTGTTTTTCTTGTGGCTTTTTATTTGTTCTTGTGGCTTATTTCCCTTCTTGTGGCTTTTAATTTTTCTTGTGGCTTTTTATTCTTCTTGTGGCTTTTTGTTTTACTCGTTGCTTTTTATTTATTCTTGTGGCTTATTTCCCTTCTTGTGGCTTTTTTGTTTGTAGTGTAGCTTTTTTCTTCTTGAGGCTTATTTTTTCTTCTAAACACATTTATATCAAACTGACGAGCCATAGTTCACCGAAGTCCCAGTGGCTCAGTAGTGTACGAGTCGGACTAGCACGTCGTGGGTAGCAGGTTCAAACCACACATCGTACGATATTTTTCTAAACGACTTTTTTCATAGATTCGTTTCTGTTTTTAATATAAGTAACAGCTTAAAGCATGCTGAAAAAAATGTTAAATTCTTCAATTAGAAGGTTTCCTTCTTATTATCAACCTGCGTCAACACTAATATTATGCTAAGCGCGACTTTGTTGATATTTGCTAACTGTTTGCTAACAGTTTAGATCCCGATAGGACGCCGCGTTAGGTGGCGTATGATCTGGTTCCAACCTTTTTTGCCAGTCATAATTTACCTTTCTGAAGTTTTGAAAGCATTAAATAGATTGTGTATTTTTTCCCCGCATGTACTGTATTTGAAGCAGACGGCAATTCAGCATGATAAGGGTAAAACAGCAACCTGCAAGACATTTTCATAAAACTCTTCAAATGTCAAGAAAGAGCAGAAGCATTTCTAGAACGATCAGCCACTGTTTAGAAATACATTTGGTAAATGATGATTTACTAATGAGAAAAAAAACGACACCGCAAATAACAAATCATTTCTACAAACGATGAATCTCGTGTTAGTATGCGAGAAGTTAGAGAAAGCCATTGACAACGGCCGTTTTTACTCTTAGATTTTTACTTCCTAGACTATAGTATTTTCTCAGACCAAACAAAAAGTACCTGTGTTTCCTATTACATGCCCCCCAAAAATAGGGACGATAGATCTAGGTCGGACAATCTTTTTTTTCTAGTATTGTCTGATTTTTCTGACCTGTCGGAGTTATTTTTAGAACAGAATAGTTCATAATTGTAAAAGGATAACAGGGTTACATCGGATCTATATAGTCGTACACTTTCCAACTTGAGATAAGTATGATCCTCGTGCAGCACGAGACCGCTGAGCTAACTTCACTACTATCTTATTCTTTCTTTCCCAATAAACGCAATTATTATCAATAAGGTTTGACCTGACGGTCATCACTTTCCGTCAGCTTTCGTTGGTACAATCGGTGGTACAATCGGGAGTTTCCGGATACTTTATTGATATATACCTTAGCCGATACCAAAAGTCACTGTGTTGCAATAGCTGAATGGATAGCGTTAATGACTCGTTGTGGAAGGGTCATGGGTTCGATTCTCGGTACTGTTTTGTAAACTTCGGCTGTAAATATTTTTTAAATAGTAAAAAATTAAAAGTTTGGTATGCCTTAAACGATACTAAAATAAATCAGTCAGCAATTTTTTTGAAAAACGGCCTGCTGCCTGATGCCTTTTGATGCTTGACGAAATACAAAAGTAACGCATAGTGCTTTCTGGGAGTGTTTTGCATAACGTGGTGTTCTTTGGACCAGTTTTCTAGCCAAGTTTTTCCTAGGCAAGTAGCACTGTACTCTATTTCATATACATGTACATGCAATTGCATGAATGTCATGGTTTGCATGCGTCTATCCGCATTTAAAAAAGATACATGTACATAATCAATAAATAATACAAAACTCTACCGGGGATCGAACCCAATACCCTTACCTTGGTAGCGCGGCGACCTTACCACTGAGCCATCACCGACTGTATTTATCTCATAACCGATAACACTATTCCAGTTCGAGTCACCGTTGAATTGTCTATTCTCAATACAATGTAGTTGTTTTCGGAAGCTAACGAATAACTTACGGAAAAAGACGGAATATGCATGAACCGTCAGGTCAAACCTTATCGACAATATATACTAAAACTATTATTTCCATTGAAAACAGGTTTGAGCCAGATCAGACGCCGGGTGACCCTGCGTCTGATCAGGCTCCAACCTGTTTGCTACTCAGATTAAGAATATAGTAAAAATAGTCTAAAATTAAATTTCCACAGTTTAGCGCATTGCGTTTGCGTTTAAACGGGAAAGAATAATATATCTTCTACTGTAGGCCTACAATACGCACAAAAATTACAGCTATCCGTATCTCTAACTGGATGTAGAGAAAACTCATCCCTTTTAAAGTTTTAGAATGTTCCAATCTAAAAATAACTCCGACAGGTCAGAAGAAAATACTAATAATAGCAATCCACTGAATAGTATCCACTAGCTTCCGACATTTCGTCCAATCATCGAAGTAAATAAGTATATATATAATATGATTCGCATTCTAGAAAACATATGGATGGTCAAGAGTATTTCCATAATCATTGTGGACTGAAATTGTATTTTATCCTTAATAATTAGAAACCATGAAATGAAGCTGATAATGATAGATAGGTCGACGCATATTTAAGTTTTCTACCTATTGATAACAATCACAATATCATTTCTCGAAACAGTTTTTGTTAATCCGGGTAAATGAGAAAAAACTTATACTCATTGCAAAACGTATATAGTACGAACATGGCAACGCATTAAAATTCAATAAATTTGAAAAAAGTAGAAGGATAAAGAATAAAACGATCAAATACTAATAACCAAACATTAAAAATATACAGTTTACAAAAGTTTGATATTAATTTAAGCGTTTCAATGATTAAGTAAATCTTTTCAAAATTCTTATGAGTTTGAATATAAAGTACATGCGATCTAATACAAGCATTACTGTTTAGTAAGGAAAATATGTTTCTTTTGTTGGACCAATTAATCTATAAGCTGGTGTTGTATGAATGCGCCTCTGGCATTTGCCTTTTTCACAATGAAATTGGCTGTGCGCCTCTTTACCCCTTTATGTCTACCATTTGCCAAAATGGTGCACGCAACAGAAGTTCGACATATGGTCGTCGAATTCTGAAAGTTTCTTTTACCATAAATTACAGTTTTGATCCTGATCGGTTGCCTCTCAACTTGGCAATTGAACATAATCCAAGCTGTTAACAATAATAATAATCACCATGTAAATCAATACTTCCTGATTCTATATCTTCAGAATCGGATTCCCATGATAGTATTTTGAGTATACTATGACCCGCCCCTCTTCTTTCGTCTGCAACCTTATTACGATTTTTTGTCGTAGAAAGTTTTTATTGAATAATTATTTATATGAGTGCGGCGTCTGACTGTTTGCAATATCGACTTATTCCTTATCGTGCTTCGCACAGCTTGGCTTATATTTGCAAACAACTTGGATCCATGTGCGTCTGATCTTGATCAAAGCTATTTGCCACAGTCATGCTAGCATTTCCTCAAGTTTAAAAAGGATAAACATTCATAATTGTTTTCATAGACGATATATTTGATGCAGACAACAATTCGGTATTATTAGATTTAAGTCGCTTACGGTGGTGAAGGGGTTAAATATCATCTCTACTGATAGAAGCCCCTGTTTTTTAAGCAGATGACCATTTTTACCCCTTACAAAGTATGCTAGCCTTGATTTGGATTTGGATTTGTTATGATTTTACGTCGCTTTAATATTATTTCAGTGCTATCGCGAAAGCCAGCTACTGGTGATCACAAAGCGGACGTCGTCGTCTTGGCGGGACGTCCTCCTCGTCTGATGACAGAACGGCTGCTGCAGCATGTTGAGGATTGGCTTGTGCAGGTCTTTGTCTGACAGCGGCTTGTGCAGGTCCTTGTCTGACAGCGGCTTGTGCAGGTCCTTGTCTGGCAGCAGCTTTTGTTGAGCATGCTTTGCCAATCTTAGGACATTCAGAGCATTAAACTGTCTTTTGAGACACACCGACCTTATTTGCCAGATGTGGTAGATATGTGGGCTGCTTTTGTATTCAGGCGCAAGCGCATTGGACTCATGTTTTAGATATAATTTAACTTTAAACCGAAAATTGGTGCATAGTCAGTTACTTTAACTTAGCACTTGCCTTACAACTTCGATAATATTTGTCTCCAGCATACAATCTGATCAACACTTTTTGACTTGATCAAGTGCCAGTTAAACAAAATGTATCTAGACCAGACACCCAGATACCGATTTTATTGACCCCCCAGCTACCGGTGAGGAGCATAGAGGTTGTAAGTCACAGTGACTATAACCACAAGGCCACGGAGACAAGGCTTACCTAGAATCCGTCTTTGAAATAGCAGCCTAATAGACATTTCTTACGGAAACGAAATCCTAATCGGAAAAATGTAAACCGTTGGTAGTACAGGCTAAGTTGGAGCGGGCGTCTCAAAAGTATTTTGTTATTTACTGTAGGTCAAGCAAAAAATGTATATGATTAAGGTATCCACCAGAAAGTCTTTATTATAAAAGGCAGATGCAGAATGAACAAACTCAAGAATACAATGTGTTACTCACTGTCACTTAAAATATTAAGCTCACGTTTTATCTTTGGAAGTGTTTTTGTTCATAAAATTATTATACAGTTCATGATTTTCCCTCACTAGATCACAAAGCCGACGTCGTCGTCTTGGCGGGACGTCCTACTCGTCTGATGACAGAGCGGCTGCTGCAGCATCTCAAGGATTGGCTTGTGCAGGTCTTTGACTAACAGCGGCTTGTGCAGGTCCTTGTCTGAAAGCAGCTTGTGTTGAGCATGTTTTGCCAATCTTAGGACATTCAGAGCATTAAACTGTCTTTGGAGACACCCCGACCTAATTTGTCAGGTGTGGTAGATGTGTGTGCTGCTTTTGTATACAGGCGCAAGCGCATTGTACTCATTTTTTAGATATATTTTAACTTTAACGCTTTCCCCCATAGAAGCGCCTTTTAGCGGATATGATTTATTCATCCGCTGAAGAAAATAGTTCCAATTTAATCAGTTATGAATATGTATTATGGGGAATATGTTCTATATTATAGCACATGATAGCTTAAAGCAGGCTGAAAGTAAAGCAGAATGCGCCCTTAGGCGCATTCTGCTTTACTTTCATCCTGCTTTAAGTAGTCACCTATCTTAAGTACTAGAAACAGGCTATCAGGTAAAGGGTTAAACCGAAAATTGGCTATTAAACAGTAAAGAATTCATTTTGCATGTTTTAGTGAATACCCCACACACAAACCCATTGTGGGCGAGTGCACCGTAACGCCCATAGTCAGTTACTTTAACTTAGCACGTCCCCTACAACTTCGAAAATATTTTTCTTCAGCATACAATCTGATCTACACTTTTTGACTTGACACCGAGATATTTTATTTTACAAATTAATCTGAGTTCCATGTGTTGTATGTACTACCACATTCAGAAAGGGGATGCTCGTTGGCTTGTTAGGTAAGATTGATGGCAGAAAGTTTAAAATACTTTTGAAACGCCCCCTCTAATTAAGCCTGTTCTACCAAAGTGTTACCCTTATTCCGATTCGGATTCGGATTCGGATTTATTTTGTCAAATTTTATTGCATATATCAGATCTCATATACATTTATCGACTTACATGTACACAGTTTTTACAGCATATATGTATACAAATTATCAAAAGATTTTAGTATAATGCAAACGGATTGGGCCACAAGTTATACCAACATTAGAGAAGGTCCTTCCCTTGGTTTCCGATTAAGTAAATATTGTCCAATAGCCTGTTAAGAAATCAGTATAAACATGACTATGTTAATTTCCGCTAATATCCGGACAAACCTAAAATCAAAAGTTGCACTATTTCTACCATGCATTGTTTATTTACATTTGCTTTCTGACTCAACTAACATGTGCTGTTTGCATGAAACAACAAGTGCTGGCCCCGTGTTTAGGAAAAGCAAGATAATATTATTATTTATTATATACCTACCTGTTCTGCCCGAAATATTTCTGTATTTTATCGAACAAATACACCTTGACGGATTGAAAATTCCGTATTACCCATGTACCTTGTGTAATGGGAAAAGAACGTTTACTGTGTAGTCGGAAGTTTCGGAACTACAGTAAAACCTCTCTATTACGACCACTAAATTATGTTAAGTATTAGGGTGTTTACGGTAGGTGACCGCTTAAAGCAAGGTGACAGTGAAACAGAAAGCTCCTTTAGGAGCTTTCTGTTTCACTGTCACCTTGCTTTAAGCTGTCACCTCTCTATTATTTAATCAATTAGCATTCGTTTTAGTGGTCGTAATAGCGAGTATTTACTTTCACGCGCCATTCCCCGAAGTGTGACGTATGGGAAATCCCGTTTATTTATAGTAACGCTCGAAACATTTCTATCGTTTTTCATTTTATTATTACTATAAGAGGTATATAATAAAAGGAGCATTACTATACTTTGCATATCTTATGTACCGGATCACTCTCGTTGTGTGTGTAAAGGCTATATCCAACTCGACCTTCGGTCTCGTTGGATATAGCCTTTACACACACAACTCGAGTGATCCGGTGCATAAGATATACAAAGTATAGTAATAGTCCGTTTATATACAGCGTTCCCTCTCTACAGCGGTCCTCCCAACAACGACTCCCTCCGAACAACGACTCTTGTCGAAGTTCCCTTAACAGGACAATCGCGTCTAACGCTTTTACTGCTGTATTATCGTCTGCTTAAAGTTGTCGTCTGCTGTTTTGGTCAAAGTTACATATTGAACATTTTGACAGAAAAAAAACTTAATGACGAGTGACAAACAGCTTGAATCAAGATCAGACGCCGCGTAACGCGGCGTCTGATCATGATTCAAGCTGTTTGCGAATGTGAATCAATGTCCTTTTCTATAACGACTCCATCCGAACAACGCACATAGTTTGTCTCCCATTGGGTGTCGTTGTAGAGAGGGGGCACTGTACTGTTTAGTTTAGGGTTGGAGGAGCAAGAACGGATAAAGATGGAATGCCACTGCTGGAGAAAAACTGTCAAATATTTACATTCGCCCCATTTAATTCCACTGAACAGAGTGACGTTTAATTCGTATAGACGCAATTTCTCTTGGAGGCGGGACTTGTGGATACCTTAAACGCCGAAAACATTCAGTTCATTTCGAAAATGTATAGCAACCGTGCATGGAAACTCGGTCTAAGGCACCATCCTAAGTTAATTCGGTGCAGCAAATGTACTCATTTGTATCAGAGGGTAATTATCCCCCCTTTCTTACGATCTAACAAAACGACCAATAAAACTTAATATGTACCACTGCTAGCGAATAACGTCTGTGAATCAAATTAAAAGCACCTTTAAACATCTTCAAAGCCTGTATAATCATTTTGGTTTCGGTACCTTGAGTTTAAACATCAGGTATATATTACAATGGTTAGGTACAAGCTATGTTAATAACAAGCAATGAATCACCCCTGAGCACAGCCTTGTTTCGACTACACAGTCATTTTTAAAAAGTTTAAATTCTCTTCAGACTTCGATACCGAGTCAATCGGCGTCTGATCATGAATCAAATTTTGTTACACAGTAACGTGGGTTTTCTATGGCATTTACACACTGTTTGAATCTTGATGATGATCAAAAGCAGAGCAAACTGTCCGACACTCGTATAAAAATGCATTTGAAATGCTAACATTGTTAGTTTTAGAAAGCCTCATAGAACACTGTTTATGCAGAAGGTATTTTGGCAGTGAAAGAGTTAAGCTTTTCATTGGCAAATTTATTGTGAGGTATTTACCCCTTCACCGCCATATTGTCGCCTGCTTCAATAGTGTTGTCTGCAATATCGCTTCAAAAGTAAATCGAGGCAGTATGGCTAATGACATGTCGAAAAGTGTCAAACAGTTTAGATTCTGATCAGACGCCGCGTTGCGCGGCGTCTGATCAGGATCATAACTATTTGCTAAGGCGCATGTTGATAACATTGACAGTGAAAGGGTTTAAAGATGTCTACACTTAATTAGCTTTGCAGTCTTTATCTTGGCCGCCAAAACTTCGATGAACGAAATCTTGTAAGATGGTATCATTTCAAATCAGCTTTCGTTTCGCCTGTTTAATGTTATATAGGCTACCGGAAGTACGGAACTTGAAGTAACCGGAAGTTACAAGAGGTTGATCTCACAATGAAATTACAGGACAACGATAGTCCACTTGACACTCTCTGGACATGTATGTGTCAGAGGACAGTCGAACTTTGAAAAGTCGAATAACTCACGTAAGGTTGTGGACCCCTAATGAGATCGAGCTAATGTCGGTCAATATCGGAACTTTACGGAGAGGTATTGGCCATTCCCGTCAACTGTCGACCTTTTCAAAACTACGTTAAAGCATGATTTTGAACAGGCCGGTAGTTGACGATATCTTCAAGTCGAATAAACCCAAATTGTACGTTTAAATTTCAATGGCTCGATTTTAAATTAGTCGAAGATACCCGTATTACAAGTTTTAAACGTAACCTAGTTTTAAGTTTGAAATGCGGTTAAGTTCGACTTGAACTAAATCGAGTTACAGTATTCAGGCTCGACAGTAAAAACTGTACAGTAAAACCTCTCTAATACGGCCACTTATATGTGTAAATTAGTATGTGTTTAATACAGGTGACTGCTTAAAGCAGGGTGACCGTAAAACAGAAAGCTCCTGCAGGAGCTTTCTGTTTTAAGTTCACCTTGCTTTAAGAAGTCACCTTTCCTTTATACCATCAATTAGCATTCGTTTCAGTTGGCGTTTTAGTGAGGTTTTACTGTATGTTTGAAGTTCATTCACACTATTGAAATATCAGCGTATGTCCAATGCACCAATTACTCCATAGATATACCCTTTTATGCCTTTAATAAATTCCTCAAGCCAAGAATTTATACCGTAATGAATATGCACCATAAGAATTTTTTTTTACATCTATATTCTAGATGATGATACTTAAAGTTGTCTCAGGAAATCAGAATGCTACTTAACGCGCATTCTGTTTTACTTTTAATCTGCTTTAAGTAGCTACCTGTTTTCAAAACTTGAAATGGGCTTTGTGAGGATTCAATATTGTGTTGTTGTTGTTGTTGTTGTTTAGCTTTTATGTACGTCATAAACATCGAATGCTGCAAACATCCTCATTGTAATCGAAAAGTGAATAATAGTGATCATAAACAAACTGAGTCATACGATAAGACACTCAATGAACCTACAGAAACTTGCACAATGATGTCATTTAACCCTTTCCCTTATAGAAGCGACTTTTAGCACATTCATTTTATTCATCCGCTGAAAAAAATAGTTCCAAATTATACCGTAATGAATATGTGTCATATTTAATACTTTCCTTATTCTAGCAGTTAATAGCTTAAAGCAGGCTGAAAGTAAAGCAGAATGCGCCTTAGGGCGCATTCTGCTTTACTTTCAAACTGCTTTAAGTAGTCACATATCTTCAATACTAGAAACAATGCTATCAGGTAAAGGGTTAATCATAAATTATTTTGGAAAAGACATTACGTTTATTCTATTTCAATAAACGCGTTTATGTAAAAAACAAGTTCACCTATTGCAAACAGTTTGGAGCCTGATCAGACGCCGGGTTACCCGGCGTCTGACCAGGCTCCAAACTATTTGTCACTCGGATAAAGATAAATCGTCAAAATTACACTGTCAAAATGTTGTCGTTGTTTTACATTTATTGCATTGCATTTGCGAATAGCACCATCTTCACAATATATCAGACATCCGATCAGGATCTAATCTGTTTGATATTCATTGTTGAAATAAAATAAAAAAAAAAACACTTTCTAAATACTGCATCATGTATACGATTTTTTTATTGTTTCGTTTTGATTGAAAATACATTTTCACCACTACATGTATATTGTCCATAAGGTTTGACCTGTCAGTTTATGAATATTCCGTCTTTTTCCGCAATTTTCACCACTATATTGTCCATAATAACACCAAAGAATACATATTGTTCAATTTGTTTTGCTCTTAACCCTTTCTCTCTCAATGGCGCTTGAAAGCGCGTTTGCAGACAGTTTGGATCCTGATCAGGCGCCGCGTAACGCGGCGTCTGATCGGGATCCAAACTGTTTGACACTCGTATCGATATGTTTTAGATCATACTACATAGAATCTTACTTTGAAAAGATGGCTGGCAAACAACAAAATTGAAGCAGACGACAATAAAACGGTGAAGGGGTAAAAAACTCACGGAAAATTCGGTAGTGAAAGGGTCGAAACGCGTGTGACCGGTGCGGAATTTCTGTAAAAACGTATATTTTCGTCTCTCATTCTCATTTCCAACGTATTGATAAAAGAAACACTGTTACACAGGCTTATGATCCTCTACTTAACGAAATTAACGTAATGCATGCTGTGTTATTATTTTCGCCTGCAACTATTGCCGTCTGCTACTGTTCTAAAAATAGAATTTTCGAAACTTTTTTTTCAAAACAGGATGAGAGTGACAAACAGTTTGGATCGCGTCTCATCAGGATCCAAACTGTTGGCAAAGGTTATCATGTTTTTCAAAAGTTTCAAAGTTCCAAAGCCGCCAGCATACTAAGAGTTAATACTGATGGATCTAACGATTGAATGAAAATACCAGCAAAGCTTTGAGAGAAGCAATCACAAGTAATTAACAAATCCACTGGCGAGGCCGACAACACTGACATTTGCAATTACATGTACATGTAGTTTGGGACCTGATTAGACGCCGCGTAACGAGGCGTCTCATGCGGATCTCAGGAGGATCCAAGAGTCCAGTCCATTTTTTCAGAGTTGATAAAAAATACATACATAATGCAAAGTAACAAACTGTGCAGACCTTATCAGAGGGCCCTGTGCGGGACAAAGATTATATGTTGTCCGGAGGGAGTTGAAATAGGGAGGGATATAGGCTTACATCTGCAAACAGCTTAAATGCAGACCAGACGCCGCGTAACGCGGCGCCTGATCCGAATTCAAGCTGTTTGTCACTCATCATTGTTTTTTTCTGTCAAAATGTCCAATATGTGACTTTAAGAAAAACAACAGACGACAATTTTGAGCAGACGATACTGCAGAAGTGAAAGCGTTCAACGTAATTGTCTTGTTTAGGGAACTGTGGCAACGGGCAGTTGTAAGGAGAGATTCGTTGTTGGGACGGCCGTTGTAGAGAGGGAACACTGTATTTTACTAGCATTTTACCCTACTGTACGACTCGAAAGGTTTGCCGAGTCGGTATAAGTTAACTGCTCATTCCAATCATTTTTGGCATTAACATGCATAACATTTACTGCATAATGAGCAAGTAATTTATGCTTTGATATAGTTGAAGTACTAAGTTACGAAGTAAGTACATGTATAACATACTTTGATGTGCCACATTCAAGTAGCATTTAGTACGGTGTCTTGTCAGTGCCACATCATATCTCGCTCTTTAAACTCTTTCACTGCAAACGGTGCCAAAAGGCCACTTTGCAAACAGTTTGGATCCTGATCAGACGCCGCGTCACGCGGCGTCTGATCAGGATCCAAACTGTTTAACACTCGCATCGACATTTCTTTGATGTCCCAAAAGCTGATTTTAAAAATAGTGCAGCCAACACTACGATTGCAGACGATATATTTTGCGTTAAGAAGGTTAAGAGGTTATTTGCAGTTTTGATCCTGATCACACACCGTGGTTCGAACCGTCATTTATGTATCCAAACTATTTAACACTTTTTTCAATATTTTCATGAGCCAACACTGTATCCAAAAGTTACTTTTGAGAAATAAAAGCAGACGCCAATGGTTTAAAGATAGTGAATGGGGTTGAGATGGCACAAATAAGGCACTGTACTTTTGACTATTGGTAAACGCTGGATGCAGTATTGTATGTATAAACTATAAATACCATTTTCCAGAATAATATACACAGTAGAACCGTGAAAAATCAGTGTGATTAAACAAAATTTACCCACATTTCAAAATTAAACGTGACTGAGTCCAGTTTTCACTTTAAAATATTAGACTTAACTCTGTCACTGTCATTGGCACCAAAAGGCGACTTTGCAAACAGTTTGGATCCTGATCAGACGCCGCATTAAGGGGCGTCTGATCAGGATCCAAACTGTTTGACACTCGTATCTACATAACTTCAATCAAACCCGCACTAAATCTGACTTCAAAAATATTGCATATGAGAATACCAATGCAGGCAATATTTTGGCGGTAAGAGGGTTACGGCAGACTATAACACTTGGCAGCGAAATAATTTAGTAAACGCGACTTTTGGAATCCCAACTGTTTAATTAAACGAGTTATCGAGGGGTTCGACTGTATTGTGCTTGTTTACATGACTGGCCATTGAGACCAAAATCGCTACCGTGATAGTTATCGAAAGTTGAAATCACAATCATGATTTACTATCGATAGTTGATTTGATTGCCGTATATTTAGTACAGATGAAATTGACCCCTATAGTTTCAATATCTGGAATCCGGTCACTTATAAGCTAGACAAACTTGTATTAGACACACATTGAAAAGGATATAGATCTAAATTAATGTGTACAGTAAAGCAGGGCTGCCATTTCTCCGGATTTTTCCTAAATCTCCGGATTTGTTCCCAGTACATGGTAGCTTAAAGCAGGCTGAAAGTAAAGCAGAATGCGCCCGAAGGCGCATTCTGCTTCACTTACAGCCTGCTTTAAGTAGTCGCATGTCAACAAAACAAGAAAAAGGCTATGGGGTAAACGTACGATTCGTAAAATCGCACTTGAAAAATGCAAATTTGGAAATATTAGGATTTTTCATTTCAACTTATGGCAGCCCTGGTAAAGGTTGCAGGTAATTAAATAGCTTTCTGCATTACTTTCTGCAGATATACTGCAAAAATTCCTCTCCTCTCGTTAAAGATCACAATTCAATTTCAATCAGCTGCAGCTTCATACAAGATTGCCTATATACATGAACATGTATACCTAGTATCCGATCACTATTTTCATCCCTACTCAAGTGAATTATTTTATCAAACGTCTTCACCGCCATGACCTCATCTGGCTACATATATATGTCTGCTTTCGTTTTCTGAAAAGTTTTAAATTTCATGCATTAATGACATACATGTACCTTGTCTTGAAACTGCAAATTTTATGAAACAATACCCAGTTGGCAACGAACGTCTTACAACAGAACAAGAGGTGTATCACAGTAAGTGACAACTGTCCCGAAAACCTTTTGAAGATAGTTGACCACTTAAAGCAGGTTGAAAGTAATGTAGAATGCACCTGAAGGTGCATTCTACTTTACTTCCAGCCTGCTTTAAGCTACCATTTGCTAGGATATAGAAAATATTTATTTTGGTAGATGTTCAAGTTTGTATAAATTGGAACTATTTTCTTCAGTGGAGGAAAATAAAATGAGCTTTATAGTTCACTTCATTTTCCTCCACTGAAGAAAACAGTGAAGAAAAGCCTTTCTTTTGGGGGGATGGGATTAATCCATTTATGCCTGGATATCGCAATGAACTCTCTCTATGTACATGTTCTTGCTCGAAGATTTCAATGTAGATATACAAGGGTGAAATAAGGACACTGGAATTTTGTTTCACACAGCAGAATATTCATATGCAATAGCAAACAGTGTAGGCCCTGATGAGACACCGCCTACGGCTGCTTCTCATCAGGGTCTACCCTATTTGTCAATGCCCCTTTACCCTATAATAATGCCTTTTTACACCTTAAATTGATTCCTCCACTGAAGAAAATTTATCCATTTTATATGTAGTCATGATTATGTACCACGAGAAATATTCTACTTATCCTAGCAGCTGGTAGCTTAAAGCAGATTGAAATAAAGTAGAATGCGCCCAAGGGCGCATTCTGCTTTACTTCAACCTACTTTAAGCAGTCACATGTTCAAAACAAGAACCAGTCTATGGGGTAAGTGGTTAATAGCCGATAGATATAAATAGGGTAGTGGGGTTCATGAACCAAAACAACCAATGGTGTGGACATTTTGCTCGTTTTATTCTTTACAAATATCTCATGGGCTAGTATTGAACAGCTAAACCAGTATATTATCTTCTACGTTTATTATTAAATTTATAAAATAGGACATTTACCCTTCTCGTGCAGCTGAACTAGATGTCTTGCTTTAACCCGCTACCCCATAGCATGTTTCTAGTTTTAAGGACATGTGCTCACATAAAGCAGGATGAAAGTAAAGCAGAATGTGCCTTTTCTGCTTTATTTCAACATGCTTTAAGCTACCATCTGCTAGAAAATACAAAATATATTTATGATACAAATTCATTACTGTATCAATTAGAACTATTTTCTTCCGTGGAGAGATAAATTAAAGCTGTTAAAATATATGTACAGTGGAGAATCTGTTATTCTTTCCCGTTTAAACGCAAACGTACGCAAACGCAAAACACTAAAACGTAGAAAAGTACAACTTTTTGACAATTCTGATAATTCATGTTTATCTTGGTGGCAAACAGTTTGGAGCCTGATCAGACGCCGGGTTACCCGGCGTCTGATCTGGCTCCAAACTGTTTGCACTGCCAGTAATAGTTTTAGCGTAAACGCGTTTATTGGGAAAGAATAACACATTCTCCACTGTATATATGGAGTAAAGACTTAAACAACCATGTACATGTATGTAAAGTTTTAACTCCATGAATACCAATTTTTATGCAATATATAAATTCTGCCAATCAAGAAAATAGTTATGTTTTCATAGAGTCATGAATATGTTCCACAATAAATATTTTTTTATATCCCGCAGCATAAAGCAGACTGAAATGATCAGAATACCAGATGAAGTAAAGCAGAAAGCTGTTAAAGGATCATTCTGCTTTACTTTCATCTTGCTCTAAACAGCAATCTGACTTTACTTGTTCGAATTAAGCAATTTCAAATTATCCAAGTTCAGTTGTAGATGATTTTCACATACGGCTATGAAGGCAAGGGTTAATCACAAGAAGGGATAGATTTAGATGGCATGATATTATTATAACAACATTATTAAGCTGACTTGATCAAAACCATGATGAATAGGGAAATGGGTAAAAAAAAAATGGCTTTCAACATATATCTAAGTTGTATGATTCCTCTTAACCCATTACTCCATAAATATGCCTTTTTATGCCTTTAATTTATTCCTCTGCTGAAGAAAATAGTTCCAATTTATAGTCAGGAACATTTGTCACAAGAAATGTTTTCTATATCCTAGTTGGTGCTACCTAAAGCAAGCTGAAAGTAAAGCAGAATACTAGCTTATTCCTAGTTTTGTAGATAAATGATCTCTTAAAGCATGTTGAAATGTAAACAGAATGCACCTGTTGTAGAATTCTGCTTTACTTTCACCCTGCCTTAACCCTTAGCCCGCCAAATAAATTGTCATCTGCTATATTTCTCGTCTGCTTCAAGTTTCAAAGTGCTTCAAAGTTGCTCAAAATTGCTGAAAATGTTGTCCGAGTGTCAAACAGCTTGGACCCGGATGAGACGCCGAGTTACTCGGCGTCTCATCCGGATCCGAGCTGTTTGCATATGGAGCTATAGTCGTGAGTGGCAGGCTAAGGGTTAAGCTACTAAAATGTGGGAAATATTTCAAAAAGGAACTATATTTTGCAATAGATGAATGATCTGAAGGTGTTAAAAGGCACATTCTGCTATACTTTCAACCTGCTTGAAGTGGTCACCTATCTTCCGAACTAGAACCAAGGCTATGGGCTAATGGGTTGATGAGATTTCTGTGTTCCATTCAGCCTGTTTATTTAGAAGACTGTATCATGGATGTAGAGAAAGTGTAAGGGAAATGACAACTCTTCTTGAAAATGTCAAATGAATCGATGGATTCCAGTATAATTCTTTGTTTACAGGTGGGTTAAGACGGGTATATTAATTTATTTTTTTGGAGTAAAAACAACTGAAACTGTGTTTTAAACCTCTACTGCTCATTGTTTATAATTGGTTAATTTAGGGTAACACTTAATTCATACACTTAAGGTAGAGTGACCCTAATCAGATCGGGCCAATGTTGGTACTGTACATAAAGCAATCTGCTATCTGCTTTTCTTATCAACTGAGAGTCTGGCCCTAACAAAGCTCCAACATAGCTTGGTACTGACTGCCATTTAACAAAAATAGACAGGCTCAATGTTGAGTACCAAAAAAGGACCAACATTTACCTGGGTCCAAAGTTGTAGTTTTATAGAGCGTTTCAGTTAAGTCCGAATTGTTCTCAAACATTTGATTGGTCAGGTTTGAGCTATTGCTTAAAACTGACCAATCAAAAGCTTGAGAACTATCATTCAACTCGAATGCTTTATAAGTGTAGGGCAAGATCTAATTAAGGAGACTCTACCTTAACAAACTAAACATCAACATATAATGCTAAGCTTTGATATAGTTCGATTTTACTATCAGTAAAATTCCAGTAAAAACAAGAGGGCCTGAAGGCCCTGATATCGCTCACCTGTTGTACTGATGCTTGATAGCTTTACCTTTCTGTTTCATCCATTTTAATCTAAATCCATTCAAATTTGTAGTATAGCATGTAAACAATTTTGGAATACAACCTAATAATTCTAGTATAGTAGAGTACATCAAGGGCAGATAACTAGAGCCTAAACAATACTGAAATGAAGCCTCTTCTATCATTTCAAAGTATACCAAGGGCAGATAACTATTGCCACAATGATTAGATTTCAACTGCAATTGCACTCCTTTGAGAACTTATAGGTATATACTTTGTGTGCAAGTAAAACAAAATCCATTGAAAACTGTAGTTGCAAGAGTGTAAACGCTGTTCTATATGGCATTTTCAGCAATTCAAAGGCAGACAACTCTTGACCTATTGGTCCGATTTCAACCATAATCACACTTATTTGAAATCTTATGGTCATATACAATCTGAGCAAGTTTGAAAAAGACTGGATAAAAATTGTGGCCTCTAGAGTGTAAACACCCTTAAATATAGCATTTTCAGCAATTCAAAGGTAGATAACTCTCAACCTATTGATCCGATTTCAACAATAATCAAACTCATCTGAACTCTTACGGTCATATACAATCTGAGCAAGTTTGAGATAGATTGGATAAAAATTGTGACCTCTGGAGTGTAAACACCCTTAAATATGGCATTTTCAGCAATTCAAAGGTAGATAACTCTCAACCTATTAGTCCGATTTCAACAATAATCGAACTCATCCGAACTCTTATGGTCTTATACAATCTGAGCAAGTTTGAGATAGGTTGGATAAAAATTGTGGCCTCTAGAGTGTAAACACCCTGAAATATGGCATTTTCAGCAATTCAAAGTTAGATTACTCTTGACCTATTAATCCAATTTCAACCATAATCGAACTCATCCGAACTCTTATGGTAAAAAACAATCTGAACAAGTTTGAGAAAGATTGGATAAATATTGTGGCCTCTAGAGTGTAAACACTAAAATTGTTGACGACGCAGGACGGACGCCGGACATTCAAGTATTGCAAAAGCTCACCCTGAGCTAGCTCAGGTGAGCTAAAAATCCCATTACGTAAACTGACAACTGCAAAAAAGTTTACTCAGTAGACGGGCTTGGCATTAACCCTTTACTCCATAGATACACCTTTTTATACATTTAATTTATTCCTCTACTGGAGAAAATAGTTCCAATTTATACAGCCATGAATATGCGCCATAAGAAATAAGTTTCTATATCCAAGCAGATGGTAATTTAAAGAAGGCTGAAAGTAAAGCAGAATGTGCCTGAAGGCACATTATGCTTTACTATCAACCTGCTTTAAGTAGTGACCTGTCTTCAAAACTAGAAACAGGCTATGAAGTGAAGGGTTAAACATTAAATTGTTACAGTGGGGAAAGCTTAATGCTATCAACTCAAGCAACACTAAACACAAACACAGTGCAATTTATTATAGTCTGGATAGCAAACAGTTTTGATGCCTTATCAGATGGTCAATTAATTACTTGGCATCTGATCTGGCCCTAAACTGTTTGCAGATGTCATCATATGCTTGTTGGGAAACTATTCAATTGGAAGTTTATCATTCCCTGTACATATTCAGAATGGGAAATTGTTCAATTATTGGCTCATTTCCCTATATACATATTAACTAATTCACCCCTGAAACTGTAAATAAATGATTCAAGTTTTGAGTTAATCAAGTCTTTTTTTGACTATTTAAAGTTGAGTGGGGTTTCTTTTTACAATTTATTACAAAATGACAAATAGTGCTGATCAAATCCAAGGGCTCCAAGCCCTCTGATCGGGGTCTACACTGTTTGCATCAGACAATTTTAATAGCAGTGATCTTGAACATTACCCAATATCTTAATGTGTTTACTGATCTTGTCAACCAGGGCTCTAGATAAGGGGAGTATTTAAAAAATTAAAATCTTTATTTCTGAATAAACCCTATGGTGTGACAACTCATTAGAATCGTCTCTTTGCGACGATTCTAATGAGTAGTCACATCATAGGATTTGGTTATGAAATGAGTGAGAAAATGTTGGATTTGTTCGGTTTACTCCCTCTTATTTGGAGCCCTGCCTGTCAACCTTCTACTTGTATAACTTTTCCACTGACAAAAACAGTCTCTTTTAACCTTTTTTGCAGACAAAATATCCTCTCCTAAAACTTGTCCTCAATTTTATGCAAAATTCCAAAAAAATTAAATTTCTAACTTAAATTATTATTGGTACATATGCAAAACAGTTTAGATCCTGATAAGACACTGTGTCACACTGCATCTGACCTGGATCCAAACTGTTTGCAAACCTATGACAGTGAAAGGGTTGAACAGTAATTATCAACAAATTTAATAGCCTTAAAAAATAACCACTTATGAATGTCATTGTAATTCTCTGAACAAATCAGAACAGATGGACGAACAGATGTACTGATGGTGATTGCAATATAATTCTTTGCAGTGAAAGAGTGTAACTTTATACTGATAGCTAACAAATCCAAAACCACTTTGTCTTATACTTAATAAAAAAACTTAAAAAACACTTGTATTTCTACAGAGCTCAAGATAAGGGGAATATCTAGAAAAATTAAAATCTTTATTTCTGCTTTAAAGCCTATGGTGTCACTACTCATTAGAATTGTCTTGAAGGGACGATTCTAATGAGTAGTATTTCAAAATGATTCTAACGAGTAGTAACACTTTAGGATATGGTTTCCTAAAGCGAGACAATTTTGGATTTGTTCAGTTTACTCCCTCTTATCTGGAGCACTGGATCCAGTATACAAAAGCCATATATAAAACATGATTGGGTAAACCATTCCATCTGGACCCTTCTCCTATCAAAAGTGATTTGTATGATGCATTCAGTTTGGATCCAGATCAGATGCAGAAAAACTTTAAATCTGATCAGGATAAAAACAATCTGCTAGTTGTCTTTGAAGACTTATCTTTTAACCCTTTACCCCATAGCCCGAATCTTCATTTTAAAGTCATGTGACTACTTATAGAAAGTTGAAAGTAAAGCAGAATGCACCTTTTGCTTTACTTTCAACCTGCTTTAAGCTACAATCTCTTCTCATCTTCTGTTAAATATTTCCTATGTTGCACATCCATAACTGTATAAAACAGAACTATTCACTACAATGACGGAATTAAATAAATACGCAAAAAGGTTTATCTATGGAGTAAAAGGTTAAAATTTAAAAATTATATACTGACACATATTTCCAGACAATTTTATGACAGGAGAAGGGTTGATACTTAAAAACCAGGGCCTCTGATAAGAGCGAGTTGTTTTCTTGTTCGACCTTTTCTCCTTTATGTGTCCGCTAAACCATATGGTGCGACTACTTATTAGAACCGTCTCCTTAAGACTGTTTTAACAAGTTGTCACAACATAGTATTTTGTGGAGACATGAGAAAGTAACAGTGTAAAAGATGTTATTATTTTCCAATAAACATGTTTATTTCAATTGCAATCAGTTTGGAGCCAGATCAGCCGCTGCTCCAACTGTTTGCCATTCAACTTAAAGTAAACTGTTGTTATTTTCTATTGCATTTTGTTTCTGTTTATTATCAGATTTTTCTAACATGGCCGAGTTATTTTTAGAAAAGAGAAGTTTATAATGGAAAATAGATAACAAGGTAACATTGGACATATATTTGTACACTTTCCTACTTGCCATAAGCATGATCCTCATGCAGCACATTACCACCATGCTTATTTTACTAAAATGTTATTCTTTCCCAAAAAATAGAGGATAATCAATTTCTTTGGATTGATATGAAAAATATATCACGAGAATGGGTTGTTATCTGGTTAAAAAACGAGTCTGCAGGACGAGTTTTTTAACCAGATAACAACCCATTCGAGTGATATATTTTTCATATCTATTCAAAGGAATTGATTATTCTATTTATTATATATATTTTAATGACGTTTTAACAGAAAAAACACAAAAAATTGATTACCGCGACGTCACTAAACTAATTATGACGTGACGTCAATAAAAGTGATATCATCACTACATGTAGTGATGATATCAACAGTGACGATATCAGATTTATCTAACTGAGAAATCTCTATAAATCATCGATAGGTATATAATAAACACATTTACGCTGAAATATCATTTCCACTGCAAAAAGGTTGGAGCCAGATCAGACGCCAGATAATTCGGATTTAAAAGATAGTTGGAAATTTCTAAAACTGATTTTCTACACTTTAGTGCATTGCATTTGTGTTTAAAAGGGAAAGAATAATGTCTTCTCGACTGTATATTACGAATAATAAAAACAGCCATCTGTATCAGGGCTCCAGATAAGAGGTAGTTTTTTCAACAAATCCAACATTTTCTCACTCTTTTTAGTACCAAATCCTATGGTGTTACTACTCATTAGAATCGTCTCGAAGGGACGATTCTAATGAGTAGTGACACCATAGGGTTTAATTCAGAAATAAAGATTTTAGTTTTTGAAAAACTACCCTTATCTGGTGCTCTGTGTATCTTCCCATTTTCAGTTTTAGAATGTTCCAGTCTAAATATAACTCAGCCATGTCAGAAGAAAACACTAATAAAAGGTAAAGAATAACATCATCTCCACTGGATTACTTGCAATCTACTCCCCTTATCTTGAACCCTGTACAACCATATATAATTATTCAGCTTTCAACACTTTCTGCTGTCTTTGTGTCTACTTGTTCAACTGCATCCTCAAAGTCCTCCATATCATCAGGTTCATCTTTAATATCTGTTTTAACAACTACACTAGTGGCCTCGTGAACACTGCTACCTAAATCTGGCTTAACTACAGTCGATACTGACAACGTAGGGGAGAGAACCTCTGATTTGAAAACAACACTGGTAGGTACAGTAGGATTATCTCCCTTTGCGGATGGTAAGTCTGAACTAGTATTTACAATTTCTTCGTGTATTGATTGCTCTGTTTTAACCTTTACAGTTTCTTTAACTTCTGAAACAGTATTGTCACCGCTACAACTAACATTGTCCTGTAAGTTTTCCACAGTGTGCTTTTCACTAAATTGTTCTTCGGTTGCGTCAGTATATTCGGTCTCAGATTGGACGCCTCTCGTCCTTTCTTCACTTTGCAACTCCGTTACTCCTTCAGGATTTTCAGAATCACTTGGCTCAGTACCTTCATATCCTCGGTCAGACTGTTCACCCTCATATTCTACGTCTTCCTCACTCGCCTCTCCTCGTTTTTTCTTGTCCTGTAACCAATTAAAATCATAATCTAAACATAGTAATAATAATGACGACTTTATTTACTTAGGCTACACATTAAGCCAAGCCCAATCTTCCATGTGAGTAGCTAACCCTTTCAACCCTACAACCCTCTGTAGAGATTACTAATTACATATGCAAACAGTGTAGACCCTGATCAGAGGGCTCCTAGGAGCCCTCTGATCAGGGTCTGCACTGTTTAATATTTTCATTGATTTTTTTTGTCATACCAAAAATGCAACAGTAGACTAATTCAAAATTCCAGTACAGGTTGTTCTAGAAGAGTCCAAAATGATTATAAATACCCACAAGAGAAATTATGGGTTGAAAGGGTTAGACTAGAAAATGTTTAAGGAACATGCATACCTCACTAAATGCAAACTACCCAGCGAAATGTGACTAAAGGCAAAGTTATATCAAATATTGTACAGACAGAAATTGAAATGAAATTGGATAAAACAAAATACTGGGTATAAAACTAATCTTTTTCTTTCCCTCAGTAAAATGGACCTGATATAATAAAATTTGGATAGTTAGAAATCAGACATCCCGAGGACTCCGTTTTATGTGAGCTTCATCGTCACAACTTAGGAGGGGTAACTTTACCTTGGAGGTTGACTATAGATATGTTTACATGTTGCTACTTTGGAGGGGTTACTTTACCTTGGGGTTGACAATGGGTATGTTTACATGTAGCTACTTTGAAGAGGATACATTACCTTTGGGTTGACAATGGGTATGGCTACTTTTGGCCGCCTGATCTGCACCCTGTTGGCTTTGATCATCTGCATCTCAGGTGAGTAGTATGTAGTGCCGGTGGAGGGGGGTGCTGTGCTTTGGGGGGAGTAGTAGGTGGTGCCCTGGTGCACAGTCTCCCCATGCTGGGACTGAGAAAATACAGGTAGCAATGATAGACTGGGGCCCGTTTCATAAAACTTTGTACGAAAAAATTGGTCGTAAGTTCTCTATCTTATCCTGTCTTGTGGCATCTTTTTGGAATCTTCTTGAAAAGACGATTCCAAAGAGATGTCACAAGACAGGATTTGATGGAGGAATGAATAATAATTGAGACTATTATAATCTGACTAGTTTTATGAAACGGGCCCCCGAACTCCAGATAAGGAGGAGTAAACTGAACAAGTCCTAAAAAATAATTTCACTCATTTCAGCACCAAATCCTATGGTGTTACTACTCATTAGAATCATCTCTTTGAGACGATTCTAATGAGTAGTGACACCATAAGGTTTAATGCAAAAATACAGATTTTATTTTTTACTCCCCTTATCTGGAGCTCAGTCATTTCAGCACCAAATCCTATTGTGTTACTACTCATTAGAATCGTCTCTTCGAGACGATTCTAATGAGTAGTGACACCATAGGGTTTAATGGGGAAATAGAGATTTTTTTTTTTAATACATGATAAGTCAGATAAGACCTACAGATGAAGGCAGTGCACTAAAACCCCTCTATTTCAACCGCTAAATCATATCAATCATTTGTTTTTAATGGAGCTGATACTTAACACATTCAACCCTAGAGACGAGGATTACACTTAAGGAGCTCTATGATCAGGGTTTACACTGTTTGTCATTTTGAAATATATTGTTAAAATCAACCCTTAAAAGTCAAACATGGATATGAAATTGGAATTGTCCATTAAAAGTTTCAGGGGTGAATGAGTTATGGCAAGGTGAAAGAAAGCAGAAATCTCTTTTTTTATGTTATACTTTTACCTTGCTTTAAGCTGTCACCTGCCTTCCATGCAATCAATTAGCCTTCTTTTAACTCATCATAATAGAGGGGTTTTTCTGTATTTCAACGCCTTAATCTCTATTTCTCAATAAAATTTTGATACGACCACTTATTACAATATTCTCAATAAACAAATCTTATGAGTAGTCACAACATAGGGTTTGAAGAACAAAGGAGAAGTTTGGAGCTCTAGGAGTGCTTTTTAACTCTTTCAACACCAAGTTAAGAGTCATCAGATGAAATTTTATTGCTAAACAGGATCAGTGTGACTAACAGTCTTGATCCAGATTAGACCACATAAAATATATTGGAGCCTGAATCTGGTTCAAAATACATGTATGCCAGTCTTTGTCTTAAACTTTTTAGACCACTTGCCCGAAATTGAATGCAAATATTACCTATTCTTATGCAAAAACTACTTGCCTGAAACAGAAATCATTTGCCCCGGTCTTCTGGCAAGTGGGTTAGGGCAAAGACTGGTATGCAGATTTTCAGTGTTGAAAGAATTATGGAACATGGACCCATCATATTCAGTATTGTAATAACAAATGATGGTTAAACCCTTTTAATGGTAAACAATTTATCTTTGTAACATGAAACATGTTGCCTCAGAATTATTGCCTTAATAATGCAAAGCGTAAACAAAATCATAAATTTGAATAATACATGTATAAATGCCAATGTGTGAGGATGAACTTATCAAGCTCTAAATGTCTGTAATGATTTTCAAGACAACACAAACAATGTGCTTGGAGTCCAGAGCTCCAGATAAGGGGAGTATTTCAAAAACTAAAATCTTTATCTCTGCATTAAACCCTATGGTGTCACTACTCATTAGAATCGAGACTATTCTAATGAGTAGTAACACCACAGAATTTGGTGCTTAAATGAGAAAGAAAATGTTGGATTTGTTTAGGGAACTCCCTCTTATCTGGAGCCCTATTTGACAATTTCTATACCTGAATTGAACCCAATGGTGTCACAACTCATTAGAATCATCTCAAAGAGACAATTCTAATGAGTAGTAACACCATAGGATTTGGTGCAGACATGAGTGCGAAAATGTTGGATTTGTTTTGTTTAGTTTACTCCCGCTTATCTGGAGCCTTATTGGACTGTTTCTATACCTATATTGAACCCTATGATGTCACTATTCATTAGAATCGTCTCAAAGAGACAATTCTAATGAGTAGTAACACCATAGGATTTGGTGCAGACATTAGTGAGAAAATAGGTTTTCAGTAGTACTTCGATATCTCGAACTCGTTTTACTCGAATTATTCCATAGTTTGACTTATGAACTGCATTATTTCATGCTCGGTTAAGTCGAACATACCCATATTTCAAAGTTAAAACATTGCTTAGCCACGTTTTAACTTTGAAATACGGATATGTTCAACATAACAGACTTCGAGATATCGAAGTTCGACTGTATTTAGTTTATTCCCTCTTATCTGGATCCTTGTATGTACAGTTGTTATACCTGTGATACTGGTGGGATAGGTGCAGCAGGCTGTGTCACTGGTGTTACTGGTACAGCCACTGGAACAGCCACCGGTACTGCTGGTACAGGTACTGGCGGGTTGGGAAACTGTGGGAGGGGCATTGTGTATGCAGGGGGCGGGGCTGCATAGATCATCCCCGGGGCTATCAGGGGTGGTGCTCCTATTACAGACACTGGTGAAGCTCCGGGGCCAAACACTGGGGGAGGACCAGGGGGTGCAGTAGGGCCTTGTGGAGCTGGGGGTCGGGTAAGGGGTTTGGTACCGGGTGGGGCATTCAGAGGGGGTCCAGATGAGACTGGGGGTGGGGGCATGCGGTTGGGAACAGGAACCATTGGGTGGTGGAGTGGGCCTCTTGGAATAACCATTGTAGGGCTTTGTATGCCAGGCTGAGTGGCTGAAAAACAAGAAATAAATTTCAATTAAAACAATTACATTTGATTTAGTTTGTTTTTCTTCCGAATTTGTAACTTTTATGAATAAAACAGTAAATACCTTTTTATATCTTGTACTAGGCTCAAGAACTTCTTCAGTAAGTACACATGTCAATAATAACATAGGGTTTGATGGAGACATAAGAGAGTTAGTACAGTATTTGCAATACTCCCCTTTATCTGGATCTCTGTTACTTTATTTCAAAATCACTTAGGTCAAACATTTCCTTATCTCAGAGGTAACTCAGGGCTTAACCCTTTGAACCCTAGTCCTGCATATAGGTGTCCTTTTCAAACAGTGTACATGTGAATAGTACACTTGTTCTATTCAAATAGTGAAGACCCAGATCAGAGGGCTCCGAAAGGAGCCCTTTAATCAGGATCTTCACTGTTTGTCATAATTCCAAATATTGACAAAAACAACCCTTAAAAGTCAGAAATAAACTAGACTAAAATGAAAACTTGAATTGTCCATATAAAATTTCAGGGAGGAAAGAATTAACCATGTTTTAACTTTGAAATATTTGATATACTGGTGTTCAGCCAGCTAGATATCTAATTTCTACTGTATACAAGTATATTCAACAGTACTATGGTGTTACCTGGTCTCTGTGGTGAGGTGTTCATAGGTTGTCTGATCACCAGTGATGTCTGGGGATTGGCTGGCTTCGATGGAGGGAAATCTGCGGAAGGAGGCAACCTAATCATTAAATTCATTAAATCATCATTAAATCATTCTCACATTAAAATGCTGCAGTCTATATCACTGGCTCTTGTAAAGAAATATTCAGAAACTCATTCAAATATCAAAACATCAAAAGACTCATCTAAAGCTAAGAATGTTTAGTAACCTTGGGAACAGACCTACAAACCATGATGTTTTTAAATTCTTTCTCATTCTTGTATAATTCTGATTATTCAGTCAGATTTGAGCGGTCAAAAAATAAGATTTAACTCTTTCAATACTAAGAAACTCTTGTGGGTTATGAGGTTCCCCTGTGGATCATTTTAATTACCAAAAACATGAACCAGTCTACTTAGAATTCTGGGTTAATTAGCACACAGTGAAGATCCTATCACAGAGCACCAGAATAGGATAGTTTTTCAAAAACTAAAATCTGTATTTCTGAAGTAAACCCTATGGTGTCACTACTCATTAGAATCGTCTCTTCGAGACGATTCTAATGATTAGTAACACCATAGGATTTGGTGCTAAAAATAGTGAGAAAATGTGGGATTTGTTGAAAAAACTACCTCTTATCTGGAGCCCTGCTATCAGAGGGCTACTATAAGAGGAGTAGTCTAAAGAGTTTGTAAATGTAATGAGATATTTAACCCTCATCCGGACCTTTGGGGTCCATTGGACCCCAACGGCTTTATTTTTGCTTGAATGAAGTATTCAGCCTAATGACGCTTATGACGATTTTAGACATTGTTCCTATGGCTGTTTGTGACACTTTTAGTGAAATACATACTATATAAGTCAATTCGCATAGATTTAATTTTCAAAACAATGCGGGGTCCAGCCGGACCCCAGAATTCTTAAGGTTGGTAAAATATGTTTGAGGCCCTTTTAAAACCGTTCCTTGTTGTTTACAACTACAATTATGGCATTTATTGAATACTAGATAATCCCGATAATACTGTTCCTCAACTGCACATATAAATATATCTTTCACGATATTGTGATTGAGTTATTTCCCTTGGATATTATAACCCTGGAGCGCCAACAGCGAGTCAAAGGGATTCACACTGTATGGAACGAATACAATTCTATCTGACCTCAAATTATTCAAATGATTTCAAGATACAAGTAAGTGTACTGTTTTACTTTTGGTTCTGGTCCTTTCTGGAAGTTTCCATAGCAGTCATGGGCCAAGATTGGTGACCTTGACCTTTGACCTTGACCCTATTGAACGTTGGCCAACGAGGTCTGGTCGGTCAGTATTTAAGGTGTCTATTTCAATGCTTTATTTCCATTCTTTAGTATATCAGATTCAACAATATAGCTACAGGGGAAGAAAGACATACAACAGACAAACATGCTCCCATTAGGATATTTGGCAAACGCTCGTTCAGCAGTGGCTTAACCTAATGTTTGATACAATTTCTTGTTATTTCATTCATGAATCAAAATTAATGTAATAGATGATGATCGCAGGAAACCTCAAATCATAGTTCATTACACTGATACAAAAATCTGGTGTAAACCATTGACCCAAACGAACCGTGGTTACACCTGTAACTGCGTCTAGGACACTATCATGCAGCTCATCAGACATGTGATGATGTGACGCAGACATAGTTATGAGAACGTACTCAAGACATGGTGTTAAGCAATTGATATTCAAAACTCTTATATCTTTACCATTTGAAGTTATGTGTGTGTTACTTTCATTACATATGTTTACCATACTGAGTTTTATCACATATATTTGACATACCACTGTCTCAGTGTCAGCGTCTTGAATCATGCACAGAGCTAAGACACGCATGGTGACAGGTAAAATAAATTGGACAACTATTGCCATAAAATAATTGGAAGCAGAAACAAAGCTTAATAAATTGACGATATTGATCAGCTTGGAAGCTGTTTTGGTTACATATGTTCCATTAATAAGGTTTTTAAATCAGTCGTGGTTAAAAGTTGTATAGTAACCCATGTTAATATACATAAATATTATTTGGGGTCCGCTGGACCCCAACCATATTTTTGTCATTATCTTCTAAATGTTTACATAGTTCAGTAAAATATACACCATTAATGTAACAAAAGGTATATCTAGTCATAAATATATCCACATTTCCCCATCTGTACATTTTCTGCACAAGTTATTAGATAAAATTCGATTTTACAGCAAAAAACATAGTATTTTGTGTTACTATGGTCACTGGTTGCCATGGTAACAGTGAGAGCAACGTTTCGGTTTTATCATTACAATATAGAATAAAACACACCAATTTATAATGCGGCATCAGTTATGTCACAAATGCCTATCTTGACTTAGAAAAATAACAAAAATGCACAATGGGGTCCAATGGACCCCAAAAGTCTCAAAACGGAAGTTTTTGCAAGGTCCGGATGAGGGTTAAATAGGTACATGGTGTTGAAAGAGTCAATAACTTTGGAGCCAGAACAACTTAATGCCATAATTGCACACCCTATACTTACTTTGTTTAAACTGTGGCTGTACTGGGGGTGATGGCATCTGTTGTGACTGGGAGCCGTCCTGGTACCCTGCGATCTCCTGTGCAGACCTCTGTCTCTGACTGGAGTAACGCTTGTTAGTCCTGCCCTGCTGGCTCTCCTGTTTGTCTGTCTGTGCTGGAGGTTGTTGTTGTTGCTGTTGCTGCTGTTTCTTACGCTCTTGTTGGTGTTGTTGTTGTTGTTGGAGTCGTGGCGGTAGCTGGGATTGATGTTTGCCAGCTACAGTGGAGAAAAGGTTATTATTTCTCCTTTAAACCAAGGGTGTAAAGTTTTCAAAATTGTTACTCGCCCTGCTGGGTGATAATGACATTTTGCTCATTAGTTTTTTGTTGTAAATTATCAGAAAATCTGCTCGCCCGGAAAAAATGGCACTCGCCATGGGGAGGGGGCGAGTAGAATTTGACACCCCTGTTAAACCCATACGAAACGCAAATGTATTGCAATATAATGTACAATATAATTTTTTTTTGACAAATCTGATTATTTATTTTTATACTAGTGGCAAACAGTTTGGAGCCTGATCAGACGCCGGGTTACCCGGCGGCTGATCTGGCTCCAAATTGTTTGCAATGGAAATAATAGTTTTAGCTTAAATGCGTTTATTGGGTACAGGTATAAGCTGTACAGGTATAACAAGTCAATGCTTAAAAAGTCAAGTCATCATTTCTGTAGCATTTGAAACATAAAACGAAAGTAAGAGACTTAGCCCTTTTCCTGCTTTGATCATGTATCATTTGAACTCTGGTTTTATAAATATAGCCCCAGATTACAGTGAGTAAACTGAACAAATCAAATATTTTCTCACTCATTTCAGCCTTAAATCCTATGGAGTTACTACTCATTAGAATCGTCTCTTCGAGGCGATTCTAAAGAGTAGTGACAACATAGGGTTTAAAGCAGAAATAAAGTTTTTAGTTTTTGAAATACTCCCTAATCTGGAGCTCTGAATATTAAAATAACGACTTCCCCATGATATAGTGTAGACTCAGGTCAGACAGATTCTATAAGAAAATAGTGCAAACCCTGATCAGACAGCTCCTTTAGAAGCTGTCTGAATAGGGTGTAAACTGTTTTTAAAAAGTATCAAAATACACAAGGACTCCAAACTGTTTGCAATCATTGTTTAGCATTACCATGTTTATTGGGAAAGAATAAGGTTTTCTCCACTGTATATGTGTCTTAACCCATACCCCCATAAATACACCTTTTATATATTTCTTCACCGAAAAAAATAGTTCCAATTTACACAGTCTTAAATATGTATAATAAGAAATGTTTTCTTCATTCAAGCAGATAGTAGCTTAAAACAGGCTGAAAGAAAAGCAGAATGCGCCTTAGGGCGCATTCAGCTTTACTTTCAACCTGCTTTAAGTAGTCACCTATTTTCAATACTAGAAACAGGCTATGGGGTAATGGGTTATCTTACTGTTTGCTTGATGTTGGCTTCTATCCTCAGTTGACTTTCCAACAGGCTCCTGAAACCAGAACAACAAGATAGCTAATATTTATCACACCGTCTCGGAAATGTAACTCTTAATTAAGCCGCAACAGAAATATACCAGTATTTGATGTACCCAGCAGCAAATATTACAAACTGTCTGTCAAAGTCTTTTAGAGACAATTCGAATTGGTAGTCACAACATGAGGTTTATAGGAGATATACTATAAGGATTTTAGTAGGGATGGGTATCACAATATATTGCAACTCTCCATCATTGTTTTGCACTATGTTGCGTATCGCAATATATTAAGTGTTATTAAAGTGAACTAAAACAATGCATCTGGGGTGCATATATGCAGACTTAGTTCTTACCGATTTTTTTAAGTTAAGAAATTGTTCCTTAAATGATTGACACACATCAGAATTTGATACATTTTTGTTGGAAACTACGTTTTGTCATTCAGATTGATTTTTGTCATTCAGATTGATGTAACTTTTATTTTTTTATTAAGATATTAAATCTGGTATGCCCACTGATTCTGCATCGACTTAAGCTCTGTTTAGGAATTCCCCTTCTCTGCAAGTGGCTTATTTCATTGGAACAAAACAAAATTGTGAAAATTTTAAAAAATGGTTTTTTGAGCCTCAGAATTGAATTGTATCATTTTAAGAATGACCTTTTTCTTATCAACTTTCAGTCTGATTTAAGCAAAAACCTATCTTCAACATTTAAAACAATCTATGACTTAAAGAGCTCTAATGTACAGATGAACTTCGATATCTCGAACTCAGTTAGGACGAACATATCCGTATTTCAAAGTTAAAACGTCTGGACAACCCGATAGGTAGAATTAAGCAAGTTTGAGATATCGAGGATTGACTGAATATAACGAATGTTACCTGGCCTCTTGTGTTTTGCCCTCGACCTCGTCCTTCCTTAGCATATGACTGCCTCTTCCCGCTCCCAGACACGGTCACATTCAGATCCTTGAGTCCGTCCTGCATCATCTCCATGTCGTCATACTCCAAATTCTCACCCATCAACTTCTCGTCATCATTCTCCGGTGACAGCGTGTAGTAAGACTTTGGCGTTGGCTTTTCATACGATTTCGCTAAATGTTTATCCACATAATCAGTCTTATACTTGCTTATTGGATTTTCCTCCCCTTTTCTAGTATCACGACTAGGCTTAGGATCTCTACTTGCAGGAGGCTCTCTATTCTCTACTGGCTTTGTAAAGGTAGTCTCCCCTTTGCCACTTCCGCTACTTAATTGTCTATCCACATTACCAGTATTGTCTCTATTTCCTCGGTAGCTATTTTTAGGTACATTTCCACCATGCATCTCTCTATTGCCCCATCCATCCCCTTTAGCTTCCTTACCTAATTCAGGAAAATCTTCATCCTGATTATATCCCCTGTTATCCCTATAATTATTGTCCCTAAACCCACCCCTATTAAATCCTCTTCCTCCACGGTTCCCCCTAAATCCCCTTCTATTATCTCTGTCTCTATTTCTCTCATAATTATCTTCATTTCCAAAACTCGGTCTATTTGCATAATTATCTTGTTCCAAATTATCTTTGTTCCTAAAATCATCCCTTCTGGAGTAATTATCCCTATTACCATAATTATCTTTATCTCTATTTCCATAGTTATCTCTATTGCTAAAGTTATCTTTATCTCTATAATTATCCCTATTTGCATAATTATCTCGATTTCCATAACTGTCATTTTCTCTCCCCTGATAACTATCCCTATCTCTATTTCCCCCATATCTCGTATTTCTGTCATCTCGTTTCCCAGAATCCCTAAATCCTCTAGTATCTCGGTCCTGCTCATAATAGTTCCTATTAGGGGCTGCTTTGTCCTCTTTTAAGTCTGAATAATTTCTCCTATTCCTTTGGTAATCCTGGCCCTGCCCTCTTGACCCTCTGTTGTACCTGCCCCCTCTCTGACCCCGCCCTCTAAATCTCTCCTGAGGGGTATCGGACCTAGGACCTTGAGATTGGAGGTCTGGGAACTCTTCTTCGTTATCCCTGTAGCCACGCTGCCTTCTGTCCTTTGGTATGAAATCATCAAACTTCCTGCCTCTTCTAAATAAAGATAAAATGTAACTGAATTGTAGCGGGACATTGACAGGACTTCCATAAGTTGATCATAAAAATCCTAGAATTTCCAAATTTTCTATTTTTCAAGCCTGATTACTAAAAGCAGGTTGAAAGTAAAGCAGCATGCGCTTTAAGGCTTATTCTGCTTTACTTTAAACCTGCTTTAAGCTAACATCTGCTATGATAAAAATTTGAAAATTTCAAAAAGATCCAGAGAAATGACAGCCCTGCATTGATTCTAATTTCCTGTATAAACAATAGAATTTAAGACAAGGAGAAAACAAGACTTGGGGATAATTCCAGTTTGACACTCATATATTTTCTAAATGAAAATGCAGCAGGGCTCCAGATAAGAGGGAGTAAACTGAACAAATTCAACATTTTCTCACTCATTTCAGCACCAATGCCATGGTGTCACTACTCATTAGAATCATATTTTCGAGACAATTCTAATGAGTAGTGACACCACAGGGTTTAAAGCAGAAATAAAGATTTAAGTATATGAAATACTCCCCTTAACTGGAGCTATGATAAAGTTTGATTAATCCTGAGACAACAAATTTTACAAGATGTCATTTCCTTAGCCTACTTCAGCACTATACTCTAGAGTCTGACTATACAGCACTTCACACCTTGTTATCTTAACCCTTTTCCCCATAAAAGCTCCTTTTAGCGCATATAATTTATATATCCACTAGAGAAAATAGTTCCTATTCAATCAGTCAGGAATATGTATTATAATATTTTCCACATTCTAGTAGATCTATAGAAGCTTAAAACAGGCTGAAAGAAAAGCAGAATGTGCCTTAAGGCACATTCTGCTTTACTTTCAGTCTGCTTTAAGCTACAAACTCCTAGGATATACAATGTATTTCATTTGATGCTAATTCATATTTGTACAAAGTGGAACTATAAAGGCGTAAAAAGGTGAATTCATGTTGTAATGGATTAAATATACCTTGGCCTATTGCTCATTTTTGGTGGGTTTTCTGGAGGAATACTGTCCAGGGTGATGTCGTATCCGTAAAGGGCAATTAACTCTTCCCTGCCCTTCGGAGCCTGGTCTGAGAAATCAAACTTGTCATGATGCCATTTGGATTCATCCTTCCACAGCTTGCCTTTACCTCTGAAATATGAAAATTATAAATGAGACCAGGGTCCAAGGTTATAAAGCCTTTGAGCTGAGTCTGAGTGTGTTCTCAAGTATTTAATTGGTCAGATTTGAGCCTAGGCTTGAGAACGACTTTAGACTCAACTGAAAGGTTTTGTAACCTTGGACCCAAGATCAACAATATCATGCTCAATAAACACATATAATTACGCCGTCTTTTATGTCATAAATATAATCATGCCCCCTGTGGCATCCTTGACAATATATTCTGAATCCCAATTAGGTCTAGGTCAAATTGAGGTTGGGTAATATGGGTCAATTTGTAAAGGTCCAAGGCAATAACTGTATAATTATTCAAAGCTTTGCAGTCAATAGTGTTGATGCTAGAAAAACAGAAAAATCCAGTTAACCAAGAAATAGTCAATTTACAATATTCTAAGTCCAAGAGAGGTCAAGTTCAAATTGAGGTTGGGTGATATGGGAGGATAGGGAATGGTCCAAGGCAACAACTGTATAAGTTTCAAAGCATTCCAGTAAGTGGTGTTGATGCTAGACGAAACAGTAAAATCTTGTTAACCTTTTACACACGGACGGACAACAGAAATACAAGACAATCACTGTCATCAGATGCCAGGGGGCATAAAAGAGTACAGTAAAACCTCTCTATTGCTACCACTTATTTTGTTAATTATTAGGTGCTTATGACAGGGAACTTTTTACAGCAAGGAGACAGTAAAACAAAGCTTCTTTAGACGCTTTCTGCTTTAATGTCACTTTGCTTTAAGCTGTCACCCGTCTTTTATACAAGAGTTACTTTCTTAATACTTAAGTGTTGAAAGGGTTAATTCCTCCACCAAGACCTTTGTTGTAATACTTGCTTTTCTGACCTTTATTAACCTATTACTCATAAGCAAATAGTAGCTTAAAGTAGGTCGAAAGTAAGGCAGAATGTCCCTTAAGGCCTTACTTTCAACCTGCTTTAAGTGATCACCTGCACATTCTGCTTTTCTTTCAACCTGCTTTAAGTGGTCACCTGTCTTCAAACCTAGAAATAAGTTATGGGCTATTAGATTAATTTTTCACCTAAAGGACTCAATGTTTGTCTAAAGGATTCATTGTTTTACAGAATGTGCATTCTAAGAACTCATTCATCCTATTTTCTAGAATAATCACTGGAATCATCGCAAAGCTTAAATCCTAATGCCTTCACCACATCATAGGTTTTGCCCAGGCATCAGAATTTTATCTTAGGAATGTTTCCCTTATAAGGGGCCTTAGCACAATGCATGTACAGACCTTTTTTCTTCTCCCCTTGCTGGCTCCCCCTCTAATTCATCTCCTTCCATGTCCAGCCTCATGTCATGTTCGTAGAAAGCCCCTTTCCTCGGAATGTAGGCCGGATTTTTCTTGTCCTCATCATCATCTAGGTTCTTTGGCTGTTCCTACAAATTCAGAAATACATTTAACCCTTTACTCCATAGCCTGTTTCTAGTTTTGAAAACAGGTAATGCACCGTCTGTCCAGGATCCAAACTGTTTGACACTCGTTTTCAAATTTCTTCAGTCGTACTGCCTTAAATCGAACTTTTAAACGATTTTACAGACAACAATATCTAAGCAATATGGTGGTGAATGGGCAAAATCTGATCATGAATGTTTTAAGTGGTCACCTATTTTCGATGCTATTTTCATCTTATGGAGTAAAGGGTTAAAATATAAAACATTCAACCGTAGTGAAGAGCATACTCGTCATTTAAAAACAGTGTACCTATCAAGAGTACACTTGTCCTATACAAACAGTGTAGACCATCAGAGGGCTTCTGCAGGAGCCCTATGATCAGGGTCTGCACTGTTTGTCAATTTGCAATATATTGCAGAAAACAACCCTTAATTGTCATAAATGGACTAAATTATCTTGGAATATGGATCTTTTCAATAAAGGTTTCTGGGGCGAATGAGTAACAGTGGTAAATACGCTATTCCTACCAACTTCACGCGGTTCTTAAGCCTTTCTTATCCGTTTCGTTAAACGCGTTTCCTAGCCATTTCTTTAAGCGTTTCTACACGTTTCTTTAAGCGTTTAAAAGAGCCCCGAGGAAAGGGTCATCACTTAGCCGAGACTGCATTGGTATTATCGTTTATTAACGGATTTAAACACTTTAAAATCGTTAGGCGTAAACCATTTACTATGCGTTTCTTAGGCATAGATTAATGCGTAAATGGGTAGGAATAGATAATTTACCACTGTAACAGACTGAGATTGTTTTCACATTTTTTCAATTGACTGACATTTGTAATTTGGTGATATGCTTTTCCCTACCTCTCCATCTCCACTCTGTCGTTCCTCGTCTACCACTGAACTCTCATCCTCTACAACAGCATCGTCCCCTGACTCCTCAGCTGTGTCTTCTTCTTCCGTTGACTCCTCCTCACTCTCAGTCTCTTCCTCAGTCTCCTGTAAACAATCAGTTTCCAGAGCTCTAGATAAGAGGGAGTAAACTGAACAAATCCAGTATTTTCTCACTCATTTTAGATCCGAATCCTATAATGTCACTGTTCATAAGAATCCTCTTGAAGAGACGATTCTAACAAGTAGTGACACCATAGGGTTTAAAGCAGAAATAAAGATTTTAGGTTTTGAAATACTCCCCTTATCTGGAGCTCTGATTTTCTATGCATAACTTCAAAGCTCCAACAATTATTGAGATTAGGCAATATTGTCTTAAAAACATAAAATTCTTCTCTCAATCAAACATTTTGCGTATTAAGGTAGCTTGATAGTTTCAATACTGCAAGCGGATTTTTCTTATTTATCATCATGATTTATAATTTATTCCCCCATTTTATAGCTGAATGGTTTAAGTGGTTCACGTGTCACCACATAATGTCTTTTTTAAAAAAATATTTTATTTTTTTACGATTTTATAAGACAAATTAAAAAAATATTTAAACAGCGATTTCAAAGCCGTCTTAATTTGCAACGCCTTTAAAATTGCCCATAATACACTTCAGTAACATATCTGGGGATCCGTGTCTCAGATTTTTAAAATTCCCCTTCCAACTATTATTATGTAACATCAAAGTTATTTTACCGTTTAAAGTCGATTTCTATTACATAATGCTTTGCTGTAAACAGCTGGAGAACCTCATCAACATTCTGAGACACGGTTCCCTCGAGAAGATAATACCCTTTCATCTGCTTTAAACCACATGAAAATCGGACCCCTACCGCGAACACAATAGTTGTCCAAACATGCCGCGTGTCTGAAAATAAGGAGGTGCCGAAAACGTCAATTAACTGATAAGCGTGTCATTTTGACTGTCTGACACAGTGTGAATACCCCCGGGGTTCAACTATGTCCTTTTTGTTTCAACCAATAAGAAGACACATATTTCATAAGCGATTTTCCTTAGCTCCACCCTTAATAAAATATACCAATCATAATTCAATAATGATTTTAACATGCGAAACCCATAAATCACGCAACAGCAGCTGGAGAACGCCTCTAGGTGGTCACGTGGCTGGACTACGGAGTGCTTAATATAGGTGTGATGATTTTATCAGATAGCCGTGTAATGCATTTGGTTTGGTTTGGGAGATTTTGGTAAAATGTAGAACAGAATGTCGGCTATCAAAATCGGAAAAAAGGTTAAAAACACAATTTTTGCAGTTTTAAAGCTCTAAAGACACCTTAAACCTGTATAGTCCCCATAGTATCAACTTGTCATTAAAAACATGACATAGTGTAGGACAAGTTGTAATGCCATTATGGTCATAAATGCAAACTGATCAACACTAGATCTTCCGTATGTCGAAAATTTGTGAAGTTTTAATGTATAAATGGTGTTCCCTGAGCCACTTTAAGCATTATTTCAATGGTGTCCTAAAGATAAACAGCCTACTAAAACCTTTGTTTTTATTAATCAATTTAAATTTCTTTATGACAAGAACTTGCTAGAATCTATATCATAACGGTAGATACAAGGAGTACAGAAATACTGATATGTTATTTTGTTTACAAAAAACTGTACATCTTAATTCTTATAGATGAAAGGGTTTGACAGAAAAATATAGAAAGACACATTACCTACATTTGTTTACTTGCTTTCTGATGTTATAATCTATAAATGAGCATTAGATTATAATTTGAAGCAAAAAATATTATTTTTAAAAAATATTTTTTTGCTTTATATGTTGCCAACTTGCCACGTTATTATGTTAGCATTATGATTTTATGATAATTTGAAGAAGAGAATTGCAAACATTGCAGTACTATATCAGAGGGCTTTTATAAATAAGAGTTCTCAAATCTTGTTCTTCACTGTTTTCCTATATGTAGATATTTTTTTAAGTTTTTGTACAATAATCCTGAATGTCATTTGTATTTCCTGTTAATTTTTTTGACTTTATATCTTCATTTCTATCTGCTAGATTAGTTTTATCACAATTTAGGAAAAACTGTGCTTTGCTTAATCACGGATGTACAACATGACTAAAATGCTTTTAAATAAACCACCTTTTATCATAAAATCGGATTATCTATGTTATTTCTTATGCTATATTTTCTATCTTATTGGTTGGGGATACATAACTTTAAGTGGAATATTATTTCTGTTGAAAAAGCTGCTATCGTTAATTCGCGAAAACCGATGACAAAATGTATGTGCACGATTGACAAGCTAACCAAATCATTCACGCTAACTTTGAAGTTACCAACACAGCGATATTTCGGGAAAGTATATAACTATCCTATTTAAAACAAATAGATCTACGTGATAATTGAATAAATAGGCTTGGTCGATTTTGATTACATTTGATAAAATAGCTCTAAAATCTAGATTTAAGGTCGATTTTGATTTGAACTTAAATAGGGCATTCATGTACTTGTATCTTGTTTTCATTTTGCATCGAAATTTGTGGGTGGGGCGTTTCTTCTGCTGTGAATGCTCGCAAGTTGACTACGGAAATTCACGATGCTCTATTGGAATCGTTGTTTGATATTGATCGTAACTAACCGCCGAATTCCGAGACTCTCCGAGCATAAATTATGAAGACGAAAGTCGCGAGTATGTTAGTGTCTGCACGAATGAATAAGGACGGTCGTAATTCGGGGTGTCTGCGATTCGAAATAGTGCATTATAGGTTCTCCATATTAAACGATGATAGCTTGCTTGCTTTATTCGTTTTAACGTCTCACCCGAGTTATCGTTATCTGTTAAGACTAAACTAATGCGGGGGAGCGTTGTTTTTTTTTAAACAAGAGGGCCAGAATGGCCCTTGATCGCTCACCTGACAATGGTGACACTAGGATGGGTCACGTGATTTCAGAAAAGAAGATTTGTAAAAGGTGACCCCCAGGGCGGGGCCAATTTTGACCCCAGGGCCAAAATTTGAACAACTAAGATAGAGGACCTGTAAACGATGATAAGTGCAAAATATCTTAACTCAGTGTACTATGGTTTCAGACAAGAAGATTTTTGAAGTTTTCATTGAAAAAATCTATTTTTAGCTCCGGTGACCCAGATATGCAACAGACCAGAACCAATTCATCCATATATGTGAAGGACCTCTAAAAGTTACATCATGCCAAATATCAAAGCTCTGGTCATATTGGTTCCAGAGAAAATAATGTTTGAACATTTCACTATATAACTCTATGTAAAACTGTGATCCCCGGGGCGGGGCCAATTTTGAACCCAGGGACAAAATTTGAACAACTTTGATAGAGGATCTGTTGACGATGCTATGTGCAAAATATCTAAGCTAAGTGTACTATGGTTTCCGACAAGAAGATTTTTTAAGTTCTCATGGAAAAAAATCTGTTTTTAGCTTCGGTGACCCAGATATGCAACGGACCGGAACCGATTCAACAACATAAGTCAAATACCTCTAGAAGTAATACCATGCTAAATATCAAAGCTCTGGACATATTGGTTTCAGAGAAAAAGATGTTTGAACATTTCACTATATAACTCTATGTAAAACGTTGACCCCCGGGGCGGGGCCAATTTTGACCCCAGGGGCAAAATTTGAACAACTTTGATAGAGGACCTATAGGTAATGCTATGTGCAAAATATCTAAGCTCTGGCTTTTGTGGTTTGTGACAAGAAGATTTTTTAAGATTTCCTTATTTTTTCACTTTGGTTGCCATAGCAACCAGAGTTCTGCATGGTTTCAAATTCTTTGAACAACTTTGAAAGAGCTTGACCCAAGGAACATTCCTGTGAAGTTTGGTTGCAATCAAGCAAGTGGTTTTGGAGAAGAAGATGTTTGAAGAAATTGTTGACGCACAACGCACGACGACGGACGCCGGACATTGACTGACCACAAAAGCTCACCTTGAGCACTTTGTGCTCAGGTGAGCTAAAAAAAAGTCTACGGCACCCGCGGTCACCCATCCAAATATTAACCGTGCTCGACGTTGCTTAACTTCGGTGATCGGACGAGAACCGGTGTTTTCAACGTGATATGGCCGTAGACAAAACGGCGATATGCGAGATATTCAGATTATATATATTATGTTTAAATCATGCACAGTAAAACAATAAGCATGATTTTCTCGTCGTGTGAAGTAAAAAGATTGACAGCTATTTTAGAACGGTCACGTGAGAGTCACACGTGACACCATTGCAAAGGGATTATAACTGCCTCGGGCGGAACGCGATCCGAGGTATGCATAATTGTCTCCTGCTGAGAGGCCCCATCTACCCCACGCTTTAATTAACAAACTGATTAGAATAGTTTTACGACCTTTTAGCAAGTTTGATAATAGCACTGTTTCGCAAGTGGGGATTTTTAAGGGCGGGGATCTAGGATTTAAAGCGCTGTCGAGAATTTAAGGCGCTGGGGCAATTGAGGTTCAGAAATTAAGGCGCTGGGGTACCCAAGCGCTTAAATGGCCTGGGGAAAACCCTGCAAGAGCACTGCATGTGGGTGCCAACACTCATCTGTGGCCTTTGTTAAAATCACCATATTTTTAATCCAAATGACCTTGGCCTTTGTCGGAAAAGACCAAAGTTAAACTGAGTTCAAGAGCTTTTTGAGGTACATACACATACCAAATATAAAAGCTCTATCACAATGTCATGTAGTTCTAAAGTTATGGCCAATGTTAAGAATTCTGACAACAACAACTAAGTCGCCAGAGTGGTGAAAATTAGAGCTTGTAGTTTCTTTCGAAACAGACGACTTAAATCAGGACAGTGAGGATTTGGTTTTCACAGATATGTCCCTTTGTATAGATATATGATTATTGAAGGGCTGCAAAAGTTGATCATGAGAACTAAGATTTTGAAATTTTCTATTTTTTAAGCGTGATTACTTAAAGCAGGTTGGAAGTAAAGCAGAATGTGCATTTGCTGTACTTTCAGCCTGCTTTAAGCTAACATCTGCTAGAATAAAATTCCGAATATTTTGGAAAAAATCTGGAGAAATGGCAGCCCTGTTTTTCAGTTCTTACCGTAATTTCTTTACTCTCATCAGCAGTGCTTTCATACTCAGATAAAGATAAATCTCCTCGATCTGAAAAAGAATGTGGTTTTGCAAAAAGTTTCTTGATAATTATGTTAGCAATATGAAGATCTATGTCTGTTATTTACCAGTTGGTAAAAAACATTGCAGAATCAATGTTAATTAATTTATCAATTAATTTTAATTTAACAGTATTTCAGTCATATCGCGAACTCCAGCTAATTGAACACAATTTGTTTGTGAAAACTGAAACACTGGACCAGTTAAAGTCCCAAGGATAAGAAGTGAGTTTTGAGAGTCTCTGGTCCTGTAGACCCCCAGGTTCAACAATTTATTGTCAAACCCTGGTAATCAAGACATTAAATGCCTCAGCTACGGGCACAGCTAATATAGAGAAATTAAAAACAAACTAAACAATTGGTTGTATTCATGAACCCATTTTATGCTTGATACACTTTTAGGTGTACCTCTAGGCAAACAGTTTTTATCTCAATGTGGGGCCTGATCTGAGATCAAAACAGTTTGCAGCTAAGTTAAATAAACTGTTAATATTCTATCAGAAACTGCTTAGTGCTAAAATCTTTTGCAAATATTTGAGTTATACCCGCTGCAGATGACATTTTAAAATGACTGCCAAATAGTACCCAGCATTCCACTTTGCTACTCACCTTGATGTTCTGTCTCACTTTCCTGAAAAGAGAAAACAAAAATCATACAGTAAACATATCAGGATGAGGCTTCACTGTTTTGTGTTCAGGACTTTCCTTAGTATATACCCGTAGATTTAATACAGAAGTATTTAGAGATCTAAACAAGATGTGTTTATGAAACACTATCAGGCCTTTATCTGGCTATTTTGGGAAAAACTGCAGTCTGATTTGAGAAATTTTCGGTGCGAAAAATCATGTTTTGGGAAGAATTTTTAGAATTGATTTTATATTTGTAACAGAGAAAAACTCTATAAAATGAACATTAGTTTATTTAATTTCCTACATGTTTCGGCCTTAGGCCATAAATAAATTGATTTCACATATATTGAAGCTAAAAGGCAAGAAAAATGGCATGTAGTAGTTATTTCCACTTGTTTTATTAGTTTTTATTTGAATTTGAGTTATCAGTAACAACCTGTATAAAAAGAAAAAAAAATATTTTGAAATTGGAAAATTCTTTATTGAAATTGGAAATATTTTTTCCCATTTCCCATTGGGAATGGGTCCGTTTACCGGACCCGTGGATACACCGGAAAAAGGCCTGACTATGCCTTGTGGTGTGACCATGACATCAAAATAACCTTGACTTTTGTCTGACATGACCCAACTTAATGTAATGACTAAATGAGCTCAAGAGCTTCTTCAGTTGAGTACACATGCTAATATGAAATTTTACATGTAGTTTCAAAGTTATGGTCAAATTATAATTCTGCCTTTTTTAATTTAATCTTCAGCATGCCCACCAGGTTTTATAATATGGGGTACATGTACCCCTTACCTTTGTAAAATTTTGGGTACATGATGTAAATTTGGGGTACATGTCAAGAAGACCTTTATTTTGATACTAAATTGCCTCAGTTTTTGTGCATTTTGCATTTTTATCTATTTCTTTTTATACTGTTCTGCTAATTCATCATTAGATTATGTCATAAATTGTGTTAAGATATAGAGTCTAAAGATCGTAACTGGATAAAAAAAGTTTCAATAACACCAAAAGTATTCACGGATTTATTAAAATATGCCTCAATTTAAATGAGTACGTTCAGGCAATGGGATGCTTTGATCATTCTAAGTTTGATCATTCTAAGTTTCGACCGACGACCGGTATGCTTACCTTATTTCGTTTTCAAAACAGTGTATTTCTTGCATATCGTTATATCATTCTTTATCTTTCTATCAGACCCCTTTAAAAATCCCAAAATGATGCCATACAGGGCTCTTAGATTTTGCTGAAGCTTTCACGAGCGGTTTCGGCCCGGCATTTTGAGTGGAAATAACATTCGGAATGCTCTTGATGTTGTGGTTGGGAAAACACACCAACAGAATAGAAACTTGTATTTTACGCCCGTTTTCAATCACTTTGTAACATTTTAATACTCAAATTAAGCTTCAGAATTACAAAAATATCAGTTGAATGTAAAAACCGTAAAATATAATCGGCTCTATGGAAATTATGATGCAAGACTTAGAGTCAACTAGAAAGAACGATAACTCTAATCTCTATAGACTATACAACTTTGTATCAGTTACTTGGTATGCTTCGGGTTTTTTCTCGCTTCAATAATACATCCGAGATTATGCCATTCACGATACCGGTATCGGCACACTAATTTCCATTAGAAAGTCCGTTTTGATGGCGGTTTTTTTTCCTAAAAAGATTTTATTTAAATTTTAAGTAGATTCACAGTTTCTTTTTACTTTTTTTAACCTTTCAGATTAAACTACATCTACTGACCGTGCGTCTGTTTTGTTTCATGTTTACAAAACTCAATATTTTCAACTCGCTGCACCGTCTGCCATACATAATTCCGGGACAATCGTTTGCCGGACCATTGTACGGCTCCCTATTCAGATTATCGGTAGTTTTTCGAATATTTCAAATAAAAAGTATTTTTTTATCTCCCGCTCTTTAGGCACTCGGATCTTATTGTTCATTAAATCCTGTAAACGAGATGAGCAAAGTTTAATGAACAGGCTGTGCTTATTCAGTGTTTTTTTCTCACCACTTTGGGAATGAGTTGGTACCCCTCCAATTGGGAAAAATATGCCTTAAAACGACGTAAAATACTTAATTTTGGGGGAAATTGAGTCGTAAAAAGCTCATTTTGGGGAAAAATCGTGCCGTGAAATGCTCATTTTGGGAAAAAAGCCCTCGTTTTCAATTGCTAGTGACTAGGGGTACGTGACCGTACCTCTAATATTTGAAATTAGCGGTACGGTCACGTACCCCTAGCGAGCCCTATGAGGGTTGACTAGGGGTACGTGAGTCCAAAACACTATATAGCAACACTTTATTGTGTCTGCAGATACGTTAATATCGATGCTTATGTTAATAATATATCATTTCAACCTTCTATTCTGACTGTTTAACGCAGCAAAGCAAAGAAACTTCATTAAAAAAAATCCAATCGGCATTTTTTTCACGGCAGCGAAAACTATACATATGAATAAAGAATGTTCACACATTTTTACAAACATGTATTTATATAAATATCCAATACCAGCTTAGTTTAGAATAATTGCTCTGTTTATTGCGATCAATTGTCAAACGTGTTTTTAGAGGTGATTTGTGTAGGTTATTAACCAGCAAATTTACATCGGCATTTACATGTTTCGATACTTGACTCCATGATTGGAGCCGAAGCTTCGATAGTTTTTATTTTCTTTACTTAGATCTACCACTTTATATTCAACGCTTAGTTAGGAAGCTACATCAGCAGTAATTTCCAACAAGCTTATTATATTAAGTTGAATCAAATTTTTAAGAAAAAAACTTAACATTGGTCACTAATGTTCAGATATCGGGCGTATCTGATGATAATTAACACTATACATGTATGCGGAATACTTCTAATCTCGTCGCTGTCGTGAGAACATGTTGGGTGGGGAATATTCAGCATTTTTTTTGGGGACCCGTTCCCAATTGAAAACAAGGATTTTTTTCCCAAAATGAGCATTTCACGGCACGATTTTTCCCCAAAATGAGCCTTTTACGACTCAATTTTTTCCCCAAATCAAGTATTTTACGCCGTTTTAGGGCATATTTTTCCCAATTGTAGGGGTACCAACTCATTCCCAAAGTGGTGAAAAAAAACACTGATATTTATCGACGTTTCTATGTTTTTCTCCAATAAATATCCACAAGATAAGGTAGACATGAGAGATTATTAATATTAGCATCAATAAAACGTATCTGCAGGTAAAATAATGTGTTGCTACATAGTTTAAATGACTCACGTACCCCTAGTCAACCCTCACAGGGCTCGCTAGGGGTACGTGACCGTACCGCTAATTTCAAATATTAGAGGTACGGTCACGTACCCCTAGTCACTACCTTTTCAATTGCCGAATTGGGAACGGGTCCCCCTAAAAAAAACGCTGTTATTAGGACAATTATTTCATTTTTTAAATTTTATTCCATTGGAATGAATTATCTCCACAACTCCAAAGACTTGTTAACAAGAATCTGGAAGATTTGAGGCGTGGATTGTACATATTAGGCGCGGTTAGCCCCTGTGTCCGTGAGATAGCATAGCTCGTGCAGCGAAGATGCCCGTGTATAAACTTCAATTGAAGAATAACTACGGCACATACATACTTGCGACGATAAGAGCAAAGAAAAAAATACATACACATTCTGATGGTCGTGACTTTGACTTGTCGTCATGGCCAGGTTCTGCATCTTCTTCGCCAGAATCGTTTTCACGGAGTCTTCTTCGCCTACGGTCCGCCATTTTCCTTTTTCGCTATGACGTCATATCCGCGGAATTTAAAATAAATTTTTGACGAATGCATATGCCTAAATTTATCGCCATAGGCAATCTGTATCCACAAAATCGTTATATGGCAGCTTCATGCGAGACAAAAGTAAAACATTTTACGAAAAGTTTACATCTGTCTTTTTCAAGCGTCTGAGGTGCTGCTGGAGAAAAATACTAAAATCAAAAACCAAAGAGAAAAAGTCTAAAACTTAATTTTCTAAGGGCGAATTGGTGATAACGGTCGCAAACAGTTTGGATCCAGATTTGAGAAACTGAGTAACTTTGCTTCTCATTCTCATCTGAGTCTCAATGCAATTAGATCTGTAGATCTAATTGCCCCGAGTTTGAATCTCATAAACCGTTTCATTCTGATTATATTTTATAAAAACAAAAGTTGCAAATAAATCAACTCTTGGAATTAGTGCATTCGACAATTTAGACCCCCAGTCTATATTCAGTACGTATTGTGACGCTATTTAGCTAGGTCTGCACTGTTCTCATACATGGGTGCATGGAGGAAGAATAATTCCTCCATGATGGGTGTATAGCTTAAAGCAGGGCTGCCATAAGTTGACATGAAAAATCCTAAGATTTCCAAATTTGCATTTTTCAAGTGCGGTTTCATTACCCCATTAGATTCAGGGCTGACTGGACCCTAGGTCCCCCCCCCCCCCCTTGGCGGACTTTATGAGACATACGTTTATATCATGTTAAAGTATGAAGTATTCCCTATAGAATGGCACTTGTTGGATGTTAAACGGCCGCCGGATAGGTCGAGAAATTAGCATTGATTATCTGCCCCTGAATGCTGAAATTCCTGCTTCTTTTCCCCAGTATACGCACCTATTTGTAGGGATGCTAAGTGTGTTTCTCTACAAATCATATCGCAAATGTTTCCGATTGTATGGAAATGACATAAAATCATAAGAAAATAACAAACACAACATCTAAAAATCCAAGATGGCTGCCGTCAGCCATTTTTGTCGGCCATTTTGAAAAGTTAACCAATACTCGGAAATAATTTGACATGTAACAATGTGTGATACATGACTTCTAGCTAATTTGTGGTCGATAAGTTCATTACTGACGTTAAAAGTGACTTAAAACTGTTCTTGTAAGGTCGAATAAGCAAATTATAGCAAAACGCGACCATATTGCATTGAAATGACAAAGGTTTCGACATTATAATGCCTTAACATATTATCGTGTTTTAATATGTTGTTTCAATAAGTTAGTCATTAAATCATCATCAAAATAATATTGCTGTTCACGTTCATGCCTTGAGGATCAAGAATCAGTATATTCCTCCATCTTGCACTCACCCAAATAATATTCAAGAAGGTCATATGTTGTTGAAACACGTATAAAACCTGGTGTAGAATCTATCCCTTAAAGCGGATGACAGGAATTTATAGGCAGCATACTTTGCCAGTATCACACAGTTTCTAAGCTACTCCACAATCTAGGTCATACATGTTTGTTCAGTTCATTGAGTCTTCTTACCGTCCTTCAATAGTTTGACAAGGAAGGAAAGTCCTCCATAAGGCCAAATACATTACCAATGCATGTCAGTCACCAGTACTGGTAGCCGATCAGCCTGTCTTCATGTTTGAAAAGAAACTTCAGTAGCAATATCCGCAGACATAACACGGTGAGGCAGCCATCCTTGTTGCACTTGGAACAACGCACCTTGGTCATTATGCTGCGATGAGTGTTTTGAGTCTGTTTAGACTATTGGGAGGACAACAACACGCACTAATTGTGGTATCCTGACTAGTGGCAGAGCTTATCCCTTCAATGGCATCCATCACATTTTCAAACCAAAATGCATACACCAGGCCTCAGTATATGCTCTGTAAATTCTTTAGAAAGACACTGAAGATTTATATTGCGCCATAAATGCTACTGAAATTTTGTCATCACAGCAGAATTTAGATTTCATATTGAACCGTTTGATTTTCTGATTTTCTGAGTCTTCAAACATATTGGACTATGTTCAGTATGTTATAAACCTGCCAAACCACATCCGCGATATAGACTATAATAGAGCCATCCAATTTGTGCATAATGAGTTTAAAAAGGGTAACTACATGGGCTTAGAAATCAATAAGGGCATTTTCTAATGCCACACGTGCCCGCTATATGATTGATTGATTGATTAAGAGAGAGAGACAGAGAGACAGAGAGAGACAGCGATTAACGGCACCGAGAAACATAAACGTGTTATATGGTGCAGATATTATTATGTAAAATTTTAAAAGAAATACATCAACGAGTGTGTAAAAACTCCTACAAAAGAATCCAAAAATATAATAACGTATAATAGTCTGCCTACGGATTGAAAATAAGGCTCTGGAAAATGGGTCTTATGGCATGTCGTGTAGACGGGCAACATCCACTTGATTTATATTCAGCATATGTATACGAACAATTCTAGGGGGGATGTAAAGTTCTTAGGCGCGTATTAAGGTCAGAAATAGGTCAAAGGTCATTGGGTGCAGATTTTTGCATACCATAATATAAACCTAACTTTATTTACATTTCAAATATGTCAAATGAACTATTATTGGTTACAATTAGTTCACAAATGTCTGTACTTGCTAAATATTATCAAAAAAGTAAAATATTACTGTCAATGTCCTTTTCCAGGGGCAATAACTCTGATTTTCCTCATTCTTTTTTATATTTTTTATAGTTATTCCTTCGTTATTTTTGTCTGTGTTCATATAACATCAAATTATTTTTATGTTTCTTTACACCTTTGACATAAAGTAACAATTCTAAATGCAAATGGAAGTAAATAATACAGCCAACGCCCTTTTCCAGGGGCAATAACTCTGATTTTTCTCTTTCTATTTTATTTTTTATGGGAATTTGTTTTCGTTATTTTTTGACTGTTTTCTTATAACATCAAACTTTTGTATGTTTCTTTACACCTTTGACATAAAGCAACGGTTCAATATGCAAATAAAAGTAAAAATTACAGTCAATGCTCTATTCCAGGGACAATAACTCTGTTTTTTCTGTTCCATATCTCCTTTTTTAATAGGAATTAATTGTTATGCTATTTGCAATCACTCATAGATAACCTAAAAAACTTTAATTTATTGAATGTATAATTGGTCGAAAAATCTAGAAATAGAATTTTCGTGACAGAAAAAACAATTATAAGTCACAAACAAGGGCGGTAACTCTTAAAATAAGCCAGTAAATCACGTATTCTGTTCATTTCTGCTATAATAGCTGGGCACATTAGAGAAAAAATCATAAACTTGATATACAATCATCAAAGTAGGTTTACATAATATACTGATATGGCCTTTCTTTCAACAAAAAGCCCTTTTGCACCGTAAACATTCAAAATGGCCGTCATTGTTCAAGATGGCCGCCATTTGCGGTTCTCATATACCATTTCTCTTCTAACATTTGACATGTATGACCAAATTTTATACTTTTGGTGTTGAAATATATGTTTTTAAGCATTGGCAAGGTAATCAAGAAAATTTTAAATTGATTTGAAGCTTACTTTAATGCATAATGACCAATGTTTGAAAAAGAAACATGTTTGCTTTAAGATGACCGTTACCTTTTGCACTAATGATTAATTTCGTTTCTTAAATTTTCTCATAAATGACCATTAGTCAAACTTTCGGAGTCAAAGGTAGTGTTAAAAATCACTAATTTTGTGATTGTATATGTTTAATTGGGTATTGACTTACTTTTGGCAAATACATTTACATTGTATATATATATATATATATATGATTTAAAAAAATAGATGATGTATTATAGGCTTTTAAAAACAATTTTATTTCTTCAAACAATGCGCGACGCGTTTCACTATATATCATCAGGCGCAATATGGTTTATGAATAGTAAAGTAGTAAATCCTGTTTGTTGTTGTATTATTGCTTATGATGTGTGTATATATTCATTGTCATATTCACAAATTTATTAATCTGAACAAAAGCGGCAACATCGAAAATACAGGCATCTGTCACTGCAATCAGTTTTCTTCAGCGCATACGCTTAATCTTCGCAACTATATGTATATCTATATCCAATAAATAGCAACCTAGTCTAATGTATCAGCAATATATTTCCTTCATTCACACTCTACTGGACACTTATATTATTTTGCGTAATGCCACAAAACACAAGCTATTTAGTATGCAAATAATTTCGTGAGTTTAAACAAAGCTGCTTGGCTTGTAGGAATTGCGAAGTAAGTTTTTTTCCACTATCAGGCAAACACGTCCAGTCCAACATAAAAAATTGCATTAAATACAACTTATCTAATGGCTTGTCATACATAGCAATCGCAATGTTTTCAAGACTTTACTGTTTCTACATTTTAACTAATAGTAAATAAACAATAAATTGTAAATGTAAAATATTTTCCATGAAATGCATTCGATGTGGTCCATGCAGCCTTTTCTCTTTCCATATGAAAACCATCTAATACGAATTAACAGAACACGAAATATAATGCGTTGATTGTGTATGTTCAGATCTCACAGGGTCAATTAACAAAAATATTAACTTCATTACGGGAAACCAGCTCAAGTTTGATTGTTGTACAAAGGAAATCAACTCTTTCTGTATACCAATATCTTTTAGCAAAGGTAATTCTAAGCCCTTGCTGCACTGGGCGGTTTGTTAGATGTATTTTGTATTTCGACAAGTGAAAAATCGAAAGACGCATCCAATGCTGTAGACCAATTTGTTGAGACAGCGTTAAAGGATGCTGAAACAAAATACATTAGCCATATTTTGTTGGACGCGATGTGATTGCAGAACCCTCTCATTGGTTTAGGACTTTACAAAGGAGTGCAACACCGACTATTTGCTCCACCCAAAAAACAAAGTCAAAGACATTAGCAAGTGTTTATAGAGACACGAGATCAGACAAGCAACAAGTATCGAAACAGATAAGACCTGACCTTATTAAAGCTCGAGAAAGATCTCAAGGATGTCAGACATTCGGAGAGTATGCTCAAGAATTTGTTCAGTCGGTATATTCCCATATCACAGGCACACCTACTCGCATTGATGTCACATTTGATACCTTGGGAGCAGATCTATCAAAGCTGCCACTGAAAAAAATCACAGGTCCAGAAGACCCACTACCTGGACCCACTACCGCATGTCAGAGAGCCATACCTTGTGCTCGACGAGAAGTAGAAATACATGTACATTGCCGAGTTTCTATCATCTGAATGACACATTATTATCACAAGGGTTGCTTGTTGTAGCAGATGGAACGTTCGTAGGCGTTATAAATGCAAAGTCATATAGCTTCCATGCTGATAAGTTGTCGGTCGATAATAAAGAAGCTGACAATCAATAGAATGATATTCCATGCTAAAGATGCTGTTGCAAGCGGGTTTGATCGTCTGATTGTTATATGCAGGGACACAGACGTAATACTGTTGATGCTTTGTAGGAAATGACGTATTAATATGGATGTTATCCGGTACAGCAAAGCAAAGGGGATGATTCCTTGTTAACAAAATATATGAGGCACTCAAGGTCGACAAAACATCATAGGTTTCCATACCTTAACTGGTATATAGACACTTGCTGGTATAGGCAACTCATGAAAGTCAAGACAGCCTTGGACCCCATACACACACACTAATTATGTATCACCCCCAATTGGATAAGAAATCCCTCTATCCCAATGGCATACATGCAACTCGCGTCTTGCTATTGCAAGACAAAGTGCAGCTGGGCAAAATGTGCTTGCTATAAAAGCCAACAAGTATGCATGTATGAATGTGGTTGTGAGGCAACACACTGTGTAACTCAGATTAATTGGTAGTATGCGTCTTTATAAGAATCCCCACTTTCTCACTTTTGCTAGACGCGTCATTGTAAACTGAATGTATGTAGATCGATGATCTGATTGTTTCATAATGAAGCATACTGCATGTCTTAGTACATCCAATTGGTGATGAAAGTTCTGTAAAGTTATTCGCAAGTTTGGTCAAATGATACCACGAGTGTATGGTTTGTGATGGTTCTTCTTCGTTCAAATATCTCTAAAAGGATATTGATATTGTAAACGTTCATTTGTAAAACTGTACGTTAAAGTATGTGAATAATTATACAGAATGTTTACATCTAATTCATTTGGTATGTGTTAAAATTACACGTATACAGGCTGTAAAGCACAACTTCCCGTCACAAAATTGTAAATACACCATGTTTTAGCCAGATACATAGTAATAACCCTTGGATTTGTCACAAAACCAACGATAACATTTTATAGAAATTCGAACCTAACATAGTCATCCATTATGTATGTTCATGTCAATACAGTGTTCCTAAGAAAGTAATACTTAATATAATGATACTTCCCCAAAGTGAATTTAAGAGAAACTCATTTGGCATCGCACACAATCCAATCTTTTGGCTTTTTTATATATCGGGGTTGTCTGTATGTATACCCTAAAACGCATATTTCAGTGATGAATTTCCATAGTGAATTACTGCTTCATGTCACAAAGTAGTTTGATTTTATAAGAAAACAGACGATAAATAATAAACAAACAAACAAAAAAACATAAAAAAGAAAGAGAAAACCCAGAGTTATTGCCTAAAGAAAGAACAATGACTGTAAGATTACATTTGATTTGATTATTTAATTGCTGTTTGTATTAAAATGTACTAGGTAAACCCAAACAAATTCGATATTATAAGAAAACAGTAAAAAATAACGCAAACAATTCCCATTAATAATTGTTTAATTTGACTCATTTTAAAAATGATTTTACAAACTTACTATAACAATTTTATAATCTTGGTAATAATATTGAAAGAATTTCCATGTTTCCATGCATCTCAATATTGTATCATTTTTATTGTGAATGTAGGTACATTAATATAATTTCATGTGGCGCTTTTGAACGCACAACTCCTGTGTGAAAAGAGCGCTATATAAATCGGGTATAATAATAATAATAATAATTAAATATAAAATAGGAATGGAAAAACAAGAGTTATTGCCCCTGGAAAAGAGCACTAACAGTAATATTAACTTTTATTTGCATATTGAACTGCTCCTTTATGTCAAAAGTGTAAACAAACATAAAACATTATGAGAAAACAGTCAAAAAATAACGAAAACAAATTCCTATTAAAAAAGAGATATGGAACAGAAAAAACAGAGTTATTGCCCCTGGAATAGAGCATTGACTGTAATTTTTACTTTTATTTGCATATTGAATCGTTGCTTTATGTCAAAGGTGTAAAGAAACATACAAAAGTTTGATGTTATAAGAAAACAGTCAAAAAATAACGAAAACAAATTCCCATAAAAAATAAAATAGAAAGAGAAAAATCAGAGTTATTGCCCCTGGAAAAGGGCATTGGCTGTATTATTTACTCCCATTGGCATTTAGAATTGTTACTTTATGTCAAAGGTGTAAAGAAACATAAAAATAATTAGATGTTATAAGAACACAGACAAAAATAACGAAAAAATAACTATAAAAATATAAAAAAGAATGAGGAAAATCAGAGTTATTGCCCCTGGAAAAGGACATTGACAGTAATATTTTACTTTTTTGCTAATATTTAGCAAGTACAGACATTTGTGAACTAATTGTAACCAATAATAGTTCATTTGATATATTTGAAATGTAAATAAAGTTAGGTTTATATTATGGTATGCAAAAATCTGCACCCGTTGATCTTTGACCTCATTTCTGACCTTAATTTGAACTTTTCGACTTTACATCCCCCCTAGAATTTCTAAGATATGTTCACTGAACACGAATCAGGTGGATGTAACCCGTCTACACGACATGCCATGAGGGGTCAAAAACGGTCAAAATGTTGGTAGACTATAAGGATTCAAGCTTTTTAAAACAAAATATTGTTGTATAGACTGGTATGTACCAAGAACAACGCCCTGAATTCCAAGATGACAATAATTTTATTGACTGGGATATGATGGCGTTGGTAGATGCCTTTGGAGATCTTTGAAATCCCTTTAATGGCAAATAATTATAAACTGCTGGACTTCGATAATTCAATACACCCCCTAATGTGGCGGAGTAGGTCATAAACATTAAAATGTAGCATGGAATACACTTTCTAAACAAACGAATTTGTTCCCAAAAGAAAGTATTCACTGTTATAGTATCAACAGTTAACATTGTGTTTTATAAGGTTTTTTGTCTGAGCCACTTTGAAACTTTGAGATTTCCAACACGTTACAGTTACTTTATTATTACTTACAACTAATGTTTAATGCAGTGCCAATGAGTATTTCCTTACCAATTATATGTTTACCTATACACCTTCCTAACAAAGAAAGGCCGTATGCATCACTGAGCCAAGAGTAAAAGTTTTGACTGCCCGATTTAGACACTCGCAGACTACTGATATTATCGATGATGCTGTGCTTGTTTAAATAATTCTTCCAATAAGCACTGTGACCATGAAATACTATTTTAGGGACGGCTTTGTGCCATACATTGTGTGCTTGTTGAAGAAAATTACATGGTTTACATTGATGGTATGCGTTCTCGAAGATGAGTATGACGATCAATTGGAACCCAGAAAAAAGAGGAAATAAAAACAGGAGGTGTGTACAGTAGTCAACTGAACTTCCTAGCAATTTGACTGTTTTTCTTTGTGAGGACTTGAACCAGCAGGAAATATTTAATGAATTTGCAAAAGAATTGATGCATGGGTGATTTAAAAAAAGAAAATAGTTCATTTTTGCATCCTTCTCAAAGTTTGTAGTTCACCTGCTGATGCTGATGTGAGTATAGTGACGCATTGTACAAACACGGAAATTGATCGTATGTTTTTTTGTTTTACATGCGTTTGCAGCTTTATTTGCTGGTCATCACCCAGTTATTTAAAAAAAAAAGTACAATGTGACAGTAATATTTTCGTACCAAGCATTCTGGTAATTGAAACGTTAGAACTGCACGCTGACAAACTCTAGGCTACATTTCGGATAAGGCACCAATTCAAATACATTCAAGTGCATGCTATTAAACACAAGTTTGGAATAACTCATAATGGTAGATACCATTCTATGCTGGTGTTGAAACAATGTTAAACGTGCGTGGTGTGATTTTGAGGCATGCCAATACATTTTTAAAACCTATTTAATGCATTCATGCCTTTACATGCTATGACAATGCAACGAAACGGTTTAAAAGATTTCGGAACCCTTGCTTGTGATTGCTAGAAAAATGCAAAACACGTTGAAGTACAAGGAGAACACATGTCTCTTCTTCCCAATAAGCCAATCTTCAATGACATAAACAAGCTGCGTGTAGTGTCGACTGCTTTCAACAACAAAAATATCCGACCAAAGTTTCCCCCTTGTCGTTTATCACTCAGGATGCACATTTTGCGTGCGAAGTATCTGTCCTTATTCTAGGAATTGGTACTGGACCATTTAGCTGATATTACAAGCTCATTCGTTTATAACTATACGGGAGATGATTGCAGACAGATCACGTACCAACGGACGGAAGGCAACAATCTGTACCCAGAGCTAGTAGAAAACAAAAGCTCCAGCCATAGATAACGGCGACATTGTCACTGACTCAGAGGATGATGTTGACATTGATGAAGGTGTCGACTACAACAACTCCATCAACATGACCTTTAATGAAGACAATGATAGTTATGATTGTATGTATAATGTGCTGTGGATATATTGGTTAGTTACACCAAAGATAAAGTGTGGTGCTATGTTTCTCCTGACCTCGCCCGCACGGCTAGTCATTGGTTTGATGTCCTCAATGGGACGAGGGAGGATAATTATGATACACACACTACCCGGACTGGCAGAGTGGTAAGACTCCACCAAAATGTAACACTATTACATTCATAAACATGCATGCACACAGCCGCTATATAACCATTTTATGGCACTTGTTTAAGATATAATGAATTACATTTGACCCGGTGTAACGCAGTAGAATGACCCACCCCTGCTAAAATGACCCATAAGTCATGTCACTACGTAGAATAGTGACCCTGGTCATTTTATTACGTAAAAACATGACTCTAAACCGTAGAAAAAGACCCACCGGGTCTGCACTTATATAAACAAGGTGTACAAAGAACATTCTGAGATAGTCATAATCCGGGTAGTATATTTATACCTATTAATAGTAATGGTAATTTTCAACGTTAAATTAGTTTCCTTTGAAGTCACATACTGCATACGTATTGAAAAAACTGCTATAAGCGTGTGTGGCTTCCCTCAACAATCCCACCATCGCTTGGACGATACTTTAATTGATAAAGCCGTCGATTTTCGACTTTTTTTAGTCGTTTTGTAAACACTTTGTGTATCAAACATTTACAACCTTCTTGTTGCAAAGTGAGAGAGATATTTATGATATTTTGGCTAACAAAGTGTATTTTCAATGTATTTTACATTTATATGATTTCATGTGAAGTGCTTTTGAACGCACATCTCTTGTGTGAAAAGAGCGCTATATATGGGCCATTTTCAAAAAATGTACATATTTCATAGGTGGAACTTGCAAAAATTAAAAATGTACATAGTAACGTTTTATTTGCTTTATAAGCTTCTTCCAGCTTTCAAGAAACACGAACAACTGCAAACAACAACACACATAACTCAGAAAACTATTTGGTTTTACTAAATAAATGTTTTGTTGGATATCACTGTCCATTGTGTTACCTATGAAAATAAATTATTTTTTGAAAAATAAAAATTATTTTTACACCTTGTACCTATCATATGGTATCAGCATGTATGATCCACACCATGTATTAAGCTCGCTAATCTTTATACCAATCCAAATCTATTGCATGTACAATTTTATTGTATCAACCACTGCAGTACAGACAAAAGTATGATGTTTTATTTACTTACTAATTTAATAATCAAACATTCAAGTCAGTATATCCCGTTCCAGATACAATACAGTATAAGGAAAGCTGTAATCAGAATCTTGCAAATAAGTTGCCATACACCAAATACATGCAGTTCAAAATGTTGTGGTAACACCATGGACATCATTAAATGTAACACAATGGACAGTAAAGTAACAAAATGGACTTTAGTCCAAAAACATTCTGTTTTAACATTTCTATAACTTTAATAAGTTAAATGACTACGAAGATATCAGTTATAGATATAGTTGTTCAGTGACAAGATAAAATTTGCATAACACTATGATAAGTCCCTCAGATATTATGGTACGTTTTCTTTGTAAGTAACACAAATGACCTGAGATATAACTACATGGACATTATTTGGCAAAGTTGAGGAAATAAGTTCTTGAGACATACTATTGTCAAAATTACACTGTTAACTATTATATTACATAACAGCTCTATTTTACTCTTTATACTACAGTAAATTAATATCCACGTAAGAACTTGTTTATTGTAAACAATTTGGCTGTCCTATGTGTAACCTCGTGCCATTTGTGTTACTGTTCCATGAAATGAGATTGAATAATATAGCGAAGTCACATTTAATACAATGCACTATTAACGCTGAAGTCGCTTATATCTGCGAATCGTGTTGTCTTACTAAAGACAATGCTATATTGATTAATGTCATTCGAGACACTATATCAATTGATTGTTCATTGCACAACTGTAATATAGTTATTTGTGTTACACAGAATTGCATATTCTTGCACACAAGGAAGTTAAATACTTGCCAGCATTCAACTTATGCGTATGAAAATACCCAGAACACTGATTTATATTTCTCTTATTTGGATCAATAACTAATGCATATGTTTGTGTATATGAATATGCATTTTGTGTAAGTTTGTCCCTGGTGTTACGAGATCATGTCATTTGTGTTACAAATTTGTGTGTCATCTGATCATGTCATTTTGTTACCATTTTGCGTGTCACTGTCTCAAAGAATAGCATCGCACTTTTTGTTAATCTTAATACTTGTATATTAAAACAAATTTAACATTTCTACTTATCAAACCCAAGTTCGAAATTCTTCATGCGTTTCCGAAGAATAAATCAATAAACATCTTTGGATGTCCTTCAACGGACCAAACATGTCCATGTTGTTACGTAACACAAAGGACAGTAACACCGAGGATATATTCCATCTAAATTAGAATTATTTCATAAAATGACTGATCCCGAGCAGCACATGTATTTGAAGAAAACATCAGCACACTGCGATAGTACAGTTATTGCATTTACAATTACCATAAATCGCCAAAATATCTTCGAACATACAGTAACAACAGAGACATAGAAAAAGTATATTATCTTTTTCATACATACTTTTTCATACATATTTTCCAAAATTTAAAATTCCGCCTCATGGTCACCATTATTTTGACATCACAAGAAGTGGTGTCATAAGTAGAGGCTGATAAAACATATTTTTGACATAATTATAATTTGTACACCCCCTATAGATCACATGGTAACACCATGGACACGGCGCTGAGTTACAGATTTCGAAAGTTTCATTTCAGTACTTTTATCGCAGATGAAGCTCAAATAATGATTTAAGCATAAACGTATAACAGGAAAAATAATATTGGTGTAGTTAGCAGTATTTAAACTGCATAGAACTGACTTTATTTTCTGGCACAACATAAACATATGGCCAAGTCACAACATAATATAGGGGTTTATGAGCTATTTCAATGTGATATCCATTTACATTAAGGTGTGTATAACATGTACCATTTGCTGGTTTTACTGTATAAGCTAACACTGATAAGATGAAAACATAAAACCTTGGGAAATGGACATACAGGTTTGTGAAAATAGGTATCACTGAATTATGTACATTTTTTGAAAATGGCCCATATCTGATATAATAATGTTTCCAATTGCGCATTTATATGCATAATTATGAAAAATTACTTATTAGCAAAACAACACATGAGACAAATTGTAAAACGATTTGCTTTGTTTAGGCACCGTTAAGAACGAGTTAAATTACGATGTAGCGAATACGTAACCTATTATTGCAACCTATATTTGCTAATTAACTGAATCACACATCAACCAACCCATCCCAACATCACTTTGGGCGATATTTTATCACTAAAACTATCGATTGCGACATTTTTGTAGTAAATGTGTAGTTATATTTTATACAAAACATTTACACCCTTCATATTGGTATCTTTGGGAGATATTTATGATATTTACGTTGAAATAGGTATATTCACTGTGAAAATTCATGGTTATTTCTAATTGCTCATTAATATGCATAATTATGCAAATTAGCTAATTAGCTAAACAACACATCAAACAAATTGCACAACAATTTTCTTTGTTTAGGCACCATTTAGTACGAGTTATAGTATGATTAAGCAAAGATATAACACAATATTCCAACCCATATTAGTGCGTATTGGGTTTTTACCCCACCCGCCCTTCCATCGGTTTTGCCAATATTTTATCACTTTCAAACTATCGACTGCGATGTTTTTGTTATAAATTTGTTTAATATAATGTGTTTCAAACGTTTTGAGTATTCATGTTACAATCTGGGAGAGATATTGATGATATTTAGGTTAAAATAGGTGTATTTTTGTCAAATTTCATGCATTTTTCCAATTACTCATTAATATTCATAATTATGCAAATTAGCTAATTACCTAAACAGCATATCAAATAAATTGCAAATCATTTATCTTTGTTCCGATTTATGTTACCGTTTAGCAAAGTTATAACACAATTTGCAATGTATATGTTCTATCTCAAAATCACGAGGGTTGCCATGGAAACGATTAAATTGTGCGCTTATCCGGCGACGATATTCCATCCAACAACCAGATTTCTTAATCGCAGTGTATATGCTACAAGAAAATATAGGTCCAACAAAGTCCGCTTAGGGTGGAGGGTTTCACTTATTGGCTCAGTACCTACATAGCCTATTTCTAGTTATTTTGACATGTGACTACTTAAAGCAGGCTGGAAGTAAAGCAGAATTAATGTGCCTTTGGCGCATTCTGGTTTACTTTCAGTCTCTTTTAAGCTACCATGTACTAGAAAAAAATCCAAAGATTTAGGAAAAATCCGGAGAAATGGCAGCCCTGTAATAAAGTCTTAGGTACAGTCTGATACCAAATCTAAGAGTTTGGGGAAGTTGAAATCATCAAGGATTAACTTTGGTCCTTTGAGGCTGCGGGACAGTTCCAGGGATTTCTTAACCTGTGTTAATATTCATTTGAAATTGGATGTGTTGCAGGTAAGATGTTATCTTTGTTGTTGTGGTGTTTTTGTGTGCATGCTAGCGTATATTGCATGAACAACGTGCTTTTAAAATAAACGTGGTCTAAAAACTCGAACACCCAAAACCCACGCCCCAAGTTGTGGCTATAAAACCCAAAACTTCGAACCCCGAACCTAAGTCGGTCTCTTTGTATGTTTGTCTGCTTAACCCACTACCCCCAGTTCTACCGCAAATAAATACGAAAGAAGACTCAAGCAGGAAACGCAACACAAACAATACACCCATCTCTAAAGCAGAACACACACACACACAGCCATACCATAACAAACACACACACACACAACCACACACACACACACACACACACGTAATACCATTCTTTCATCCACACACTATAAAACAACACGCAAGACAAACATAAAGCTAAGTGAACATAGGAGCCCGCCTTGGTACGGTCAGTAGCAATCAATAATCAATTATAAATTAATTAACCATTAACAACCACTAGGGGGGTTAAACCTGGGTTTAGGGGCGCCCAACCTCACACTTATCTCCTATATTCACCTATAAAGACGAACAGTGTACATAAAATATAAACCCTGTTCCACAACCTTACAATCAAAAAGACCGCCAACACAGTAAGTAAATACATGTAAAACATCTAACAAAATTCTCTGACAGGATTATTAGTAACACGGGAAAGAATTAAACATTCAAGCCCGTGTTCAAAATAACCCACTATGGCAACGGTCAAATTGTACTCAAGCGAATAGTCTGTAGTCACGTCCAAAAGCCACATCCAAAGTTGTACCTATAAAACCCCAAAAACCTGCAAACTCGAACCAAAGTCAGTCTCTGTGTTGGTTGGTCTGTTTTACCCACTACACCCAGTACCTTTTACTTCTGAGCGAGTTTTTTCTATCCTAACCCACTACCCTAACCAAAAGTTGTGCCTATAAACCCCAATACCCCGAAGCCGAACCAAAGTATGTCTCTTTGTTTGTCGGTCTGTTAAACAAACCCACTACACATAGCTCCTTCTTTTTCTGAGCGAGTTTTTCTATCCTAAGCCACAACCCTAGTCCACTACCTAATCCTACTCTACACCCCTCACCCTACACTCCCCCACATTACCGTACACTCTCCCAACCTTATTCTACCTGTCCCCCTAGCCGATTTGTTGTCTAATCATGAACCTTTTTTTATTCAGTCATGCCTGCATAAAACAGAGCTTCGAGACAATGACCAAAGTGCCAATCTCTGATTAAAAAGTTGGCACAGCACCTGAGAGTTACACACCAAATGGAAACTAACGAGGCCGAAGCAACCAGCATACTTGAAAGGCTAAGAACGACCAAGATGGTACCAAAAGACCAAAATTATCATCTCCCCAGGAACGATCAATATCAGACAGGAAGAAATGGCGCTGTGGAGTTCATGGGTGAGCATATATTGTCAATGTCATCTTTAAGGAGTTTCAAGAGTTAGAGTGTAAATATGAAAGTATGCCATAATCTGTTTACTATATACATGCCCCTTTCCTTTCTTCAGATGTGACAAAATTGTTATGGAAAGGTGCCGCGATCTATACAGAGCCCAGCGAATTGCTAAAGAGAGTGAAGAGTCCAGGGCATACGTCTCAATGTTTGCATGCTGTAGAGCAGACCCCACTGAAGAGGATCATGAAAAGTATTGTAAGTTCAATATCATAATACTTACAGGTTATAACCCTTAGCTTATTTTTTAACTTTAATTCGTAATCATACTTACCTGTCATTCTGTTGGTCCATTTCAGTAGTTGCCTTGGATCCTCCTGACCTCGTGTTTGGACTCTCTGATGATGATGAGGTGTTTCCTCCATCCCCACCCAGAACCAGTAAATCTACAAGCTCAACGACTAGCCAGGGACCTCTAAGCCAGACAAGCGAAACCCCGTCGTGTAGCAAGACTAGCCAGGGACCTCTAAGCCTAATCTATGGTTCCACTCCGGTGCGTCAAAGGGAGGTAATGGAGTCAACTATCCCAATGAGAAATAAAGCCCTCCAGTTCTGGTATGAGCATCTGAGGACAGTGGGTGGAGGGTTCAAAAGTTAGCCAGTAGCTGACCAGCAAAAGGCACAGGTGAATAAATTTGGGAATTTACCGAAAACAACAGCCTCACAGCATTTGACCAAAATGAATTCTCAGCGTCAGGTTGAAGTCTCTGGCCAGGTTGTAACTCAGCTGCTGAGTGAAGAGACCAGGGACTTCATACTGAATGGTGTTCATGGAATATAAATCAAGCATACCAAAAAAACTCAACCCCATTGGAAACTACAATGAGCTACGCAATGCCCTCATGTTGTATATGACTGTATCATATGGCACTAGGGTGTCTAGTTTAATAAATCTTAACAGTTGACCAGGTTAAGGATGCTGGTAGAAACACGGTAGAAGGAGCTCTTTACCATGTTCTATACGTTACAGAGCAGAAGACTGCCGCTGCTAGAGGAGTGCAGTCTATATGCTTTAAGGCTGATATTTTTAAGATCTTAAAAGAGCTGGTTAGGTACGTTATAGAGAGGTTTGGGGTTAAATGGGGTCTTGGAGGGTTAACCGAAAAGCAATCACATGTATGGCAAGGGATCTGGATCCCTCAAAGGCGGGGGAGATAGCAGACCAGCTAATACATTCCAAGACTACCGTTGAAAAGTACTACCACAACCATACAGCTGATAAGCGTATATACATGTAGTTCTAAAACTGTACACCGGCAGAACCAGCCGAGTGGAAATGTTGATGACAGTAGCGACTCCTCGGAGGTGGTAAGCTCCGAGTAAGAGGCGGTAATCTCCGAGGAAGGGAAGAGTCAGACACTAGCTCTGAGGAAGAGGCGATAGTTTACGAGGAAGAGGTTGTAATCTCCGGGGAAGAGGTGGCAAGCTCCAGGGAAGCGGTGGTAATTTCCAAGGAAGAGGTGGCAAGCTCCGGGGAAGCGGTGGTAATTTCCAAGGAAGAGGTAGCAAGCTCCGGAGAAGCGGTGGTAATTTCCAAGGACGAGGTGGCAAGCTCCAGGGAAGCGGTGGTAATTTCCAAGGAAGAAGTTGCAAGCTCCAGGGAAGCGGTGGTAATTTCCAAGGAAGAGTAGGCAAGCTCCGGGGAAACGGGGGTAATCTCCGGTGAAGATGCGGTAATCTCCGAAGAAGAGGTGGCAAGCTCCGGGGAAGAGGCGATAAACTCCGAGGAAGAGTACTGGCAAGCTTCGGGGAAGCGGCGGTAATATCCGAGGAAGAGTAGGCAAGCTCCGGGGAAGCAGCAGCAATCTCAGGTGAAGATGCGGTATTCTCCGAAGAAGAGGTGGCAAGCTCCAGGGAAGAGGCGATAATCTCCGAGGAAGAGTAGGCAAGCTCCGGGGAAGCGGCGGTAATATCCGAGGAAGAGTAGGCAAAACATTTGATATTCCCCATGAAGAAATAAAGGAAGCCTGTTTCTAGTTTTGCAGATAGGAAACCACTCAAAGCAGGTTGAAAGTAAAGCAGAGTGCGCCTTAGGCGGATTCTGCTTTACTTTTAGCCTGCTTTAAGCAAGAAGGTCTTATAATAAAGCATCCCTATTCCGACCACTAAATTTTAAAGTAGGTAAACACTCAGGTATTGAAGCAAGGTGAGCGTGAATCAGAAAGCTCCTTGCAGAAAGGATAGTGACCATAAGCAGTGAATACGACCAGGAGCTTTCTGCTTTATCTTCACCTTGCTTTAAGCGATCTCCTGAACATTCAAGAAAGTTAACTAACAGGTGTTGAAGCAAGGTGAGTGTAAAGCAGAAAGCTCCTTACAGAAAAGATAGTGACCATAAACAGTGAATATGACAGGAGCTTTCTGCTTTACCTTCACATTGCTTTAAGCGATCACCTGTATTTGACTTGTTTTAGTGTTGAAATAGAGAGGTTTTTACTCTTTTTGATTTCCATTTAGTTAACCTTTTACCCCATAGCCTCTTTCTATTCTGATAAGAAGTGACTACTTAAAGTAGGTTGAAAGTAAAGCAGAATGTGCTTTAGGTACATTCTGCTACTTTCAGCTAGCTTAAAGCTACCCTATTCTATAATTTACAAAAAAATATTTCTTATACTAAATAATCAGAAAGACGAGTCTCAAACAGTTTGGATCTAGATCAGACACCATGTTACGCGGCGTCTGATCTGAGTCTAAACAATTTGCATAAATTAGTAAAGTAATTGTCAGCAGGAAAAGGGTTGGTCGTAAAGTAGAAGTTTTACACTATTGTTTTCTTTTTTGGTTACTTATTATTGATTAAATATTTTATAAAACATTTGTAGTTTGATACCGGTATACATGTACCCTTCTTTTCCCTAACACCTACCTGACATTAAACTTACCTCATAATTTAGAGATTTGAGCATAAGCAAAGCCTCAAGTTGAGTAGCATTGTACCACTTAACTTGATATTCTGCCTAAACTCAAAGCCCAGCGTTATATCAAAAGAAATGGTAGTCCGAGTTGTCCGTAGTTACAGTACGTACCGACACATGACCAAATAGACAGTGGCCAAGTATAAGTTGACTAAAGGTCATATTTCTTATGAATGTAAGATGGACGAAGAGAAGAAATAATAATAAGAACAACAACAACAACAACAAAATATGTTTAGACAAAAGCTGAAACTTTGCCAGATTGTAGATCCGGATCTCCTGAACAGGTTTTGTACTTACACTTATTTAGAAATACATGTATGGCTCTAGGTCATGTTATACCTGCTCAAAACACCCCACCCCTCTATGAGACAAGACCCGGCTGGTGGTTTGGACAAGTTTCAGACGAAACGTTGTTAAAAGTTGTTCAAAAAGTCAAGCTAGATACCTTATAGTGTTCGAAAACTGGATCATTTTAACGATTTGTTTTGAAAATCTCTAAGGGGTAATCCTTACGATCAAAATTGAAGAAAAATAAACATTTTTCGTTAGAATGACCCCGATTTCAAGTATAATGTAGAGTTTGACTTTCTGAACAACATTTGTCCTTTGACATAATTAGAAATATGGCCGGAAGTCACCTGAAACTTGTCCCAAACACCCAACTGTGATAGGGTTACCTAAGTCCGAACCCCAGTAGGACCACACTGAGTTGTTGAATACCGCTCACAGCTTTAGGAGGGGTGTAAACGTGATTTATCTAAGTCAATATAGGCCTAAAAAGTCACAACATATTATTAGGGGTTTATTGTCCCATCCTATACAATACTTTTCACGACAGGTTATCTACAGTGGAGAAAACGTTATTCTTCCCAAATAAACGCGTTTACGCTTAGACTATTAATTCCTATGCAAACAGTCTGGCGTCTGATCAGACGCCGAGTTACATGGCGTCTGATCAGCCTCCAAACTTTTTGCAACTCAGATTAAAATGAACATTTAGAACTGTCAAAAAGTTGTCAATTTCTCCATTTTAATGCGATGCATTTGCGTTTCTTTTGCGTATATATACGGGAAAGAATAACGTTTTCTCCACTGTTCATTGGTGAACGCGTTATTTTCTTTTGTGATATACTATTATTTCTATTACAAAGAATTTGGAGCCAGATCAGACGCCGGGTAACCCGGCGTCTGATCAGGCTCCAAAATGTTTGCCACTAAAATAAACATAAATTGTCAGAATAGTCCAAAATTTGTAATTTTCTACGTTTTAGTGTTTTGCGTTTGCGTTTCGTTTGCGTTTAAACGGGAAAGAATATCGTCTTCTCTACTGTTTCTGTATTTCCTTTATGACATAGAAACTTTGGTGAATGCAGAACAACCGTAGCAGGGCTGCCATTTCTCTGGATTTTTCCTAAATCTTCGGAAGTTTTTTTCTGGTACATGGTAGCTTAAAGCAGGCTGAAAGTGAAGCAGAATGCGCCTTAAGGCGCATTTTGCTTTACTTACAGCCTGCTTTAAGTAGTCGTATGTCAACAAAAACTAGAAACAGGCTATAGGGTAAATGTACGATTCGTAAAATCGCACTTGAAAAATGCAAATTTGGAAATCTTATGATTTTTCATGTCAACTTATGGCAGCCCTGCCGTAGAGCAGAAAGATTAAAGCCGAGCTTTACTGTTGTACTGAATACTGCCTTTACTTGCTTTACAAGACGTACAATTTAACTTATTTTGAATGGCTGTCAACCCTAACCGATGTTTTTTAAAAACCGCTTTACATCTAGGATTCGGACTGTGTTCACATATCAGCGCCTATCCCAAGACACGTTACACCCTAATCTGATTCAAAATCGACTTTCCTATATCATAACCTAATCGCATCTAGTGTCGACGCCATATATGACCATTTCTAAGCGTCGCGGTGCCGGAAACCCCAACCCAATCAACCAATCTAGTGCGCTTCGATATGATCTCGAATTGAAAAGGGGCGAAACGCCAAACCCAAATCAAACAAACGCAATCGTTACATCATAGCTGATTTGAAAGGGATTGATTTATTAAATGTATGAATTAACCCGCTCATGATCAACTTTATCGTAAGATTTTTACACTGTCACCGCCATAATGTCGTCAGCTTCAATATTGTCGTCTGCAATATCGTTTCAAAGTTAGATTTAATGCAGTATACATGTAACATACGTAATTTCAAAAACAAGTTTCAAACAGTTTTGATCCTGATATGGTGCCGCTTTACTCGGCGTCTGATTAGGATACAAACTATTTGCAAATACGCTTTATGACGTCATTGAGAGTGTAAGGGTCAAACGTCATTTGAATGGTGGTATTCAATACCCCCACTTAGCGATTCTTTGTTCGAACAATGCTTTCCAATCGTCAATTGCCTCGCGTCTAAATTTCTCTCGCTGTTTTGTTGACAATTCATATCATAATAATATCGGAGAACGCTGCACTGAAAATCGCTTAATTGAATTCACATTAACAAGTGGCTGTAAAAATCAACCGTATTGTAAATGGCAGTCATCAAATCGAGTCCACATTAAACGCTTTTGTCGAAAGATTTGAGCAAATAATTATACGGTGTCATCCAGCTAAGACTGGAACAAAACAGACCATTTATCATACCATTCCTATATCCTCGCCGGGTACAATGGAGAAGACGTTATTCTTTTCAAATATACGCGTTATCGCTTAACCCTTTCCCCCATAGAAGCGACTTTTACCGTATTTAATTTATTCCTCCGCTGAAGAAAATAGTTCCAATTTATACCATCATGGACATGTTCCATATACATGTACATATATTTCTATATTATATCAGATGGTATTTCTAAGCAGGCTGAAAGTAAAGCAGAATGCGCCTTAAGGAGCATTCTGCTTTACTTTCAACCTGCTTTAAGTATTCATATGTCTTCAAAGTTATGAACAGTTTATTGGGTAAAGGGTTAATATATTACATGTATACTGTAATGTAAGTTAAACTTATTTGGATATGCGATAAGATTATAATTTTATAATGTATTATTTCCATTGCAAACAGCCTTCAGCCAGATCAGACGCCGGGTAACCCGGCGTCTGATAAGGCTCAAAACTGTTTGCCACTCAAATAAAAATAAATCGTGAGAAATTGAAAAATAAATTGTATTATCCTTTATTTTATTGCAATGCGTTAGCGTTTTGTTTGCGTTTAATCATTTACAGAGGAGCATCTGTTATTCTTTCCCGTTTAAACGCAAACGCACGCAAACGAAAAGCACTAGAACGTAGAAAAGAATAACTTTTGGACAATTCTGATAATTCTTGTTTATCTTGGTGGCAAACAGTTTGGAGCCTGATCAGACGCCGGGTTACCCGGCGTCTGATCTGGCTCCAAATTGTTTGCACTGCACATAAAAGTTTTAGCGTAAACGCGTTTATTGGGAAATAATAACAGATTCTCCACTGTATGCCTGCTTTGATCAAACGCATTATATAATGCGGCGTCTGATCTGAGTAGACACTGTTTGTTGAAAGGAATTTCAAAATAAAACAAAACGAAAATTGAGAATTGAGACCAGGTAACCGTTATATAAAAAACATGGACTATTCCAATATTTACATGTAAGCATAGACTAATTCACTAGGAAAAATTGGAAATAATACGACTGGAGTGTCGATAAAACAGATTCCAGCTGTACTCTTTCAACGAAAATAGCGTCTTATACAACATTGTTGTTTACACGACGAAATCTTAAACGACATTTTATTCGGCTCCGAATTACATGTACAGTGGAGAATCTGTTATTCTTTCCCGTTTAAACGCAAACGTACGCAAACGCAAAGCACTAAAACGTAGAAAAGAACAACTTTTGAACAATTCTGATAATTCTTGTTTATCTTGGTTACCCGGCGTCTGATCAGGTTCCAAACTGTTTGTACTGCAAATAATAGTTTTAGCGTAAACGCGTTTATTGGGAAAGAATAACAGATTCTCCACTGTACCATGCTGTGTCGATGGGCCGTAAAACACCATTCATTCATTCATTCATTCATCCATCCATTCATTTATTCATTCTTTTTCTCGACATTTGTTGCTATGAGTTTGTGCTTCGATTGAGTACGGGAAAGGACAACGTGTTATCAAATGTACCACTGTCTCAGCTACAATCTGTTCTCATTCGTGTATATATACAGATACCGTGGAGAAAACGTTATTCTTTCCCAATAAACGCGTTTACGCTAAAACTATTATTTACACTGCCAACAGTTTGGAGCCAGATCAGACGCCGGGTATAACCCGGCGTCTGATCAGGATCCATGGAAACTGTTTGCTACCAAGATAAACATAAATAGTCAGAATTGTCGAAAAGTTGTCCTTTTCTATGTTTAAGTGTAATGCGTTTGCGTTTCGTTTGCGTTTTTAAAACGGGAAAGAATAATGTTTTCTCCACTGTATCACATTCATTCGTGTTTACACTAATTAAGCAATAAAGTGCATCCATTTGTTAAACCTATTTAAATGTCCGTACAGTTTTTCGATCTGCGAGCATCAACCCGCTTATCCGATGAATAAACTTTGTCTGTTCAAAATATCTGCTAAAACCTTTATGCTCAAATGGGGATAAAACATTACCGTATTCCCACAAATACCGGTCCTGCTTTCTCCCAGACCTTATGCCCACTATAAACAATCGGGTTCCAGAACCATTGCATATAAAACAAAATATTGACAACAGTTACTAAGAGTAAACAAAGTAGTCACCATTTTCAATAAACCGTTTTTACAAAATTTTATTCGACTGTATTCCAATTTCTTCGAAATGACAAATGAACGTTTCATCCATTATATTAATATAACACACTAACACAGAAATACAGCGAAGAAAACTTTATTCTTTCTTAATAAAGGCGTTTACGTTTAAAACTGTTTTTGCAACTCAAATTAAAATGAATCATTGGAAATGTCAAAAAGTTGTAATTTACACCATACATTTAATTGTGTTGCATTTAACCCTTTACCTGATAGCATTGTTTCTAGTATTGAAGATATGTGACTTCTTAAAGCAGGTTGAAAGTAAAGAAGAATGCGCCATAAGGCGCATTCTGCTTTATTTTCAGCCTGCTTTAAGCTATCAACTGCTAGAATAAGGAAAGTATTAAATATGACACATATTCATTACGGTATAATTTGGAACTATTTTCTTCAGCGGATGAATACAATGAATGTGCTAAAAGTCGCTTCTATAAGGGAAAGGGTTAAAGTAAAACGTCTTCTCTGCTGTACCAGTGTACTATAGCGCTCCCTCTCTACACCGACACCAAATAGGAGACAGAGAGTATGTGTGTTGTTCGGAGGGAGTCGTTATAGAGAGGGAAATTGGCTTACATTTGCAAACAGCTTGAAACCAGATCAGACGCCGCGTAACGCGGCGTGTGATCTGGATTCAAGCTGTTTGTCACTCGTCGTTTATCTATTTTCTGTCAAAATGTCCATTATGTCACTTTGAGAAAAACAGCAGACGACAATTTTAAGCAGACGAGATTGCAGCAGTACATTTGTCAGAATTAATCATCCTGTCTAGGGAATTGCGAAAAATGTCGTTGTAAGGAGGGGTCGTTGTTGGGAGGGTCGTTGAAGGGAGAGAACAATGTGTCTTCCCTCCATATAGCGCCTCCCTCCTTACAGCGACCCATGCTGCAGTTCCCTAAACAGGACAATTATGTCAAACGCTTTTACTGCTGTAATATCTTCTGCTTAAAACTTTCGCCTTTTGTTTTTTCTCAAAGTTACATATAAGTGAACAATTTAATAGAATAAATATAATGACGGATGACACACAGCTTGAATCCAGATCAGACGCCGCGCGCGCGCCTCCCACTAGGTGTCGTTGTAGAGAGGAAGCATTGTTAGTGAATTCAATAATGTCACAAAAACAGATCGTTTTTAGGCAGACATAAAACTTATCACATTTAGAGTGTCACCAATTTCAATAAACCGTTTTTCTCTACATTTTATTTTTCTATGTTCAATTTCTTCGAAACGACCATGAATGTTTCCTCCAATAAACATGTGCAAGTAGTAGTGAATTTAACAAGTGTGACAAAACAATCAGTTTTAATCAGGCGACATTGAAAACATTCAAGCTAGGGGTCACACTAATTTTGTAAACTGTTTGAATCCAGATCTAGACCCAAAATAATATGCGCTCAATCAGAAATGTCATATTGATTTTTCACCAGTTGCTCACAACGAGCGACATTCTGATATACATGTATATGTACAGTAAAACCTCTCTTTTACGACCACTAATGTGTTAATTATTATGTGATATCGACAGATGACTGCTTAAAGCAAGGTGACAGTAAACAGAACTAGTCTTTATGAACTTTGTGCAACCCTGTTTTAAGCTGCCGCCTGCCTTTTATATCTATACAATCAATTAGCCTTCATTTCGACTGTACACCTTCTGCGAACAATTTTAATCAAGATGTGACTTCGAGAAACTCGGCGTCTTATCTAGATCCAAATTATTTTGGTCAATACATGTGTTATTTAATCCTTTTCACGCTCAGCTCAACTTTGCTTATACTTGCTGCGTGAACTAGCCTATATCCAGATCAGACGCCGCGAAGCTATTTGCTATATATCATATTAATATTTTCTCAAGTTAAAAAAAACCCATCAAAATTGATTGATTTATTTTCGCAGACGATATATTTCAAGCCGGTGACAATTCAGCATTATAAAGGTTCTGTCTGTGAATTGTTGCATAGGACAATTGAAAAGCGCGTTAAAGGTTTAAATTACTCAAAAAGACAATTTGCAAAACAAATTACAGACGATAAGTTCGGAGTAGACGATAAATTATCCTTTAACCTCTTATCATGCCAACAGCGACTTTATTTGCATTAACAAATTGTTAGGATTTGAAATAACATATCGCATAACATGGCAGCTGATCAGGATCAAATTTTAACCACCATAAAACAATATTTACGTTGATAAATAAACCGAATTAAAACGGTCTTGTAGCCGTCGGATTTGAAGCAGACGATAGTTTTAAGTAGAATGAAGGCCAAGGGTTAACCCCTTCACTGTCTTACCCCGAGCGCAATGGTTATTTGCAAACAATTTAGATTCTGATCAGACGCCGCGTAACGCGGCGTCTGATCAGAATCGAAACTGTTTGACACTCTTTACAACATTTCTTAAGTCAAAATACCTAACAATTAACTTAAAAAAATAAAAGCAGACGACAATTGTTTAAATTTGATGACGTCACGGCAGTGATGGGGTTAATGAAAGGGAAATAACGATCGCCGCTTCAAGAGTAGCGCTGAAATAACGATTTTTGTTTTGTTATCGGAAAACAAACTGAAGTGATTTGGAAGTACGTTGTACGCAAATAAAGTGTTTGAATTCGCTGACGAGGGGTGAATATGGTCTCCGTAACTATTTGCATGTCGGGAAATGTTTTCGTCTGCAACATTTGTCGTCTGTTACTGAACTTAATATAAAGATATTAAAGCGTATTTTGTAAAAAGGGACAGGTTGTCAAACAGTTTGGGTCCTGATGAGACGCCGCGTAACGCGGCGTCTCATCAGGATCCAAACTGTTTGCAAAGGTTATCGTGGTTTCACCGCTAGCATTCCAAGAGTTTTTAATCGTACTATTATATGCTTTAAAATTGTCGTCTGCATGTTGTTGTTTTTTTTCAGATAATTAGTTGTTTTTTTTACTGAAGAGCCAATAGTTCCAATACAGATTTAAAACGCTTTAGTTCCAGATCAGACGTAGATAAACCATGCATCTGATCTGGACCCAAAATGTTTATACATGCTACATGTAGTTAAGTAAAGCTTAGTAAAATTGGGCAATTCAGTTAATCTGCGGCCGGCTTCACAACTATTTGAGCCGCACTATTGTTCTTAAGATTGTTCTCTTTTTTTAAACAGACACTTTGAAGGCAATATAATTGTTGACAAATAATTATTTCTATTTTGTTAAAAATGGAGGAGTTATCTGTTTTCTGTCAAAACGATAATAAACCAGCTTTCGAACACAACAGACGACACTTTTAAAGCTGACGAGAATATGTAGTACACTGTAGTTTAAATAATCTAGATTAAGACATGTATGAAAGTGATTAGCTATGGGGTTTTAAGGTCATAAGTTTCGGATACAGTGTTTCGAACCAGTCTGCATTCTATAGACTGATTAACCGTGATTTAATCATACATGTAGACTGTGCCACTTGCGTAAATAAACGTAACGCGACACATTCAGTTTAGTAGTTAATTGACCGATAACCAGTCAGGTTCTGCAGCTATATAGTGCTACCACGGCAACTAAACTGTGATTTAGCTTTGTAATTAGCATTTGTTAATTATTTCGTGAATATTTCTTATCGTGAATAAAGAGAAAGTGTATAAGCAATATTTAGGAATTCATGTGTTTAATATGCAGGGACAGAGGTTCAGAAATACATAATTATAAGATGGATTAACCAATTGACGCTCAAAATAAACGTAACACAACACATCCATTTTAGCAGTTAATTGACCGATAACCAGTCAGGTTCTGCAGCTATAGCGAAAACTAGTGCTACCACGGCAACTAAACTGTGATTTAGCTTTGTAATTAGCATTCGTTAATTATTTTCGTGAATATTTCTTATCGTGACTAAAGAGAAAGTGTATATGTGTGTGTGAATCTATAATTTTTTTATGTAGGAATTTATTGAAGTGACAGACGTTCAGAAATAAGATGGCTTAACCAGGTTCTTTCTTGCTTATATATTGGATTAGCCCATTTTTATCTAAGGGATACCTGATCTAAAATTTCATTGTCGTTTTGTTTTATATTGAAACTTCTATCAACAAACAGTGTAGACTCTGATCAGACGCCGCATTATGCGGCGTCTGATCTACGTCTACACTGTTTGCCTATGTCCTTAATACAGTGGAGAATCTGTTATTCTTTCCCGTTTAAACGCAAACGTACGCAAACGCAAAGCACTAAAACGTCGAAAAGAACAACTTTTGGACAATTCTGATATTTCATGTTTATCTTGGTGGCAAACAGTTTGGAGCCTGATCAGAAGCCGGGTTACCCGGCGTCTGATCTGGCTCCAAACTGTTTGCACTGCAAATAATAGTTTTAGCGTAAACGCGTTTATTGGGAAAGAATAACATATTCTCCACTGTACATGACGCACAAGGCACAAATGGGTTGAGACAGAATAGAAATAATGCAAAAAGCTCCATTCGAAGCTTTTTGTTTTACGCTTGTTCTGCATTAAGTTGCAACAAGATTTAAGAAATTGTCATATTTTCCTTGATAATGATTTTTCAGACAATGCTTTAATGTACAGTTAAACGTCTATATTACGACTCTTTAAGTGTAGTACTTATTAGGTGTTTAACGACAAGTGACTACTTAAAGCAAGATGACAATAAAAACAGAGAGCTCCTTTACGATATATCTGTTTTTCTGTCACGCTGTTTTAAGCAGTCATCTGTCTTTAATACAATTAATCAACCTTCGTTTTAAAATAGAGGTCGTTTTAGACGGGTTAACTGTACTGTCTTGCGAATTTACAAAGGAATAGTATTGAACGAACTAGATTTATTCACCAAATAAGATTCAAATAAGACGAATCGGACTGAACAAAGTAAAAACTGATTCGCATGAGATCGACGTGATAAAAGATAGTGAAGATAGGCTAGTAAAAGAACGTTCATTTGTGAAATTAGCCAATTTGTGATTCAATTATAATATGGAATACTAGGATTTTTATCAGGACGAATCTAGTATATAACGGTTGTCAGGGAAAACAGCTGTACACAGAACAGAGAGTGAAATAATAAAGAAATACCAGGCAGGTATGTAATAAAGGCCGTAGATACATGTATACATCTTACAGTGTAATATCCTTTGTTATGTGATAGTGCGATATAATAGGTATTGATCTAGGGACATGTATAATTATACATGTAGTATTATACAATAAAGATTTCTATAATACGTACTGACGGCATTTGAAATGAAGGCTTGCAATACCTAAACCCAGTGGTTGCTTTAATAACCTAAGTAGTAGCTTCTGTATTGCTAAAAGCATCCTTTAACCCATTACCTCATAGAAACGCCTTTTTACGCTTTCAAATCATTCCTCCATTAAAGAAAATAGTTCCACTTTTTACAGTTATACACAAAGAACAAAAAAAAATATTTTCTATATCCTAGCAGGTGGTAGCTTAAAGCAGCCTGAAAGCTTAAAACAGCCTGAAAGTAAAGCAGAATGTGCCTTAAGGCGCATTCTGCTTTTCATTCAAACAGCTTTAAGCGATCATCTATCTTCAATGCCAGAAACAGGCTATGGGGTACATGTAATTCTGTCAGGCGCCCGGCAATAAAAGAAGGGGTTCGGGAGGTACACATGTAATGTGCGCACAAAAGATAGGTGTCTCATAAATCAAACTGACTGGATCTACTAACAAAAAAAGTATTCATCTTTTGTACAAGCTATAGTGTGAGTTAAAAAATATGTGCATGCTAGTGTAAAAATAAAGGGTATCTTACCCGGGAATTGCTGATACAGTGGAGAATCTGTTATTCTTTCCCGCTTAAACGCAAACGTACGCAAACGTAAAACATTAAAACGTAGAAAAGTACAACTTTTTGACAATTCTGATAACTCATTTTTATCTTGGTGTCAAACAGTTTGGAGCCTGATCAGACGCCGGGTTATCCGGCGTCTGATCTGGCTCCAAACTGTTTGCACTGCAAATAATAGTTTTAGCGTAAACGCGTTTATTGGGAAAGAATAACGTTTTCTCCACTGTAGGAGGAGAAGCTAGCTGTCAATTTCTACATTTTATTTTAGTATTTTTCTGTTTACTTTCGTTTGAATTGGCTAATGCATATAATTATGTACATGTATATATGTATATTATTATTTTATATACATGTACATGTGTTGTTTATTTCAGTGACGTATAGTTCAGTCATACAGAGGCTATGGTTTATATCACTGTTCGATATGGCGGTAAGTATGGTACATGTATTAAGTCATACTGTATAAATGAAATGAATGAATGAACGACTTTATTTTACGAGGGTAACTCACTTAGTCAGGAGACTAATCTACCGCGAGGCCCTCAAAGAAGCATTTCGTACAAATCATATAATTAACAACATTAACACGATCAATATGAACAATCAAAAACAATTTGCAAGAAAATAACACTCTCTATATAAACAATAGACAGGCATTTAGGCGTTCTCTGCAAATAGTGTATCTGTGAAGAGTACACTTGTCCTATGCAAACAGAGAAGACTCAAATCAGAGGGCTCCAAACGATTAAAAGGAGTCCGCTGGCTAGGGTCTCGACTGTTTCATATTAGAATATATTGACAAAACAAACCCTAACTAGTATATTGTGTGCTAGGATTAAATGGAAACTGGAATTGGCCATTTGAAGTTACAGAGGGGGGGGATTAAAGTCATTTAATCTATTATAATTTGAATTGAAAAACAGTGGAGACATAGTTGAGAGAGCAAGTGCATGACTTCTTTAATTATCGTGCCAACACAGTTTAATATTTTGAGAAAAAATTATACTGATTTAAATATTAGCCTGTCCGATTTGCTATTTTACCCCCGTTAATAACCAGCGAAGACACGCAGCATCGTGTTGTGTCAAACAGTTTGTATCCAAACCAGTTTCGATGTCTGTTATGGATCCAAACTTTGCAATATTGTTTTATTAATAATTAAAGCATGCAATGCAATTGCATGTATCGCCTGAAAAATTGTTACAGTGGAGAAAACGTTATTCTTTCCCGCTTAAACATAAACGAAACGCAAACACACTGCAATAAAACGTAGAAAATGACAACTTGTTGACAATTCTGACCATTTATTTTAATCTGAGTGGCAAAGAGTTTGGAGCCTGATCAGACGCCGGGTTACCCGGCGTCTGATCTGGCTCCAAAAAATTTGCACTGCAAATAGTATTTTAAGCGTAAACTCGTTTATTGCAAAGAATAATGTTTTCTCTACTGTAAATGTATCTGCAATAATTTTTAAAATTGGTAAAGATAGAAAAACCTATAAAAGACATGTACCGTTAACATCTGGAAACAAACAAACAGAGAGAGAGAGAAAGGGGGAGAGACAGAGAGAGAGACATGTTTATTTTGTGCAGAGACATTTAGACGGAAAGACACACAGACAGACTAAAAGACAAAAAAGAGACATAAAGAGAAAGAAAGAGCGAGTCAGAGACACAGAAAAGAGAGAACAGAATGAGAGATATAAAGGTATATAAAGAGCGAGAGGTAAGAAGGATACCGAGAAAGAAAGGAAAGCATGAGAGTTTTGGAAGAGAATGGTAAAAATGGGGAGTATATTCGTGATAATAATATTTACATTCCATTTATAAGTAACAACAACAATATTTTATAAGACGAAATGAAAACTATACAAATATTTATATAAGACGCTATTTATTAGCTGTTTGGTCAAACTAAAGAACACCCGACTTATATGAAACTCACATTTAGTTCACTTAAGTCAATCTTTTGTGGCTTCTGAGTGCCTTGTCCCAGAATTAATTTATTTACAGTGCTCCCTCTCTATGTACAACGACACTCAATGGGAGACAAAGATTGTGTGCGTTGTTCGGAGGGAGTCGTTATAGGGATGGACATAGGCTTACATTTGCAAACAGCTTGAACCCAGATCAGACACCGCGTAACGCGGCGTCTGATCTGGGTTCAAGCTGTTTGTCACCCGTCAATATATTTATTCCATCAAAATGTAATTTTGAGAAAAAAAACCAGCAGACGACAATTTGAAGCAGACGATATTGCAGGATTAAAAGTGTTAAACATTTTGTCTTGTTTGGGGAACGGCCGTAAGGGTCGTTGTAAGGAAGGAATCGTTGTTGGGAGGGTCATTGTAGGGAGGGAACAATGTACCCCGATGAGCTGATTTCAGCAAATAGTTTAGAACTAGATCAGACGCCTATTTAATCGTTCGATCTGATTCAAGACATCTAGTCATTTGGCGAATGTTTTAGATCTAAACGGTTTGCAAACGGGTGTAAAGTTTGGTTAGTATGGGAATTTTAAGAACCGAGTAAAGATTTAATCTCTCAGTTTAGAGATTTTCATGCAAATTTAATTTTAACTACGTGCATATATACATTAGACAAAGTGATAAACCAACTGAATGATCGATAAATTTCAAGCATTAAAACTGTCCTGTCGTCCGCTTTATATTTCGGTCCCAAAATGGATGTGACAAGGCTTCAACAAAGTTTTATAATGCTTTACACAGTGGCCAATACGTTATTCTTTCCCGTTCAAACGAAACGCAAACGCAACTCGCTATAATGTAGGAAATTACTATATTTTTTACATTTTATACTGTTTTTTTTAATCTGTGTGGCAAACAGTTTAGAGCCTGATCAGACGCCGGGTTACTCGGCGTCTGATCTGGCTCCAAACTGTTTGCAATGGAAATAAAAGTTTAAGCGTAAACGCGTTTATTGGGAAAGAATAACGTTTTCTCCACTGTACAACGTTGTTTTGCCGCTGTTCTCCAAACAAGACATTTATGTGTAACACTTTAATTGTTTCAATATCGTCTGCTTAGAATTATCGTCTGCTCTTTGTTTTCAAAATTACATACAAGTAAACATTTTGGCTTAAGAAATATGATGACGAGTGACCAACAGCTTGAATCCAGATAAGACGCCGCGTCTAGCGGCATCTGGTCTTGATTCAAGCTGTTTGCAAATGTAAACCAAATCTTAATTTTCTCTCCCTATAACAATACCCTCCGAGCAACGCAACAATCTTTGTTTCCCATTGCTTGTTGTTGTAGAGAGGGAACACTGTATATAGAAATAATTTGAAACCTGGCCAAAACCCTCTTTTCATGATCCACTGCCTTACCCCGAGTCCAGTAGTTATTTGCAAACAGTTTGGATCCTGATCAGACGCCGCGTAACGCGGCGTCTGATCAGAATCCAATCTGTTTGACACTCGTTTCAATATTTCTTAAGTCAAAATACCTAAAAATTGATTTTTAGAAATAGAAGCAGACGACAATTGTTAAATTTTGATGACGTCACGGCATTGAAGGGGTTAAAAAAAAGCGAACGGCATTTCGAGGCAGACGTAGTATTGTAGAATGTAGAAATCGACAGCTTTGTATTAATAATGGAAATGACGGTTTGACCAGGCATTACAGTGGAGAAGACGTCATTCTTTCCCAATAAACGCGTTTACTCTTAAATAATTACATGTTTTCAAGTGCAAACAGTTTGGAGACAGATCAGTCGCCGGGTAACCCGGCGTCTGATCAGGCTTCAAACTGTTTTCAACTCAGATTAACATAAATAATCAGAATTGTTGCAAAAAGACTACCTTTCTACGTTTGAGTGCAATGCGTTTGCGCTTCGTTTGTGTTTAAGCGGGAGAGAATAACGACACATTCACTGTATGCTAACCAATTTTTAAGGGTGCTGAAAGTCCATTAGTCTTGTTTGAACTACTTAAGCTATTCACTTTTTATGTAAATTGGTATAGTGTCTACTTCTTTGAACAATGGAAGAAGCTATTCTTTTTCAATATGGTACAGTGGGGAAGAACTTATTTTTCAAAAATCAAAAACTAAAAAACAAAACGCGTTTATGTTAAAAATTATTATTTCCATTGCAAACATCTTTAAGCCAGATCAGGTTCAAAACGGTTTACCGCACTGACGTCAGAAAGGCAGTCATCCTTTTCGAAAGGTTGCTATTTTTAACAGTTTAATGTGTTGTATTTGCGTTTGGTTTGCGTTTTAAAATATTGTCTTCTCCTGTTAATAGTTGATCTATTGCAAATGGATGAGGCCAACTTAGACAATAAGTAAAAAGGCATTCGCCTTTCAGAGGAAAAAACCGGCTATTTACAGTGGAGAATCTGTTATTCTTTCCCGTTTAAACGCAAACGAAACGCAAACGCAAAGTACTAAAACGTAGAACTTTTGGACAATTCTGATAATTCATGTTTATATTGGTGGCAAACAGTTTGGAGCCAGATCAGACGCTGGGTTACCCGGCGTCTGATCTGGCTCCAAACTGTTTGTAAACGAAAAACTAGTTTTAGCGTAAACGCGTTTATCGGGAAAGAATAACAGATTCTCCACTGTAAATAGGTCATTTTCTTTAACAGTTTTTATAGCAGTGTGTTTTTTTATGTTGAAAGATTTACGGTTCCCCAGTTATAACAGTACTGTTTACTTATTGGTTTATACTCTTAGCTTTACACAAAGACAAGAGGCAGAACGCTGATCACGTGGTTTTGAATCGTATATATATTTAAAAGCTCATGTATAAAATGAGTACGAGCTCGTGCTAAAATCTGACCAATCAAAAGCTTTAGATCGATCTAAGGCTCATCTCAAACGCTTTATTAGCATGGTCCCAGGTTTTATTTGCGAACACGCTTACACACTGGTTTGGCAAAACGAGCGGGCTCCCGCTTAACGCCTCAGTTCCCGTTAATCTAACGTATCGGCTCCCGTTAAAAAATGGCGTCAGTTGTCAAATCGACACATGTGAGTATACAGATATGATGTTTGTCTTTGGATATTGCTTGAAATGTAGACCACGATTACTCTTACGGAATGTCTCACACACTGATGCAAGCACATGCTAAACTTATTTATAGGATAAATGCTTGAGGTTGATGTTTAACTTGAAAAAGTTTCTACCGTTACGGCGATTTCTGAAGAAACTGATGCTCATTGACCATAAATTGTTCTGAATAGGCAACGCATTCGGCTCTTATCGACACCAAATATGTCCGTCGAGTAGTCTGGGTATAATCGTCAACTGCATTTAAAAAATAATCCGTTTAGCTATTAAACAAATAAGATTTTGATTGTTTTTTATTACAACGAACCACGTTCCAGTTGTGTGTACAACGAACATGCTCCCGATCAAAATCATTGTTGATGCTTTTTCTCAAAAACTCTAGACCAATTTGAAATAAACTTTTGCATCTGAAATAAAATATCTTATCCACTGCTATCGCCGGTTTAAAATATAGATCTTTTACTGAGAACGTTTGGATATCCTCAGGGCATCCACATTTTTGGTATCCAAATTGTTAACAGACGTTAGGGACATGTCTGCATACGTCAATTTAAAAGCAGACGATATTAACGTAGGAAAAGAGATAAAACTTAAATATTTTCACTGAAGCTAATTTGAGTTTAACCGACGCCCAATTTTACATTGCCAAGGGATAAACAAGTCCGTGTTCTGTTAAAATGTAACCATCGCATAGGCACCATAAACCCATTTAACCCCTTCACTACCGTGACGTCATCAATTTTAAACAATTTTCGTCTGCTTTTATTTCTGAAATTTGATTTTTAGGTATTTTGATATTTAAGAAATATTGAAATGAGTGTCAAACAGTTTGGATCCTGATCAGATTCAAACTGTTTGCAAATAACCATCGCACTCGGGGTAAGGCAGTGAAGGGGTTAACTCTTTCAACACGAAGTACCTTTGCGGGTTATAAGTTACCTTGTGGATCATATTAGTTACCAAAACATGAACCAATCTTCTTGGAATTCTGGGTAGACCACTGGGTCTTGCAAATGTATTTCGTATATTTTAAACATAGCAGGGCATTGAAAAACAGTAGATCATTATTAGAAGTAGCGATACGCGAAGTCTGGTTTCATTTATCAAATGTAGTTTTTGTTTAGGTATTTGGGCCTGAATTATTGAGATGAGCGCAGAACGCAAACGAAATGCAACAAAATGTAGAAATACGTTTTTGTTTTTTCTTACGCTATATTTTAATCTTAGTTACAAATAGTTTGGAACCTGATCAAATACCGAGTTACGCGGCGTCTGGTCAGGAACCACACTGTATGCAAATAACTAGATCTATCGTACTCGGGGTAAGGCAGTGAAGGGATTAAACAAACACTACAATAGACCACGAAAGAAATTCATCAGGATAGCTTATGTTAACTTATACAATAATTTTCTACTCGCATATCCATTGTAAGTAAAAAATGTTGGATATGCGAGTAGAAAATTATTGTATAAACTACAATAGACACCTGAAAGATATCTCTTTGGCAAGTCTTACTGTTTTTGGCTGCCCGGGGGTATAACACCTTGTTCATATGCAAATCAGGGACATACGGTTTGGATTGCATACATTTGGGGAAGCAAATTTAGAATTTTATTAATATTAACTTCTTTAAAAAGGTGAGAATAAAAACGAATAAACATTTAAATAGGATTGTTATTTTTAAAGGACACACATGAAAGCAATCGTCCGCTTGAAAGAAACTGATGCTCATTGACCATAAATTGTTCTGAATAGGCAACGCATTCGGCTCTTATCGACACCAAATATGTCCGTCGAGTAGTCTGGGTATAATCGTCAACTGCATTTAAAAAATAATCCGTTTAGCTATTAAACAAATAAGATTTTGATTGTTTTTTATTACAACGAACCACGTTCCAGTTGTGTGTACAACGAACATGCTCCCGATCAAAATCATTGTTGATGCTTTTTCTCAAAAACTCTAGACCAATTTGAAATAAACTTTTGCATCTGAAATAAAATATCTTATCCACTGCTATCGCCGGTTTAAAATATAGATCTTTTACTGAGAACGTTTGGATATCCTCAGGGCATCCACATTTTTGGTATCCAAATTGTTAACAGACGTTAGGGACATGTCTGCATACGTCAATTTAAAAGCAGACGATATTAACGTAGGAAAAGAGATAAAACTTAAATATTTTCACTGAAGCTAATTTGAGTTTAACCGACGCCCAATTTTACATTGCCAAGGGATAAACAAGTCCGTGTTCTGTTAAAATGTAACCATCGCATCGGCACCATAAACCCATTTAACCCCTTCACTACCGTGACGTCATCAATTTTAAACAATTTTCGTCTGCTTTTATTTCTGAAATTTGATTTTTAGGTATTTTGATATTTAAGAAATATTGAAATGAGTGTCAAACAGTTTGGATCCTGATCAGATTCAAACTGTTTGCAAATAACCATCGCACTCGGGGTAAGGCAGTGAAGGGGTTAACTCTTTCAACACGAAGTACCTTTGCGGGTTATAAGTTACCTTGTGGATCATATTAGTTACCAAAACATGAACCAATCTTCTTGGAATTCTGGGTAGACCACTGGGTCTTGCAAATGTATTTCGTATATTTTAAACATAGCAGGGCATTGAAAAACAGTAGATCATTATTAGAAGTAGCGATACGCGAAGTCTGGTTTCATTTATCAAATGTAGTTTTTGTTTAGGTATTTGGGCCTGAATTATTGAGATGAGCGCAGAACGCAAACGAAATGCAACAAAATGTAGAAATACGTTTTTGTTTTTTCTTACGCTATATTTTAATCTTAGTTACAAATAGTTTGGAACCTGATCAAATACCGAGTTACGCGGCGTCTGGTCAGGAACCACACTGTATGCAAATAACTAGATCTATCGTACTCGGGGTAAGGCAGTGAAGGGATTAAACAAACACTACAATAGACCACGAAAGAAATTCATCAGGATAGCTTATGTTAACTTATACAATAATTTTCTACTCGCATATCCATTGTAAGTAAAAAATGTTGGATATGCGAGTAGAAAATTATTGTATAAACTACAATAGACACCTGAAAGATATCTCTTTGGCAAGTCTTACTGTTTTTGGCTGCCCGGGGGTATAACACCTTGTTCATATGCAAATCAGGGACATACGGTTTGGATTGCATACATTTGGGGAAGCAAATTTAGAATTTTATTAATATTAACTTCTTTAAAAAGGTGAGAATAAAAACGAATAAACATTTAAATAGGATTGTTATTTTTAAAGGACACACATGAAAGCAATCGTCCGCTTGAATGAACCAAATGATTTTGAAGGCCGTTTTTGTCTCATAACCTTTTCACTCACTCTGCAGATACTTGTCCAACGTAAAACTGTGTTTGTATATAATCCCCGTGATATATTTAAGGTCAATTTCACTGTATGGCACAATGCCTTCTTTGAACTGACACCCATTCGGGAGTCAACGACGCCTTTGTATTTGTTTACATTGGTGTCTTTTTGCCTTGTCCGTGCACTACTCCTGTCACACAGGGGTAATAGTAGTAGTAGTTGTTGTAGTAGAAGTTATCTAGCTCTAGTGTTAGAAGTAGATAAAGTACATATATAGTAGAGTGCTAAGATAAGGGGTAGATAGAGTAGTGTTAGGAGTAGGTAGTGGTAGTGTTAGGAGTAGGTAGTGGTAGTATTAGGGGTAGGTAGAGTAGTGTAAGAAGTAGGTAGTGTTAGTGTTAGGAATAGGTAGTGGTAGTATTAGGAATAGGTAGCGCTAGTATTATGGGTAGGTAGAGTAGTGTTAGGTGTAGAGTAGTGGTAGTATTAGTGGTAGGTAGAGTAGAGTAGTGTCAGTAGTAGGTAGTGGTAGTGTTAGGAGTAGGTAGTGGTTGTTAGGAATAGGTAGTGATAGTATTAGGGGTAGGTAGAGTAGTGCTAGTAGGTAGTATTAGGGGTAAGTAGAGTACGTAGTGGTCGTGTTAGGGGTAGGTAGTGTTAGGTAGTGGTAGTGTTAGGGGTATGGAGTGGAAGTGTTAGAAGTTAGAAGTAGCGGTAGTATTAGGGGTAGGTAGAGTAGTGGTAGGAGTAGGTAGTGGTAGTATTAGGGGTAGGTAATGTAGTGGTAGGAGTATGTAGTGGTATGGTAAGGTAGAGTAGTGTTAGGAGTAGGTAGTGGAAGGGTAAGGAGTAGGTAGTGGTAGTGTTAGGAGTAGATAGTGGTAGTGTTAGGAGTAGGTAGTGGTAAGGTAAGGTGTTAGGAGTAGGTAGTGTAAGTGTTAGGAGTAGGTAGTGTTAGTGTTAGGTAGTGGTAGTGTTAGGAGTATTGATAGGAGTAGGTAATGTTAGTGTTAGGCGTAGATAGTGGTAGTGTTAGGAGTAGATAGTGGTAATAGTAGAGTAGTGTTAGGGGTAGGTAGAGTAGTGTTAGGAGTATAGGTAGTGTTAGTGTTAGGAGTAGGTAGTATGAGGGTATGACATTAATTTTCAAGGCCAATGAAGATCTATATTTTCACGTGCTTGGTGTTCTTGGTCTGGTCAAAGATACATTTTTAAGGGATGTTATAACAGGCACAGGTGGACGATCCGCTTTCGTTTCCTTATCTATACCTGCAACGAGATATAATACCCTGTGCTTGAAAATTAATTTCATTCATAACGTCTGTTGACAATATGGATCCCAAAAATGTGGGTGCCCTGGCTGCCCACTATAAGTTATTCAAACGGTCTCAGTAAGGGATTTATATTTTAAAATAACAGAGTAAACTTACAAAACACTGCCGGCGATAGCAATGGAGACGGTATTCTACTTCAGATGCAAATATTAATTTCAAATTGGTCTAGAGTTTTAGAAAAAAAAACCTCTACAATGATTTTGATCTGGAGCATGTTCGTTGTACACACTACTGGAGCGTGGTTCTTTGTTATAAAAAACAATCAAAATCTTTATTTGTTTAATAGCTAAACGGATTATTTTTTATATGCAGCTGACGATTATACCCAGACTACTCGACGGACATATTTGGTGTCGATAAGAGCTGAATTTGTTGCCTATTCAGAACAATTTATGATCAATGAGCATCAGTTTCTTCAGAAATCGCCGTAACGGTAGAAACTTTTTCAAGTTAAAGCATTTATCCTATAAATAAATTGTACGTATGCATGCATCAGTGTGTGAGACACTCCGTAAGAGTAGTTTTGGTCTACATTTCAAGCAATATCCAAGGACAAACATCATATTTGTATACTCACATGTGCCGATTTGACAACAGACGCCATTTTTTAACGGGAACCGATACGTTAGATTAAAGGGAACTGAAGCGTTAAGCGGGAGTCCGTTCGTTGTGCCATACCAGTGTGGCTTAGGGTACAAGAAATAATGGCGTTTACAAACAGTTTGGCGCCAGTTTTTTTCTAGATACAGTGTTCCCTCTCTACAACAACACTCAATGGAAGACTAAGACTGTGTGTGTTGTTCTATGGGAGTTGTTATAGGGAGGGTAAGTTAGGAATTGGCTTACATATGCACAGACCTGGAATCCAGATCAGACGCCATGTCACGCGGTGTCTGATCTTGATTACAGCTGTTTGTCACTCTTCATTATATTTATTCTATCAAAATGTCAATGAATATGTAACTTTGAGAAAAAACGATAGACTGCAATTTTAAATAGACGATATGGCAGAAATGAAAGCGTTAGACATAATTGTCTTGTTTGGGGAACAGCGGCACGCATTGTTGTAAGGAGGGGCTCGGTGTTTGGAAATCCTTTGTAGAGCAGGAGCACTGTGTATATAGTTTAACAATAGACCGAATTTTAATTGCATTAGATTATTTACACGGGAAACAACTACGTTTTCCACCACTAAATATAAAATATGAATGTGATACGTAGTGGAGAAGAATAAGCCTCACTGAAACGAAACCCCTTTCAAAGACTTTAAAATAAACCCCGGGTTGATGTCAACGAAAGTAATACGGGTGTCTCACATTCAGCAACCGTCTACATCCTTAATCCCACATACAATGGAGAAGACTTTATTCTTTTCTGTTTAAACGCAAACGCATTACAATAAAATGTATATATTTTGACAGTGCACTTGTGTCTTGTTTTACAGAGAGCCAGCAAGAAATCTTTAATCCGAACTGTAAGACGTACTTACTACTGAAGTCCATCAAACGGAAATGCAAATGCGAGAGAGAAGGTGAGTAGACAATGGAGCAACGACAGTATATTCCAGTAGTGGTTTTTTGTGTGTGTGTTTGTTTGAAATCGAATACATTGAGAAGCAACGAGACTTAGAGTATACGTTATACTTTACCAATAAACGCGTTTACATTAAAATTATTTCCGCTCCTAACTGTTTGCCACTCAGATAGATATTAATACTCAGAATTGTCTACATATTGTCATTTTCTACGTTTTATTACAACGCGTTTGCGTTTCGTTTGCGTTTAACCCTTTACCTGATAGCATTGTTTCTAGTATTGAAGATATGTGACTACCAAAAGCAGGTTGAAAGTAAAGCAGAATGCGCCCAAAGGCGCATTCTGCTTTACTTTCAGCATGCTTTAAGCTATTAACTGCTAGAATAAGGAAAGTATTAAATATGACACATATTCATTACGGTATAATTTGGAACTATTTTCTTCAGCGGATGAATAAAATGAATGTGCTAAAAGTCGCTTCTATAAGGGAAAGGGTTAAAAGGGAAAGAATAACGTCTTCTCCATTGTACTTTTTATTATGTACATTACGCCATCATCTGGATTATACTGCCACCCAATTACATCTACAGTGGAGAATCTGTTATTCTTTCCCGTTTAAACGCAAACGTACGCAAACGTACGCAAACGCAAAGCACTAAAACGTAGAAAAGAACAACTTTTGGACAATTCTGATAATTTTTGTTTATCTTGGTGGCAAACAGTTTTGATCCTGATCAGACGCCGGGTTACCCGGCGTCTGATCTGGCTCCAAACTGTTTGCACTGCAAATAATAGTTTTAGCGTAAACGCGTTTATTGGGAAAGAATAACAGATTCTCCACTGTATACTATAGTTATAGGCATTTCAGTTTCCTTAAATGGCTGCTGCGTACATCTTGACTTTAAAGTTAAAATAGCAAAAAACGTACTACATGTTACAGAGCGCGAAGATGGTTCCAACATAGTGCAGCATTCGAGAAAATACATTTGTCGAAGCGAGTTGAATATAAATAAGCAATGACAATAAATAATTTATAATGAGACACTGATTGACAACCATTTAATTATGCATTTGAGAATACACACCATAAAGTATAACATGTATACTCTTTCACTCTCAATGACGCTTGAAAGCGCGTTTGCAAACAGTTTGGATCCTGATCAGACGCCGCGTAACGCGGCGTCTGATCAGGATCCAAACTGTTTGACACTCGTTTTGAATTTTCTTCAGTCATACTGCCTTATTTTGTACATGTAACTCTGAAACGACACTGCAGACAAACAAAATTGAAGCAGACGACAATGAAACTTTGAAGGGGTAAATATCTCATGAAATATTTGGCAGTGAAATGGTTAAAGACGGTTCAGCTAATTTGTAAAAAAACCCGAATACAAATAAATCTAGTTTGGATTCAGATTAAATACACTCAGCGTCTCATCTTGATCGCAACTGTTTGACATTGTAGTGATACAGTGGAACAACGTTAATCCTTTCCCAATAAACTCGTTTAAACTATTATTTCCATTGCAAACAGTTTCTAGCCAGATCAGTAACCCGCCGTCTGATCAGGCTCAAAACTGTTTGCCCCTCAGATTAAAAAACAATACTCAGAAATGTCAACAAATGGTTATTTCCTACATTTTAGCGATATGCGTTTGCTTTTCGTTTGCGTTTAACACTAACCTTATAATTTTCTACAATTTAACGCAATGCGTTTGCGTTTATACGGCAATGGATTACGTATTCTCCACTGTAATGCTGGGCAAACTATCATGATTGTCTTAATTTCGTTTCAGCCGACATAGAATTGTCAGACGAATCGGGAAATATTAAGAACCTGCGAGACCCAGGGTTCCAGCACCGGTATGCCAATGAATTCCTTGAAGAGAGGGAGCGGTTGGTGCTTCTTAAAGTAGAAAGTGAGCTTATATTGTGTCTTTAGGAATAAGTCGACAGATAATGTCATATTAAAAGATCACATGAAGGGATTGATCCCCTTTAAATGCATTTATAAACTTATACCGAACCAGACAGACGAAGTCTTAAAGCAGGCTACAGTGGAGAAAACGTTATTTTTTCTCGTTTAAACGCAAACGAAATGTATTGGACTAAACTATAGAAAACTACAACTATTTGAAATTTATAGCCATTCATTTTAATCTTTGTGGCAAAAAGTTTGGAGCCTGTCTTGAGCCTGATCCGACAATGGGTTTCCAGGTATCTGATCTGGCTCCAAACTGTTTGCAATGGAAATGATAGTTTTAGCATAAACGCGTTTATTGGGAAAGAATAACGTTTTCTCCAATGTACACTTAAGTAAAGCAGATGGCCAATTCAGTGGCTTTTTGTTTTAATTTTAAGTCTGCTTTAAGCACACGTATGTCTTAAACTCATAAAAAATGATTCATTAATTGATAATAATTTATATTTAGCGCTGGTATATTTTGCAGTTATATTTTCCAACGCAAGCACGTCGCAATAAATATATAGCAAACAATGACATATTTCCAATATGGCGACAGTATTTTATGTTTAAGGACCAATGTCGGCCAATAACGGAATTCTACGGAGAGCGATCGGCCTTTCTCGTCAACTGCCGACCTGATCCGAACTATGCTTAAGCATGGTTCGAAACTGTTCGACAGTAGGCGAGAAGGGCCGATCGTTGTGCGTACAGTACCGATTTCAGTCCGATCCCATCAAGTATCTGCGACCTTAAATCTAAATAATAAACGAGTTTGAGTGTGATGTTGCTCCAAAATGGTTTCGAATTAAAGTTATTGTTTTAGAACAAAGCGTGTAAATTTAGAAAGAACAACATATTGTTACCCGTACACCCAGTGGGGACATCCTAATATTTTCCAATGAACGTGTTTATGAATTCAGTTTGGAGCCAGAGCAGACGCCGGGTCATCCGGCGTCTGAACAGATGCAATACTGTTTGCTACCAAGATCAAAACGAGTCCTTAAATGTTTCCAAGTTTTGCACGTTTCTGTTTTGTCAATATTGCGTTTAGTTTCGTTTAACTCATTGAGCCCTAGTGACGCATATATGCGTCCTTTGCCAAATGTGTACCTGGGAAGAGTATACTTGTCCTATGCAAACAGTGACGTCCCTGAACAGAGGGCTCCCGCAGGAGCCCTCTGATCAGGGACATCACTGTTTGTCATTTTGCAATTTATTACAAAAACAACCCTAAATTGTCTAAAATGGACCAGCCTTCTTTGCAAACTGGAGTTTTCCATTGGAAGTTTCAGGGGATAATGAGTTAAACGGGAGAGAATACCGATAGTATACTAGATGTTCTTCAATGTACACGATTGACTGTTTATTTTCCTAGGAACTCTTGGAGACGGGACTCACCACATTTCCTACAGACCAATGCTACAGTCCGGCGATGCCGTATTGAATGAAGATTTCCTAGGTGAACTATAGTACCAATATGTTTCATTATGACTGACATTGACTCTATATATCATGTCATTTCTCCAGGGCTTCCATAAGTTGATCATAAAAATCCTAACATTTCAAATTTTCAATTTTTCTGACGCAATTATATACTAATCGTACCTTTATCCCATAGTCTGTTTCTTGTTTTGAAGACACATGACTGCTTAAAACAGATTGAAAATAAAGCAGAATGCGTATTAAGGCGCATTCTGCTTTACCTTCAGCCTGTTTTAAGCTACCATCTGCTAGAATAAAATTCCGAAGACTTAGGAAAAAACCGGAGAAATGGCAGCCCTGTTTCTCTAATTTGGTCTTCTCATTATTTCTTTCATTTTAGTTTGTCTATTTCTTACGATCCTCCACTACCTGTTCCTATCTGCTTCTCCCACCACCACTCTGTCACCCTCTGTCATTTTTCATGCCTGTCTCTCTTTTTGTCGGTCTCTTTTCTCTTCTCGTCTCTGTCCGTCTGTTTGTCTACCTCTCTATCTCTCTTTCTCGACTGTCTATCTGTCTGTATGTCTCTGGCTCTGTCTATCTATATATAGTTATATCTGAGCCACTCTCTGTATTTCTGTCTCCTTATTTCCCCCATCTCTCTATTTGTCTCACTTCGCCTATCTTCCATATTTATATGCTTTCCTAGGCACGCATACATCGTACATGTATACAGTGGGGGAAACGTTATTCTTTTCCGTTTAAACGCAAACGAAACGCAACAGCAAATCCCTTAAACGTAGGAAATAACCATGTCCTGACATTTATATATATATATGTTTTTAATCTGAGTGACAAACAGTTTGGGGACTGCTCATACGCCGGGTTACCCGGCGTCTGATCTGGCACCAAACTGTTTGCAATGGAAATTATAGTTTGAGCGCAAACGTGTTTATTGGAAAAAATAACGTTTTTCCACTGTACACGTCCATTGCGAACAGTGTACCAGTAAAGAGTACATTTGTCCTATCCAAACATTGGAGACTAAGACCAAGGTCTCTGATCAGGGTCTGTACTGTGCGTCGAATTGCAATCAATGACAAAAACAAGCCTAAATATTCCAAAAGGACTAGACTCAATTGAAAACTGCAATTGTCCATTTGAAGTTTCAGGGAGGAGAGTGCTTAAACAAATTAGTGTTTCGTGACCTATCACCCTCTAATCTTATTTTACACCGGTCTTTATCGACGGGCTTCACAGCACTACCGGACCGTTTACTCAACAATCGAACACTTTATTTAGCAAAAACCTCAACTCTTTCTCTGCCATTCGCAATGTCATCGATATATTCGCAATCACCTCTGATCCAGATCAGAAGCCAGGTTAACCATCGTCTGATCATTATCCAAAACATTTCGTCAAACTGTTCTATATATTTTAATATCTAAATGCCAATAATCTAAATATAGATACAACTGCAGACGACAATTTAAAAGCAGACGATAAATACACCACTGAAAGAGTTAAGCTACTTATCCAGTGTTAGATTGATTAATCAATATCCAATCTGATTAGCTCAAATGACGTTCAAAGTGTTCCGATTTTAGCAGGTTCTTAACCCTTGCGCTGCTACATGTATGACGTCACCATGTTTAAACAATTGTCGTCTGCTTCTATTTTTTTTTGTATATTTTTTTTTGCATTTTGACTTAAGAAATATTGAAACGAGTGTCAAATAGTTTGGATCCTGGTCAGACGCCGCGTTACGCGGCGTCTGATCAGGATCCAAATTGTTTGCAAATTACTATTGTACTCGGGGTAAGGCAGTGAAGGGGTTAACCCTTTCACTCTCAATGACGCCTTAAAGCGCATTTGCAAACATTTTCGATCCTGATCAGACGCCGCGTAACGCGGCATACGTGTTCATACGTCAGCGGTGTCAACTTTAGGGTCTAAGTTCAGGAGTAGTTTCCTTGTAGTCTCCTATTTGATGCATTATCGAAGCAAGGTATCTAATAGTCTGGTTCCCGTCGTACCGTGGTTCCTGGTTTTCTCTATTTCATTGGTGCCGCTATTATTGTCCTTTGCCTGTCCCTAAGTCTGAAAGTAAAGGGAAATAATCCAGTCTAGATATCTAACTACAGCGCTCCCTCTCTACAACAACAACCAATGGAAGACACTTATTGTGTGTGTTGTTAGGAGGGAGTCGTTATAGGGAGGGAAGTTGGCTTACATTTGCAAACAGCTTGAATCCAGATCAAATGTCGCGTAATGCGGCGTCTGATTTGGATTCAAGTTGTTTGTCACTCGTCATTAAGGTTTTTTTCTGTCAAGATGTTCAATATGTAACTTTGAGAAAAACTGCAGACGACGACTTTAAGCAGACAATATTGCAGCAGTTAAGCGTTATCTAGACATAATTGGCCTGCTTAGGGAACTGCGACATGGGTCGTTGTAAGGAGGGAGTCGTTGTATACAATATGACGGGGACACTGTATATATACGGGATTATTGTTCATATCAATTTTAATCTTTCAGCTCGCCTCGCCATCAAGGGAGAACAAATGCAAGACGGTCGTCGGGCAAAATCAAACACACGCCGGCGGGAGAAAGCACAGGCCGAACCCAAGGAAGTCGCCCGACAGAGCAGTCGGGAAAAGAGCTCCGACAAGGTTAAGACGAAATCCGACAAACGACTGAGCGCCAGATCAAAACGATAATGATACTGATTATAAACACCTCTACATTTACCCTTTTCATGATCAAATTATTCGGGAGATTTTTACCCCTTCACCGCTTTGTGTCGTCTGTTTAAGTATTGTTGTCTGCAAGACACGTTTTAAAGTTAGATTTAAGGTTGTATGACTGAATAGATATCGATAAGAGTATCAAACAGTTTGAGTCTTGATCAGACGGCGCGTTACGCGGCGTCTGAGCTGGACTCAAACTGTTTGCAAATGCGCTATATGGCGTTATTGAGAGTGACAGGTTTAACTTGGTGAATACACCATTCTCTCCCGATCAATCAAAACTAAACGCTATGCAAAGTAGCTGTAGAAAACGATTTACACATGTAAATGCATACATGTACAGTGGAGAAGACGTTATTCTTTCACAATAAACGCGTTTGCGCTGAAACTAATTATTGCAAACTGTTAACACGGCGTCGGATCTGGCTCAAAACTGTTTGCAATGGATATAATAGTTTTAGGGTAAACGCGTTTTTTTGGAAAGAAATAACGTTTTCTCTTCTGTATGAAACAGTAACGTCTTCTCCACTATACAGTGGGAAAAAAAAATTCTTTTCCAATAAACGCGTTTACGCTAAAGCTATTATATGCAGTGCAAACAGTTTGGAGCCAGATCAGACGCCGGGTAACCCGGCGTCTGATCAGGCTCTAAACTGTTTGCCACCAAGATAAACAAGAATTATCAGAATTGTCCAATAGTTGTTCTTTTCTACGTTTTAGTGCTTTGCGTTTGCGTACGTTTGCGTTTAAACGGGAAAGAATAACAGATTCTCCACTGTACATGTGCATGCTCATGTTGGCAGTTTGATTAAATATGAATACAATGTTACAAAGTTTGGAGCCTGATCAGACGCCGAGTTACTCGGCGTTTCGTTTGGCTCAAAATATTCAGCAGTGGATATCGACTATTGGGAAATAATAAAAGTATTCCTCCCTATATTCAGGTTATTTGCACTTGTTGACGTTGTTGTAAATATGTCAGAAATGTTTGTCACAAAAATTAAAGTTTTATTCACTCTATCAAGCTATGTTTGTTTTTCTATAATACATGTATAGAATACAGCGACGAATACGCTATTCTTTCTTGTTTAATCGCATACGAAAAGCACACGCATATATATGGGCATAATTGGCATACCCGCGTATATTGGGAAAGAGTATCATCTTCTACATTGTAAAAAAGATTAAAAGAACAAATTCGAATATCTATAGACTGAATTCGATGAGCAGACACTATTTGCAAAGAAAGAGAGAGGACTCTAGTGCTAAATTACAAATATGACAATAGTAGTCTCCCTTACATACGCAAGACGAAATACCCAACTCAATACGGAGCTAGTAGGACATGTAGAAAAATCTGTTGATTGATAATGATTTCTTCCGATTCCTGTGTAAATTGTGATGTAAATAAATGTGAACGTTGATAAATGAATTATAAAACTGTTAGATTCTACAGTGGAGAAAACGTTATTCTTTCCCAATAAACACGTTTACGCTAAAATTATTATAACATTACAAATGTCCGAATTTTACTGATCAGCCTTACGTCATTCAAATGAAAACAAATTTTAATCTAAAATAAAACATTTTGTAAACTGTACATATTTGTACATTCTGGTACAGTGGAGAGTGTGTTATTCTTTCCCAATAAACGCGTTTACGCTAAAACTATTATTTACAATACAAACAGTTTGGAGCCAGATCAGACGCCGGGTAACCCGGCGTCTGATCAGGCTCCAAACTGTTTGCCACCACGATAAACATGAATTATCAGAATTATCAGAATTGTCTAAAAGTTGTACTTTTCTACGTTTTAGTGCTTTGCGTTTGCGTACGTTTGCGTTTAAACGGGAAAGAATAACAGATTCTCCACTGTACATGTGTAGCAAAATGTGCCTGTATTTTGTTTCTATGATGTAATAGTGTTTCCTCTTACATGTACATTTACATGTACCAAGGACACACTTTCTTTTTTCGTGAGAGTACAGTAGAGAAAACGCTTTTCCTTCACAATAAACGAGTTTATGCTAAAACAATTAATTTAAATTGCAAACAGTTTGGTACCAGACCAGACCCCGGGATCCAAACTGTTTCCATTCGTATCAAATAAAATATTTAAAAAAAATTTTTTTTTATTGCATATATAGCATTTCTGTTTCATTTGTGTATTTTAACATTCGCTCCATTTAATTCCACTGGAAAAATGACGTTCAATTCGTATAGACGCAATTTTCGAGAGGGTGGAATTGTGGATATCTTTCACCGAGGAGGCGGGACTTATGGAACTGCTCTCCGCAAATTATTTCATTGCGTTGCTTCAGTAATTCAGATTTGACTGTTAGTTTTAGGAATTATAATTATGAATTAAGCATACATGCATACTAATAAAATGTTCATTTCGAAATTACAGCGATTCGCTTAAACGCCGAAACAATCAGTTTTTGTTATTTAAAAGGGAAATAACAATGTCTTTTACCCTTTTACTTGTTTCGTGTCGATAACGACTAAACCAATGTTTCAGAGGAGACATAATTCTATGACAAGATGACGAGGATGAAAATAAATCATGACATATTGACATAAACATGTTTACATTTTCCAGCCAATCAGTATATCATATGGAATACGTCATGATTCTTTCTCTTCACAATTCTATAGCGAAACTAAACGCAAAATGCAACAAAAGGCGTCTTTAGTCCATCAACTTATACATGTATCTATTGACAACAGTTTGTAGCCAGACCAGACAATCATGTTTATTCATAAATCGCCGTAAATTGCTTCTTTTCTACAATTAATTGCAATTGCGTTCGCGAGTGAATGAGATGTGTTTGAATGATGAGACGATGGTGCGGGGCTGCCATACGTTGACATGAAAAATCCTAAGATTTCCAAATTTGCATTTTTCAAGTTCGATTTTACAAATCGTACCTTTACTTCATAACCTATTTTTAGTTTTTTTGGCATGTGACTACTTAAAACAGGTTGGAAGTAAAGCAGAATGCACCTTAAGGCGCATTCTGCTTTACTTTCAGCCTGCTTGTACCATGTACTAGAAAAAATCCGAAGATTTAGGAAAATCCGGAGAAATGGCAGCCATGATGATGATAATGAGAGGTGATTTCATGAAGATGATTTCGGAAGCAGCGCAAGGGAACAAACCACCGACCTGCCTTCCTTTTACAAATGTAGGTATTGGCAGTGTGGAAAGTTTCCGTGAAACAAACAGAAGCATCCCCTATGACGATCTATTCCAAGATCCACTGTAAGGTAAGTAGAGTCTGCATTGGCGATTAGTTTCGATTAACCCTTTCACAGAAGAAGCACCTTTAACCCTTTACCTGGTAGCATTGTTTCTAGTATTGAAGATATGTGACTACTTAAAGCAGGTTGGAAGTAAAGCAGAATGCGCCCTAAGGCGCATTCTGCTTTACTTTCAGCCTGCTTTAAGCTACATGTATTAACTGCTAGAATAAGGAAAGTATTTAATATGACACATATTCATTACGGTATAATTTGGAACTATTTTCTTCAGCGGATGAATAAAATGTATGTGCTAAAAGTCGCTTCTATAAGGGAAAGGGTTAAGCACATTTGATTAATTATTCCACTGAAGAAAACAGTTCCAACTTTTAATAGGCATGAACATGTATCATAAGAAATATGTTCTATGTTTTAGAAAATGGTAGCTAATAGTAGGCTGAAAGTAAAACAGAATACGCATTCTGCTTTACTTTCAACCTGCTTTAAGTGGTCACATATGTTCAAAATTAGAAACAGACTATCGGGAAAGGGTTCAACAGAATAGAAAGAGTTCCCTGGACTGTGATCAATGCCCGTCACTGGTGAAGTATTCTTGTTATTATTTTCCAGACTATAACACAATGCTAATCTACGACTTTCTTTGGCTAAGAGGGCAATTATTCTGTGTCATTAGTCTTTTTTATAATGAGCATTAGTTTCCAACGTGTCTCAATCCAGACAATTGGCTCTCTGAATGAATACCATTTATATAGAATAGAGGAGACGTTATCATTTACCAATAAACGCGTTTATGCTAAAACCCTTTTTGTCCAACACAATGAGTTCGGAGCCATATCAGACGCCGGGTATACAGTGGATAATCTGTTATTCTTTCCCGTTTAAACGGAAACGTACGCAAACGCAAAGTACTAAAACGTAGAAAAGTACAACTTTTGGACAATTCTGATAATTCAAGTTTATTTTGGTGGCAAACAGTTTGGAGCCTGATCAGACGCCGGGTTACCCGGCGTCTGATCTAGCTCCAAACTGTTTGCACTGCAAATAATAGTTTTAGCGTAAACGCGTTTATTGGGAAAGAATAACAGATTCTCCACTGTAACCTGGCGTCTGATCAGACACAAACATATTTGAAACACAGGCGAAGATAAATCGTAAGAATTAAGTTTTAGAATTGCATTTTTTTATTTTATTGAATAGCGTTTGCGTTTCGTAAAACATGCGTTTAAAAGTAAATGAATAGCATTTTTCAACTGTACATGATACTGTATATATACAGTGGAGAAAACGTTATTCTTTCCCAATAAACGCGTTTACGCTAAAACTATTTTTTCCATTGCAAATAGTTTGAAGCCAGATCAGACGCCGTGTAACCCGGCGTCTGATCAGGCTCCAAACTGTTTGCCACCAAGATAAACAAGAATTATCAGAATTGTCCAAAAGTTGTTCTTTTCTACGTTTTAGTGCTTTGCGTTTGCGTTTAAACGGGAAAGAATAACAGATTCTCCACTGTATCGGACCGGACGTGCAGTAAAACCGTTCTGCGGCCAATATATGAGTTAAAGTTCTCGGTATTTAAGGTAGTTGACTTCTTAAAGCAAGATGAAGGTATTTGAGAAACTCCTGTAGGAAGTTTTCTTCACTATAATACTGCTCTAAGCTGTCACCTGCCGTTGATACTATTAACTATTGGCACATAAAGTTAGGTTCTTTGCGGTCGTTCATGTTTCAAATAGGGTTAGATTGTGGATGAAAAATGATCTAAGTCTGTGTTTTGTAATTATTCTACAGTAAACCCTCTGTTAAGCGGCATTCTAGCCTGGGCATTAATATATCAGTTAAACAGTTTTTCCCAGTGTACGTGAGGATTTATTCCTGGCTGAAGAAAATCATGTTGCCCGAGCCGGCAGGCGAGGGTTACACGATTTTACAAGCCGGGAATGAATCCTCACGTATACTGGAAAAACTGTATAACGACTGTATTATACTGCAAAGTTTTCGCTATTGAAACAAATTATGTCCAACCATTTCGGAATATGTCATGTTAGCGTTCAACTGAATCGCGACATAACAGATAACTTTGTGCGTTAATGACGTCATACTTTTGACAGTTGTTATTCAAAAGAAAAATAGGCACGGTCGTAGACTTCCTAAAACGAAAAAGAAGGCGACTACTCAAAGATCCAAACCCCGATTTTCTCTTAACCGAGATGGATGTAATAACGGAGACTGCACAATTGAAGGTGTACAATCCTGTCGAGCAGTCGGTCATCGTTCTTTCTGTAAAGCAAGACTGACGAAAAGGTCAGCCAATCAAAAGCCTACATTTCTATGTAACCTGTTAGCACACAGTGTACATGAGATAACATCCACGGCTTGTTATCCAATCAGAAGTGATGAACTTACTTTGCAGTATACTGATGATGTTTGTTCCTTTAATTCCATAGTTATATAATGTATTAGATCTGCTACAATTTTGATGTAAGTGGTACCTGGTTAAATTTTTTATTTTCGTTCTTTTTATATTGAAATTCCTGTCAGCGTTATGAGGCGTCTGATCAGAGTATACACTGTTTGCATACAGGGTTGCCATAAGTTGATCATAAAAATCCTAAGATTTCAATTTTTCAATTTTTCAGACGCAATTTTACTTATCGTACCTTTACCCCATAGTCTGTTTCTTGTTTTGAAGACATGTGTCTGCTTAAAACAGGTTGAAAGTAAAACAGAATGCGCATTAAGGCGCATTCTGCTTTACTTTCAGCCTGTTTTAAGCTACCATTTGCTAGTATACATGTAAAAATACGAATACTTAGGAAAAATCCGGTGAAATGGCAGCCCTGTGCACATGTTCTTTTAAGATTTTAAATTTTCAATTTTTCAGACGCAATTTTACTTATCGTACCTTTACCCCATATTCTGTTTCTTGTTTTGAAGAGACATGTCTGCTTAAAACAGGTTGAAAGTAAAACAGAATGCGCATTAAGGCGCATTCTGCTTTACGTTCAGCCTGTTTTAAGCTACCATTTGCTAGTATACATGTAAAAATACGAAGACTTAGGAAAAATCCGGAGAAATGACAGCCCTGTGCACATGTTCTTTTAATCGGACGCTAGGATTAAAACATTCTACAAATTTTAATAGAATTATATGGTAGTTTAGTGTAAGGTAGCTATACATGTAATCGATTTAACAATGAAAAAAAATGAAATAAAATAAGTTTGATCTAGATGGCCACATGAGCAATTTATTCAAGGTCACTCAAACGCTAGGTTTTCGGTATCGTGGTGGAAAATGTATAATGCATAATACAGTATTGTATAAGAAAAACCTATGTTTTTCAACTACAAAAAATTAGACTATTAAATGATATTGAAGACAGGCAAAAGCTAAAATCAAGATGAAAGTAAAGCAAAACTTTCCAAAAGGAGCATTCTGCTGAACTTTCATCTTGGTCGTGACTCACCTGTCTTAAAACTTTTAAACAAATCCTTATTTAGTGACCGCAATTAATTGGTTCACTGCTCTATTGAGTTCAGTCAAAAGCGTGCCATACTTAGTCTGGAGATGAAAATGGTTTCTAGACAAATGGTTCCCAATGGAGCCAAAAGAGTTTTAATATTGCACACAAAATCAGTGTATGTTGAGAAAAGAGACGTTATATGTGTTTTGTGTCCGGCTAATCAATCAAAATTTCAGTGGAGAAGACGTTTTTCTTTCCTGGAAAAAGCGTTAACGCTAAAACTATTATTTCCATTGCACGCATAACGCCATGGCTGTCTGTATGCGCCTCTCTCTTTCTCTCTCTCTCTATCTCTATATCTCTGGACCTCTCTATCTCTCTATATATATATCTCTCTCTCTATCTGAGGCGTCCAATAAGCCGGTAGGCTGTAGAAACGGACGTAAGCAAACCAAACAAAACAACGAGTCTGATTTTAGAACAGTAACAGACGACAATCCACATGTAATCTGACTTTCAAAAGGTTGAGAATTTGAATAATGTTTGTGGTTTTGGTCTTGAAACATTTGGTGTTTAACCGGCGTCTGATCGGGTTCCAAATTGTTTGAAATAAAAATGAAATTATAGATTTAGCGTTAATGCGTTTTATTGGAAAGAATTACGTCTTCTTCAATGTAGACTCTTTCGAGCTATTCTGATTCTGGGAGGTCCTCCCGCACATGGGTGTCACGAAATGATGTAATTTGTCGGTCACGAGGGAATATCAAGTTTGATGGAATCAAGATTTAAACTGCAAGCTGCAATTATTCCCGGCATAAGGATATAGACCATGACACCAATAGGCGATTATGTAAACAGTGTTGATCCTTGTTAGACGCCACCTATCGTTTCAAATCCTAATACAGTGGAACCCAACTATTACAACCACTGGAAATTCCTTTTATTAAAGGCGGCTGTAGACTTCTAGTGGTTTGGACGGGATGAGAGTATGCCGGAGGGCTCCTGAATGGGCTGTTTTCGTCCCGTTTTCGGCAATCATCTGCCTCTAATACCATAACTTCACCTCATGAAGTGGTTGTAGGGCTCTACTGCATGGTAATAACTACTCAGTCTGCTTACATATACTATTGTAGTTGCACGCTTTGTTTGATATGCGAATCCAGAGCCAAACCCCTTTCCAGTTTCTGCTGCTTGCCTATGTTATACCTATTTTTTCATACAATTATGTTTAACCTATTTGTAAAAGGTACCGCCTGCATTATTCCTAAAATGCGTTTTACCTGCATATTGCTTTTAATGTTATTATCTTCAGGAAACCACATGAGACGCTGAGTTACTCGACCCCTCATTTGAATATGGACCGTTTGCTTCATTTATTGTAAACTAACCAACAACGTGCAGAAGGATTCAAACGGCTTTTTCAATGTAACTTTATTGTCAAGAAGAAGAACTTAAATAAGCTTTAGCATTCGTTCTAAACCTACATGTATAATAAATATGTTGTATATTGTATGTATATTGTTCATTTTCTTAAACAAAACTAATATTCAAACTGTTTTGACACTCGTTTTGAAATTACGTCATTCGTACCGCCTTTAATGTAATTTTGAAACGATATTGTAGACAACAATATTGAAGCAGAAAACGGTTTGACGTTGAAGGGGTATACTTCTCATGATTAATCTTGCAATAATATGATTAAAGACAGATGGCTGCTGAATGCAGAAAAAACAAACTTAACCCTTTCACTGCCTAACATTTTCCTGAGATTTTATCCCAATACCATTTCATTGTCTTCTTCATTTTTGGTGTTCGCAAAGTCATTTCAAAGTTAAAATAAGGAAGTATGACTGAAGAAATTTCAAAAACAAATGTCAAACCATTTGGAACCTGATCAGACGCCGCAACTGATCAGGATCCATTACTGTTTGCAAACGCGCTTTTAAGCGTAATTGAGAGTAAATGATCAATAACTTTCGCCGTGCATTAAAACACCAACTACAGTGCTCCCTCTCTACAACGACACCCAATGGGAGACCAACCTTGTGTGCGTTGTTCGGAGGGAGTCGTTATAGGGAGGGAAATAGGCTTACGGTTGCAAACAGCTTGAAGCCAGATCAGACGCGGCGTCTGATCTGGATTCAAGCTGTTTGTCACTCGTCATTAAGTTTTTGCTGTCAAAATGTCCATTATGTAGCTTTGAGAAACACAGCAGACGGTAGTGTTAAGCAGACGACAATGCAACAGTGAATAAGTTGGACATAATTGTCATGTTTCGGGAACTGCGACCAGGGTCGTTTGTAAGGAGGGAGTCGTTGTTGGGAGGGCCGTTGTAAGGAGGGATCACTGCATCATAAAGAACGACTGCAATATGAGTGCAGATTTATACACTTCCACAGTGTCCTACATTTGTCAATTAAGGCACGGATCATTTCGTTTAATAAATCAGACAATGATTTGAAAATAACCAGACGTTACGACGATCGAGATTAGTGTCTGCAATGCCTTGTCTCACTTATCCAATCCTGAATCGCTTTCTAATTATCTGTATCATTTATTTTATCACATTTAATCTGGTTTCATCTACGTAAATTTAAAGGTTTATTGCTAAATCATTGTAAAAATGGTTTATTGTTTGATGGAAGAAGAAGCCATGACGTCATAGCTCAAGATAATCAACTCAGAAACAAAAACAATGTAATGATGACCAAAGCATTGTTACCCAAGCATCATACATGTAGTTAACTATTCCTACACGCAGGGGATGTGACAGGCAACCGCAGATCTTGGTCCAAGCTTATAAAACGTTTGAGTCTGAAATCGTTATCAAGAATTTGATTCGTCAGATTTGAGTAAAAGCTAAATTCTGACTAATCAAATGCCTAAATAACGATATCAGACTCTACCAAAACGCTTTATAACAATTGGGCGTGGTAATTTAGTGCAACAGACAAACGGACATGATTGTCATTTTGTCGTACATGTACAGTAGAGAATTCGTCATACTTTTCCAATTAACGTGTTTACGCTTAAACTTTTATTCTATTTCCATTGCAAACAGTTTGGAGTCAGATCAGAAATAATCCGGTGTCTTGTCTGGCTCAAAACGGTTTCCAACCATAGTAAAAATCAACCTATTCACGGCTGCAATTTCGTCTGTTTAAAATTGTCGTCTGCTGTTTTTCTTAAGGCCTTTCGCTACCGGAAGTCGGTCTTGCGGGCGAGCGGATATGCGTTAAGACGACACAGACTTTTTTCGTACGTGTTTATACTAGAAAATTTATATAAAGGAAATGTTGATACGAATTAGTATAATCCTTCATAGCGCAGTTAGTATAGTGGTTGACTATAGTGGTTGACTAGCAATCCAAAGGTCATAGGTTCGAGACCCATCCGATCCAAATATTTTTTTTAAGTGTCCGATTTATTGACTTGTCAATACATAACGCAGTAATCAAGAGACATGTTATGTTTAGTCTTCGTTGATTAGTACTAGTGATGTTTACGGTCCAAGTATATGTCAACTTACCTGTACGTTTTAGTTTAATGACTTAAAAGTCAATTAAATCGGTACAGTACTGAACCTTATTAAATTAAATCGATAATCGCAAGCGAATTGCCATCGAATCGCGCGCTTCAAAAAAACAAATCCTACGTTTGAATATTTTTACGCGAATTTTCCGAAGCGATTGTGACAAAAATGGAATCGAAAAAAATAACGAAGGCATATTTGCGAACATTTGTGAGATACACCATTCAAGAAAACTTACCCGAGGGTAAAGTAAGTACTTTGAATCGCAAGCGAATTGCCATCGAATTGCAAGCGAATCGCAAAAAATTGTTAATTTAATAAGATTCAGTACTGTATACATGTAAACGATTTGATCGAACTATAAAGCCACACAGTGAAGCTTATCAATACGCTAACCTTTTCAAGATCGATATTGCCCATTATAATTATGTTCAATCAATATAATAAACCTTGTATGCAAGTCCATGAATAAATAATAATGCATTTTAATGACAAAGTTTTAATTCTAAGGTAGGTAACTGTATCTAAACAACAAATATCCCACATTTTAATAAGAAAATATGTTATAACAACAAATCCTGACTGTAATATTTTCTAATTTTTTCAGACTGACTAGTTCATCAACCATATATTTGAATAAAATGAAAACAAATATACATTGAATGAGTCAGTTTTTTGTAAATTTTTAGCATTTTGCAAAATTTAAATAGCTGATAACATCTTTCTGAACACCTTTATTCAAAATGTTTTTAGCTTTTCTTGTAATGAATGTTGTGGACTACTTATTGGGCGATAATTATAGTCATTAGCTTTATTCATTTTTAAGAAAAATAAAATCATCAAAATTCTAGGTTTTTGTCAGAAAAAAGACCTTAAAGACAAACCACACGATAAATTTTGCCTATATTTACCCACATTGTTTCTTAGGCTATTATCATTCTTCATGAAAAGTTTCATAACAATCGTATGGAAACTACGCGCATATGCGAAGTACCTTAAAGTTATTAAAAGGACATTGTGACAGAAAAAAACTTTATAACTAGTGACAAACAGCTTGAATCCAGATCAGACGCCGCATTACGCGGCGTCTGATCTGGATTCAAGCTATTTGCAAATGTAAGCCATTTTCCCTTCCTATAACGATTCAATCCGAACAACGCGCACATTATTTGCACACCTTCTTTTGGAAATTAAAAAAACAACAGTAGAGAAGACGTATATACTTTTCATTTTAAGGTAACTGACATGCAAACGTATCGCAATAAAATGTAGAAAATGTTAATTTCTAGAAAATTGTATTTGAAACTTAGTGGCATACAGTTTGTAGCCTAATCAGACGCCAGGTAACCCGTCGTCTGAGTTTGCAAGGGACCAATTCGTTTTATATCATACACGCATTTATTGAGAGAGAAGCACGCCTTCGTCGTTGTATCTCGTGTTTATAGCCATCAAAGGACTAACAACTTCTCCTCACCACCTGCCCCATATTGATTCTAATGTATACAATATATTATATATTATTTCAACAGTGGAGAAGATGTTATTCTTTCCCTGTTTCAGCCCAAACAAAGCGCAAATGTATTGTAATGAAATCACAGGTACATCTACTTGACACATAGTTCTAGATCTATTAACAAAAAAAAAAAAAAGGTCTAGTAAAAAAACGGTTTTTTTTTGGTAATAGATCTAGATCAAGTACCTGTGAATGAAATGTAGAAAATGAGAATCAGGGCAAATTCTGACCATTCCTTTAAATCTGAGTGGCAAACAGTTTGGATCCTAATCAGACGCCAAATTTCCCGTAGTCTTATCTGGTTCTAAACGGTTTGCAATATAATAGTTTTACCATAAACGCGTTTAACGCTTGTTTTGAAAAGAACGGCGTTTTTTCTACTGTAAAATTGCTTTGTAGAAGTTCGGCACCCAATATATACAGTAAAACCTCTCTATTACGGACACTAAAAAGAAGGCTAGTTTAGTGTATAAAAGACAGGTGACAGGTTAAAGCAAGGTGACAGTAAAACAGAAAGCTCCTTCAGGAGCTTTCTATTTTATTGTCACATTGCTTTAAGTATTCACCTGTTCTTAACGCCTAATAATTAACACAATTTAGTGGTCGAATTAGAGAGGTTTTACTATATGTGATATTACTCTTTTGTGCGCTATTGATGAATCTCGACAATTCAAGTTAGTTTAACCCATTACCCCATAAATACACATAACTCTAATCATCCTTCACTGAATATAATAATTACAACTTATACCATCAGAGATAAGCATCATACCCCATATCCTAGCAGATGTTGGAATATGGCGGGCGCATTCCGATTTATTTTCAACATGTTTTTAGTTGTAATATCTTTTAGCCTATTACCCTATAACCTTTATCTAGTATTGAAGATATGTGAGTGAAATACTATGCACGATGCACACGGGGCATAAACCGCTAACATAAGCCACAAACTGTGGCAACTGAACACATGTATAACTGTCCTGTCTGATTATACCTATTTCGATTATCTGTTTAATTTGAGTTTGACTTTATAAAGAGTTTTTGCTACACAAGAGTGAACTATCGATACGGTTTATCAAGCTTTAACCGAAACAAGCTAATATCATGGTTCTTTGCTATTTTGAAACTTTATCCTCAGTCTTATAAAAGGCTTTTTGTTTTTCATTTTGTGTTTAATGTCTTTCCTAATTACATGCATTTTTAGGGCTTCTACGCTACAGTGGAGAAGCCATTATGCATTCCAAATAAACGCGTTTACGCTTAAAGGTTTTTTTGGCATTGCAGACTAATAGGCAAACTAATAGGCAATTACAGTGGAGAATCTGTTAGTCTTTCCCGTTTAAACGCAAACGTACGCAAACGCAAAGCGCTAAAACGTAGAAAAGAACAATTTTTGGACAATTCTGATAATTCTTGTTTATCTTGGTGGCAAACAGTTTGGAGCCAGATCAGACGCCGGGCTTCCCGGCGTCTGATCTGGCTCCAAACTGTTTGCACTGCAAATAATAGTTTTAGCGTAAACGCGTTTATTGGGAAAGAATAACAGATTCTCCACTGTAGGAGTTAAATGGGACATCGGATAACACAGCGTCCGATCAGGCTCCAAAATGTTTGCCATTAAGATTAATATAGATAGTCAGAATTGTCAAAAATGTTGTTTTCTATATACAATGGAGAAAACGTTATTCTTTCCAAATAAACGCGTTTACGCTAAAACTATTATTTCCATTTCAAACAGTCTGGAGCCAGATCAGAGGCCGGGTTACCCGGCTTCTGATCAGGCTCCAAACCGTTTGCCACTAAGATTAAAACACTTAGGAATGTCAAAAATTGGTAATTTCCTACATTTTAATGAATTGCGTTTGTGTTTCGTTTGCATTTAATCGGGAAAGAATAACGTTTTCTCCACTGTTTTAGAGCATTGCGTTTGTATTTCATTTGCGTTTAAATGGATAAGAATAACGCCTTCTCTATTGTAGCTACAGTGGAGAATCTGTTATTCTTTCCCGTTTAAACGCAAACGTACGCAAACGCAAAGCGCTAAAACGTAGAAAAGAACAACTTTTGGACAATTCTGATATTCTATGTTTATCTTGGTGGCAAACAGTTTGGAGCCTGATCAGACGCCGGGTTACCCGGCGTCTGATCTGGCTCCAAACTGTTTGCACTGCAAATAATAGTTTTAGCGTAAACGCGTTTATTGGGAAAGAATAACACATTCTCCACTGTATTAAGGTGGTGTGAATGTCTTGATTGGTAGAATTCGTTAGAAGGGTTATCCAGTGTCTGAGCATGCTCCAAACTGTTTGAAATAACTAATTCAGCAAAAGCGCGTTTATTGGTAAAGAATAAAGTATTTCCCACTGTATTTGTCACTAAAAAGATGTACAGTGTTCCCTCTCTACAACTGTTCTCCTAACAACGATTCCCTCCTTACAACAACGCTTTCCGCCTTTCCCTTTACATTGCAATTAATTCATACGCTCGTCTGCTGTTTTTTCTACAAGTTTTGTATTAGACATCTTGACCAAAACAACTGACGAGTGACGAGTGGCAAACGCGGCGTTTGAACTGGATTCAAGCTGTTTGCAAACGTAAGCCAATTTCAGTCCCTGTAACAACTCCCTCCGAACAACATACACAATCTTTATTTCCTATTTGATGTTGTTTAACCCTTTGAACCCTAGTCCCGCATATAGGCGTCCTTTTCAAACAGTGTACATGTGAATAGTACACCTGTCCTATGCAAACAGTGAAGACCCAGATCAGAGGGCTCCGAAAGGAGCCCTCTGATCAGGGTCTTCACTGTTTGTCATAATGCTAAAAATGGACAAAAACAACCCTTAAAAGTCAGAAATGAACTAGACTAAAATGGAAACTGGAATTGTCCATTTAAAGTTTCAGGGAGGAAAGAGTTAAGAGAGGAATGACTGTACTGTAAAACAAAGCTTACAACAGCAAACAATCTAAATTGAATGTTTCTGCTTCGATTCGCACCAGACTTGTTCGTTCCAACAGTCAGTTATACTAATTGGCATGTCATCCAATTCGAGTTTATAACACTGATTTAGCCTGTAGTCAGTCCGAGATTATCCTTGACCTAGCACTTGGAACACTTTGCCGATTGGTATACAGTGGCGAAATAGTTATTTGTAAGGAGGGAATCGTTGTTTGGAGGGCCGTTGTAGGGAGGGAACACTTTATAAATTGGCATGTCATCCAATTCGAGATTATTACACTGATTCAGTTTGTAGTCATCTAAGGTAATCATTGACCTTGCACTTGGAACTCTTTATCGATACAATAGTAGATGTTATTCTTTCTCGTTAAAATGCAAACGAAACGCTGATGCAAAACAGTAAAATGTAGAAAGTTACAATTTTTTTTATATCTGTCACAATTTCACTGAGTAACACTCATTTTCGAGTCCAATTAGACGCCGGGTTACCAAATAGCTGATCTGGCTCAAAACTGTTTGCAATGGACATGATAATTTAAGCAAAAACACGTTGACTTGGAAATACTTACAACTTGTCAACTTTACATACATGCAAACCTTGCCTGAGAAACCTCTTCCGTAACGATGATACATCATCTAAGTTGTAGTATAACAGAATAACAACATTATTCGTGTATTGTTAACTTTAAGCATACTAGCGGCAAAATCATGTTGTGCTAGGTTCACACCAACGGCGAATGCTGCGCTTTAAACCAGCGAGCAAAGCATCGTCAATTTTGTTTACTTTTCCAAAAATATCACGATCTCTTACACTATGATAAGCTCTGATACGCTCTGATACGAATTGGTTGCCGCTTTGGGACGAATTCCTTCCCGACTTTTTACGGTTCCTCACGCTTTGATCCCGCTTTGATCAGGCTTTGTTATGCACTACCATTGAAATCATGCTTTTATAAGCTTTATTACCCTTTATTACGCTTGAAACGTTTGTATATACATGTAGTTTAGAACCTGATGAGGTTTTAATTTGTATAGTTTTTAAAAGTACTCTATTTCGCAAAAAATAATTTAATCGTAGTAGGTAATTTTTTTTATACAATCGTTTGTATCACAGGTACTTGACACATACATCTAGAACTTTTACCAAAAAAAAAAATAAAAAAAAAAAAAATATAGAATTCATTTATACTATAACAGTAGTCTAATAATTTTATTTTGGTAATATATCTAGGTGTACATGTATGTGTCGAGTACCTGTGGTTTGTATAAGGAAATAATAACTCTTCTTCACTATACAGAGGCGGGAATGCGTTATTTTCCCTCCAATAAATACGTTTACGAAAACATGACTACTCTATTGCAGAGTGTTTGGACACATTTAAGGCGTCTGATAACCCGACATCTGATCAGGCTCCAAAGTGTTTGTCACATAGAGTACAATAAAGAATAAGAATTGCCAAAAAGTTATTTTCTACACTTTATTGCATTGCGTTTGCGTTTCGTTTGCGTTTAGATGGAGAAAAATAACGCATTCTTCACTGTACCTAACCTAATTTACGAAATGCCACAAACTGATGGTATATTTGCTATCTTTTTCAAGCACAAATGTTTTTATTGACAGCTGAATTAGACATGACCTTAGGAACAGTGGAGAAAACGTTATACTTTTCCCGTTTAAACGGAAACCAAACGCAAACGCAAAGCACTAAAACGTAGAAAAGTACAACTTTTGGACAATTCTAACGAGTTTTGTTTATCTTAGTGGCAAACAGTTTGGAGCATGATCAGACGCCGGGTCACCCGGCGTCTGATCATGCTCCAAACTGTTCGTTATAGAAATAACAGTTTTAGCATAAACGCGTTTATTGGGAAAGAATATCGTTTTCTCCTCTGTACACCGAATCAACCAGCTTCATTTGTGTTATTTGCTCAGACACACTTTCCTAAAATAGTCTTGCTAACCTTATCATATTGTCAATTGAACAACGTCTGAAACTGACCAACTATTGTTACTAAACAAACTCTTCACTGATGGCGTTAAAAGTGGAATAGTGTTGAAGGGTATCATGCTTCCAAACTCTAAAGAACATTCGATAGAAAAATTGAACATCTTAGAAAAATCTAGTTTCCTTTAATTTCTAAGAGGGAATCCTCCAAATCTTAGTTAAAATTGTCGAAAAAAAGAAAATAATGATCCTCTTTGCCAAACATTTATACTAAGAAACACTCTTAGTTTTCTTAGTGTCTCAGAGAAATTGAAATAATAAAAATCTTAGATAAAATCGCCGCAAACTTAGAAAAATCATGACGTTTAAAGTTACTTATATTATTTAAGAATGTTTCGGAATACGGGCCAAGTCTTTTTGGTTCTGTTCACTTCAGTGAGATACTTGACAGAGAGTTCATGCATCATTTCCAATCAATATTATGTGTTTCATTTCGAAGCAATATTATGTGCTTCATTTCCAAGCAATAGTATGTGCTTCATTTCCAAGCAATATTATGTGCTTCATTTCCAAGCAATATCATACAAGAAACTTCTTCAGACAAATAAAGTCTGCCGTAGCAGCGTGTAAATTACCATGATTGGATTCTGTGTGATGACATGAAGTCGATTATGGCATCTATAGAACAATATTGTACATGCCAATAAACTTAGTAGATCTATTAGACAGTCTGACTACCACAATTCATTCCTACAGTGGCGAGGACCGAGGGTGTTATTTCTCTCCGTTTAACCCTTTCCCCAATAGAAGCGCCTTTTAGCGGTTATGATTTATTCCTCCGCCGAAGAAAATAGTTCCAATTGAAATCAGTAATGAATATATAGTATAGGGAATATTTTCTATATTCTAGCACATGGAAGCTTAAAGCAGGCTGAAAGTAAAGCAGAATGCGCCTGAAGGCGCATTCTGCTTTACTTTCAACCTTCTTTAAGTGGTCACTTATCTTCAAATACTAGAAATAGGCTAATAAGGTAAAGGTTTAAACGAACAAAGGCTTTTATTGTTTTTTTTTCGATAATGTGAAACCTTTAATATTTAAATTTGCCGTGAGACTTTTACCTCTCCATCGTCATGTTGTCGTCTTCTTAAATACCATATTCAGCAATAACGTTTAAAAGTTAGATTTTTAAGGCAATATATTTACATTTGCCCCATTCATTTTTCATTGAAACAATGACGTTTAATTCGTATAGACGCAAATTGTCGAGAGGCTGGGACTTGTGGATATATTTTGCAGAGGAGGCGGGACTTATGGATTTGCTCTCCGGGACTATTTTGCTGCGTTGCTTTAGTTATGCCGTTATGACTTTTTCTTTCAGGGTACACATTACCCGTGTTAATAACATGTAATATGGATTAAACATACATGCATACTTATAATGTTTATTTAATATTAGAAATTACAGTAAATATAATGCGAATATAAGAAATAAACTGAATTTCTTTGGCATTTAAGTGAAATAAACGACAAAAATAAACGGCAAATTAACAATGAATCGCTAGCGTAGTTCATGGAATTTGCTGATCAGTTTCTGTCGTTTAGTTCGTGATCAGGATCAACATATGTTTGCAATTGCAATTATGGCGTCATTGACAGTGAAAGGGTTACACTTGTTAGTTTGTTATCAAAGCAAAGTGAAATTTGCGGTCTTGGAAGGTTGTCTTTTAAAGAAAATTAAGCAGCATTTAAAAAAAATAACAGTCCTTTAGGAAACGTTGGTACTTAATGTAGTTCAACAGTTATTCAGATAGTTCATATCCTATCTAAAATGTTTCATTCAAGACACGTTTAATTATTTCGCAATCAATCATTCGGTTTTGTTACATTTAGTTATTAATTTCAAATATGGACAAAATGGAAATCAAGTTGATTGTTGCTTTGGAATTGTTGGAGCAAAGACATTTCTTTATTTCATTGTTGGGGAATGAAACATCCAATTACTTTGATATTTGATTGGCTGAACTGAATTTGACCTGCAGGGAAAATCTGTCTTTTGTTGCGCAAAAAGTCAATATTAACCAATTTCATATTACGCTTCATTGTGGAAATGAAACAAAAACATATTGGACAGACAACAAATTAATCAGCAAATGCGTATTGGTTTTCAGAGACAAAAACCTTAAGGTCAAAAGAATAGGAAGCTAATTTATGAGCTTTTTTATTCACGAGTATCCTGAATTACACTTTCACATAAAAAAACGTTAGCAATTTGAATTTCAGGCTCGAATTTGACATACAAAGAATAGTTACTTATTTGTGGCGTCAAATGACAATAATAAACAATGCCATCGTTCGTTTGATTGTTGTAAAATTTTTTGGAACAGCTGACTAATCACTAGAATGCATATTGTTTTGTTTTTTTCAAAACAGTGAATTTTAACTGGAAAATAGCAAAATGGGAAGAACTGTTTGATCATTGTTCTATAATTGAGCTGGTTAAGTCTGGATTTGTTTCTCTGAAGTAATTGTGCAGTTACCGCGCTACTCCATACAAAGACCCATTTGAACAACGATTCCCTCCTTACAACATCGTTTGCCGCTGTTCTCCAAACAAGACAATTATGTCCAACCTTTTCCCGTCTGCAATGTTGTCTGCTAAACAATTTCGTCTGCTGTTTGTATCCAATGAGTTTGCTGTAGAGAGGGAACTGTATGTGATTATTTACATTATTTACATGTATGATTAAATAACGATTTAACAACAAAAACAACATAAATTCCACATCAGAGTCGATCGGTTAGATCTTGTTTACCGTAAAAATACAGTAAACCTCTCTATTACGAACACTTAATTGCTTTAATTATTAGATGTGTTCAAGGGTTGACTGTTTGAAACAGGTTACAGTAATACAGAAAGCTCCCAAAGGAGCTATGTGTTTAACTGTCACATTTCTTTAAACTGTCACAGGGAGGGAAAGTTGATAACCTTACAATACCTTTGCAAACATTTTGAATCCAGATCAGATACCGCGCAACGCATTTGATCTGGATTCAAAATGTTTGTCACTTGTTTTTAGGTTTATTATATCAAAATATCCATTACGAAACTTTAGGAAAATCCCGCAAGCGACAATTTTAGGCAGAGGATATTGCAGCAGGAAAAAGGTTAGGCCAATGGGTATGGGCGGGGCTAAGCCTTTTACATTTATTTTTATATATATATTTCAGGCTCTTATAAGCCATTAAAATTGATTGAAACTTTCAGGATTTATAAGTATTGAAGATATTTTAATCCTTATATTACTGCATTGTCGTCTGCTTTAAAATATATCGTCTGCGAAAAAAGTCAAAATGCTTTTATTTGTTTTTGATAACTGAAGAAAAGTTGAATATGAGTTACAAACAGTTTTGATCCGGATTAATCTGGATCCAAACTGTTTGCAATTGTTACCCAACTTATGTGGATTCCCAGGCGTAGCCACGTATAGGTAGATTCGCGCCTGAAAGGGACAAAATTGCTAAATATTACATTGTAACTCAGTGATCAAAGAGTTCACTGCCATGACGTCATCAAATTTAAAATATTGTCGTCTGCTGCTATTTCTAAAAAACAACTTTTCGGTATTTTGACTTAAGAAATATTGAAACGAGTGTCAAACAGTTTGGATCCTGATCAGACGCCGCGTTACGCGGCGTCTGATCAGGATTGAAACGGTTTGCAAAATAACTACTGTACTCGGGGTAAGGCAGTGAAGGGGTTAACATATATATTAGTCTAGTCACGCTAGATGTTTTATAGAATGTCTGCTTTATAGTCTGTCGTGTTACGAACCGTCTGGGAGGTATAGCTGCACATGGATGTCACGGAATGATGTCATTTGTCTGTCAAGAGGGAATATCCCGTATGATTAAATCAAGATTCAAACTGCAACGTCTAATTACTACTGACATTATGCTACAGTACCCCCTCTCTTCCACAACATCCATTGTAGTCCAGCAGATTAAGTGAACATACTTCGCTTGGTGATGCAAGCATCAACTTTTGCACTTTGCACATATACACTACATGGTATGCTTTTCTTGGAAAATCACGCTGTCCACCTGAAAAAACAAAAATGGCCGCCATTTTTCAAGAGTTCGAACCCTTTTTGAACTATAATTTGATTTAGGTAGACAGCGTGCTTTTTTGAAAATGTAGATCCTGGACATCGTTAATACCAATTTTGTATTAAAGTATAATGTTAATAAAAGTGACTTAAGCTGCCGGCCTATTGGGAGACAAGGATTATGTGTGTTGTTAGGAAGGAGTTGTTATAGGGAGGGAATATTTGTACCATTAATGTTTTTTTGTTCAAACAATTTGAAACCAGATCAGACGTCGCGTCATGCGGCTTCTGGTCTGGGTTTAAACTGCTTGTCACTCGTTTTTATGTTCAATCTCTCAAAAAGTCCAATATGTAACTTTGAGAAAAAACAGCAGACAGTATTACAACAGTGGAAATTATCCAAATGATTGGTTTGTTAGGGAATCAGCAGCAAATATTGTTGTAAGGAGGGAATCGTTGTTCAGAGGGTCGCTATAGTGAGGGAGCACTGTATAGATACAGTGGAGAATCTGTTATTCTTTCCCAATAAACGCGTTTACGCTAAAACAATTATTTACAATACAAACAGTTTGGAGCCAGATCAGACGCCGGGTAACCCGGCGTCTGACCAGGCTCCAAACTGTTTGCCACCAAGATAAACATGAATTATCAGAATTGTCTAAAAGTTGTTCTTTTCTACGTTTTAGTGCTTTGCGTTTGCGTACGTTAGCGTTTAAACGGGAAAGAATAACAGATTATCCACTGTATTGTCATGAGAGACAGTCTTTAACGACTTTTCCTCAGTCAATTGATGGAGTATCCCCATTGAATTTGAGGTGTCAATGTAACTGTCAAAACATGTGCAGCACAAGCTGCTCGCGGGTATACCAATCTCAGTTTACCTGGTGAGGCCCAGATTATACTCATGCTCTAGTGCTTTTCAATGGTTAATTCTAACCAAACTATCAACTATAAAGGTCGGGTTGCACATGAGACGATTCAATGGTTCTTCGCTATCGACATGTCCACAAGACCCATGCTTTTTGCAAGGAAACTGTCTGGCAAGGCGTTACGATCAAAAGGTCGTCACGAGATGTCTTTAAGTATTCACTATTCAGCTACCATTTAATTCTTTACCCTATAGCCTGATTTTGGTTTTGAAAAAAGGTTACTGCTTAAAGCAGGTTGAGAGTAAAGCAGAATGGGCCCTAAGGCGCATTCTGCTTTACGTTCAGCCTGCTTTAAGCTACAAACTGCTAGAATAAAAAAATCAGTCTGATTCATTTACATGACTGTATAGATTGGATTGTTTTTCTTCCGCGTAGGATTAAACGGAATGCCTTAAAAGGCGCTTCTATAAGGTAAAGGGTATCCTATGAGTAGTCTGTAACTCTTTCAGTTTCAGTTTATTCAGCATTGTAGGCCTCCGGTCCATACACGTTTATACATATACATACATAATGGTACAAATTGTCATGCGTAGTGATGGACATAAGTAGACATAAATTAACCAACATAATATTTCTATCGAGGTTTGCACCAAGCGCTCGTCATATTATATTAATATAATAATGTGACGTAAGTTGTCACCAGATATTTCTCCAAGTCCTATCAATCAGTTTTATCGTCTGCTTTAACGCTTGTATCGCCAAAATATCGTTTGCATGGGTAGTGTCGTCTGCAATATTTTTAAAGTAAGCCTCAGGGTTGTTTTCACTGAAGAAATGTCAATACGAGTGTCACACAGTTTGGAGTCTGATCAGGACCCAAACTGTTTGCAAAGTCGTTATTTGGCACCAATGGCAGTGACAGAGTTAAAATACTGCTGTTCGCCAGATGCAGAGTTTAAAATATGCATAAGTATCTTATTAAAAATGTTCGTAGAATTTCTATTCTTCATTAAGCAGTTGCGTGTCTTTTGAAAATCTACAAACTGCTTCAATAAGATATCGCTAAGCATAAGTAAATAGCATACCAACTTGTGCCTAGCGTATATATAAAAAGGGATGTACATGTAGGCAAACTGTGTAGGCGATGATCGATCGCCGCATTATGCGGCGTCTGATCAGAGTCTACTCTGTTCGCTAATAGAAATTTCAATATAAGACAAAGTGAAAAAGAAAATTTAGACCAGTACCCTCTTAGATTTAAAATGGACTGAACCAATATACAAGTATTGAATAATCATGTGGGAAAATAAATAGGTTAATATCCGGATTAACTGTGCATTGCATACCAACACAGTTTCTGAATGTTGCGGCTTTAATATTTCGCCATTCTAAAGTTTAAGCGCATATGGGTATGTTATGAAAATATTTGATATGCCCAGCTTTCAGTCTAGTTTGACCTGAATGGTCCAATCAGACCAATTAAAACATTGAGAATGATCTAAAATTGATCTCATTACACAGCGCTTTATAAACATTGACACAGATATCGAGAATTTCATATCGTACTGTTTTCAGTCAGATGTCTAAATCACATGGCGAAATACATTATTCGTCAATTTGGAATCCTGTTTCCCTCAGGTTACAACACAAACTATTAACACTCACAGTAAAATTGTCTATTTCGACCACTTAAACGAAGGCTTACTGGTTCTATAAAAGACAGGTGACAGCTTAAAGCAAGGTGACAGTAAAACAGAAAGCTGCTGTAGGAGCTTTCTGTTATACTGTCCATATGCTTTAAGCAGTCACCTGTTGTGAACAACTAATAATTTGCATAATTTAATTGTTGTTCAGTGCTCCCTCTCTGCAACGAGCCTCCCATCAACGACTCCCTCCTTACAACGACTATTGTCGGAGTTCCCAGTACAAAACAATTTTGTCTAACGCTTTAACTGTTGCAATCTCGTCTGCTTAAAATTGTCGTCTGCTGTTTGTTCTCAAAGTTACATATCAATTGAGATTTTGATATAGTGAATATTTGACGAGTGACAAACAGCTTGAATCCGGATCAGACGCCGCGTAAAGCGGCGTCTGATCTGGAATCAAGGCGTTTGCAATTGTAAGCCAATTTCCCTCCCTACATCGACTCACTCCGAACAACGAACATATTGTTTTGTCTCCCATTGGATGTCGTTGCAGAGAGGGAGCGTTTTACCGTACTTCTGAGGGTTTTAAAACCTACATAGTTAATCATGGAATGTCAACTCGGTCAAAGACTGATATTTGCTGAATGCAGGACAGTTAAGTACTGAATAACTATCGGTCTGTATTATGTTGTCAACTGTCATAAATAACGCCAGCATTGTGGTTGTTGCTAAATACAGATTTCGTTGTGCCCTAGATTTGTCAAATAGAAATCAATAATTTCGATTAATTAACCAGACAATGTTTGAAACTAACCAGACGTAACGACAATCGAAAATCGTGTCTGTTAGTTCTTGTCGGAAAAAGCCAATCCTGAGTTGCTTTCTAATTATCTGTATCATTTATTTTTATCACAAGTAATTTAGTTTTATCTCCGTGACGTTGAAGGCTAATGTAATTGCCCATAAAAAGACAGAGGCCATTGTAAAAATGCTTTATTGTTCATGGAAAAATTAGCCAGGACGTCAAAGCTCCAATTCATTGTTTGTTGAATAAACAATACTGAAATGACGATCAATTCATTGTTTGTTGAATAAACAATACTGAAATGACGATCAATTTATTGTTTGCTGACAAAAAAACACCGAAAAGGCGATCAGTTCATTGCTTGTTGAATAAACAATACTGAAATGACGATCAATTAATTGCTTGTTGAATAAACAATACTGAAATGACGATCAATTAAATGCTTTTTGAATAAACAATAATGAAATGACGATCAATTCATTGTTTGTTGAATAAACAATACTGAAATGACGATCAATTCATTGTTTGTTGAATAATCAATACTGCAATGACGATCAATGCACTGTTTGTTGAATAAACAGTACTGAAATGACGATCAATTCATTGTTTGTTGAATAAACAATACTGAAATGACGATCAATTCATTGTTTGTTGAATAAACAATACTGAAATGACGATCAACTCATTGTTTGTTCATTTATATTTAACCAAAGATAAGCTAATCAATAACAACTCAAACTAAACGTGAGCTGAAAACTGAACATAGCTTCTGTGCCTAATGAAATACAGCGTTTGCACTGAATCAGAAATCGTTCTCATGCCTTTGATTTAACAGATTTGAACTTTTGCTCAACTCCGACCAATCAAATGCTTAAAAATGATCCCAGGCTCGACTCAAAGTTTTTATAACCTTGATCCCAGTATGTAATTATGATTCATGTAGCTAGCGTTACCATTATAAGCATGTCTAAACTTCGATTTGAACAAATTCAAACGTATGCTTACTGATTATTCAACACAAAGAAGTGCGCACTTGAAATGGAAATATATTACGAGGCTTAAATAACTTGCAGATAGAGCCTGCTTGATAAGTATTTTAACCAATCCTATTAACTTATTTATTCCTTCTTTACACCTCAAAGATTACTTAATCACACTTTACTGTTTTACAAGTTTTTTCCATACAGACTACGCACGAATTCTTACATTGAGTTGAAGAATATCACGTGATTGTTAATAGAAGTCGTATTTCTCTCAAGGCAAGTCAAGTGGTATTATCACGATAGCCCAGTTAAGACAGTGAAACATAAGGTGAGAGGTTCGAATCGAGTCGAACATATAACATTCTCTTGTCAATATTATGTGTATAAGGTATTTTTAACAATGTATTGCACAATGACAAAACACTGCACACGACACTCAGGTGGCTCTTAGATATTGTTTACACAAGGCAAATGTACACTTCACGGTTACACTGTTTGAAAAAACGCGAGTATAATTTACAAAAAGTTCAACGGTATATAGAAATATATCCATTTCTATTTGACCTTGATGACATTTGGTATTTTATCTCAGATTTGAGAAATTCGCTTTAGCTTAAATTGGATTCCCTCTAAATCTCATATATTCTGTAGGGATAGTAATTTGATTTATTGTCTTTAAAACCACGTTAACAGTAGATGGCTGTAAGAAACAAATACCTTTCAGTAATGTTAACTAGATTCCATTTGAATGTACAGCGAACCCTCTCTACAACAACACCAAATGGAGCACATAAGCGATGTGCGTTGTCCAGAAGGGGTCGTTATAGGGAATGACATTGGGTTACATATAACGCGCCGTCTGATCTGGATCCAAGCTGTTTGTCACTCTTCATTATATCTATTCTACCAAAATGTCCACTTATCTGTAACTTTGAGAAAAAGCAGCAGACGACAATTTTAAACAAACAATATTACAACAGTAAAAGCGTTAGACATAATTGCCGTGTCAAGGGAACTGCGGCAAGGGTCTTTGTAAGGAGGAAGACGTTGTTTGGAGGGCCGCTGAATGGAGTGAACACTGTAATATAATGCGTTCTGAATCTTCTTTTTATGTTTGTAAATTAGTATCAAATACGGATACGACTAAACATTCGTCTACCCGCAGTATAACGCAATGCAATAAAATGTATAAAGTTGTCTAAAATGCGAATTGTATCTTTAATTAGTGTTACAAACAGTTCGGAAAATCACCAGATGCAGAGAGACTCGATGTTTTGTTGTTGTTAGAGTAGGTGTTTTATGTTGCTTTGATAGTATTTCAGTCATATCGCAACTCAACTCCAGGAGACAAGTTGCCAGATCAGCACCTCATTTAAATTGATCTAAAATTTGAGGTATTGATATAGAAATTAGAACTGTGACCGGAATACCAGAGTAACAATATTCTGGATTTTAACTTTTTCAGTTCTTGGACTGACGGACAAATCCACCAATTTAATTAATTTTCTGGTTGTTACAAAGATTTTGGTTCATATCATATAATAATACACTGACATAGCATACATACATTAACAACATACACCACTTGATCTATAAGCATGTGAGTAAATCTTGTCTAACAATATTGGTTTGTATTATGTATTTACTTAATTTAATCAATACACACATCATTGCTTTTTGACTTGAGCAATTCTGTACATTTTAGCATACTATGATGGATATAAAGATAACGCTTGATGAATTTAAATCGAAGATTCGTATATGCCGGACACTTCAGAATAAAATGAAACTCATCTTTCAAATCATTACTATCACATATATAGTTGGCATATTCTTTCATGTCTTTCCTAGCGATTTCGCCTATACTTTCCAAACTCTATACGTAATTTATGTGCAGACACGCGCAATTGTGTTAAGGCAAACCTTGAGGATTTGAATTTTATAGTGTTCAGATAATCGTCAAGGCAGTGATAACCCAAATTAAATTGCTCCTTCTGATCAGTGTTTGCATTGTATGTTATTTTACAAATATTGTTCAATACAGTCTACTTTACTATAACATTTTTGAAACTTACATTTACTCTCGAAGCTTCAGGGATGAACGGGTTAAACAAGAATATTGTTTTCTACATGGAACATCAAACACCTACAGTGGAGAATCTGTTATTCTTTCCCAATAAACGCGTTTACGCTAAAACTATTATTTGCAGTGCAAACAGTTTGGAGCAAGATCAGACGCCGGGTTACCCGGTGTCTGATCAGGCTCCAAACTGTTTGCCGTCCAGGTTAAAATCAACATTAATAATTGTCGAAAAGTTTTCATTTTCTACGTTTTAGTGCTTTGCGTTTGAGTACGTTTGCGTTTAAACGAGAAAGAATAACAGATTCTCCACTGTACATCGAACAATGTTCAGTACTTAACAAGTTCCTGTAATTGGAACATTAATTTCAATTCCATCCCTATTAAGCACTAATTACTATTGACCATGCTAGAACTCATTTAACTAGAGTATGCTTAATTTCGCACAGGATCAAACGCTGGATTAATACAATTGTTAGGTATAGCTTATCAATTTCGAATTTAAAACTCTCTCCATTTACCTTGATACAATGTATAAAGTGGAGAATCCTGTATTTTCTTCAATGAGTAATTTTGAGTCAGATACAGTCGAACTTAGATATCTCGAACTCGGTTAAATCGACATACCTGTATTTCAAAGTTAAAACGTGGCTAAGCCACGTTTTAACTTTGAAATATGGGTTTGTTCGACCTACATGTAACCGATCATGAAATAATGCAATTCATGTGTCGAACTATCGGATAGTTCGAGTTAAGCGAGTTCGAGATATTGAAGTTCGACTGTATGTAACTCATCACATCATGACGACAGAGCTCCCTCCCTACAACTGTCCTTCAAACAACGATTCCCTCCTTACACAAACACACCCGGTTGATTTCCAAACAAATAAGTCCAACCTTTTCACGTCTAGTCTGCTATATTGTCTACTTAGAAATGTCGTCTGCTGTATTTCTCAAAGTTACATTAAAACAATTAATGACGAGTGACAAACACATTGAATCCATATCGGACGCCGCGTTACGCCGCCTCAAGTGGTTTGCAAGTGTAAGCCAAATTCCCTCCCCATAACGACTCCCATTGGATGTCGTTGTGGATATCCCACCCCCGGTATGAAGATATTTAAGAACACTCGGGTGGGATATCCTTATCTGACACTAACGGTGGTGTTAGATTCACTATGTCTCACACCCCCTAGATTTCGGGATACCTTTGTCCGAGAGGTGAGAAAGGGAGCGCTGTAGTTGAAACTCCTATATTTTTTAAGGCAGCATGCTTAGAATTGTACTTTTTCCAAACTTTATACCACAATTTATAAAATAAATCAGACAGTATTTGGTAATTCATTGGATGTCTGAGTAACAGTATGCATTAACTGATTAGCTTCTACATTGAAGAAAACGTTATTATTCTCCAATAAACGCGTTTACGCTGAAACTACTTTTTCAAATGAAAATAGTTTGGAGCCAGATCAGACGCCGGGTAATCCGGCGTCTGATCAGGCTCCAAACTGTTTGCCACTCTAATCGATTTGAATAGTCAGAATTGTCTTAAAGTTGTCCTTTTTCTACTTTTTTGCAACGAGTTTGCGATTTGTTTGCATTTAAACGGGGAAGAATAACGTATTCTCAGCTGTTTTCTAACAATATGCTTAAAAGCACGGGAATGAAGTGATTTATATTTTGTAGAAATGAACAACTTGTCTCTGCAGGCTAAAATTCTTCATGAAAATTAAGTTACCCATTTAGTGGAGAGGACCTATTCTTTTAACCCCGTCATTGTACAACAGTCTTCAACTGTTTTTGTGTTTTCCTCAAATACTTTACATACATGTAGTGCCAGACGCTGAGTTTCTCAATATCTACCAGGATCCAAACAGTTTGACATTATTGTCGAATGCTACTATTCACATGTAGTCCAATTAAATTACAATTAAACCTATCCATTACGGCCACTAAAAAGAAGGCTCTTGATTGTATAAATGGCAAGTGGCAGCTTAAAGCAAGGTTAAACTCACTGTAATTCAGTAGTTTTCTGTTTTAAACACTTTATATTTAACTCACAATAGTGGTCGTAATAGAGAGTTTTAATGTATAGAAATGAAATGAAAGCTGACAACAATTTGACGTGGACGATAAGGAAGCGTTGGGTGCTTGATTTGTTCGGTTAAGAGAAACTTTTGGTATAAAGTGATTCCAGTTTGAGGGGTTCCAATGTAACTGATGTAGCACAAACGCTAAATAATACCTTCGTCTACACTGTGACATTGCCTAAATTAGAGGTTTAGTTGTATCCCATTTAGACCAATTTGAGTCATAAGTTGCAGAACTTGGCCAAGCATTTTAGCTGAACTCCTACAGTACTGAACAATCCACAAACATTTATCATCACCTATTTAAGTATGTGCTTGGTCTACCGTTGGTTCTGATAACACTGTAACTACACGTTCAAAAACAAATAGTCCCATTTGTTATTTATATAAATAATGTTTTTCGGCAATGATTAACCAGATTCTTTTCGACTTTTGATAACCTCTCCATTATTCAGATACATTCGCCGCACCATTTATAAGATAGAAAATGCCATTTTCCGTAAAACAGGATTTCCTCTCTTCAACGACACCCATTCTCATTTAACGTTTCTTTTATACAGGAGGTTTAAAATAAAAGTAGATCGAAATTAATTCAGAAATATCAAGGTGAAACTTTCAACATTACAACACATTGTCCTTTGTTTAACATCATCGAGCTATTATCATTCCTAGTCAATAAGGAGGTACAGTACATGTTAAGTGGAGAAAATGTTATTCTTTCCCAATTAACGCGTTAATGCTAAACTTATTATTTCTATTGCAAACAGTTTGGAGCCAGATCAGACACCAAACTGTTTACCGTTCTGGTTAAAATCAAAATTAAGAATTGCCAAAAACTTGTCATTTTCTTCATTTTTTTGCAATGCGTTTGCGTATCGTTTGCATTTAAACGGGAAAGAAATAACGTTTTCTCCACTGTATGATTACATTTTATAAACAGTAAAAATATCTCTATTACGACCATAAACGTGTATTAATTTTCACGCGTTTAGGACAAGTAACTGCTCAAAGCAAGGTGGTATTAAAACATCAAGCTCCTTTACGAAGCTTTCTGTTTTATCGTCATCTTACGTTAGCTTTAGACTGTCACCTGTCTTTTATACAATCAATTACACTTCGGTTCAGCGTTTGTAATAAATTGGTTTACATGTACCTGTACACTTTACATTGGGATATATATATATATATATATTTCTTAACGTTGTTATAGTATCATATCCTTTAATTGTTTAAAATACTTTTACACTCTGGTTTATTACAAAGGTGCTTTGATCATATGATTGATAGAGGCTGTATATATCTTATAATATTTAAATGAAATATGTAGTATATGGATTTAAAGTTGAAATTTACAATGAATGTGATTGTGATAATGACATAATGTATATAGTCTCTTATAATTCTTATTTGAATGACATGGTTTTTTCTGTGAATTGAAATGAATGTTGTATGTATTTCATGTTAAAGGCAGTATGTAAGCCAAAATAGCGCATTTTTTAAACCTGAAAATTCAGGCAGATACGTAATCTAAACATATAAAAAAGAAGTAATCCGCGATGATTATGGAGGCAATAAATCTGACAAACACATGAATTTGGTGGAAAAAATTCGACTTTTAAATCGGTTTGTTGACATCCGATCAACGACGGAGATTTTCCGAGTTCGTTCGGCTTGCGCCCGGTAAAGATGTATTAGTGTTTTCTTCTGACTTGACAGAGTTATTTTTAAATTGGAACATTCTAAAACTTTAAAAGGGATAAGTATTCCCTACATCCAGCAAGAAACATTGATAGCTGTATTTATTGTGCGCAGTATACAGTATTTTTCTTTCCCGTTTAAACGCAAACGCAATGCACGTAACTGTGGAAATGTACTTTTAAAAGTTTTAATTATTATTTTTTAATCTGAGTATTAAATAGGTTGGAGCCTGATCAAACGCCGGGTTACCCGGCGTCTGATCTGGCTCCAATCTGTTTGCAATGGAAATAATAGTTTTGTATATAAATGCGTTTATTGGGAGAGAATAAAATATCAGTAAAGTTAGCGCAGCGGTCTCGTGCTGCACGGGAACCATACTTATCTTAAGTAGGAAAGTGTACGATGATGTACCTGTAGTCGATGTTACCTTGCTTGCAGTGGAGAAAATGTTATTCTTTCCCACTAAACGCGTTAACGCTAAAACCATGATTTCAAATGCAAACAGTTTGGAGCAGATCAGACGCCGGGTAACCCGGCGTCTGATCACGCACCAAACTGTTTGCCCCTCAGACTAACATGAATGGTCAGAATTGTCTAAAGGTTGTCCATTTATGCGTATTATTGCGATGCCTTTGCGTTTCGTTTGCGTTTAAACGGGAAAGAATAACGTTTTCTCCACTGTTACCTTAATGGTTATGAACTATTCTGTTCTAAAAATAACCCAGACAAGTCAGGACAATCGGATCGATCTCGTGACTCTTATTCGACCTTGCGAAAACTCTCGGAAGCCGACACGAAGATTTGTTATGTAAACAAAAAGCTTATTTTTCCAACCATCTCGATAAGAACTCGGCACATTTATGTATGGTTCTTAAAGAAAGGGGGGCATGTTTCAGGCACCTGACAACGGATTTCGCTTAGTTTTAATACATAGAAAATATTCTTATATAAGAAATTGCGCGATTTAAACATAAATTTGGGCGACATTCTGGCTTTAAAATCATGATGAGACTCTAATAAGCAAATAAATATAAATATTCGTACTCAAATACTATACACACCAATATCTGTAAGACATGAATTATTACGATGCTGGTTAGTAATGATCACATTTTGATAAAGGTAAATGAGACAATACTAATGGTAAGTGATGTAATTTGTTTTACTATCTATATCAAGCAAACATTATCCCCATACATCATGTGGTCTTTCACATCACTCATTTTAATACTTAATCAAAAAGTTATTATTTTTTACCCTTTTAATCCCACACATGTTATCATTCGAATTTAAAATCGGTTTAAATCCAGATCAGACGCTGAGTTGCCCAGCATTTGATCATGATCCGAAACATGTCATACCATATCGGTTAGAATTTAGAAAGAAAATTAACTTAAGTATTATATTACAGGGCGATTTTTGAGTGTTGGTATTATAGAAATGAAAGAATTATGACCTATGAAAGCTCATAATATATTTAAGGCATTTTTTCTAGAGATATCGTGTTTTTATGAGAAACTGTAAACAATTGTTAACACTTTGACATAACATATTCTAATACACTTACAGAAACATTAATAAATTATTTATTATTATATTGCCACCTACTTAGAACTGACATCTACTTAAAAATTTCTAATCTAGAGCACCGTGTATTAAGACAAAAAAAATTCACACGAGTCCTTTGTGTTAAGTCTCATTGAGTCATGTTCGACACACAAAATAGTTTTTGTTCCATTAACTTATTCGAAATCATATAGAAAGTAATTTTGTACCGTACACTTTCCTATTAGCACCTTCTTTCGGTTCATATAATGTGGAACGTTAGGCATACATTGTTTTTCAGTTCATTGTGATATCGCATCTCTTGTCTTTCTCCGATAGTTTAAAATAAACAATGTAGTTTTCAGCTGACCCATTTGCATATATTCCATGCTTTTTGTCATGTTTACGTTATTTTGTATATAAGTGAGGTTGTTCTAAATTTTAACTGTTTATTTTGTTTGATATTGAAATTCATATCAGCAAACCGTGTAGACCCCGATCAGACGTCGCGTAATGCGACGTCTGATTAGTGTCTACACTGTTTGCCTATCTTTTTTATGTAGAACGCTAGGTACAAATGGGTAAATGAAGGAGAACTCCAGTTTTTTTTTCCGTTTTACTTGTTTCTAATCCAACGCCACGCACAGATACATTTGCATTGTTCATACAATGACTATAGATAGCTAAAACCAACGTGGCAAACAAACTTAATTCCAAACGAATGACAATCGAGAAATTTATAAGCAGATATCAGATGGGTTCAATGGAGCACGCAGTTCCTTTAAAATATATTTCTTTACATGTTGGTCATTATAAAAAAGTCACCTGCCTGTAACCATTAGCTTGTTTTCAGTATTGGAGACGGATGGTAGCTTAAACATCATGTTTTTTTTAAAGTTTAGCTTGCTTTATGCTACCATCTGCTAGGATAAAATAAATAATACGTGTAGTTCATATTCATAACTGTATTAAAGTGACCTTGTTTTTTCAGTTTTGGAATAGATAAGAATTATTGGGAACAGCGTTCAGCAGCATCATGCTTTATACGACCCCAACCATCTTACTGTTTGTAAACGTAACCAATTACCCAATAAATACGCCTTTTTACGCCTTTGATATATTCATCCACTGAAGAAAATAGTTCCATTTTATACAGTCTTCATATATACAGTCTTCATATATACTAGTAGATGATAGCTTAAAGCAGGCTGAAAGTAAATCAGAATGCGCCTTAGGGCGCATTCTGCTTTACTTTCAGCCTGCTTTAAGTGGTCACCTTTTTTCAAAACTAGCAACAGGCTATGGAGTAATGGGTTAATATATGTAAATTGTATATCAAGTGCAACCAAACTTTTCCCAATTGAATGTCTCTACTTCGTTTCATACCAGACTTACCCGTTCCGTCAGTCAGTTATACAAATTGCCATATCATCCAATTCGAGTGGTTGTCGCTGATTAATGTATCCCGTATCTCCGTTGTCCGTGTTTTTTTCTAGGACCAATTCTAACATAATTCGCGCATGCCCCTATATAAACAAAGAACGAACGTTTCAGTGTTTAAATTTTCAATAGACCACTCACGCGCTAAAATGTCATGACGTCATTTGGCTTCGAAAAATGCGTACGCAAATAAATGTAGCGCCGTTGCTTCTGTGCAAATTAAGGTTAAAATATGTGTTAGTATCGAAATAATAAATAAATACCAGTGTTTTATCTAGGAAACGAACACGGGTAGTCGTTGACATGCTTGTAATTAAACCACTCGGCCTAAAGGCCTCGTGATTAAATTACTACGCATCTCAACTCCTACCAGTGTTCGATTGCACGATAAAATACTGGTAAGAATTTATTATTTCTTAATTTGTCGATAGACATGCACATGTAACAATGTGTGATATACTGCTTTGTTAACTTTAAAAACGTTTCTTGTTAAAATAGTATGTCTTCACCACGAAAAGTTTAAAAGTACAAATGCACTCTCCTTTACTTTAAATCGTCAACATGATATATAGAATTGTGTTATAACTACCAATAAGCGAGTAGTCTTCTTTGTGCTACCTTGTATACTCAATACGCACTTCGGTTTGCATGTGACACATAAGTTTTCGACATTTCTATCTCTTAATCCAACGTGACTTTAAAATGTTTGATTGCAAATAAGGCCTTTAGTGTAAACATATTCTATTTCATAATATATATAACATTTGGATAATAAATGTATATACATGAGGATGGGAACGAAGAAAAAGGCTTATTTGGTCCTTCTCCTATTGTGGTCCTTTAATGCGATCGTATGTTTGATATCTTCTCTAAACACAAGTTTATTGAATCGGATAGGACTCTGAATACACTGAATCGATGTACGTTATTAGTAAAACCGCTATTTACTCAGTCACAGTTTCTTCAAACATTGCCTTTCTAACCCTATCATACTGTCAAAAGTTTCAATTGAAGAACGTCTGGAACTGAACAGCTATTGTGGTGAAACATTTTATTGATGGATGGTGTTAAAAGTGGTAGCGACTCAGATAAAGTTGGATGAAAGTAGATTATTAATTTCCTACAGGAGTTTCTACTTGACCTCTATCTAACTTTTTTCTGCTATCTGATTTAATATCAGAAACAAACTCATCATTTCCTTCTGTAGAGTAGGTATTACAGCATATTCAACGTGTTGATAAAATGTATCTTAACAATTCTCATTGACCTAGACAAAACTTCTGTCGTATGTGTTCTTATTAATTTAAACGAGAATTGAATAGGATTTTATGCATCATTTGCAAGCAACATTACATGCAAAATATCATAAGAGATCCGTCTTCTGACAAACGAGGTCTAGTGGAACAGTGTGTTAATTACATCAGTCAGCCACGGGTTCTTAACCCTTTACCTGATAGCCTATTTCTAGAGTTGAAAATAGGTTACTACTTAAAGCAGGTTGAAAGTAAAGCAGAATGCGCTTAATGCGCATTCTGCTTTACTTTCAGCCTGCTTTAAGCTATGTGTGCTAGAATATATTGAAAATTTTCCCTATAATATATATTCATGACTGATTAAATTGGAACTATTTTCTTCAGCGGAGGAATAAATCAGATTCGCTAAAAGTCGCTTCTATGGGGTAAAGGGTTAATGATGATATACAGTGGATCCCCTTTAAACCGGAATCTCTAAATACAGAAATTCTTTCTAAACCGGACGAAAGCTTAAGTCCCGTTTCCAACATTTCATTCTTTTCTACCCATTACACCATAAATACACATTTTTACGTCCTGATTTATCCCTACACAGAAGAAAATATTTTATGCATTCTAACAGATGATAGCTTAACGCAGGTTGGAAGTTAAGCAGAATATGCCGTAAGGCGCATTCTGGTTTACTTTTTTCCTGCTTTAAATGGTCAGCTATCGTCCATACTGGAAACCACTGATTTGGTGATGGGTTAAAACCCCTATAATCAGTAAATCTATGTGGTCCCCACACATGTCCGGTATAGAGGGATTTCACAGTTATCGGTTATGTAATACATATTTGAATAAGGTAGTTAATGATTAATTTATAATTAATTATTGATTGCTGCTGACCGTACCAAGGCGGGCTCCTATGTTCACTTTGCTTTATGTTTGTCTTGCGTGTTGTTTTCTATTTAGTGTGTAGATGAAGGAATGGGATTGTGCGTGTGCGTGTTTGTTATGGTATGACTGTGTGTGTGTTCTGCTTGAGAGGTGGGTGTATTGTTTGTGTTGCGTTTCCTGCTTGAGTCTTTCGTATTTATTAGTCGTCAATTAAAGTGAACATCTTAAACTAACACCATTATAGCACGCCCACTACGCCCATAAAAACCTGTACAAAAACTGTTACAGCAAACTGTACAATAACAGAAATGTTTACAATAACAGACGTTCGAAGTTATAGTCAAACAACTAGGTCTGACGGGTCGTGGGTTCGCTGAGTCTATTCATAAGGGAGATCAACATTTCGGATATCCTCGTGTCAAGTTTTAAAAGAAAGGGGTTGGTTTTAGGTACAAACAATAAGCGAATTAGTCATCGGAAACATAGCGTAGTGGATAAGTCGTAGAGCTCTACAGAAGTATATTATCAGATAATAATATATCAAACGCTGGTTCAAGTCTCGCAATACCAAAACAATATTAAAGGTTATATAATTACATTGCATTAAAGTAATGCCGAAAACCCTCTGAAGAACACGAATAAACCTCATCATCATATTCATATTTTATCATCGTGTTTGTTTTGAATATGGCGAACAGATCTATAGAACTACATGCAGAACTCAAACGAATGCACCCTACCCCAGCATTGACGAACATGTGCATAAATGGTCAGTAAAAGTAAGTAGACAGTATAAATGAAGATAATGCTTAACTATTCTTTCAAGATTAAAAACAAGTTTGAGATCGACGCTGGATTCGAATCCACGCTTAATAAAAACTGTTCGTATCGTAATGCCTTCTATGTATCTTCAGTTTAAAGTGCTGACAATAAATTCGTCTTCATTTGTATCTACTATACTTTCTTGATTATATGAAAATTGTCCGGGAACATGCGAAATGCTGCTCTCCCTAAAAATGGACTCTGCTGACCTTTGACATGTCAAGCCTAGTTGTTTGACTATATTTTTTCAATAGCTCTGCTGGATGTTTGGTAGTATAACATTCAGAGACTAATTGATTCTGGATTTATTTAGTCTTGGCTTGTCTTTGTTCCGTTTATAATATGTTTTTTTGTGGTGACATTTGCATGTCTGAGAGGCCAGTCATTATTGTCAAGAAAGTTGTTACTGTCTTTGTAATAGCACGTTTAAAAAGAGGAAATAGAGGCGAGACAGATTCCCCATGAGTACAAATCGTTACTGGTATCACTGAATGATGTTTCCTTGCAGGTTTTAGTACAGAAATATTTCAAATGTCATCCCGGTTGCATGATATTTGTTTTCCGCACGAGGAAATTGTACGTCTGTCATTACAGCGCGTTTGTATTTGACATAAATGGGCCATGCAATACTCTACGTGTGTAATTCCTGCATACTTAATAAATAATAATTCATAACAAAGTTTTAACGTGCAATCGAACACTGGTAGGAGTTGAGATGCGAAGTAATTTAATCACGAGGCCTTAGGCCGAGTGATTTAATTACATGCATCTCAACGACTACCAGTGTTCGATTGCACGATAAAACACTGGTATTAATTTATTATTTCGATTTCAACACTTCAGTTTAACCACATTTTGCAACGAAGCAACGGCGCTACATTTTTTGGCGTACGCATTTTCGATGCCAAATGACGTCACGTTAAGACGTTACAGCGCGTGAGTGTTTTATTGAGAATTCAAACACTAATACACCCCTTCTTTGTTTATATAGGGGCGTGCGCGAAGTGTTAGAATTATAGATTAAATCCAAAACAGTCGTCAAGTAATAAGGCATCGAATCAGGATTAACATGGTTTGAATCTTATATCGACAAGTCTGTATTTATTTCTTCTACATCAATTATGATACAAGCTACACAAACATAAACAAATCACTATCGATGGCTCGAATGATGGCGTAATCGGTCATTTCTATGGGCTTCTATGGGTAAAAACCGGAGTGCCCGGAGAAAAACCACGGGTTTGGATGGGTGACCATTGCACCTTTTCACATACTGCCAAGACCCAGGATCGAATTCGATGCTGCATTGGTGAGTATATGGTACCACTGGACGACGAATCATCTTTTATCATTTCAAATACAATACACTTATTTCATTAGCACCTTCACTAGATCTACTTAATCCCAAATACAACATTTATTTGCAAACAGCTCGAGTAATGTGCCATCTGATCTGGCTCCGAGGTCATAAAGCTTTTGACTTGAGTCTAAACTCGTTCCCAATCAAATGCTTGGGAACACACTCAGACTCATCTAAAACGCTTTATAACCTCGGAGTAAGGATCCAAATTGTTTAGCACTCGTATCGATGCTTATGTACTTAAGATAGCTGAATCGGAAATCTATGAGTACAAGCAGATGATTTCAAGCAGATGCAATATTGTTTAAGAGTTTGATTTAAGGAAGTATGACTGACGTCAGTTCAAAACAAGGGTCAACATTTCTGTGTTCCATAATGTATTTGAACTAATGTGCATTGTAAATTGTTTACGTTCATATATCATTTGCGAACGTATACAATGCATCGACTATGCCTTTTGTTGTTCCGCAAGTGTACTAAGCGTGACAACTTGTGCGTTGACTTTATTCTATAAAAGCAGCTTTCGAAGTTTGTGTCTTCATTTGATCCATAAACATGAATCAAATTAAATGTGTTTCCATATTGTTTTAGATCAATACTTTAAGAACCGTTGATGCACACAGAAGATTATTTTGGCCAGTATCATTCTTAACTATTGTTAAATATTAACCAGTGTTAGATCTGCTATGTTTCAACAGAAGGAAGAATAAATACAAGTGTCAGACAGTTTGGATCCTGATCAGCTGCTTAATTATTCGCCAACTGATATTGATCTAATATGTTTGCAAGTGTTATCCGTGTTTAATGATATTAGTAATGTTCTGCAAGCGACAATTAATTATTTAATGAAGCACTATGCATCGATGGTCTGTCGCTCCCAAATTAGTTACGAATTAGTTTAAAGAAAAACACGTTTACAACTCTAACAAAACCATGAAAATCGGTTTGATAAATGACGTGAAGTCCATTTTTTATTGTAATTAATTTTCTATCATTGAGCATGGCATGTTAGAGAATTTCTTAAGCTGACAATATGGACACGTGTCACTCCGTAGACTGCTGACCGTGACCTTAACCCTTTTTCCCATAGAAGCGCCTTTTAGCACAGTATGATTTATTCTTCCACTGAAGAAAATAGTTCCAATTTATAAGTCATGAATATGTATTACAAGAAATATTTTCGATATTGTTGAAGATAATAGCTTAAAGCAGGTTGAAAGTAAAGCAGAATGCGCCTTAAGGCGCATTCTTCTTTACTTTCAACCTGCTTTAAGTGGTCACTTGTCTTCAATACAAGAAACAGGTCATCAAGTAAAGGATTAACAAAGCATTGATATTTGTGCTGTGTCTTTCGGAGTTCCGTTTAACTGTGGCATTCGTTTAGTTGTGATTTGTTCAGTGTAAAAGAGAGGCGTAACTTCCTTAATTACCAACTTAAATCTAACTTTGAAATGATCTTGCAGACAACAATATCTAAACAGACGACAAAGGGGTAAAACACTCACGATTTAATTGGCAAGTTAAGTAACGGGCGTCTAATCAGGATCTACACTGATTGTCGCTTGTTTTGAAATTACGTCAGTTATACTTTCTTAAATCTAACTTTGAAACGCTATTGCAGACACCAATGTTGAAGCACAATATGGCGATGAAAGGCTAAAATATCACGGTAAATTTTCTTCATGTATGGGTTAACACCTACACTGCTTTACAACAACGACCATGGTTATTGGAAGAAAATTTTGGTCATCATTAGACACCGTGTTTGATCAGGATCGAAAATGAGTGACACTAAATTCTATATAATTTTAGTCAATGAACTTACATTTTAGCACAGGTACCTGACACATACATCTAGATCTATTAATACCACCCCCCCCCCCCTCTTTTAAAAAACTAAACTTCTATTATAGATGTATAGTAAAAACTTTTTTTTTTTAGGGGGGGGGGGGTGGGGTATTAATATGTGTCAAGTACCTGTGCATTTTAGAAATAAAAGCAGAAGACTCTTGTTCAAAGCAGACGCGTCATGGCGGTAGAGAGGTTAATGTTTTGTCCTATCCAAAACAAGAAATAAAACTTGAGATAGTATGAGGGTGTAAACAGATTCAGTAAACATAAACTAAAACTTCAAATCAAAATTTTATATTAGTGACTTTGCTGCCTGAACCCTTTCACTGATCAAATACACATTAATACGTGTTTGTGAAAAAGTTCTGAGTCCATTAAACGCCGCATGACGTGTTTGGCACTCGTTTCGACATTTCATCCGTCATACTTCCTTAAATCTAACTCTGAAACGATATTGCAGAAGCAGACAGCAATATGGCAGTGAAGGGGTAAAACCGTACGAAACATTTAATCATAAATGGTTTAACCCTTTCCCCAATAAATACGCATTTTAACCCTTGGCCCGCCAAATAAATTGTCGTCTGGTATATTTCTCGTCTGCTTCAAGTTTCAAAGTGCTTCTAAGTTGCTCAAAATTGCTGAAAATGTTGTCCGAGTGTCAAACAGCTTGGATCCAGATGAGACGCCGAGTTACTCGGCGTCTCATCCGGATCCAAGATGTTTGCATATGGAGCTAAAGTCGTGAGTGGCAGGCTAAGGGTTAACGCTAAAATAGTTCCAATTTATACAGTTATGAATATTTAGCATAATAAATATTTCCAATATTATAGTAGATGGTGGCTTAAAGCAGGCTGAAAGTAAAGCAGAATGCGCCTTAGACTCATTCTTCTTTACTTTCAACCTGCTTTAAGTGGTCACCTAATTTCAAATGTAGAAACAGGCTATGGGGTAATGGGTTAAGGGATGAAGCCACACGAATCATTTGATCAAAAAAGATTTAAAGCCTTCTATTAAATGATCAATTGATACAATATGGACTGTTTGAGTACAGTTCTACACCAAGACCCGTGAAAATAATTCTTTATTAAATTGTAAGAATATTTTAATGTTTAATGACCTGATGCGAGAAAAAGCCTGTGGCTAATTCGACGTCAAATCTGGATGCCAACCGTCTACAGATGCTACCTTCTCTGGCTTCGTAGTAAAGGGGTTTACATATCGTGTAGTTCCTTGACATCTTGATAAAAAAACGCGTTAAAATGAGTTTTTTTCTCTCGTTTAAAGTTAAAAACAGCTTCGTAAAAGTTTAATTTAACCTCATTAATAAATGAAATTGCTCAATTGGGAATAAACGTGTTTAATTACATTGTTTTTATTTAACCTGGTGGAAAGGTTTTCTGAAACCGAGAAAACACATTTGTTTTTCTGCATGAATATTTGAATGTGCACTTTAGTTGTTTTCAATACATTAACGGAATTCAACCATTACAATTGAAAAACGATATTTCATTCGATATTGGTGCATGATGCTGAACTGTGGAAAAACCTGATGATAGTACTAGTTGTTTAACAACAGACGACTTATTTTGTGTAAAAGCATTTATTGGCACGCTTAAGGTTGAACTTCCAGAGAAAGGAGTGAATTCATGTTTTCGTAATATTGTTTTATATGACGTTAATGACATCAAAATAGCACGCGAGGCATATGTCGAATTCAAATTATCGTCTGCATTCAAAGTGTCGTCTGCAACACTGGTATGTTGTCAAGTCAGATTTAGGACTGTTTTGACTGTAGATACAGTTCTCCCTCTCTACAATGACCCTCCAAACAACGACTCCCTCCTTACAACGACCTTTACCACAGTTCCCTAAGCAAAACAATTATGACTAACACTTTTACTGCTGTGTCTCCCATTCGGTGTCGTTGTAGAGAGGGAGCGCTGTATATCGATACGAGTGTTAACGCGGTGTCTGTTCAGAATCCGTGTTGTTGCCTGTGGCAGTGAAAGAGTTTAACAACCCGTTATTGTCCATTTCTAACTGTTTGCTTATATGGACACATGTTTCTCTTTGAACCAGGTATCTCAGTTTTAACTTAAATCCACGACATGTTCATACATCAATGTTCTTTCATTGGCATTGTGTTACAAATGCCCTTCGCTTTTTTTAAATTGTGGACCATTGAGTAATTAAATCTGGATCATTTCGGTCATTAAGTTTGGTTCCATGTTAAATTTGAAAACTAAACTATATCCAGAGAGTGTATAAATAAAAACAGGTGATTCTTTGGAATATAAAAGAAATACATTGGCGATCATTTTTCAATATTAAGCACAAACGTAAAGCAATAAACTATTAAAACAGTTTGATCAAAGTGTTTACAATCTGACTGGCAAAGAGATTGGACTCTGCTTAGACACTGGGAACCTTTAATCATTTAATATGGACATAAATGTTTAAGCTCAAACGTATTTATTGGAATAGAATAACATGACCTTCCCGGTACTAAGACGATTAGGTACACCAACTTAAAGTTTGCCAGATGACAAAATACAGAATTGATGAGAGCAGACGATCTTTTAAGAAACAGGTTTAACCCCCCAGTGGTTGTTAATAATTAATTAATTTATAGTTAATTATTGATTGCTACTGACCGTACCAAGGCGGGCTCCTATATTCACTTTGTTTTATGTTTGTCTTGCGTGTTGTTTTCTATTTAGTGTGTAGATGAAGGAATGGTATTGCGTGTGTGTGTGTGTTTGTTGTGGTATGACTGTGTGTGTGTGTGTTCTGCTTGAGAGGTGGGTGTATTGTTTGTGTTACGTTTCCTGCTTGAGTCTTTCGAATTTATTAAACAAGATCAAACTTAAAACGAAAGGGTTCATTCCATGAATTATCATGGCAATAAGTCCCACGTGGACAGGAACCAAACTCCAATATATTTAAGCACCAGGAACATGTAGTCGACTTTTGATTTGTTATTATTTGATTTGGATTCAAATGCGATTCTGCGTTTTATAGAATTGTTGAAAATGATTCACTATTTAATAAGGTTAACGACGATAAGTGATCCCCATGGCAGAAATTGATTAATTAGGTATGTGATGAATGAAAAAGGACGTTTGACATTTTACAATAAATAATTAATTAGTGCAAGTCTTTCGTGTTCAGCAGTAATGACACACATGTGAGCAATTTATACATGTTGGTATCACTGCTGCATACTTGAAAGGCAATACGTTATTATTTCCCTAACAAACAGTACATCAATTTAAGTCTGATTAAACGCCGCTTTACTCTGGTGAGCAATTAGGACTCAAGCTGTTCGCAAATGTAAGCCAAGTCTTAACTTTTTCTCCCTAAAACGACTCTCTCCGAACAACACACACAATTTATATATCCCATTGGATGTCGTGATACAGAGGGAGCACTGAAAGGTCTTCAATTTCACTGCAGTGTTATTTAGATACTGAGATTGATAAGGAGTGACACAGTTTGGTACCCACAAGCATTGGCAAAAGTGCATTAGGTAAATATTAAGATTAGATGCCGATCCTGAATATAAGACCCTTGCAAATTACTAATTTAATTTTGTCGTGTAATAAAAGTCTCTCGGCGTCTAGTTAGGATCGAAACTGTTGAAAAAATATACGTGTCATCTTCTGATCCGGATCCCAACTGTTTACAAATACACGCCTCAGCTTCTGATCCGGATCCCAAATGTTTACAAATACACGCCTCAGCTTCTGATCCGGATCCCAACTGTTTACAAATACACGCCTCAGCTTCTGATCCGGATCCAAGCTGTTTACAAATACACGCCTCAGCTTCTGATCAGGATCCCTAATGTTTACAAACACACCCCTCAGCCACTGATCCGGATCCCAACTGTTTACAAATACACGCCTCAACTTTTGATCCGGATCACAACAGTTTACAAATACACGCCTCAGCTTTTGATCCGGATCCCAACTGTTTACAAATACACGCCTCAGCTTTTGATCCGGATCACAAACGTTTACAAATATCAGTCAAACTACGCATAGCACGATTCGGGTAAAACAAAACTGATGCATTTATCTGTGTTTTATACCTCTAGGTGTCATGGCCTCATTAATATTCCTATTTATCACAGTGATCTCTGCCCATCTTCCCTGGAATCATTCATTTCCATATCAAGAACTGTCAATCAAGGTCGGCGTGAAGCAATAATAGGTTTGCCAAATCTCTGACAACTACAGCGTACCCTCTCTACAACAACATACAATGGGAGACAAACATTGTGTGCGTTGTTCGGAGGAAATCGTTGTAGGGAAGTAAATTGGCCTACATTTGTAAACAGCTTGAATCCAGATCAGACGCCGCGTAACGCTGTTTGTCACTCGTCATTAAGTTTTTTTTCGTTCAAAATGTCCATTATGTAACTTTGAGAAAAACAGCAGACGACACATTTAAGCAGACGGTATTGCAGCTATGTAAGGTTTGACATAAATGTCTTGTTTGGGGAATTGCGACATGGGTCGTTGTAAGGAGGGAGTCGTTGCTGGGAGGGCCGTTATAGAGAGGGAGCACTGTAAATATATTTAGTTCGAATATGCCTCGTTTCAGTGGAGAATACGTTCATTTGTCCGTTTAAACAAACTGTAACACAAATATGATATAGTAGTAATAACACGAAACAAACCGATTTTTGAAAACATTTAAGTTCTTTCTCTGTCCAGACATCGTTATTATTAGAAAATTATATTTCTTTTCAAAATGTTGACTATATTTGTACCAAGGAATTAACCCTGTGAAATTTGAAATCTAGCCATGTATATGGAGAACGGGCAAAACGCCACGTGGAAACGGACCACGTACATTAAGATATACACGTTGTGTGCACATAGCGTTCCTGTAAATAGAATACTTGTAATATGCTAAAAGTGAAGGCCAAGACTAGAGGCCTTCTATGTTGCTATTTTGAATAAACATTGATAAAATGTACGTTATGTCACTTACATGGAGCAATAGTAACTAAATAAGCAATTTTATTTCAAGACTGGATATTTTCCTTTATAGTGAGTTAGTGGTTTGTAGGTTACTGCATACAGGATTAAAACACATATCCTGCAAAATGCTAATACTTTGCAAATTATTTTGGTCAATGTACCATGTCACTCAAAGATGAAGCCAACGTTTTTATACATCAGTCTTCAAACGGACGTATTATGGTAAGCTGATGTCCCTCCGTCAATCCGTCCGTCCGTACGCACTTTTCTCATACATACTTTGTCATATGAAGCTGAATTTTACAATATTGCATTGTATTGATAAACATCACATTGCGTGTGCGTGCCGTCAAAATTGATAAGTATCCATGAGTAAGTTAACATAAAATGTTAGATATTTGTCGTCTTCCGGATTTGTTTGCCCGTGCTTTCTGATTTGAGTTTAAATTTTGTATATGAATTTGCTTTATTATCTGCATATTAAGTTGACATTTCGTCGAAATCATGCTCCTGTTTTATTTAAGATATATCAAGTTTGTGGTTTTCCGCACTTTTTTCGCACATACTTTCAATATGAAAATACATTGTCCATGACAATATTGATGCGGATGATAAAAAAGCAATTTCAGAATTAGTGTGATTAATGAATCGTGTTTTTAGGAAAAAAAAGTTGATCAAGTTGAATGCACTCTGGAAAAATAACATTTTTTTTTACATGAGTTTCGTAACAAAACATGCTGGCATTTAATTTGAAATTAATTTGTGATCACGAACAATAATGTTCAAATGTTCAAATCAATTTTTATGTGTTGTGAATCACGTAAATAACTGAAACAACTTTTCAGGAGGATTAATATGTTTAAAAGAAGGATCAATGTTTCATAATATAAATGTGTTAAATAAATGTAATATCAAATGTCTACCAAAGTGATATAGAGTAAATAGAAGTACAATTTGACATGTAAATCAGGATGTGATTTAACAATGAACTAAAAAAGTTAACCTTGAATGATGATGTCATTCCTGACAGTGCAGAAAACGTTATTCTTTCCCAATAAACACATTAACGCTAAAACTCTTTTTTCTATTGCAAACAGTTTGGATCCAGATCAGACTTCAAACTGTTTGCCACTCAGATTAAAGTTAATAATTAGAAAAGTCCAAAAATGGTGATTTCCTACATTTTAGCGGGTTGTGTTTAAACAGGAAAGAATAACGTTTGCTCAACTGTAGCTGCAGACGGCTCCTTAATGTGTTACAGAACTATTAAAATGCTCCAAATGTTTGTACTGTTCATACTGCTGTATAAGGGTGATCGTGTATGCTAGAAATAAACCAATTCGATGTTATTGGATTTATCCTTTATTCCAAATCAGTAAGATTTCTAAACGTTATTTATATTTTTCAGGGGAAGTAATTCTAATATAACTGCATGACTAACATTTTAACATTTGCCGCTTTTGTACGTTCACCTTCAAGCCATTTTCTGGCATTGTTATCTACGTATATATATTTATATATAAACAGGTAAATATACTATATGCGTTTTTCACGTATGAGACATTGATGCTATTGTCAACTATTTTGAATCCTGATCAAAATAAGGATACAAACTGTTTTGATGTTTCAGTACTAGCGACATTGGCAGGGGAGGGTTAATTACAATGTACCATAGTTGTAGGACGAGGATGACGTCATTGCTGTCTCCGTGGTCGCCTTCATGTGTCATTTACAGATAGGTGAGTAAATAGACAAACTACTAAGCTAGTGATTATGTGTCTTGGGGGGAAAACAACGAGATTATGTCGGTTCATTTTATGTCCTTTTGCTTTCGAATACATTCATAACTGAAGCGGACAACGAATATAATATAATTTTTAAAATAATAACTGTTTACCATTTTGCCGCCAAATTAATCGTGAAGTATTTCCCTTTTCAACGTTGTTTTGTCGTCTGTTTCAATGTACCGCAGATTTTTGTCTGCTCCAAATAGTTGTCAGATCAAACACCGAGTCACGCATTGTTTTTTATACTCATAAAGAGTTATAGGCGGATTCTTTTGACCTGTCACGGCGTAGTTTCGATGAGGACCATTGCACCCTAACTTTAGGTGCCGCAGCGAGTTCGTTTTATTATCGGAATTTACCGTTTTCGTCTGACTTTTATCTCAACGTTACATGTTAGTGGTCATTTTGACAGAAGGAATGTAATGGCGAGTGACAAACAGCTTGAAACTGGATCTGGATTCAAGCTGTTTACAAATGTAAGTCAAGTTTTAATTGTCACTGCCTATAACAACTCCATCAGAACAACACATCCACTCTTTGTCTCCCATTGAGTGTTGTTGTAGAGAGGTAACACTGTATATACCCTTTTCACATTGATATGGCTGTATGCATAAATTTTGTTTGTATTGGACAATATCGATATAATACGGAACTGAACCTTTCACCCCTAAAATCAAATGTAAATGTGTGTATCTTTGCGAAAGGCTGGCTCCGCCCTGCCAGGTGAACAAAAATGATATTTTACACAAGCAGACAATAAATTTGCATGCAGACGATGCTATGTCAGTGAATACGTTAGACGGGATGTAAATTGAATATCGAGTCTAAACAGCGCATTCCCAATTGAGTAGTTCTACTTTGCTACACACCAGATTTGCTCTTTCCGTCAGTCTGTTATACAAATTGCCGTATCATCTAATTCGATTGCTGTAACCGATTCAATCTGTAGACTATATCGCCGTTGTCGTTTTTAGTTCAAGAAGCGATTTGGCGATAGACACGCACATGCACATATTTTATATTCTCTAAAATTGATAACGCTTCAATGCATTTTTTCACATTTTTTTTAAATATTGATAAATTTGTCTTCATAAGTACACTATTTTTTTTGTTATATAGCAGACACAAGCTTTGAAGTTGTCTCCAGTTTTACGCACATTTCGTAACGATGGGATAGACGTTTTAACACCAACATTATATATAGTGTTACGTAATTGCTAACATAATTATGTTGTATAATAAGCGCATAGTGTTGTATGACTGTGCTATAACAAACAAATATAAATAATACACACTTGTACAAAACTGTATGTACATCGGTTTGCTTATTAGACATAATAGCTGGTAAGATACGGGGAAACCATTATTTCACAAAAATCGCGTTACACTCACTGACGCCCATTGTAAAATATTTGAGATCAAAAGGCGTCAAATAACGGCATATAATCATGACCAATATTGAGAAGCACTTGACATAAAAGGTTACCTACAGTGGTTTTGTAGCATTGTAGCAGAGTGGACACATGGATCTTCATCCATACTGTTTGCAAACGCGCGTTCAGGCGTCATTGAGAGTGAAAGGGTTAAATATGGATGTTGGCATGTTACATAGCGTCTGGTCTGGAGCTAAATTATTTGCAATGCACTTGAGGTTTTGAATATACGGTAATCGCTTGATATGGGAAATGTAAGCCATTGTATCTAACCCAATTTGCGAAATGTCACACTTTGATAGCGTGTTTGTTATCTTCTCCAAGCACAAGTGTATTTATTGACAACTGAATCAGATAGGTTCTGAATACTCTAAATCAGCTAACCTTTTTAGTTCACCTGAGCTTAAAGCTCCATTATGATGCCCCTGTGTTCGTGGGTCCGCCGCCGTCCGTGGTTCATCGTGCATTGTCCGTAGTGCAGTGTGCGAAGGTCACAGTTTTACATAGTGTTATACGGTGACATTTTCAAACGTCTGGATGTCTTTTATATATATTGTTGATATGGTTCTAGTCTGTGGAATATCTAGGTCACAGGAGCTAAACATAAAAACAATTTTCAATAAAAAACATCTTGTCTGAAACCCTAGTAAACAGAACCTAGATAGTTGGCATATAGCATCATCAATGGGTGATCTGTCAAGATTGTTTTAGTTATGATCCTTGGGTAAAAAATGACTCCTCTTCAGGTGAGCGACATATGGTCTATGGGCCTCTTGTTTCAAACATTGCCTTGCTAACCTTATCATACTGTTGATTGAATATCATCTGTAACAGAACCACTGTTTTCACATAACCGATACTTGATCGATGGCGTTAAAAGTGGTAGAAGCTTATACAAAGTTGGATTAACCCTTTAATGATCAACTTGATCGTGAGATGTTTACCCTTTCACCACCATAGTGTCGTCTGCTTCAATATTGTTGTCTGCAATATCGCTTCAAAGTAAAATTTAAGGCATTATGACTTAAGAAATTTCAAAACTAGTGTCAAAAAGTTTGGATCCTGATCAGACGCCGCGTTATGCGGCGTCTGATTAGGATCAAAACTATTTGCAAATGCGCCTGTTGGCGTCATCGACAATGAAAGCGTTAAAGGAGATATTTCCTATAGGTGCCGCAGCTTGACCTTCGACTAGATTTTACAATCATTTATAATGTCAGAAATTTAGCAACGGTCTTCTGCAGAGTAGATATAGAGTAGCCGAAAAGTACAACGGAGAGAAATATCAACAACGCTTATTGCAAACGCAAATCAACGGAAAGTAGACCATGACATATTCTTGAAAATGCTGACGATTTATTAAAATCCCATGTTTTTGTATAATTAAACGCCGAGAAACTGATTGCAATGGTCACATGTGAATCGGCACCGATGTCGTTTTCCCTCTTAATGTATTTGTTGTCATATTCAATGTGCTAATGGATTACATATGTCACAGTGTGTAGGCTTATCATCACTTGTACGGCCTCGCTGTACAAGCGCGCTTTTATGGCGACGTGGTAGAGTGCATTACTGCGAACCTGGCGACCCGGGTTCAAACCCGGGTCGGAGCGGATGTTTCTTTATAAGAACACCCGGCTACATTTGGCGCCCAACGTAAATAAGCCTTCGGTTAGTTTAAGTGAAATATAGGTAAAAATAAGAAACTCGTTGAGTGTTCTTTGAGTTAGAATTTGGGACGAATTCTTGTGTAGAGGGGGTGTGTGTAGCCGGGTAGAGAATATGGTGAAATGGTTGAATGGCTTTTCTGGGTGGCTCGGTAGCTCAGTGGTTAGAGCGTTGGCATGGTAAGCCAGAGGTCCTGGCTTCGAGTCCCAGTTGAGTCACAACTTTTTCACCAAGTTACACATATTATTCATCGCTTATATACCAACAACGCGTAGTATTTAAAACTATTTTTAAACAGTTTAATAAAGATTTAACGCCAAAACACAAAACAAAAATTAAACTGTTTAGAAGATAATTTTGGAAAAAATGTCAACATCGTTAACCATGTACACTGACCTAAAATATTATTGCCTACCATTTAATCCAAACAATTTTTAAATGCCTGCGGATATGCAATTAACAATATTAATCTGTTCACTGCCTTATCCCAAGATTAAAAGTTATCTGCAAGCAGTTTGAATCATGAGCAGACACGTCTGATCAGAATCGAACATATTTGACACTCATTTCAATATTTCTTAAGTCAGGATACTTAACCCTTTACCTCACAGCTTGTTTCTAGTTTTGAAAAACAGGTGACCACTTAAAGCAGGTTGAAAGTAAAGCAGAATGTGCCTTATGGCACATTCTGCTTTACTTTCAGCCTGCTTTAAGCTATAATCTGCTAGGCTATATAAAATACTTTTAATGGTTATTGTTCATGAAGGTATAAACTGGAACTATTTTCTTCAGCGGAGGAATAAATTAAATACGCTAAAAGTCGCTTCTATGGGGGAAGGGTTAAAAGTTGAATTGAAATATAGCAGATTACGCCAATAATTGTTGCAAAAAGAGGGTGTCGTGTCAGTGAGAGGGTTAATACAACTTAAAATTGGTTGACATTTGGCTAGTAAATCTTCAATTATATGTAAGGTGATTCGCAATTACAGCCGGTCTTGTCTTAAAAGGCTACACGACCGCATATTTTACGGTTGGCAGAGAAGGACAGGTGGTTACATAACACAGGATGACAGTACTGCAGACAGTTTTCTCCTATACCTCTATCATGCATTGATCTATCAATTCTAATTTGACAGCCTAACGAATTTTCAAATAGTGTTTGCTTCATAAATTTACTGTACGTATAAATGCAACATTGAGTAAGTCGTTTCACTTATAGACATGAGCGTATTTCTCAAAGGGAGATAATTTCCGTTTTTTGCCTTTTCGATTTGCTTGGTAATAGCATTTTTGCCACGATTCAGGTTCAATTTGTTGTTCCGGATGTACACAATTTCTTCGGGAAAAGGCATGACGTGGTAAAGCTCCAGGAGGCCAATGACCTAGTTAAAAAACACATCGAAGATAGGAAAGTACAGTGTGTCCTTTCAACGACACCTAAGACGAGACAACGAGTGTGTGTGTTGTTCGGAGGGAGTTGTTAAAAGAAGGGAACAATAGAATTGGCTTACATTCACAAACAGCTTGAATCAAGATCAGAAGCCACGTGGGCGGCGTTTGGTCTGTATTCAAACTGTTTGTCACTCGTCATAGTACATTTTCTTTAAAATGTGTCCTTATAAGTAATTTTGAGGAAAAAAACAGCCGTGAAAAAGATTGGACATACTTGTTGTGTATAGGGATGAGCGGCAACGTTGTTGTAGCTAGGGAATCGTTGTTTGGAGGGCCGTTGAAGGAAGGGAGCACTGTAGCTGTAATATTTTCCTCTTTTTCTATTTGTTCAGAAGCTAAATCAGAGGACTGCCAAGGATGGGTGAGAGGGTCGTTACTTATGTTGGCAAAAACTTTCGCTTTCGTTTTCGCTTTTATTTGTAGATTGTTTATCTTGATATTGTATCTGTGTTAAATTGTAGGACAAATGTAAAGACATACAATGTGTTTAAACTAGATTAAGACTGGACTTTAGAAACATAAATATTATTGTGGGAGTCTTACGCTTTACGTTGATCCTGCATAATCCTTAATCCCATAACCTGTTTCTCGTTTTGAAAATATGTGACCACTTTCAACCTGCTTTAAGCTATTATATGCTAGTATTTATGAAATATTTCTTACTGTACATTTTCTTGACTACAAAAATTAGAATAATGTTCTTCACTGGAAATCCGTTTCTATGGGGAAAAGTATAAAAGTTGATTCTTTTGTTTACCATAATCATTGATTCGTTTTTCAAGAGTTTGCCTTTCTTTCGAAATTAAATCTCAAAAGGGAGTTTCCTTAAAACTAATTTTGTTTTAATAACATGTTTTCTATTGAAAAATTATTGGTGGTTTATATTTCTCAAAACTCCCAACGACAAAGTTATAAATAAAACGATAACTAGGATTATTATATATTCTTATCCCTTTCATGATCAAGTTTACCGTGAGGTTTGTTACCTTTTAACCGCCATACTGTCGTCAGCTTCAACAATAATGTCAGCAATATCGGTTTAAAGTTAGATTTAAGGCAGTATAACTGACGTAATTCAAAACAAGTGGTACACTGTTTTGATCCTGATCAGAACAAAGCTGTTTCCAAATGCAATACTGTTTGCAAATGCGCTTTATGATGTTATTGAGAGTAACCGGGTTAACTTGAATGTACTTCCATATATTGACAGTTTTTTATACAGTTATTAAACGGCCAGGGCGAGCCGTCGTTGCTTTTTGGCACAAGTAAGCCATAATGGCACTCGGGCCTTGGCCCTCGTGCCATTATGGCTAACTTGTGCCAATAAACAACGACGGTCCACCCTGGTAGTTTAATGACTTGTTTATTGTATACCTGGTTCAAAATCAACAAACTTGTAGATAGTTTGAATGTTTACATAAGCGCGGCCGTTATAGAAACCAAATGACGTCATCTTCAACGAACGTTTTCCAGTTTAACGTTACGTTGTTAACGTTTTCACGTGTATAAGATCTATTGCCCCCGGGCCAATAACCGGATGCAGTCCAAATAACCGGTTATTGGACTGCATCCGGTTATTGGCCCGCTAAGTAAGGGCGTATTGCATTGTCATCAAAGCAACATTTTGTTACCTTTTATAGTAAGGTATACAATAACTGATATTATTACATTGTACTTCAAATGAGACTTGAATTCAGACAACTTAATGTGGTTTGGCGGAACAGTGTGTTGAAAACGACAAGATAAACATGGATTCCGTATGACAAAAAGAAGACAATTAACTATATAACCCTTTATTGTTCATGTCAATTTAACATGGTTAGATTATAGGTTTTGTTAATGCGATGAATAATTAAATGCACAATCAAGACATATTATTATTTGAGATTTTATTTTGTTATTTTAAATCCATTAAAACGCATATGAACTTACAATGTATATATAAATATAATGACGGCATTAAGGTGACCAGTTATCCTTTAAAATGGGGGTTAAGGCGACCGGCAGTTTAGGGTGACCAAAAGCGGTCTCCTTAATATTTTGACATTAAATTTCAGGGGTAAAAAATGGTGCGAGAGCGTCGAAACTTTGCAAACACCTTAAAAACAGTCCTCTTACTCATATGGAATTAACTTTTCTGGTCTGAAAAGATAAAGAAAATCAAAAAAATAACTTGAAATCTTGATCGCGTATATTTTGAAGTCCCTAAAATAAGTGTTTAAGGCGACCAACGTAAAACCTGATTTATTTCAGAATTTGACTATATATTGATACTTTCAAAGTTGTACTTTTGTTTAATTGTCCGTCTGAGGTAGTGTGACGATGCTTGTCCCTTTTCTGCTGAAAATAAAGAAATCGAGTTTTTAAGCCTATAAATTTGTCATATTTTAAAACCGTTACAGTGGACATATTCGCTAAGTTTCGGACAACTTTCTGAGACGCATCCATTTCACATCAACATTCGAAGGTATTCCAAATTAGCAGTTCCGCTTCAACGACCGCCAAAAAATGGCAATATACGGGAAACGAATGGTAAGTTTTTGACGCTTTATCACACACTATGTAGCATATGTCTAGTTATTTGATTTAATTTATTTTTCTGCAATCTATCTTTGGTTGGTTTGCAATGCTGTCCGTTGACGTGCACACTTATCGACTTGTCGGACTGTCCGGGCGTCAAACTGTTTATAACTGCTGGTGGGTGGGGGGACGGAGAAGTTATTATTCACGATTTAGAATAGGTAGTGACAAGGGGTATGTGGCCGTGCCTCTAATCTTTGAAATAAGTGGTACGGTCACCCTAGTGAGGGTTGGCTAGGGCAACAACAACACACTATTTTGACTGCAGATACATTTGTAAATTTTGATTGATGCTAATATTAATACTCTCTCATTTCTACCATATCTTATGGATATTCAATGGAAAAACCCAAAGAAACTTCAACAAATATTCGCCACCAAACTTGTTTTCATAACAGCAATGAGAGTATCCTCTTAATTCGTTTCACCGGAGCCCTCAGCGAAAAATATTATAAAGATTAAAGTGAAACAGGGGAAAAATGTCCGCCCGAGGTGGGACTCGAACCCATGACCACCTCAACACTAGTCCGGCGCTCTACCGACTGAGCTAACCGGGCGGTCTATCGATCCCACCTCCACAGCCACTACATTCCTCCCCCTTCACTTTTCAGAGCCTAACCCAGCTCTCACGAAGACCGAATGACTCCCAGGCCCGGGCCGTCAAACACTTCTGACACCATTAAAGTGAAACGGGAGAAAAATGTCCGCCCTAGGTGGGACTCGAACCCACGACCACCTCAACACTAGTCCGGCGCTCTACCGACTGAGCTAACCGGGCGGTCTATCGATCCCACCTCAACAGCCACTACAAGATTATCATTTTAAATTAAAAAAAAAGGCAAATACAGTGAAGGAATGTGAAGAAAAATTAGTTTTCTAACTGAAAATAACTAGAGCTGTCATTGATAGGAACGTTATTGATGTATCGGCTTGCCAATAACTGTTCATCAATCAATATATCGACAGGGGTGCGGAAATCCCACGTTCGTCTCGTACATTTTTTGGCCCGCACAAAAATTTAATTGATTTTTGCATTTTAATTGTCCGCGGACAAGCACGGATTCGGGATAATATTATATTTGGAAGCCTAAATGTGCCTTCAAATCTGACCAAAATAGCTATAAATTCAAAGAAATGGAGATAATCTGCGACTTCTGACGTTTATGTTTGAATAAGGCGAATGTGTTCACTTAAATAAGCTGATGAATAACTATTTGGATTTTTTTCTTCTAAACTTGATTTAAGCCGGCGAAAAATTCCCATTAACAGTGAGAACCACTGTGAAATAATAAAGAAGATGTTATAATTGGCCGGATTGAAAATGCGGTCTATAGATTGGCGAATGCCGCCCGTCTGTCTGTCTGTCTGTCCGTCCTCACTTTGGTTGACCTTTTTGTAAGTGTCAGTTTTAGCCAAAGCTTAAGTCCTACTGCAACCAAATTTGGCATGTACAGTTATAGTGAGGTCATCATCACATGCTGTGGGTAACAAGGTCACTGTGACCTAGATTTCACGGTCCAATGACTTAGAGAATTCTTGGTTAACCTTTTCGTTTGCGTCTTGGTTTACCTTTTTGTTAGTGTCAGTTTTAGTCAAAGTTTAAGTCCTACAGCAACCAAATTCGGCATGTACAGTTGTAGTGAGGTCATCATCACATGCGATATTTCGCACGAAAATGACAGATATCGCATCAAAATTTGTATAACGCGAATATTTCTCGCACTCGTTTCTCAGATACTTGCGAGCTAAAGTTTATTCTTCTCGATTTATTTCCGATATTTACAAACATTTCTGATCAATTTCGTCGAACGCCTTATCGTAATCGCAGCATCCCGCGCACCAATAAGTATAACAGCAAACCAATAAACGGAAAGGACCGAGAGTTCCGAATTCTGTATATAAAATCAAAACACATCCGGTTCAGAATAAAACGTGTACCAGACCGCACGTAGACTAATTGGTTAAGCAACGTCCTGTGAGGTTAGAATCTGGATGGGTGACCGGCAGGGATTACCGTCGGCCCGGTACACGTTATGTCCTCTGTCATTGGATCGTACTTTCTTTCGAAAACAGGAATGTAATTTCCCTTCACTGGATTGAATAACTGCACAATGCACCAAAATATCGTTCATTTTATTCCTTAGTTATCGTCGTAACCGTGCCGATAATTTTTGTCACTAGTTTTCGCGAACTGACCCTCTACAGACGAAAATGAATCTGCCGATAACATATACGCTAATGGCGCGTGCGGTAAACTATCAATTTATGGTATGGATTAAATCTTTTCACTAGATTTCGATAAGGAGAAGAAGAATAACAGTTCCATGTCATATAAATTTTATTTACACAAAATTCTCAAGCAATAGATATAGCAGTAGTGCTTGTTGGTACAAACAGACTACCAATTAAAATTTCTCTCATCATCTAAAAAAATCTCTCACTTTTTTTTGACAAATGAGAGAATTTCTCTCACTTGCATTCTGCGACAGAATAATCCCTGCAAAGCAAAATTGTAGACAATCCGGCCATACCGACATTGGCTGTTTCTCGTTTTAATCATATGATGCTTCAACACAAGTGAAACCGTCTGTAGTTAGGTCCGGTATTGTTTTGAAACCACTGTGTCGGTGTCCGTTTTGTAGCCCTTATCTTAAAATAATGTCACTTACGTTTTCACATTTGTTTATAACATGATTGACAGCTAAGAGGATGAAAAAGTTTCTTGTAAGAAAAGACAGTAAAACTAAAGCTGTTGGAGACAATGGCATTCAAAACGAAAGTGACTGTAACTACGAAAAAAATAAACGTAAGCGAACTTTTTATTGATTTTAAATGGTTACATGTCTGCCGTTTGTATCCCTAAATCGCTGATACTACAGTACCTCAGTGATACAGACCTCTGCTCAACCTGTGACCTCCAGTAAGAGGTCCTGTACTCTATTACTAGATACAAAATATATTCTCACGGACCCCTAGCCTACCCTCACAGGACTCGTTAGGAGTATGTGACCGTATCGCTAATTTCAAGTATTAGAGGTACGGTCACGTACCCCCAGTCACTACCTTTCGAATATAGTCATGTCTGAATAATTGGCTGAAATTTATAGAGTCAAGAAATTTAGCTTAACTCACTTGATTCTCGGTATTACAGTAACGTAACAGATAAGGGACCGCCTAAGCACTCGGTGAATGCAATGCCCTGGCTAAAGCCCCGATCTCAATGTCCCGGTGCTGGCCCCGGTACGTCCCGGTTGAGATAGCCGGTGGACTTGGATGAGCCGGGGCGGTTTTTATGAAAAAATAAATTGCGATCTCACATTCCCGGTGTCTCCCCTGGTGGAGCACCGGTTATGAAGCCGGACCTTCCTGGTGAGTTCCCAGTTTGGCCCGGCGTAGTTACGGTGCAGGGCCGGTCTGTTCCCGGTTAACCCCGGTATAATAATAACACGGTGTAACCCCGGCCATCGCCGGTGGTATCTGGATGACCACTGGTGTCGTCCCGATCAACCCCGGTTGTTCACCGGTGACGTGCCGGTGTTCGCCGGAAAGGACATAAACCGGGGCGGACGTGAATTAGTATCAATTCTCTTTTGTCTCTCGGGGTATATGAGATGAAAATCAAATACAAAGGAAATGCAATAAAATAGAACATAATAATGTTGTAGACTGTTCAAACTTCATTTTAATATGAGTTTCAAACAGTTTGCCCGGCGTCTGATCTGGTAACTTTCGTTTTTAAATATTAGATTTACCCTATACAATAGAGAGGACGATATTATTTCCTATTTTAACACAGACGAAACAGAAACGCTAAAAATAAAATGTAGTAATCTGCATTTTTTAAAAAAAAAATCAAATTTATGCTCGCATATTATATACACCCCGGTTGTTCAGGGTAGAGGCCAGGATGTGCTGGTAAAGATCCGGCGTTGCTCTGGCATTCCCCTGACCCTGGATGAAGCCGGTTCTGGTTTCTGTCCCGGTGACCCCCGGTTGTATTAAACATTTTAAAGCATCCGGGGAAGTTAGCCGGTGGAAGCTGGTCGATCCAGGATCCAGCTGGTCGCCCCCGGCGCCGCCAAGGTTGTACTCCAGGTGACTGCCGGTTTGCTAAACAGGGACTCACGGGGACCCAAACCTGGACAGTGAGATCGTGGCTTAAGCATCAGCTACGGGCTAATCCTAGCGTATTACAGTCAGTTTTTTTTGCTGTTAACTGAATTAGCAACATCACTTTTTGTCATAAAACAGTTAAATATAGTTTTGAGAAGAACTTATTACAAACCATGCCTTATTTATACTATGATGAGGTTGACAGGCTATCTCTAGATATGACCAAATATCGCAGTTAAATGCACTCGGACCCGTACACATTTCTGGTATTTGAGTAGGTTTCCCTGGTCAAACAATGCAGCGAAAGGGCCATTTTAAAAACAAAATCGAGAGATCTAGTTCTAGATCTAAAGTTCCGTCCATCCGCTCGTCCAGCTTGTCCGGAGCATAACTTCTAAAGTATATTAGCTATTGACTTCAAACTTCATATACAGATAGATCTTATTGACCAGGAGTGCAGTGCGCCAGAACCATTACTCTGACCTCAGTATTTTTGGAGTTATTGCCCTTTGTTATTTTTATCAAATTTAGGCTTGTCAGGAACATAACTTCCAAAGTATAATAGCTATTGACTTCAAACTTCATATACAGATAGATCTAATTAACTAGGAGTGCAGTGCGCAAGAACCGTTACTCTGACGTCAGTATTTTTGGAGTTATTGCCCTTTGTTGTTACATTTTTACCCAATTTAGGCTTGTCCGGAGCATTACTTTTAAAGTATAAGAGCTATTGACTTCAAACTTCATATACCGATAGATCTCATTGACTAGGAGTGCAGTCTGCAAGACCCGTTACTCTGTCATCAGTCTTTTTGGAGTTATTGTCCTTTGTTGTTATATTTTTACCCAATTTAGGCTTGTCCGGAGCATCACTTCTAAAGTATAAAAGCTATTGACTTCAAACTTCATATACAGATAGATCTCATTGACTAGGAGTGCAGTGCGCAAGAGCGTTACTCTGTCATTAGTATTTTTGGAGTTATTGCCCTTTGTTGTCATATTTTTACCCACTTTAGGCTTGTCCGGAGCATAACTTCAAAAGTGTAAGAGCTATTGACTTTAAACTTCATATACAGATAGATCTTATTTACTATGAGTGCAGTGCACAAGAACAATAACTCTGCCATCAGTATTTTTGGTGTTATTGCCCTTTGTTGTTATATTTTTACCCAATTTAGGCTTGTCCCGAGCTTAACTTCCAAAGTATAGAAGCTATTGACCCCAAACTTCATATACAGATAGATCTTATTGACTAGGAGTGCAGTGCACAAGAACCATAACTCTATCATCAGTATTTTTGGAGTTATTACCCTTTGTTGATATATTTTTTATCCAATTTAGGCTTGTCCAGAACATAACTTCCAAAGTATAAGAGCTATTGACTTCAAACTTCATATACAGATAGATCTCATTTACCAGGAGTTCAATGCATAAGAACCTGTACTCTGTCATCCATATTTTTGGAGTTATTTCCCTTTGTTATATTTTTATCCATTTTTTGAGTTGTTGCCCTTTGTTATTCTTTTCCAAGTTAGGGAGCACACATTAACTTTATCCAGAAACATTTATCTCTTGTGACAAGACCCCACTGGGGGTATGAATCACCATTTGTGATAGGTCTAGTTTGAATATGTACAGTCATGACTATGAATCGGAAGATATAAATTCTATATTTCATCAAATGGTAGCTTAAAGAGGCTCGCAACCGGATTTAGCATTAAAAATAGTAATTTGTAAATATATGTCAAATGCTTATATAAATGGGTAAGATTTAGTTTAGGATAATAAATTCTGTTAAAAAATCCATTTCAAAAAAAAAAAAGAAGAAGCCCTGGTGGGATTCAAACCCGTGACCCTCCATGCGGAGAGAAACGTGAAAAAATGAGGAAGCTCCTATACTACCTCGGCTACCAGCGCTCTCTATATCTATAGTAGCGAATTAACGTACTTCACTAGCGGCGATCGATAGTACTTTTACTATTTTATTCGTCTCGGGTTTATGTCTGAGCCCGTGTAAAGGAGCAACAACAACAACTATACCGTTAGCTAACGCTATAGAAAAACGATGGAAAATATCTTAAAAAAACTAAGATTCGGTGCCGATTCTTGAGACTTTTTTTGGACTGATCATATTTTTTTAATGTCAGAAGCCAAATAATGCCACAAATTTGCTTTTATTTGAGTATTTTATTTTATTTTGACAAGTACACCATCCGGTTGCGAGTCCCTTTAAAGCAGGCTGAAAGTAAAGCAGAATGCAGTATATTGCACCTTAAGGCGCGTTCTGCTTTACTTTAAACCTGCCTAAAGTGGTAATTTATCTTCAAAATATGAAAATATATGTGCAGGGTTAAAGTATAAACTGAAAGACATCCTTTTTGTTGCAGATAAAAGCCAGTCTGGACTTGGACACAACCAATGTTAAGGTGAATATTTGTTTACTTTTGAACTGACATAACCTGTTTTCTGTTCTATAGACAGGTGGTTGTTTAAAGCATGTTGAAAGTAACACGAAATGCTTGTTACTGCAATGGTACATATACATCCAGGTATGAAGCTTGCAAGGGTAACCATATAGCTGGTTCCCTCATCGAGTTTGGTACCTAGCATGAGTCATATTATGATGTATGAAGAACTTGCATTTTGTGTTGGAAGTTTGGTGTTCCTAAACCAAGCTAATGCGTTTATAGGCCGTAAAGAGGTAAATACAACATTATTTATTGTATTTTCTATGCGATCTATTTTAAGATTGATATTATAAGTTACACGGTATAAAATAATTTAGGCAGGGTGAATTGGCTTGTATGACGGTTTTGGATTCCGAATTTCCTGAATGCGAAGGAAATAAGGAATCCAAAACGGTCATACAAGGCCATACAGAGTTTTTCCCGGTCTAAATGAGGATTAATTTTATTCCCAGCTGAAGAAAATCATAATGCCTGAGCTGTTATCTCTCCTTTTCTGAGTTTAATATTACATTTTTAGTTCACCAGAGCTTATGTCTGAGTCCTGACTTAATTTTCTATAGCAACTTTCGTCGCTATGGATAAAACGATGGAAAATATCTAAAAAAACTAAGATTTGAAGATTTTTCGAGAGGGTGTTATTAGACTGGTCATATTTTTCCAATGCCAGATGCACGATAATGCTACCCTTTTGTATATATTTGAGTAATTTCTTTTATTTTTTGCAAATGCACCATCTGGTTGCGAGTGGCTTTAAGAAGTCACATATTTGGCTATATCTTTATGAGTGTCTGTCAGTGCCATGTCCTTCATAAAATTTAGGTCACACTTGAAGCTTGGTCATGTGGGATCTTAAAGTAGGTAAAATCGCAAAACTATGGGATATGCCGTCAGTCATTGTGTTACACAAGCTGTTCTCACCTTGCGGACGGAGATATCCAGAAAAGGTGGGGGGGGGGGGGGTTGAGATTACCTTATCTGTCTGGACGGACAAGTCAAATTAATTGATATTAATTAGATAACGAATCCATTGGGAACAATAAATGAACATTAATTTATTGTGTTTCATGGGATGACGTAACGACCGAGTCTAGGATTGAAATGTTATTACTTATTAAGCGAGTCTTGGCGTGCTAAATAATTTTTCTATTCTAGCCGAGGTTTAGATCAGTTTGTCTCATACAACGACTAGTGACAGGTTCTTTTTCTCACATAACCAATAGTTTTAATCTATTTTAGCTCAGCAAAGCATGACAAGAAATTGTGTATGATTATGGGGACAGCAATTATCTCTGATGGAGGAATGAGGTAAGTTTTTTGACATCTCTCTTTTAGTCGAAACTCTTCAAAAGTTATTAAAAAATTATGAACCAATGCAAATTAAGGAAAAATCTGTTTGTGTCAAAATGTAGGGTTACAAATCTCATCGGATTTTAATGCAACTAGGTCAAAATGTTTATCTCAATTATAACTAGGTCATGGATGAATATGGGAAATGTCCGGTCAAAAACATGGTAACTAGATCATATCAGACAACATTTGTTAATAGCTAGAAGCTAAAAATCTTTTTAAATGTTGATGAAACTTGGTAAAAATGTTTTTTATTGATATCTAGGTCAGGGTTGAATGTTGGTTGTGTCGGGTCAAAATATAGGTCACTGGGTCAAATCATAAGAATACATTTTTAGCTCACCTGGCACGAAGTGCCAAGGTGAGCTTTTAGGACCGCTGGATGTCTGTCGTCTGTCCGTCTGTCTGTCTGTTCACAATTGGTTCGTTAACACTCTAGCTGCTACAAATTTCATCCAATCTTCATGGAACTTGATGACAATGTTTGTCTTGGTGAAATCTAGGTCAAGTACAATTGTGGGTCATGTCAGATCAAAAACTAGGTCACTAGGTCAAATCATAGAAAAATCTTGTTAACACTCTAGAGGCTACAAATCTTATTGGATTTTAATGAAACTGTCAAAATGTTTGGCTCATTGATATCTAGGTCAAGTTTGAATATAGGTCATCCTCGGTCAAAAACTAGGTCACTAGGTCAAATCATAGAAAACCTTGTTAACACTCCAGATTCTACAAATCTCATTGGAATTTAATGCAACCTAGTCAGAATGTTTGCCTAATTGATATCTAGGTCAAGTTCGAATATGGGTAATGTCAGGTCAAAAACTAGGTCACTAGGTCAAATCATTGGAAAACATTGTTTACACTCTATAGGCTACAAATCTCACCGTATCGTCATGAAGCTTGGTCAAAATGTTTGCCTCATTCATATCTAGGTCAAGTTCGAATGTGGGTCATGTCCGGTCAAAAACTAGGATACTAGGTCAAATCAAAGAAAAACCTTGTTAACACTCTAGAGGCTACAAATCTCAATGGATCTTAATGAAACTTGGTCAGAATGTTTTCCTCATTGAAATCTAGGTCAATTTCGAATGTGGGTCATGTCCGGTTAAAAACTAGGTCACTAGGTCAAATCATAGAAAAACCTTGTTAACACTCTAGAGGCTACAAATCTCAATGGATCTTTATGAAACTTCATCAAAATGAATGTCTTGATGAAATCCAGGTCAAGTTCGAATGTGGGTCATGTCAGGTCAAAAACTAGGTCACTAGGTCAAATTTTAGAAAAATCTTGTTAACACTATAAAGGTTGATTATGGGTCATGTTCAGTCGTTATCTAGGTCACTATAGGTCATGTTTTACATGGTGTACCAGGTGAGCGATTTAGGGTCATGGTGGCCCTTGTTTACACTAGCAGTGATTCTTTTACCTGTGCATCCTGAGTTCTGTACTCATTAAATTTGCCAGGGACTCATTATTTGAAAAGTTGCGCATCCCATGGACCCAAAGCTTTTCTGGCATTTATTAACACATTACTCCATATGATATAAGTTGAATTATAACACAGTTGTTTGCCTTTATTGTACTCTTCCACTGCCGTGAATAATTCTACAGTACTTGTATATTATGCAACATCTTTATCCCAGCAGATAGTAGGACATATGCTACCAATGCGTGAGACACCTGGTGGCTTTTAAATAAGTATGATAAATCAAGCATCGTTACTCTACGAAATCGTGCATATCAGTTACCTCCCAAAGGTACCTTCAGTTCCAAACAATCTCCAATAATTGCGTATTATAAACGTTAAATGCATGCCATGAAATTGTACTTGGTAAATGAAAGTACGTGAAACTTAGCAAATACTCTTATCTAATAAGGCTAAGTTAATTACCCAGAACTTTATCAAATTGAATATAAGCGTTAACCTGGGAACACATAGAAAAAGCTGTCTGCTTTTTTAGGCCATTTGTATAGGTATATAAGTGCCTGTAGTTTCAAACGAAGCATTATAACTTATTCTTTTTTAGCTCACCTGAGCTAGCTCAGGGTGAGCTATTGCAATCCTTGAATGTCCGGCGTCCGTCTTGCGGCGTCAACTTGCTCAGATGGTATATTGCCAGAAGAGTTCAGATGAGTTCGATTATGGTTGAAATCGGACAAATAGGTCATGAGTTATCTACCTTTGAACTGCTGAAAATGCCATATTTAACAGTGTTTACACTCTAGAGGCCACAGTATTTATCCAATCTTTCTAAAACCTGCCAAGATTGTATATGACCATAAGAGTTTGGAAGAGTTCGATTTTGGTTGAAATAGGACAAATAGATCAAGAGTAATCTACCTTTGAATTGCTGAAAATGCCATTTTTAACAGTGTTTACACACTAGAGTTCACAATTTTTATCAAATCTTTCTTAAACTTGGTCAGATTGTATATTACTATAAGAGTTCAGATGAGTTTGATTATGGTTGAAAGCAGACTTATAGGTCGAGAGTTATCTACCTTTGAATTGCTGAAAATGCCATATTTAACGCTGTTTACACTCTAGAGGCCACAAATTTTATCCAATCTTTCATAAACTTACTCAGATTGTATATTATCATAAGACTTCGGATGAGTTCAATTTTGGTTGTAATCTGATCAATAGGTCAAGAGTTATCTACCTTTGAATGGCTGAAAGTGATATATTTAACAGTGTTTACGCTCTAGAGGCCACAATATTTATCCAAGCTCTCTCAAACTTGCCCATATTGTATATGACCATAAGAGTTGGACAAAGGGTGATTATGGTTGGAATCAGACAAATAGATCAAGAGATATCTACCTTTGAATTGCTGAAAATGCCATATTTTACAGCGTTTACACTCTTGCAACTACAGTTTTCAATGGATTTTGATTATACATGTACTTGTACAAAAAGGATGTAGCTATACATTCTCGAAGGAGTGAAATTATTGTTGAAATGTAATCATTGTGGCAATAGTTACCTGCCCTTGATATACTTTGAAATGCTAGAAAAAGGCTTAATTTCAGTATTGTTTAGGCTCTAGTTATCTGCCTTTGATGTACTCTACTATACTACAGTAGGTCGACAAACTTGAGTGGATTTAGAATAAAACAGGTGAAATTCAAAGGTAAAGCTATCAGGCTTCATTACAAATGGTGAGCGATATCAGGGCCTTCAGGCCCTCTTGTCACCATTGTCTTATTATTCACACCTATAGCTTTTATTGTGAGAACTTTCATCAATTTTATTTCAGTTAAATTTTGATTCAGTGAGTGTTTTCATTGAATTGGAGCCGAAAACAATTAAGAAAAAAACATATATATCGGGCAAAAAAAGATCCTTCGGAGATTTCATTTGGTCGCATATGTCCATAAAGCAGGTTTGAAGTAAAACAGAAGTGCTTTAAGGCAAAATCTGATTTACTTTCAACCTGCTTTAAGTTGTCACCTGTCTTTAAAGCAGGAAATAAGTTATAGGATATAGGGTAAATTTTTAGCTCTAGAAGCTACAAATCTCATTTGATCTTAATGAAACTTTTCTCAAATTTTTTGCCTCATCAAAATCTAGGCCATGATTGAATGTGGGTCATGTGAGGTCAAAATCTAGAGCACTATAGGTCAAGTTTTACATGGTGTACCATGTGAACAATATAGGGCCATCATGGCCCTTGTTTTTAAAGTGTTGCAGGTAGTTAAAGTTAGTATGTGTATCATATTTTGTCAATTTCAGAAAGAGATGATTTCAGTTTGGAAGATCACGTAACACAGTGGGGAAAAAAAGAAAAAGCTCAGGTAATACTGATTGATCCATTTTATGCGGCTCACAGTATATTCTAGTGTAAACATACTGTATTTCTCCTTGTAGATACCCAGTATGACTTATAGTTGGGGCAAATTGTTTCGGTCCTCGCTGCTTGTCTGTCCACAGATTGAAACTTGACCATAAATTTTGAATCACATATGATCTATAAAGACTTCAATAAAATATGATAGAGACTTCATAGTTTGCATTTGGTCTCAATTCAAGGTCAACGTCATGTAGAGGTTATTTAAATACTTAATAGGCTGAATTTAACATTGGTCATAACTTTTGAACTTAGTAACATGTGATAGAAACTTCATAGTCGGTATGTGTACTCATCTGATAAAGCTCTTGATTTCAATACAAGTTTGGTCATGTCTGTCAAAGTCATAAGAGGTTATGGTAAAGTCAGGCATAGTATTGACTTCAAACTTCATATACAGACATATCTCATTGACCAGGAGTGCAGTGTATAAGAACCGTTACTCCGTCATCAGTATTTTTATTGTTTGTTGTTATATTTTATCGAATGTAGTCTTGTCTGGAACATAATAATTTGCCAAAGTATAAGAGTTATTGACTTAAAACTTAATATACAGATATATATCATTGTCTAGGAGTGCCATGCTCAAGAACTGTTACTCTGTCATCAGTATTTTTAGCTCACCTGCCACGCTGGATGGCTGTCATCCTTCCACAATTGCTTGTTAACACTTAAATGGCCACAAATTTCATTGGATCTTCCATGAAACTTGATAACAATGTTTATCTTAATGAAATCTAGGTCAAGTGCGAATGAGGGTCATGTCCGGTTAAAAACTAGGTCACTAGGTCAAATCAAAGAAAAACCTTGTTAACACTCTAAGGACTACACATTTCATTTGGTATTCATGATAATTAGTCTAATGTTTGTCTTGAAAAATGTAGGTCAAGTTCGAATGTGGGTCATGTCCAGTCAAAACTATGTCACTATGTCAAATCATAGTAAAAACCTTGTTAACACTCTAGAGGCTACAAATCTCATTGTATCTAAATGAATTTTTTTTAAATGTTAACCTCATTTATATCAAGGTCAAGTTTGAATGTGGGTCATGGCCAGTTAAAAACTAGGTCACTAGTTCAAATCATAGGAAAACCTTATGAACAATCTCTAGAGGCTACAAATCTAATTGGATTTAAATGCAATGCCTAATTGATATCTATGTCAAGTTTGAATGCGGGTCAGTTCGGGTCTAAAACTAGGTCATTAGCCACTAGGGCAATTCATAGGAAAACTTGTTAACACTTTAGAGGCTACAAAACTCATCCAATCTTCATGACACTTACTTAAAATGTTTGCCTCATTGATATCTAGGTCAAGTTCCAACATGGGTCAGGTCTGGTCAAACACTCAGTCACAAGGTCATATAATTGGAAAACCTTACTCATACCATAGAGGCTACAAAACTTATCCGATCTTCATGACACTTGGTAAGAATGTTTGCCCAATTGATATCCAGGTCAAGTGTTAATGTGGGTCATGTCTGGTCAAAAACTAGGTTACTCTAGGTCAAATCATAGAAAAACTTTGTTATCACTCTAGAGGCTACAAGTCTCAATGGCTTTAAATGCAAAAAAAATAGAATGTTTGCCTAATTGATATCTAGGTCAAGATCAAATATGGGTCATGTCAGGTCAAAACTAGGTCACTAGGTCAAATCAAAACCAGTGTTAACTCAGATCTGAATGATGCTCACCTACATCAAATCAAGGTCAAAATTAAATGAGGGTTGTGTCTGGTCAAAAACTAGGTTACTAGGTCAACTCATAGAAACATCTTGTTAACATTCTATTGTTGATTGTGGGTCATGTCTAGTCATACATAATCTAGGTGGGGGGCCTCCGTGGCCTAGTCACTGTGACTTACATCACTAAGCTCCTCACCGCTGTGAGTTCGAATCCCAGTAGGGTCGTTCGGATTTTTCATGTGGGGAAGCCTTCCAGCTGGCTTGCGAAAGGTCGTTGGTTCTACCCAGTTGCCGATTTGTGCCTGTTACAGTGCATAAAGGGCTTCTGGGGTCTTCTTCCACCTGTGATTAGCTGGACGTTGCGATATGACTGAAATACTGTTGAAAGCGACGTAAAATCAAAACAAACAAACATAATCTAGGTCACTATAGGTCAAGTTTTACATGGTGTACCAGGCGAGCGATTTAGGGTCAATGTGTCCCTTGTTGGAATTACTTCCCTTTGTTGTTATATTTTATCCAAATTAGGCTTGAAGTTATTGCATTTTGTTATAGTTGGGGAGCACATTAGTGCACACAACAATTTTATCCTGAAACATTTACCTCTTGTGACAAAACCCTACTGGGGGTTTGAATCACCATTTCTGATTGGTCTAGTTTTCCAGCTCATCCAGTGGCCTTAACTCTGTAATTCTTTGGAAGAGTGGAATGAAGATTTGGGTCGTGAAAATTAACACTTCATTTTTAATTATGCATATACAAAGTTTTATATGAATTGGTACAGAAATGTAGCATTGGTTTGGATCCAAAAATGTACAAGTCCCATCAGTGGCCATAACTTTACCTATCTTAAAACAACTCACTTGAAAAATGTCATGTCATGCACATATACACTTCATGTTAAATGCATATGCAAAGTTTGATGTCAATCGGTACAGAAATGTAGAAGTCATTTGCATCAAAGCTTTTATCAGTAAGAAAAGGTCATAAAGTAGCTGTTTGTCCTTGATTGGTAGAAAAAACTTCCCAAAACAACCATGTGATACTCCCTCATTTCTCTGGTGAGCTCTTCAGGACCCTTTTGTTGATTTTTTTTATGCCCCCGGCATATGCAGAGGCATATAGTAATTGTCCATCCATGCGTGTGTGCGTCCGTAACAAGGTTAAGTAGATGTTACCATTTCGTCTAGCATCAACACCGCTTACTCAAATACTTTGACACTTATACAGTTATTGTTTTTGACCATTCCCTATCCACCAATATCAACAAACCATGATTTTGACCTTGACCTTATTTGTACTTAGAATATTTAGATAGGCTATTTCTTGGAAAACTAGATTTTACCATTTCATCTAGCATCAACACAACTGACTACAATGTGTTGATACTTATTCGGATATTACCTTGGATCACTACCAATCCACCCATATTACCCAACCTTGATTTTGACCGTGACCTTGACTTAATTTGAACATAGAATATTTTAAATAGGCTCTTTCTCAGTTAACTAGATTTTACCGTTTCATCTAGCATCAACACTGCCTAGTACAATGCTTTTGTACTTATACAGTTATTGACATGGACTATTACCAACTCACCAAGGATATCCAAACTCAGTTTGATCTTGACCGTGACCTAATTTTGACTTAGAAAAGATTTAGAATATTATTATTGTCAAGGATGCCACCGGGGGCATAAGTGTTTATTGAACGCGCAGTCTTGTTTCCATTTGTTATATGCTCAGATGGGATATAGGCTCTAGGTGACCATTTTGGCTGTAAAATTTGATATTAATCCAGAGTCATAATGGCCCATATGGGACATAGTATTGTATGGTGAAATTTATCATATTTTATGCAATGAGTCACAAATACCTGGAGCCCGTTTCAGAAAACTTCGAACAACAAAAAAGATTGTAAGTCTAAACTTTAAATACATTTAATATCTGATTTCTCCATCTAATCAAGCCTTGTGACTAAAAAAACAACTCCAAACCGATGTCACAAGACAGCATTAGATGGAGAAATAAATAATAGTTGAGCATTTTATAATCTGACTTATGACAACATTTGTCGTATGAATATTTATGATACGGGCCCCTGGTTGCTAAATGTCTGATTTCTTTTAGAACTTTTGTGTAAAATGTAAGTTCGTTTTCTGTTTTTAAGGCAAAGACCAGATAATGGAATATCTGAAAAGGTGCAAGCCACAGTCACTGTTAGCTTTTTGGAAACCCCAGCAGTATGTGAAAGCAAGAACAAAGCTTTTCAATGAAAGGAAAACACTGAGAACAGAAGCCAGAGCAACACATTAAAGAGAATTACAGTGAACAAAACATGTTTCTGAAGGGTGTGTGTGTGGGGGGAGGGGGGGGGGGGGGGTTGAACACAAAGAGCATGCTGCTTGACACTTTTACAAGGAGTGTTTCATAACTAACGAACTTGAACAATAACTTGGATATAATAAGTGTGACATATCAGTGAAAAGGACAATTATTTACTATTGTATAATGCACGATAAGATCACAAAACTTGATAAATCACAATACTAACCTAAATTACCCCTTTCAAGAGCACTTGAACATAGCACTTTTCGTACATTTTGCAATAAATTTGACTGACTACAATGCTTACAGTTGTTGCGTTGGACCAATACCAATCAACTCATACTACCAAACGTTGATTTTACCTTGACCTAATTTGGGCTTTAAATATCTTAAATGGGCTATTTCTTAGTTAACTAGACTTTACTGTTTCGTCTAGTATCAACACTATTTACTACAATCCTTGATACTTAAACAGTTATTGTCATGGACCAATTCACTGTTATTGCTAAACCTCAATTTTAAGTTTAACTTGACTTAATTTGGACTCAAAAAGTTTCAGAAGGGGACATAATTAAGTGTTCATGGAAACACCCTTGATAATATATTCTCAGAGCAAGTATAGCTATATTGTTGATATTTTACAAAATGATAATATCTCAAACAGTGTACCGTAGTTGGTGCATATTTGACAAAAAAATTTATGGACTTATTTAGAATAATAAAGTGGCTACAATAGGGAAAGAATCGGGTCTCGCAGAGACCCACATGATTAAAAAATGTGGAGATCGTGTGTTAGAAATTGCCATGTGGGCAGCTAGCCAGTTACCTGGAAGGGAGTCCTCTGTCGTTGACAATACACCCACCTCTGCACGTTAATAGAAAATCTGATGTTGATATACTTGTATCAAAGTTTATTAAAAAACAAATTACCAGTACCCTGGAGTGGGGGTCATCTGGGTTAATGTTGTGACTTATCAAGTTAATTTGTCTTCAAAACTATATGGGACAATGTATTTATTATGGGTGAATATCATCATGTTAATTTGCAAAAGTGATATTCAATGCCATCGTGGTTGTCATCTGTTGCTTGTTTCAATATATTGTCTACAGAAGTATTACAAGACTTGTTGTTTTCTTAACCTTCTCTTACTGAATATTCATGTAAAAATCTGACCCACAATGAACATCATCATCTGAGCTAGCTTATCATCTATTAACACATTCAAAATTTACAGTGTATTTGTCAAGATCACACTTATCGTATTCAAACTGTGTAATCTGCCCGTCTGCTCGGTTTTTATGCCTCCGGCATCGACAGATGCGGAGGCATATAGTAATCGTCCAGTCCGTCCGTCTGTGTGTCCGTAACAAGGTTAAGTAGAATTTACCGTTTCGTCTAGCATCAACACCGCTTACCCAAATGCTTGGATACTTATACAGTTGTTGCCTTGGATCATTCCCTATCCACCAATATCTCCAAACTTTGATCTTGACCTAATTTGGACTTAGAATATTTTGAATAGGCTATTTCCTGGTTAACTAGAATATACCGTTTCGTCTAGCATCAACACATCTGACTACAATGCTTTGATACTTATACAGTTGTTGCATTTGACCATTCCCTATCCACCAAACTTTGATTTTGACCTTGACCTTGACCTAATTTGGACTTAGAATATTTTAAATAGGCTATTTCCGGGTTAACTAGATTTTACCCTTTCGTCTAGCATCAACACTGTTTACTACAATGCTTCGATACTTATACAGTTATTGCTTTGGACCATTACCAACTCACCAATAATACCCAAGCTAAGTTTGACCTTGACCTAATTTGGATGCCAACGGGGGCATAAGCGTTTATTGAACGTGCAGTCTTGTTTTTTTATACGCCCACCTCAAGAAGTGGTCGTATATTGGCATGGCCCTGTCTGTCCGTCCGTGAATAAGTTCGTTCGTTTGTTCTTCTGTCAACATTTTGTTTGTCCTCAGTTTTTCCAGAAAACTATTGAACGGATATTAATGAAACTTCACACAAATGGTATATGCATAAAGATCTGAAGTATGAGTCGAGTTGAGGTTAATTCAATTTTTCGTTACAGAGTTATCTGCCTTTGATGTACTTAAACATGCTATAATAAGCTTGTCCGGAGTTTTCTCGAAAAGCTGTTAGAGGAATATTAATGAAACTTCACACAAATGTTAAAAAAATTAAGATCTGAAGCTGAGTCAAGTTTGAGGTTCATTTCATTTTTCGTTACAGAGTAATCTGCCCTTGATATACTCAAATATGCTATAAAAAGCTTGTCCGGACTTTTTGAAGGATGTTGATGAAACGTCACACAAATGTTAAAGTCATCAAGATCTGAAGATGAGGGAAATTTTAGAATAATTTGATTTGTTGTTACATAGTTATCTGACCTTGATGTACTAAAATATGCTATAAAAGGCTAATTTGACAGTGTTAACACACTAAGCAACTACAGTTTTGAATGGACTTTGATAATATTTACCCACAGTATAATTATTGAAGTAAAAGTTCATGAAAGGGTTGCTTATTATTGAAATCGGATCATTGTGTCAAGACTATTTGCCCTTGGTGTATTCAGATATGCTAGAAAAGTTTTTTTATGCCCCCGGCATCTATAGATGCGGAGGCATATAGTAATCGTCCTGTCCGTCCGTCTGTCCGTCTGTAACAGGTTAAGTAGATTTTACCGTTTCGTCTAGCATCAGCATAACTGACTACAATTCTTTGGTACTTATACAGTTGTTGCCTTGGATCACTACCAATCCACCCATATTGCCCAACCTTGATTTTGACCTTGACCTAATTTGGACTTAGAAAAAATTCAGAATATATTGTCAAGGATGCCACCGGGGGCATAAGTGTTTATTGAACGCGCATTCTTGTTTTTAGTAATGTTGGTGCTTTACCCCTCGACTACATCCGCCAGTGAATAATTTGAGAGAAAAACCATTGATAATACATTAATTTGAATTCAGAATGAATTTTTTTCCTTTTATCTTGTATACATATGAATCGGTCTCCTTTAACTAAAATCGGTCAACTTAAACTGGAATATATCTTGTGTCTACTTAAAACTCCCAAATAATTTGAGAGAAAACAATTGATACATTAATTTGAATAATTTGAGAGAAAAACCATTGATAATACATTAATTTGAATTTAGAATAATTGTTTTCCATTTATGTTGTATATATATATATCAATCGGTCTCCTTAAACTAATATCGGTCACCTTAAACTCGAATATTATGTTGTATCTACTTAAAACCCCCAAATAATTTGATAGAAAAACCATTGTTAATACATTAATTTGAATAATTTGAGAGAAAAACCATTGATAATACATTAATTTGAATTTAGAATGAATTTATCCCTTTCATGTTGTATATATATTTGATTTGATTTGTTTTTTATTTACGTCACTTTCAACAGTATTTCAGTCATATCGCGACGTCCAGCTAATTACAGGTGGAAGAAGACCCCAGAAGTTCTTTATGCACTGTTTCAGGCACAAATCAACAACTGGGTAGAACCACCGTCCTACCGCAAGCCAGCTGGAAGGTTTCCCTACATGAAAAATCCGAACGACCCTACTGGGATTCGAACTCACAGCGGCGAGGAGCTTAGTGATGTTAGTCACAGTGACTAGGCCACGGAGGCCCCCCGGTATATATATGAATCGGTCTCCTTAAACTTATATTGGTCACCTTAAACTCAAATATATGTCGTGTTTACTTAAACCTCTCAAATAATTTGAGAGAAAAACCATTGTTAATACATATACATTAATTTCAATAATTTTTTTTTTTTTTATTTTTTTTATTATTTTTTTTTTTAATTTTAGGGCAGGGCGCGGCACCCTCCTAAAAAGGCCTAGCTGTAGCACTGTTAAATACATAAATTTGAATTTAGATGAATTTATCCATTTTCTGTAATATATATATGAATCGGTCTCCTTAAACTTTTATTGGTCCCCTTAAACTCGAATATATGTTGGTCTACTTAAAACCCTCAACGTCCTTACAAAATATTAGGGAGACCAATATTTTTGTATATTTTTAAATACTTAATTTTTCTAATTTTTTTTTTAAAAAAAACTTAATTACAACTTAAACATGATTTATTGAGTAAAAAAAACAAAAAAACCCATAAGATGAAAAATATATAAAATGTCTCCTTAAACCCCATTTTTAGGGACGGTCCCCCTAATGCCTTCATTAGGATTATATATAAAAGCCTTTGTATATGATTCCGATACTGATTCTGGATGCATCTAGTCTGTGTTTTTTTTTGCATGCCATTGTTCCGTTCGTACGATGGTTTGAGATGGGACATTAGCATGTCTGGGAGGCTAATCGTGCTTCTGAATCAAGTTGTTTTGTCATGACAATAGCATGTTTAAAAAGAGGAAAGAGGGGCGAGACAGATTCCTCATGAATACACTCGTTACTGATATTATTGAGTGGCGTTTCCATGAAACTATTAGTACACAACTATTTCAATTGTGAGACTTTCCTCCACATGAAGAAAACGTAATCAATTTATTTGTAGTTGACTTCCAATAGTTAATACAATACTCATATCTTGCAATAAACCTGGGTAAATAACTTATTCTGGAGGTCAATACCTTACGTACGTAGAACAGCTCCCCCTCTCTGAAACGACAGCTAATGGGAGCCACAGATTATGTGTGTTGTTCGGAGGGAGTCGTTATAGGGAGGGAAACTTAAGACGTGGCTTACATTTGCAAACAGATTGTATCAAGATTAGACGCCGCATCACGCGGCGTCTGTCTTCATTCAAGATGTTTGTCATTCGTTTCTTTATTTCGTCTATCAAATATGAACTTACATGGGACTGTGAGAAAAAACAGCTGACGACAATTTTAAGCAGACGATAAATTGCAGCAGCAAAAGCGTTAGGCACAATTGTCCTGTTTATGGAACTGCGGCAAGGATCGTTGTAAGGAAGCAGTCGTTGTAAGAAGGGCCGCTGTAAGAACGCGGATTTTATTATGTTCAGTTTGATACCATTGGTCCATTAACACGGATAGTAAAAGCGTTCAAAATTGTTTTGCAAGCGCACGTGAATAACTGCATCGCCGGTCCATTGCTCACTTTTCGTTTGGAATTAATTTAAACAAAAACACTTTTAAAAGTTTAGTTGAGCCGTGCAAAACACGTTGATAAATGATGTGATCACCGTCAAATGGCAGTTCTGTTATTCAAGTTGATTTTATTATCAGGAAAACTTGAATTTTTAGAGGCTTTCTTTCACCGATGTTTGGCACACTTGTGAGGTTCTGACATACCTTAGACTGCTGATTGTGACTTTAACCCTTTCCCCCATAGAAGCGACTTTTAGCATATTTAATTTGTTCCTCCGCTGAAGAAAATAATTCCAGTTTATACCCTCATGAACAATTACCATTACAAATATTTTATATAGCCTAGCAGAATTTACCTTAAAGCAGGCTGAAAGTGAAACAGAATGTGTTTTACTTTCAACCTGCTTTAAGTGGTCCCCTGTCTTCAAAACAAGAAACATACTTTGAGGTAAAGGGTTAACAAGACATCCACATGCATCTAAAGCATTTTATGTAGCTGTCTTTTACAGAACTCAGCAGTGTACATACCAAACTCAGATACAGAGCCCGAGATAGCAATGGGGCTTGGTCTGTATAATATTGCAATGGAATAAACCTGGTTTGTCATTGCACGGCTCTTTTATTCTGCATGAACTTTGATATTGATAAATGATGTTGAATTTGGTAATAAAAACGAAGAAGACTTGTTTCGATCTTTTTCTAGATCTGTATATCTATATTTTGATTTCGACGCATCAAAATCTATTTCAATGACTTTAATTATAACCTGGTAAATTATAAAAATTGAGTATTTTTAAAAAAAATATATATATTTTGTTTATAATTATCATTTATTTTATTAATTATTTATTTCATTTTAATATATCATTTTTTTTAAATAATATCATTTTATACTGCTTAATGTGTGCATAATTGTATGATTTTACTTGACAGAACATTTCATAAATTTATTGAAAAAAATAAAGCCGCAATAATTACTATTGTATACAGTTTTGTTAAAAATAATTACATCTAAAATACACAAAAAGGTCTAGTGTCCTGAAGTAGGGATCATTAAGGTTAATGTTGTGACTTATCGATTTTTGTGATCTTATCGTTAAACCATCGTGACGGCAAATAATTGTTCTTTAAAATGATATATTACACATGCATGTTGCACTTATTATATTGAATTTACTGATCAGTTGCCACTACTTAAAAAATACCCCTCGTATAGCAGAACGTGCATTTTCAGCCTACCATCTGCTAGGATATAGAGCATATAGCTTATAATATATATTCATGACAGTATAAAATGAAACTATTGTCTTTATTGAAGGCATTAAGTTTAAGGCGTAAAAAACGTATTTATTATAGGGTAACGAGCGCCGTATTGTGATGCTTGATTTGATACTAATCTTATGTTTTGACAGGTAATACAATACACACAATCCGAATGTCATAATTTGAAAGACACACTGTGTAAAGCAGTCCATCATTATAAGTTAAAAGGTTTAAACCATGAATATCATTGAAATAAAAAAGGTTTAAACCATGAGTTAAAATGCCAATATGGCTCCGAAATATTGGAACCAAGCACAAATATTCTAACCCATATAAACACGAAACACTTGTACTTAACTTTGAACTTAATATGTTAAAATATCATTTAGGTGACTTCCATTACACACTATAGGATACTATGCGATATCTGTTTTACGTAAAACTGATTATAGAATTGTTGAAAACTACCCACTAGTAAACAAAGGTTAACAACGATAAAGTGATCCCTATGGCAAAAGTTGATCAAACAGGTAAGTGATGAATGAAAATGGAAGTTTGTCATTTCAAAATAAATAATTGATTAGTGTAATTCTTTCATGTTTAAATGTTGAGAACTAATGACACACAGGTGACCCATTTTAACATATTGGCGTCATTGTCATACAGAGGGCAATGCGTTATTATGTCCCTAACAAACTGTATACCAATGCTATCCTGATTAGACGCCGCTTTATTCTGTCGGAAAAAAGAAAACCAGACGTATTTCATTGCAAATCAATTATGCATTACCCATTCCAATCACTTTACACTCTATATTACAGTCACTATGTATGTGATTTAAGTAACTGTCTTGCAAAAAACGAAACGTTTGGTTTATTTAACCCTTTCACTCTCAACATTTGACGCTTAAATGCGCGTTTGCAAACAGTTTGATCCTGATCAGACGCCGCGTACTTTTTGACACTCATTTTGAAATATTTTTAGTCATACTGCCTTATTTTTTAACTTTCAAATGACATTGCAGACAACAAAATTGAAGCAGACGACAATAAAACGGCGAAGGGATTAAAGTCGCACGAAACAACTAATCACTTACTGTCAACAGGGCAATATGTTTCAAACCTTTCGATGTCATAATACATGGATGGTCTTTTTTTAACAATTGCATATTTTCTGCTGGTATCGTTGTCATCAACATGTCTTGTATTGTTTATCCTTTTAGAAATATCGTATAAGTTATGGCTACAATTTAGAGTTATGTGTATTTTGTACGAAGTGTCGACCCGAGTGTCAAACTGTTTTGAATCTGCTCAGATCCCGGGTTGAATACGGCTAGAAACATGTTTTCTGAATTGAGTGCCACACTCATTCAAAAATTGAGTCAAAACTTTCAAAACATGTCGGGAGAAGGGGGATAGACTGCTTTGTATATTTCGGTCGATCTGTCGGTTGGTCCGTCAGTCCGTCGGACGGTAGACAAATAGTTTCCGATCAATAATTCTGCATTCATTTGACCTCCACAGAGAACTTGTCGCGGTGCTGGGGCATAATTTTTATATGGAATGTTTCTGTTTATTTGACAAATATTATCCCCTCTTTCTAGCACAAAAATGAAGGCAGGTAGGTGATTTTGATCCGCTGCGCTACTTTGCAACGAGTAAGATTAGCCGAAACTAATCATCGATTCTATACCACCATCTCTCATCATTCTTAGGCGATATATGACACTTTTGTGTCACAGTGCAGTAAAAACCAACTTATACATCCATTCATCCTTTAACTGACATTTGTATATTAAGTTGGGAGGTACAATAAAACCCCTCTATTAGGACTACTAAATTGTGTTAATTATTAGGGGTTAAGACCAGATGACTACTTAAAGCAAGGTGACAGTAAAACAGAAAGCTCCTATAGGATCTTTCTGTTTTACTGTCACCTTGCTTTAAGCTGTCACCTGTCTTTTATATAACCAGTTAGCCTTATTTTTAGTGGTCGTAATAGAGAGGTTTTACTGTACATGTAAGTAGTGATGAGTAGAAAACCCATATTTCTTTTGAGGTAAAAAGGTCAACTGTAAAGGTCATTTCAAGTACAACTAGACCAAATGGTTTCCTACGACTAGATCACCTTTCATTCAAGGCCATTTTAAGTTTAAGGTAGCCTTCGGGCACATATTTATAATTTAACTTATTTAAAAGGTTGACGAGTTTTGTAATTTGAGTGGAAAATAATTTGAAGCCGGATCAGATAACTGATTGTATTGAAAAAAGCAGGTTGCCCGTAGCCGCGTTTGTTGTGGAAAATAATGTCTGATCGCCTGTAATGTGGAAAGCGACATTTTTGCAGTAGTATTGTAAGATATATTCAAATTTAATCGGGGTGGGGTTGTTAATGATCCACGATTGAAACATCAAGCAGCAATATTAATCAATGTTTTGAGGCGGGCAGGATAACACCCTTATTCTGTTAAAAGCAACCTATTACCTTAACGAACTATTTGGGTCGAGATCCGATGTAATTGACCTAGTTACTTAAAGCCATCGTGTTTTAGTTTGTAAGTATATAAATAGGTCCACAGAGACCTTTCTACTTTGCCGTAGTTCTGGAGCTCAATTGTCGTAGGGAATGTTTTCTGTTTATAAGACCGACATCATCCCTTCTGCCAAGAACCTAAAGGAAAGCAGGTCGGTGGTTTGCAACGAATGAGATTCGCCGACACCACCTCCCTGAAATCATCATCATCACGCCTCAACATTCCTAATCATTCATCGGCCCTATTTGTTTCACAGTTCCGTAAAACCCAACTTATCTATATATAGATAGATAATATAAAACACGTCGCAAATTATGGAGAAGACGTTATCCTTTCCCGTTTAACCCTTTGAACCCTAGTCCCGCAAATAGGCGTCCTTTTTAAACAGTGTACATGTGAATAGTACACTTGTCCTATGCAAACAGTGAATATCCAGATCAGAGGGCTCCGAAAGGAGCCCTCTGATCAGGGTCTTCACTGTTTGTCATAATGCCAAACATTGACAAAAACAACCCTTAAAAATCAGAAATGGCCTAGACTAAAATTGAAACTGGAATTGTCCATTTAAAGTTTTAGGGAGGAAAGAGTTAAACGCAAACGAAATGCAAATGCAAATCGCTAAAATGTAGGAAATTTTCATTTGTAATATTTCTAATTATTATTAATATGAGTGGCAAACAGTTTTGAGCTTGGTCAGATGTAACCCTGCGTCCGATCTGGTTCCAAACTGTTTGCAATGGATAATAATTCTAGTGTTAACGCTTTAATTGGGAAAGATTAACGTATCTCCACTGTACGACAACATCGATGCGGATGCTAAACCAGCAATATCACGACAAATTTGATTAATCACTCTTGCATTTAGTAAAAAACATGTTGATCAAGTTGAAATTGGTTTTTACCATGTGTGTTTCGTCACAAAAACAGCCTCTCACTTAATTAGAATTAATGTGTGGTAATTGACAATAACAAAAAAAGACTAAATAAATGTCCATGTTTTTTAATAGGGTGATTGATTGTAAGACTGATTTTCACACTTCATGCTTAATGACAGTAAATGCACTGATCCGAATTTAAAGGCATTTGAAAACTGGTCTGATCCAAGATGAGATGGCACCATTATGTAACAATCTGAACTGTTTAACTGTAGGAACAAGTTTTGCTTTTACTTGATGCGTTGATTGGTAATTTTAGAACACGCAAAAATTGGTTTTTTTCTTAAATCAGGATAATAAATAAGATATCTAAATACTGTTTACATTGAATGAAGAATTAAGTACCATGTACTAACTAACAATGAAAACATAGGGGGTCAGTATGATTAAAAATTGGAAGAGAGTGGTCTTTAGATTTTTATAATTCACAACAGCAGATGTTAAGTGCTTGTGTGGCGGCTGTAAAAAGTCGCCCCGTACTTCATTCTCAGTGTTGTTGTGCTTTCTGGTCCTTTGGAATCATTGATTTCAGCGCATTTACAGTTGAAAGTTGGATTCCGCTTAAGCCGGTGCTAGGGGGCGTGAGCATTGTTGCAAATTTTAGTATTGCTCATGAACAGACTCAATCAAACCGAGTCTGCGATTTTCAGTATTTGCTTTGTTTTCTGTGCTTTCAAAGGATCTCCCCTTATTTAGATTTTTTAACACTTTCTTCTGAATGACGTCATGAACAGTCTGGTTCCTGATCAGACGCCGCATAACTGTTTGACTCTCTTATTGATATTTATTAAGTCATACAACCTGAATTCTTACATTGAAACGTGTTTTGCAGACAACAATACTGAAACAGACGACAATAAAGCGGTGATGGGGGTAAAAGCCCCTGAATAATTTGATCATAAAAGGATTAAAACTCAAAATATGATCAGTGACAGATGTACAATGAACTTGTCAATGTACAGTTCAGTAGAACGCCTCTATTAAGACCACTAAAGTACGTTAATTATAAGATTTTTACGACAGGTGACTGCTTCAAGCAAGATGACAGTAAAACGGAAAGCTCCTACAGGAGCTTTCTGTTTTACTTTCACCGTGCTTGAAGCTGTCACCTGTCCTTTACCCTATCATATAGTCTTCGTTTTAGTGGTCGTAATAGAGAGGTTGTAATGTATTTAAAGAAAACGCACTGAGAACTTCACTGTCATACTTGTATCAATGACAAAATAATAGAACTTAGTTATCATTATAATATCGACATGTTGCAATCAATAAATGACATTCCCTATCCCTACCCCCCCCCCCCCCCCCCGTTTCCCCCCCCCGTTCCCCCCCCCCCCTCGACATATTCATACAATATTACCTCTCTACAAAGACACTCACTGGGACATAACGATTGTGTGTATTTTTTTAGGGTGTTGTTAAAGGAAGGGACATTATGTTACATTTACATACAGCTTGAATCAAGATCAGATGCCGCGTTACCAGGAATTCAAGCTGTTTGTCAATTGTCATTATGTTTTCTTCTGCCAAAATGTCCACTATGTAAGACATACCAGTAGGCAACACTTTTAAGCGGACGATATTACATCAGTAAAAGCATTATACATAATTGTCCTGTTAAGGGAAATGTGGAAATTGTTGTTGTAAGGAGGGAGTCGTTGTAAGGAAGACCGTTGTAGGGAGGAAGAACTGTACTATGACAGACTACATCTTCATCAAGAAGTATTAGTCTCTGATCGTTGCAATCTAAACACTTGTCCACGAGAATAAGCTTCATTTGCATCAAGTAGGTTGTTTATCTTATAGCTTTGGCAGAAACTTATTGAATTCATTCCCAATAAAAGGGTCTCCTTTATAAGCGATAAGATCGTCAATGACTGATATATGGGTTTACCTTTATACTGATAAATACATGTACTTCCGTAGTTGTGTAGTTTGAATGTAAATGCTTTTAATTTCACTTCCACTAGTTTTTGGTGTTTTCATTCGATAGGATTGACCGGCCACCTAGTGACGTACACGCTTTTTTCAATAGTGATCCAGTAATTCAGCTATTATTGGAACATACGTACGAGATTTGCGCTATTCAAAACAATCAAGTTTTCCGTCACCGCATGACAGAGTAAACAAATGTTCACTTGATAACAGATTGTTGTTTTCTAAACATATTTGAGCCGTGTCATAAGAAAACCTGCCTTATTGTATTGCAAACTGTGTAGATCAAGGCCAGCTGCCGCGTCAAATACGCGGCGGCTGGTCTTAATCTACACTGTTTGACACCAACAATCATCTGAAGCATTTTATGGAACTATATATTAGACGGTAATCGGTGGTGAGTGGTGACTTTGATCATTGTGTAATGGTAACTATTATATTTGTTTGTAGTTGGACATGGATCGGTTGCCATATGGTGCAATAAACTGAGAAATGTGGTAGGGTAGACCAAACTCAGATACAGAGCATGGGAGGACAACGGTGCTTGGTCTGCACAGTGTTGCAATGCAGGCTTTGTCATGGGACGGCTAATTTACTCTTTGCTATCGCCTCATGTTAATCCTATTCACCCCTATAAATCTGCAGTGGGGTCGCTCGTAGTTAGTCGCAAGCAGTCGTAAATAATTCGGTAGTTTTCGTAAATAACTAGCGGATACTCGTAAGGATTCGTGAAAGGAGAAGCATATTGGTCTATGTATAGGTTAGTGTCTATTAGTCGATTTTAACAAAAATTAAAAGTCAAGCGAGGGGCACCCGAGCGACTTTTAATCTTTTGTTAATAGACACTAACCAATTTAGTGGTTCAAATTATTTTTTTGGAACCGTCAATTGGAAGTAACAAAACGTTTGTTCTTCCCGAAACGCCCTTTTTAAATATTACCGACAAAGAGATGTCAAAGGAAATGCACACGGCCGCACCCAAAGAAACACCTGCGAATCAACCCAAATACGCATGTGCAGGATTACATTTTTTAGTCGTTGATTAGTGTTTGATAGTACTGACTTACAAAAATTAATCCTCGAAATTTTTTCAAAAATACTCAACTCTCATTGGTCAAAAAATAAGTTCAAACACTAAGTCATTTTTTATACAAATTGTAAATGGGTATATTTTCCGGAAATAATTATATGTAAGTATCATAAACAGGTCGCATAACCACGTAAACCACCGTAAATTTCTTTCAAAGATCCGTTAATTCCTCGTTACCGGCTCATTTTTTTATATTCTGTTTCCGGATGTCAGCTGTCAAATGAATACCGTCAAAATAACGTGGCGTCTGATCTTGATCCAAACTGTGTGCAAAGTCGATTTGATGCGATGTCTTAACTGGGTTCAAGCCGATTGAAGCAAGCACCCCACTCTATAACAACTCCCTTCGAACAACACATGCAATCTTCATCTCTTATTGGGTGTTGTTGTAGAGAGGGAGCACCGTATTGTCTTTGGAAACAGCGCTACTGCGTGAAGCTATTTTGATCCACATGAGAACCCGAGTAACACGACTTCTGATTTCGAGCCAATTTGTTTGCGAACAGTTGCCAATGTGAGAACGGATATCCCTTTTATAGCCAATATGGCTTAGTAACTATTATAGCCAATATGACGTAATAACTTTGATGGACACTATGATGTAATAACCGACGTGTACATTTACTGCAAATATATCGGCTACTAAATGTTTTTGTTTGCATGTATTCTCTTCTGTACTCTGTACGCTTCAAAAGGGGCACAAACTGCTTACCTAAACAGAAAAAGTAGTAACTGAACACGCTACATGATGCTCATTTTGTTACCCGAATACACGATGTAAATCTTTCTATGAGATTTCTGACTAGAATAAAAATTATTTGCAAATGTCAGTGTTATCGGTCTTGGTAGGGGACGGGTTAACAGAAAATTGCCATTTTCGTATGACGAGGATGACGTCATTGATGTGTCCTGGGTTACATGTGTCAGTTACAGATAGGTGAGCAAATAGGCAAATACTAAGAGCTAGTAATTATACAGAAAACCTCTCTATTACGACAACTTAAATGAAGGTTTACTGATTGAAAGAATATTAGGCAACAGCTTTAAGCAAGTTGAAAATAAAACCGAAAGCTCCTAAAGGAGCTTTCTGTTTTACTGTCAACTTGCTTTCAGCAAACACCTGCCTCCGAAACAAATTATTTAACACAAGCTCGTGGTCGTAATAGAAAACAATTTCCCTAACTATAACAACTCCGTCCGAACAACACAGTCATTGTCTCCTATTGGGTGGCTTTGTACAGTGGAGAATCTGTTATTCTTTCCCAATAAACGCGTTTACGCTAAAACTATTCTTTGCAGTGCAAACAGTTTGGAGCTAGATCAGACGCCGGGTCACCCGGCGGCTGATCAGGCTCCAAACTGTTTGCCACCAAGATAAATATGAATTATCAGAATTGTCCAAAAATTGTACTTTTCTACGTTTAAGTGCTTTGCGTTTGCGTACGTTTGCGTTTAAACGGGAAAGAATAACAGATTCTGCACTGTAGAGTCTGATCTCTGTAAAAAGGGGTTTTCACCAGCAATCAGTGAAAACTAGGCATGTAATGAATAAATTATATCACGTATATTAAAGACATTTCCCCAGTTCTTTGATGTACCCATCTTTGTTATCGGTGGGCGTGAAAATATCTGTAAAGCAGGAGTAAAGTGTGCTAGCCAATGCCACTAATCTCAAGTTGTCTAGCGAGGCTCTGATATACTCACACTCAAGGTTTTTCTCAACGGGTTTTCATAACAAAACTATCAAATTTAACAGTCGGGCCTCACATAAGACGCTTTAATGAGTCACAGTATTACGTGTATGCATATAAATTATTATTTTTGCAAGGAAACTGTCTGACCAGGGTGTATCACTGAACGTAGGCCAGGAAATGTATTTAACGATAGTTTCATGTCCTTCGCTGCAGGAACATGTATCACTCATTTCAACCGCCTCGTCGTTGCCTTTTTAGCACTCGATATTCTAATTGATAAAGACAGTTGAACCAGACATTTATTAAACTGGGAAAACAAACACAACTGACTTTGTAAATCATTTCAAATGCAAGACGCACAAAAAAGGGTTATCTTGATAGAACAAAACCCTATATATGGATGAGATTTTGCAATTGCAAAAAACATTGCGAAGAACGCTATATCCCCTTACACTTTAGCTTGTTTCTAATTTTAAGGACATGTTAGCAGTTAAAGCAAGTTGAAAGTAAAGCCGAATGAACCTTAAGGCGCATATAACTTTACGTTCAATCTTCTCTAAGCTACCATCTGCCAGGATGTAGACATTATTTCTTATAGGGCACATCAATGAATGCATGAAGTAGAACTGGTCTCTTTCATGGGGCAGTGGGTCAAGTCAATTGAAAATGGTTTTGAGAAAGAATAATTAAATGGCACAACATTAGTTTATCAGATTAAACATTAAACTCCATGGCATTTTAGAATTGTCTGGAAAAGAGTCAACGTTACTAACATATGGGTTTAACCATTTAACTGCATTGTAGAGTACAATGGCTATATGCAAGAAGTTTAGATCTTGATCAAACGATGCGTTATGCAGCGTCTGGCAAGGATCTAAACTGTATGACACTCATTTTAATACTTGTTAAGTAAAAAGAACACTAAGATTTATATATGACAATTAAAAGGAAACTACAATTGTTTGAAGTCAATGACATCATGCCAGTGAAGGAGTTCAATGCAATGCCAATCAAAACTTTTAAAGGCAGTGTGTTAACGATGCTCATAAAAGCTAAGATAAAAGAAAACAGGATTAAAAGATTTACCCCTTTCGGAGCCGAAGACGTATAAATTCGACTTTGCAAACACTTTCGATCCTGATCAGACGCTGCTTAACGCGGCGCCTGATAAGGATCCAAACTGTTTGACAATCGTATCGATACTTCTTAAGTCATGGTACATTAAATCGTAAACAAAAATATTGAAGCAGACGACAATAAAGCGGGGAAGGGGTAAACAACATTACAATTATTTTGCGCCGAAAGAGTTAACCCTTTGCCTGCTGGTCGCGACTTTCATGATTGTTGCAAACAGTTTAGATCCAGATCAGACGCCGCGTAACGCGGCGTCAGATCTGAATCCAAACTGTTTGACACTCGTCTTTAGGTTTCTTTACTTAAACATTGTATAAATCTAAATTTAATAAGTTTTGCAGACGACAATTTCGAAGTATACGATATCACCACAGGATAAGGGTTAAGAATTCTAACGACAATTTTTATAATACACAAAAGTTACTTTGGAATCTGTTGAGCCAGATGATCGATGCTATACATTAAATTGGATTAAAATAATGTTCAATTTTGAACCTTGCCACCACTGGTATCGTCAGCAAATGTTTTCATTTGTAACCCATAAATGGAAAAAAAATCAAACTCTATTTTGATTAATCTGATGTAATTTATTGTGCTAGGTTTGTTTATCTCATTATCCCCTGAAACTTCCAACGTACAAATCCAATTTATAATAAGGGCTGGCCCATTTTGGACTATTTAGGTTATTTCTTATATAATTCATTTCAAAATGACAAACAGTTAAGTACCTGATAAGAGGTCTCCTGTAGGAGCCCTCTAATCAGGAATTTCACTGTTTGCATCAGACAAGTGTACTCTTTACAAAAAGTCCGGATCCGTTGCCGAGAGTCTACTGAATGCGTCTGATCTAGATCGATAGTTTGCAAATCACAGTAAGGTCGCAATCGGAGAATGTTTCTCACAAAACTATCCCTGTTTTCTATAGCGAACAACGATGACGAATAACCTTATCTCCAACATGTGTAAGATCACTTTGATGACGTCACTATAACGTCACTATCTATAACGGCGTTTTGACGTCACCGAATTCCAAACAAAATACATATTGCTTTAAAATAGCTTAAATCGTTGGTAATGTGAGAAAAAAGAATCTGTCACTCGTCGATGTTTAAGACAAGTTGATCTCAAACTCGTCTATAATAGAAAATTTATTGAGCTCGCTTAATAACATTTCAATTCTAGACTCGTCTGAGATCAGCTTGTCTCAAACATAGACTCATGACAGATCCTATATTTAACTCATACCCTGCTGTCATATCGTCTGTTTTGAAATTGTCGTTTGTAAAATTGGTTAAATTAATTCACACAGTCTTTATTTGTTAGAAACCTTAAAAAACTAGTGTCAAACAGTTTGGATCCAAGGCTGTTTACAAATACCAGCAACACCGCGATCAGCAGGAAAAGGGTTAATTCAAATCCGGAGGTGTCTATCCATTTTGAGTACAGGATAGTTGTTCGTGTAAAATATGTCAGTAACATATATTCATCGCTTGACAGAATAATAAGCCAAGTAAATAGATATTTGGACAATACCTCAAATTGACCAATCATCCAAGTGTAAGTTTATTTTGTATATCTCGATTGACAGTTCTTCAGCTGACCGAGTATACCCATAAGGATGATTGAAGAAAATGCCAAAATACGAGATCAAGTTCTGACATTTCACAAATTGTTTTAGCCATATACCGGGAGTCACAAAGAAGTGATTGACTTCCCAATCCTTTTCATGATCAAATAGTGTTTGCATATATATATAAACGTCTTCATGTCAAAATACGATGTCGACATCTTTACAGACGTACCATCTACATGGACATCAGTTTAGTTTCTTATCAGACATGGAGTTTCTTGAGCACAGATATGTATCAAAACTGTTGACAAATGTAACTCGAAACGAATAACAACGTATACACTGCCTTGCCAAAGAGCTCACTGCCATGCACAATAAGTAAATCTCACGGACAAAATCTAATAAAGAATAAGGTCAAATCAATAAGTATATACACTCAGTGCAAAAAGAAACGCACACTTTTATTACAATATTATCTTATGTAGAAGGAACGTATTTGTGAAATAATCTTTTCATTACAGTCAGTAGTTCCGTCTTGGGCTATCAATGTTGAACATGGGAGGTTTATCATTGAATTGGTATCATCACAACCTGTACAAATCGGTGCGATGTTTTCAACAGGCACTAGTTAACTCTTTCGCTGCCAAATTAATCGTGAGATTTTTATCCCACCTCCGTTTCATTTTCGTGCAAGATCGTTTCAAAGTAAGATTCAAAGTAGTATGACTTAAAGTATATCTATACGATTGTCAAACAGTTTGGATCCTGATCAGACGCCGCGTTACGCGGCGTCTGATCAGGATCCAAACTGTTTGAAAACGCGCCTTTTGACGTCATTAAGAGTGAAAGGGTTAAAAATACAGCACAGTAATTTTAAGAATATGTTTTTCTAAACTTGTGGCAGAATTAAATTGATCTTGAGATATGGTCTTAGTATCTTAAAAAAGTCTCTTAATCTGCGCCTGAGTACACTGTGCGTTTCTTTTTGTACTGAGTGTATAAATACAGACTATGTTACCAGAAATGTATGTTCATCGTTAATGGGTAAATGATGTTTTATACTGTAAACGTAAGGAATTCGTACTTTATCAAAACTAACAATTATTAGGGCACTGCATTGAAAAATTGCAAGGGCGATATAAGAATGACTTTTTCTGTCCGCTGTCTTGCCGTAAGTCCGTCAACACTTTTATGTTCCGGCTCACAGTTTTGAGCCAGATCATGCTCCAAAATATTTTACATTTATTCATAATGACCGCTAACGTTTTGAACCAATCGTCATTTTATACATTTAGATGCAGTGCGTTGCGTTTTGTTTCGTTTGATGGGACAGAAACACGTTTAGGAACGGTCTTCGTTATTTTAATTCTGGTATTTATATTACAATGTCATAAGCATCTTACACAGTTACAGTGCGGCAACATCATTTTCACCGGAGAGAAAACCGATGTTCCTACTGGTGTTTCACGTGTACTCATTACTTTAACTGGCTCGTCTTCACCCGTGAGAAAGACTTTTAGTATTAAATAAAGAGCTGATGGGGACTTTTTGTGGACTAAAAACGTCAATTAGCACGTATATAAAACTCTTTTATACGTCGAAGTCTGTTTAGTCTAGACGCTTAGACTTACGGACCAATGACATTAATATCTTTAACAAATAGTGACTATGTCTTGAATCAATATTTCGATACGATTATCACGACCTTCGTTGAACATTCTTTTCAATGCAATCCTCATACAATTACTGACACAAAACGCTGCATTGTTCCACTTAGCGCATTATGCACTTTACATTACGATGGTGTATACAATAGTTTTAAGCTAGAAAAAGCCGTGTGCTTAGTTGAGTGTGATATGGAGCTTAATCTTTTAATTGGTCAGATTGGATCATGTGCCCAAATTTGAAAAATTAAAGCATACGAACGACATCAAACTCAACTCAATTGCTTTACAAGCATTTAATTACTGATAGTTGTATTGTGATCATTCTTCCTGTACACTTAATGCAAACATCACATGTCTCAAAAATGCCTCTATGCCAATTGACAAATTTAATTGCATTTTGCCAGTTGCTAAACGCTAATTGTTTATTCCACTTTCAAACTACCAATATGCCGTCTTTCTAAGCTCATGTTGCAATTTTTGTGCAAATTTGACGATACATTTAGAAGACAAAATGCCGCTTCCGCATGTGTTTTTTTCGGGATCTGGAGTTTGAATGAATAGTGTTCTAGGGCCAATCGACGCAAGAAAGTAATGTAGAGCCGAATCCGGGATCCGGAAAATATTATATATAAATATTGTTTTCTTTAAAATGATAGTGTTTAACGTTTTAATCAAAGACATGTTTACAATACGTGAAGTGTTAATCGGCACATGTAAGTTGAGTGTTTGCCATTTGCTTTATGCAAGTAGCCAACATCTCTGAAGTAATACTTGCACCAATATGCATGACAATATAAATGAGACATTCTGAGTTACTGCGTACATGTTTAAGCGAAGACATGTTTATCATCTCAAAGTAAATTAACCGTTAAACATTCCCTCTAATAACATCAGGTTCAATAAACCGCCTGTTTTGCAAACTGCGGGGGATTGTTTCTGTATGACGTGACAGAAATGTACTATGGCAGCCAACATCACGAAGTATTAGTCTCTTAGCGTTGTAATCTAAACACGAGTCCATGAGAATAAGCTTCATTTACCTTAAGTCGGTCGTTTATTTTTCTATATTGGTAGAATCATTTGAATTTATTCATATTGAGGCTCCCATTTGTAAGTGATAATATTGTCAAGGATAGATACATGTATATATAGGATCTTACATGAGTCCTCATAATTTATTGGATTTATAAAACGACTCTTTTAGCAAAAGATAAAATCGAGGCTTGCGTTTATAAATCTAATAAAACAGGAACACGAATGTTAGATTCTATTTATAACTTAACCTGGCAATGTTGTTTTTGCAATCTCGATACGTATTTTAGATTTCTAGCGTCACTATATAAGTCAATGGATGACGCATGAATTTACCGCCCAAATGAGTAAACATGTAAAGAGTAGATCAACGGTTAATTCCGATTTATTCAGTATAAATCAAGGTAGCAAACATTTCCTGCCCCTTCCCTTCTATAGCCACTCGATGGCCGACAAAACTGTCGTTTGACGTCTTATTTGTTTGCACACTTTGTCAGCGCCTAGGTACACATTTTAGTATTTTAACCTCATTTGCATAGTTATTCCACTAGTTATACACGAGAAATATACAATAAGTATTATTCAACGCTCGTACCGTAGGTTATGTTATAAACAAGGCTAAATTTACAATGATAAAATGTTCCATTCTTATGTAATTGTAAACGTATAGTTATAATTACAATGGCAACGTTTTTCTAGAACAGTTTAACCAAAGAGCAAACTTATTCTTCGTATTTTTTTCATTTAAATTTATCTTTAAAATGACCTTAATGCAAATACGATTGTAGTTACATGTAGTTAGCTTAGTTGTCATGAGTCGCATACTCTATGCTTTTGCGGTATCATTTAACATGATATACCATAATCCTGATTATTCTCTCGAAGGCAGAGAATCAGTTTAAAATGGAATATCAAATGACTATCATAATTGTGCTTATCAAATTTACAGGGTAGAGTATAACATTTAAATGTTTCTTGATATGCTCGTTTGTGCTAAAACAGAACCTGTGTATCTGCCACCGTGATTGTAACGAATCCGCTATAGATTACAAAACCAATATTTACATTCGCCCCATTCAAATCCATTGTTTACTAATAAAATATATTGTAAGTATGAGAAATGAACTGATGTTTTACGGCGAAAGCGAAATAAGCGACAGAAAATTATCGGGAAATTTACCATGAATCGCAATTAAAGGAATATGCAGGCCATTTGCCATCGTTTATTTCGCGTTACGCCTAAACATTCAGTTCGTATTTTAAGTAAATTTTCTACATTTCATGGATTCAATTTTTGCGATAAGTAACATGGAAAAGGAAATAAATTAGATCTTACTTTATATTAACCCTAAATAAGGAAGTACTTTTATCATAGAAAAACAGTCTGCATGAAACCATTTAATTCAGGACTATGGCAGAAAATGCTCCACCAGATAAGCATCAGAGTGATTTGCCGTTGTTAACCACTATCAATTTTCAAATCTGTAATTGTTTTTACTTCACCGATTGAATTGTTTTCGTATCTGTAACAGTAATCATGAATTATCATGAGCGTGCTAAGTCGTAATTACAACATTCAATCTTTGTGAGAAGACGATGACGCAATTGTTGCTGGTTCACAAACAACGTGTCATTAACAGACAGGCGACTAAATGGACTGAATACAAAATGTAGCGATTATGTAGCTACACACTTACCAGATACCATAATTAAGTATGATGATTCTGTGTATTCAGCATCCGTCATAATCGGTTGTCTCTTAATGATGCTTGCTTAGAGCCGAGTAAAAACACAGCCCCCACTTCTAATATATTGTAAATAAAGTTGAGGTTATTTAAGGACGCACATGACATAGTCATGCTTATTCAACGTTGTAGTTTGTTAAGAATTATTTCTAGTCTCCAAATTTGAAATAAAAAGCAAACTGTCGAAGACTTCATGAAATAGAATGTAATTTAATGTGAATCCTGATTAAATGCAAAATTGATTTGAATCTGAACCCTTTCATCACCGATGTCTCATAAAAGCGAGTTTGAAAACAGTTCGGATACTGATTCTACCATTTGTCAGTGCTTCACACTTAACAGCCTAACATTGAACCAATCAATGTGACCTTCATGTGACCTTCATACGCAGACTTACTACAACGCTTAAACATACCAAGCAATTAAAATATCGGCAATTTGAAATAATTGTTTAAAAACATTTTCCAAGTATAACTGCTATGCCTGTTCACATTGAAAACGTTCATTTCTTTTTTCAAACAGTTGAATCAGTAACTCGGTGCTTAATCTAGACCAACCGTTTTTGTTTTGCAAAAAATAACAGTTAGGTCGCTATTAGCAGGAGAAGGGATTAATAACTGTAGGTGATGTGTTGATCCATTTTGAAAACAAACTTGATGTACATTTACAATGTGTCAAAACACGCCTTCGTCACTGACAAAATAATAAGGCAAATAAATACGAAAGAAGACTCAAGCAGGAAACGCAACACAAACAATACACCCATCTCTAAAGCAGAACACACACACAGCCATACCATAACAAACACACACACACACACACACACGCAATACCATTCCTTCATCTACACACTAAATAGAAAACAACACGCAAGACAAACATAAAGCTAAGTGAACATAGGAGCCCGCCTTGGTACAGTCAGTATCAATCAATAATCAATTATAAATTAATTAATTATTAACAACCACTGGGGGGTTAAACCTGGGTTTAGGGGCGCCCAACCTCACACTTATCTCCTATATTCACCTATAAAGACGAACAGTGTACATAAAATATAAACCCTGTTCCACAACCTTACAATCAAAAAGACCGCCAGCACAGTAAGTAGTCTATTCGGGGAAAAGGATGGCCACTAATGCAAACATGGGCTGATTGAAACTATACTTGATATAATTCAGTTTTAAACTCTGAGTATATCAATGATGTTGTTTGAAACCAGCGACTAAAACGAGATCAAGTTCTGACATATCGCAAATTGTATCAGCTATATATCAAGAATCGCACCGAAGTTATGGATTCCTGTAATCACAACAAAAATGTCAGCTTAATTGAGTCGTCTTCATGTCGTTCTCAAGATATGAATTTTAACTAAAAGGACAAATACACGTTCACTCAGAAGTTTGAATCCTGGTCAGATGCTAAACTTGTTTGACCTCTAACATGTATCACAACTGTCAGCAAGTGTCAGTATAGAGTGGCAGCGCTTGGTTATGCCTTGGAAATTGCATTGAATATTTTGAAATTGGGTCAAACACTATATTTCTATTCACAACAGCTTGTACATAGATCAGTCGTCTAGTAAATTTGCATTTCAATAAACCTATATTGTCTTCATTTTATTGTAATGCGTATCTTATGCGTTCAATATAACAAACACATAATCCCACTAAAAGCACGCAGTAATGAATAGGATTCGATGAACTATACTTGAAACTTCCATTTAAGTGGATGGAAGTATGTTTAACTTGAAACGCATGAAATCTATAGGGAATATTATATGTCAAGAACGTTTTGTATTTTTTTTTCTTCAAAATGAGTTTTTCATTTAAGTATGAAACGATCGAAGGCTTATGGTAAACTTGGGATTTATACGAGTAATGTAGGCCGCCTTTAACGTATATGTATTTAAGGAAATATTTTTTATCGACAGTCTTACTTAAGCTATCGTCTTCTACGATAAAAACACTATGTATTACGGTTTACATTCATGACTGTATATAGTGGAACGATTTTGTTCATTTGAGACAAACTATAAAAACGTTATAGATGTATCTATAGGGTAAATGTTTCATTCAGATGTATGCTAAAACCTGACTTACGCGTTTGTTACAAGAACGTTATCCAATACAATTGATATGTAAGTTGATCTCTTTTATCTAAGGGGCAAACATTTTATGGTCTAGTAAATACCTTCAATAACTGATCGTGTCTGTAACGTTCTACGTTAGAGGTACCGTCAACTTGTTTTATAAATTTTCATTCACACTCAATTTCGTTAAACGGGCACTCTTTGTTTCAATATTTAAGGAATAATTCAAATATATATTGTGTTCATGGAGGTAGTTTTTTAAATATCTCCATGAACACGCTAAACATCCGAATTACTCTTTACAATTTAGTATCACTACTGAATTTAAGAAATCATTTAACCCTTTACCTGATAGCCTATTTCTAGTATTGAAGATAGTTGACCACTTAAAGCAGGTTGAAAGTAAAGCAGAATGTGCCCTAAGGCACATTCTGCTTTACTTTCAGCCTGTTTTAAGATAAAATCTGCTAGGCTATATAAAATATTTGTAATGGTTATTGTTCATGAGGGTATAAACTGGAACTACTTTCATCAGCGGAGGAATAAATTAAATACGCTAAAAGTCGCTTCTATGGGGGAAAGGGTTAAACGAAGAATCTGATATGAGTGCTTGATATCTAACACTTTCATGTCGTAGGTTGTAGTCCCTCCGCCATATATATTTACCGCCAAAACGCAACGTCGTTATGTAGTAAAGCCATCGTGAATGACGTCATATTTTAATATATCCTGCGTCAAACTTCATACGCGAAAACTTTATGAAAAAAAGAGACGATATTTGGTTTTTAATTGATGACGTCATAGCAGTTAACTCATTGAGCCCTAGTGACGCACATATGCGTTCTTTACCAAATGTGTACATGTATAGAGTACACTTGTCCTATGCAGTGAAGTCCCTGATCAGAGGGTTCCTGCAGGAGCCCTCTGATCAGGGATATCACTGTTTGGCATTTTGCAATTATTACAAAAAACAACCCTAAATAGTCTGAAATGGACCAGCCTTTATTGCAAACTGGAATCGTACATTGGAAGTTTCAGGGGATAATGAGTTAAGAGGAATCAACTGTACATACCGTGGAGAATCTGTTATTCTTTCCCAATAAACGCGTTTACGCTAAAACTATTATTTGCAGTGCAAACAGTTTGGAATCAGATCAGACGCCGGGTAACCCGGCGTCTGATCAGGCTCCAAACTGTTTGCCACCAAGATAAACACGAATTATCAGAATTGTCCAAAAGTTGTTCTTTTCTACGTTTTAGTGTTTTGCGTTTGCGTACGTTTGCGTTTAAAACGGGAAAGAATAACAGATTCTCCACTGTAATTACGACGATTTTTCCTCTGATATCCTTTTCCCGAACGCATCACTGTCATTATCTTGGCTTTATTTCTGAAGTATACTGATACTTGTTTCATACCGTGAACAAAGAGTTAATGAGGAATTTCTGTGGTCAAAGAAGTCAATACCAACTTGTTCTACGGCTCTCTATACAGTGGAGAAAACACTATTCTTTCCCGTTTAAACGCAAATGAAATGAAATGCAATCGCAAACCACTAAAATGTTGCAAATTATCTTTTTATGAGATTTGTCATTATTAATTTTAACCTGAGAGGCAAACAGTTTTGAGCCTGATCAGACGCCGGGTAACCCGGTGTCTGATCTGGCTTCAAACTGTTTATAATGGAAATAAAAGGTTTAGCGTAACCGTAGACGCGTTTATTGGGAATGAATAACTTGTTCACCACTGTACTAATAATACGTCAAGGTCTAAGTCATCCAGACGCTTGGATTTACAGACAACTAGCATTAATACCTCGTTTCATTGTCTAGAGGCAAGAGTTAAATAAGATTCTCACGGTCTGTGTTTAGCAGTGTTTTCAATGATAAAGTAACAACATCACAAGGGAAACTATCAAACTAACGCAATGACCCATAAAACGTCAAAAAAGTTAATCCCAATTCTAATATTCCGTCACGCGGCGTCTGATTAGGACCCAAAGTATTTTCAAACGCGCTCGTTTGCGTCATTAAAAAGGTTGAGTAATGCCGCTTGAAAATAGAAAAATTCGAAATCATAGGATGTCTCACTAATGCAATGGACAAGGAAATGTCAAACAGATCATCCCTATTTCAAAGAAGTTTTAATTATTTATAATTCTTAAGTTATTTTAGAATATGATTAAAAATACGAACGGTTCAGATCCTGATCAAAGGGCGTCTACCGGAGCCCTCTGATCGGGATCTGTACTTGTTGCAAATTACTAGTATATTCCTCACACGTTAGACGTTTGTTTAAGACGCCAAAACGTGATTTTAGGTGTCACCGAGCTACTCTTTCAAATACATGATGCCTAGAGCAAACGTTTTACAGCCTGAACAGTCGGTGCGTAAACGTTTGATAATCCAAATATTTCCATCCAGTACCATGACGTCATCTGCTTTACCCCATGTATGAACAAAATTATCGTGAGGTTTTTACCCCTTCACCAATATATAGTCGACTGCTTCAACATTGCTATGTGCAATATCGATTCAAAATTAGATTTAAGGTAGTACAATGTACGTAAGTTAAAATCAAGTGACAAACAGTTAGACTCAGAACCAAAACTGTTTGCAAATGCTCTTTATGACGTAATTGAGAGTGAAATGGTTTAAAAATTGTTGTCTGTTTTTATAAATAATTTTAAATATTAGGTCAGTTGACTAACAATGTCGTGCTTAGTGTCAAAATGTTCGGATCCTAATAAGATGCCGAGTCAGATGATGCCTGGTTAGGATTCACACAGTTTTCAAATAGCTATATAGTCATCGAAGCAAGATAGTTAAATCAATGCACGAACACCAATGTATATTTTGAAACGAGATTGTATATGAGCCGTGTCATGAAAAAAATCAGCTTTATTGCATTGCAACTTGCACATACTAAGCAGCGTTGTCGTCCAATGCTATGTATCTAAGTTTTGTCCACACTGCCACAAACTGTACATATTACATATAATAATTTAGACGCTGGTCTTGATCAACACTGTTTGGAATGCAATAAGGCTGGCTTTGTTATGACTCGGCTTTGTAGCGGCATGATTTAGAAAAAAGTTTACAAATCATGTCGAATACCGGCATCTGTGAATTAGACTCAACATGATTTGAACAAAAAAGTTTTACAACAAAAACGAATTATAAAGGCTGGTATTAACCCTCATCCGGACCTTTGAAAAACTATCGTTTGAGACCATTGGGGTTCATTGGACCCCATTTTGTAATTTTGATATTTCTCTTAGTCAGTATAGATATTTATGACATAACAAATGTCGAATCACGAATGACTGTGTTTATGTTGTATTGTAGCTATAACTTTGCAATAAAATCGATTTTATAATATAACTTTTGCACAACATGTACAGATGGTAAGATGTGAACATATTTATCACTGGGTATACATTTTGTGAAATTAATAGTGTACGTTTTACAGAAATATGTAAAGATATTCGAGAAAATGGACAAAATATAGTTGGGGTCAAGTAGATCCAAAATAATACTAATGCATATAAACATGGGCTATGCTGCATTTTTCAACAACGACTGATTTGAAAACTTCATCAAATGAACATATGTCACCAAACAACGTCCTATCTAATCAATCTAGTCAACGTTTCAAGCTTTAAACCTGCTTCCAATTATTTTACAGCAAGAGTTGCCCAATAATTTCGATCTGTCAGGGTGCACGTTAAAGCTTCGTGCACTATGTATGACGCTGGCATTGAGACAATGACGGAGCAAATGCATGTGAGGTGAGAGAACTAGTATGGAAAACATATATATATATATATATATATATAATGAACTTTACAAACACACAACTTCAAATTGTTATAAGATATAAGAGTTTAAACTATTAAATGCTTAATACAATGTCTGGAGTATCACTTATAAACATGTCTGCTTCACATGTCTAATGAGCTGCATGGATGAGTTCTAGACGCATTTGCAGGTGAAACAACAGGCCGGTCTAGCCACATAATCCACTCCACTTTTTGTTTTATTTTAATGAAGTATTATTTGAGTCTAATTTCACATTCAATTCACTCAACTGTGTTCACTGTGTTGCGGTGCCGGAAACACTTATATAAATACTTAATATAAGCATTCTATATAGTACCAGCCTATATAAAGACTTTTTTTTTATAAAACTTTTTTTTTAAAATCATGTTGAATCAAATTCACAGATGCCGGTATTCGACATGATTCTTATTTATTTTTACAAATTATGTTTTTTTACAAATCATGTCGACGGTGAAAACATGATTTGTAAAAATTGACATGATTTATAAAAAATTAACAAATTAGAATTTTTTTCAAATCATGCCGCTACACGGCATACTTCTTTGCATTTTATATGAAACAGCTTGTGACATATTCCTAAGGTTTATTTCTATTAGGACGACAGCAAAATAATTCCCATATGACTAGATCAATTTGTTACGGGGAATTTTGCACTGCAATTTTACACCAATTTGGATGTTGTCTTGTATGATTTGATAAATAAACTAATTTTAAAACTTAATTGTCAAGGGAACAAAATCGTGTAACTATGTACTGAATGACTTTTATGAAAACTCAGTTATATCTAACACAGGGTTACATGTCCAGCTGTTTAGTTAAAAAGTCTTGTTGAACAGCTCTTTTCCGTACGTAACATGGGAATAGACCCAAATTACTAAAGCACTATTGATCCCTTTTTATTTGGATCGTTCACCAGCTATTCGTTAGTCTACGCTTTTCAGAAAGGTTTCTGTGGCTCTGTAGGGCTACGGCAAATACGTTTAAGTGGTATATTGCCATCGTAAGGACTATGTGATAGTATACAGTGCAACCCTCCAAACCATGGGTGTGGACAAACATAGATATCCGGTTGAAAGGGATTTCTTGTACAGAGGGAGTTTAACCAATTGCCCTATAGCTTGTTTCTAGTATTGAAGACATATTGCCACTTAAAACAGGTTGAAAGTAAGGCAGAACGCGCCTTAGAGGGCATTCTGCTTTACTTTCAACCTGCTTTAGGCTACAATATGGTACAAAAATAGTTTTCACGGCACATCTTTATGTATTGTCTTTAGGGCAAATGCGCAAAAAGGCATATGTACAAAGTAATTTGTTAATCACCATTGCTTGTTTCTAGTATGGAAGATAGCTGACCACCTTCTGCTATTTTACCTTCAACCTGCTTTAAGCTATCATCTGCTGGACTATTATGAAGTGAAACTATTTTCTTCAGTGTAGGAATAACCCAAAATACGTCAAAATACATATTTATTATGTTATTGGTTAAAGTAAAGAAAGGTTTGGAAACGGGACCAAAGTTTTTATCCGGTTTAGAGAGAAATAAATACGAAAGAAGACTCAAGCAGGAAACGCAACACAAACAATACACCCATCTCTAAAGCAGAACACACACACACAGCCATACCATAACAAACACACACACACACACACACACAAACACACACACGCAATACCATTCCTTCATCTACACACTAAATAGAAAACAACACGCAAGACAAACATAAAGCTAAGTGAATATAGGAGCCCGCCTTGGTACGGTCAGTAGCAATCAATAATCAATTATAAATTAATTAACCATAAACAACCACTGGGGGGTTAAACCTGGGTTTAGGGGCGCCCAACCTCACACTTATCTCCTATATTCACCTATAAAGACGAACAGTGTACATAAAATATAAACCCTGTTCCACAACCTTACAATCAAAAAGACCGCCAGCACAGTAAGTAAATACATGTAAAACATCTAACAAAATTCTCTGACAGGATTATTAGTAACACGGGAAAGAATTAAACATTCAAGCCCGTGTTAAAAATAACCCACTATGGCAACGGTCAAATTGTACTCAAGCGAATAGTCTGTAGTCACGAGTAACTGTAAGACATGGGAGGGTTTAGGGTACGACAGAGAGGGAGAGAAAAACCAAAGCACGAAAATACGACATAACTCTCCCGGTTAAGGACGGCTTTAGAGATACATCATCATGTAGTGCTAAGCCCTGTCTGTCGTCGCACAACCAAAGAGGAAAGCATAGTTATCAATTGTAGATTGATCGATAACCAAACGTGAAGTGCGCAGCAATATAGTTGGATCATAATCTTTTTTGAGGAAAAATCTAATACGTTTCACAAATAGGTTTTGAAAATGCATATGTCAAAGAATCTTACGAAGTCAGTAATAGTTTTATTACGAATGTGGAAGTCCTCAACAGAGGTACAAGCCCTAGCAAAACGAATAAGTTGTGAAATATAAACCCCGTAAGATGTAGAACGGGGAACATCGCCATCTAGATGAGGATAGTTTACAATACTAAAATCAAAATCATCTCGTTTATCGTAAATCTTAGAAGAAACAATTCCGTTATTTATTAAAAGATCCAAATCTAAAAATGGTGCCGATAAATTTGACTCGTTTGTTTTATTAAGGCGTAATTCTTTTGGGTAAATAAAAGGAAACAACGTATCAAAAAATGGGTTGTCTATATTAAAAATATCATCTAGATAGCGCGATGTGTTGTTAAAGGCTTCGATCATATCTGCCTGTGTATCAGGTTTTAGACTTAGCATAAAGTCCCTCTCATAACAGTACAAAAATAGGTCTGCGACAAGGGGCGCACAGTTTGTACCCATAGGGATACCAATCACTTGGTGGTATATGGTACTCCCAAAACGTACATAAATATTATCCAGAAGAAATGATAGTGATTTACAGACATCGGTGCAAGTCCACATAGTGTAATGCTTAACCGTGTCATTTGTAAAAAATGCACGATCAGTATTACACGCCAGAAATAGTTTCCTTTCTCTGGCAAAAGTCTTTTCAATAAGTTGTATAAGTTTAGCTTTTATTAAATTATGAGGTAAGGTAGTATATAGTGTTGAAAAGTCATACGTACTAATATTGCAAGCTTAGTATTTTCTATGTTCAAGCTTCGTCAAAATTTCATTCGAGTTTTTGATACACCAAAACAGATTAAGTCCAGAAGTTTCGTAAGTCTTGTCACAATACCTTTGGACATGTTCTTTGATTTTAATTAAAGACGATGTCAAAAGTTTGGGAAGCTTAGTAGTAGTACATGCACTTGAATTAGCAATAAAACGAGACTTACATGGTGTTTTGTGGAGTTTTGGTATCCAGTACATAGTAGGAAGTTTATGACATGTAATGTTGACGTCAGCTTTTAATTGTTTACAAGTATCAAGATGATCAGATACTACATTATGCTCCGTTAAATTAGTCGTTGTATAGGAATTGGTATTCACAAGTTCCTGGTTTAAAGTATCAACATAATGTAATCGTCATACAATTATCACATTATTGGATGCTTTGTCTGCAGAAACGAGTACATATTTGGAATGAAAGTCTTGTATGCCCTTCTTTAAGTGACGAATGTTAAATTTAGGTTAAGGTGGTAAAAGATGGTTATTGGATAAATAGAACGAAATCCGGGTATCGATAATATCAAAAATTAATTCTTTCCATTTTGTAAGAGCGTCATTTTCAGCATGTTCTCTGCGGCACCAGTTGGTACTATACTTATTCAAAGCTTCAGAAATATGATTGCGACAAGTATCGAACTCAATTAAGGCAGGTAATCTAAATTTAGGTCCCTTACTCAAAAGCGCTCTAATGCGTTTATCTTTAATGATATCAAAATTGCCAGTTATTATATGACCCACTGGAGCGTAACAGAATTTAGAAGAGGTACAGTCTCATGTATCTGGTGTGTTTTCGAGAATTTTAAGATCAGAAACAATTTTATTGTAGTTAAAAATTAACCCTCTAACAGATTTATTATACTTATAACAAATATTAGGTGGTTCAAGATTTTTGAAATAATTTGGAATAGCATTCATCACATTTTTGTTACGGAGAATACTTTGTAAATCTATGAAATCAATACCTTTATTTATAAAAGGGACCTTAATGAAATATCTTTTGTGATCGTTTAAAGAATCAATATGAGGTCTAAGAACATGCTGAGTATAACTTTGTATTAAACCTGCAGTATAATACAGAGGATCTGTGCGTAAAATTATTCCATCAGCCTTGTCGTCAATATCTTTTAAAAGACGACAATGACAACGAAGAAAGCCGAGAAAGCATTTTATGTCTACCAGAATGTAACAGCAGATTATGCAAATCTGTAATGGAAATCGACTGACGTGATTTACGTTTAATATTTCCATTTATACGAATACCATGCGATCTAGATTTACGCTTTCGTGTAGAATAAATCGAAAAAATATCAATTGAAGGTTCTTTAGAAATATTGCCAGATTGGTATATATTATCATTCAAGCCTAAAGGAAAGGGTGTCTGTAAATTTTTAATCCATTTTAATTCCGTTATAAATCTAGCCTTACATTTGAAACTATTAGTAGCATTTATATCATACGTAATATGTTCAACAGGTTGAATTGAAATAAAATCTAATCCATGTCCAGATTTCCGAAAATGTTGATACAGAAAGTTCCTCAGTTTTTTGTTCCTACAAGTACGAAGATGTTCATTAAACCTAGTTTTGAGAGGACGACCGGTTTGCCCAACATACTGGATACCACAACCTGGTGCTTTTCAAGTTAACACGTATACAATATGGTTAGTTCGTCAGTTGATGTCTGAATCTATGACAACACTAAATAATCTACCGTTTACTGTTGATTGTATAGTAGACTTGCAAGATAAAAAATTGTAACACGCTCACCTCTTAGCATTGCACTTTTCAATAATAGGATGCACTCTACGTTTTTTGTTCAGTGGTCGTAATAAAACAGAATTATTACGTTGAATAGAATATTTAAGAGGTGAAAGCACCACTTTTGGACCATTATGAAAACAATTATTAATAGAAATAGATGGAATGTGAAAAGAAGATGCCGAAAAGAACTTAACTTAAGAACTTAACTTAAACTTAACCCAGGTTTACCCCCCCCCAGTGGTTGTTAATGGTTAATTTATAATTAATTATTGATTGCTGCTGACCGTACCAAGGCGGGCTCCTATGTTCACTTTGCTTTATGTTTGTTTGGCGTATTGTTTTCTGTTTGGATTGTGGGATTGCGTGTGTGTGTGTATGTATGTGTGTGTGTGTGTGTGTTTGTTATGGTATGGCCGTGTGTGTGTTCTGCTTTAGAGATGGGTGTATTGTTTGTGTTGCGTTTCCTGCTTGAGTCTTCTTTCGTATTTATTAGCTGTACGCACGGCTTTAGTGATGCAAAATTAGTAGTATTTCTAGGGATATGAACAGAACACGCAGAGTGCATTCTAAGTGGTGTAAGGGGTATTATTAGTCTTTTGTTTGTTTGAAGTTCCATGTTTAAGAGAAGTAAGTTAGCACCTGTCCCTATGTATCGACTATAACTCTACAGAAAGAAAGTTCGAAATTTATTATAAAGTAATTCCAATTGGAAAAATGTGAAGATTGAAACTGGTTAATGTAAGTAGTGAAAAAAGTAAGTGGTGCGACGTTAGCAACTCATCGCCATACCTTATCTTTAATAGAAAGTAAAGAGTTAATGAAGAACCGGTACAATACCGAAGCTCATCTGACCATCGGTACATAGAGACCTATCATACGGTGCAAGAAAGAAAGCCAAAGAGACGAGTTGTACAACAAGTGCACGCTCCTGCAGGAGGAATGATAACAATATTGATTAAATGTACATTTAGAGGTTCCGGTTTGGAGAAGTTTCACTGCTTACGCTATAAGTGTTACATTATCCCACTTGATTTTAAAACAGTCTCAATAGAATTTGGTACAAGTCATACTCAGATAAGACGCCGGGTTACTCAATTTCTTCATCTGGAACCAAACAGTGAGCAACGGATGAAACAAACTCGCCAAACACCTGCAGGTGATAAAAACAAAATATAAATATATCTGTATAGGATACTCTCGTCATTTCATTCGTTTTTAGAAAACAAATACTATCTATGTTTTTAAAAGGTATATCGAGGTCATATAAGCTGTTAAATAACTTGCAAAGAGCGATGGTGTTAAAGGATACACAATAACTATGTTTTAATTAAATTCAAGCCAGTGATTGAATCCTCGAACAACGTGAACCACTCTTAAATAAAACACTCAATGAATGGAACACACATTTATTAAATGCTGCTTTCCTCAATAAAAGGACTTTTACTCTACGACCTGAGTTTTTTACCCATTCATGATCAAATTTATCGTGATGTTTTCACCCCTTCACCGCCATATTGTTGTCTGCTTCAATAGTTGTCTGCAAGTTCGCGCGTAGTAAAATTCTATGTAGAATGCCTAATAACATCCTGATCCAAACTGTTTGCAAAGTGGTTTTTGCCATTATCAGTGAAATAATAGCAGGTTAAGTCCAGACAGAAACCGGGTAAATTGGGTCATTATCAGGCTCCAAATTATCTTCCATTTAGATACTGTTCCATCGGAGTTTTTATTATATTCGAGTTTAGTTTATATTGTGTGGATCATGGTTTTGTAAATAATAATATTCAGCTGCGATTTTGTTCAAGATAGAACTATAACTGACACAATTGTAAAATAATTCATACTCCAAACACATTAATTGTGTTTTACAAAAACGAGTTTACCAATAAAGCAAAAATAAATGATGTTTCAGTTATCGTAGGCAAACTGAGAATTTCCATTGAGCACATTTGTCAAGTTAAACATACGGTTAACCCTTTCACTCTAAATGCTTTAAAGCGTAACGCGGCACCTGATCAGGACCTAAACTGTTTGACACTCATTTTGAAATTTCACCAGTCATCAGTCATACTGCCTTTTTTTAACTTTGAAACGACATTGCAGACAACAATATTGAAGCAGATGACACTGAAACGGTGAAGGGGTTAAACTCTCAAACAATATTGAGATTGAAAGGGTTAACATCATTAGAGTCACAACTGTAACAAGCAACACGAAACACGCGCCTGACATTGAAAGATAGGATTAACTTTTAACCCTTGCCTAGTAAAATAACCACATACGCATTGTTTCTAAAAACACTGTTTTTTCAAGAACCTACGCTATCCTAATAAAGAACCAGAAATGAGGACACCCTGATAGCCGAGTGGTATCAACTGGCTGAAAGTAAAGCAGAAATAACAAACAGGGGCATTCTGTTTTTATTCACTGTCTGTGTATTCAATCTAAATCGCAGTTCAACAACAACTTTTTTATGTAACATGTATCAGGTCTGCATACGAGAGTGATACACGTAAGCATTTTCCAATATCGACTACATACACTATCTAGCTGACACCACTTTTAGCTAGAAATGTTCCCCCACTATATGTGACCTGATTAGAAGTCTGAACGTGATGGTACAGAATCCGCTTGTCTAAGAATTTCACAGCTGATTTAAGCCTTGAAACAAAATCAGCATATTGAACGTCTGAACACATTCTATGGAGACCATTTAAGTTCAGAATATTGAATCAAGACTAGATAACAGTGCGTAGATACTGCAAACAGTTTCCACACACAAATTAATAGTTTTCCTACACCATAAAATATTGTTTCACTAAACAATCAACCTTTAAGAAAGTGTACATACTATAAATCCTGGTTATTTTCAAAGACATGTGTTATTAATTATTTACTGACACGATGCAGAATACGTACAAATTATCTGTTCTACAGCGTATTAAAACTTTAATTTCGAACTCTTCTTCTGAAATGGAGCCATACAATTTGATATCAATACATAACATTACAGCATCCTAAAGTATAGTTAAAAAACTTAAAGGACTGTTCGTGTGGCCCCAACACTGTGTAAGAGACCAAAGTATAACTGAAACACAACAGACATACATGCCTAATAGGTTTCATTGGTCGAGTCACTTTTTATTTTTACAAAACATTCTCTTTTCCCAGCATTAAATTTGCATTTGTAAGCAGTGTGGATCGAATTAGACGCCGGCTAATCGTACATTGTATTCAGTCTCTCCTACAACACGTAGAAATATAGCATTTGAACATAGCTGACTGGATTTAAGACATACGAAACGTTTTCAAGATAAAGATTCATTTATCATTAAACAACCTTTGACGCCAGAAGGGTCAACATGCCGTACGTACTGACTCTGTGTGGAGATCAAATTAAATCGTGGAATTAATTTATTTTTTATCTTTTGGCGTATTTTAAAAGCTTACAGACAGCACGACTTCTTCAAATAAAACCATGTCAGATAAGACGAAGACATTTAATTGATTTAAATACATGAGAAACAAATGCTATTTCTGCTAATAAAACATGTTGTTGTCAGATTTTTCTGACCTGTCAGAGTTATTTTTAGAACAAAATAGTTCATAATGGTAAAATATAACAGGGTAAAATCGGATCTATAAAGTCGTACACTTTTCAACTTGATATAAGCATGATCCTCGTGCAGCACGAGACAGCTGCGCTAATTTTACTGATATTATTCATTCTCAATAAACGTGTTGATGCTTAAACTATTATGTCCATTGCAAACAGGTTGGAGCCAGATCAGACGCCGGTAACCCGGCGTCTGATCAGGCTCCAATATGTTTGCCACTCAGATTAAAAAGATAAAATTAATTTTCTACACTATACTGCATCGTGTTTGCGTTTATTCGGGAAACACTAATGTCTTCTCTACTTGACATTACACACAATAAATACAGCTTTCCGTATCCCTGACTGACTGTACGGAAATCAACGCATACGGTGGTCATCCCTTTTAAATATTAAGAATGTTCCAATCTAAAAATAACTCTGACAGGTCAGAAGAAAACACTTTTATAAAATAACAGTTGTCAATTTTAAACATTTAGAATTTGCATCGAACCAAAACTGACTTAGTGTCTGACCAGACTCTTAACTTAATATATTAACTTACAGATAAATATCATCTAGTGCAAGAGCATCCAAAGTAGATTTATCACTACAACCATGTACATGACTTATAAAGATGAGCCTTATTGTGACAAAACCAGCCTATTTGCATTACAACATTGTAAAGACCAAGCACAGTCGTCATCCCAAACTCTGTATCTGAGTTTGGTCTTCACTGTCAAACATTGTATACAATACAGCTACATAAAATTCTTTAAATACATGTGAGTGTCAAACAGTGTAGATCAAGGCTAGTCGCAATAAGGCAGGTTGTGTCATGACACGGGTCATATGCTTTTAAAGGTGATATGTGCAAGCATGTTGAATGCATAGCCTTTATCAATATAATTTTACATGTTTGCAAATTCGTACATTCAATTACAACAACGAATTTATGAACCATGTGTATAGTCTTTGCAATGTTTATTTGTTAATTAAGATTTTTTGCGACAGTTAATGACGGAGAACAAGATTAAACTAAAATGAACCTGCTGAATGATATCGCCTGTCTATAATACTGGACAAAATATGTCCTTAGCGAGGCCGAAAAAGTAGTTTCCTGTATCTAAGGACTTTTGTACGCAACCGGTAACGAAATCAAAACCTCTGTAATCTCTTCTTGCTGATATATACACAATAGTTTCAATATTGTATTCTTATTGAAAAACTAATGGATATGTGCAACTTGGCTATTTTAAGAAAACATATGAACGCAATTTACATCATTTGATGCAAGGATAGACAAAATGTATAGCATTAATTATGTTCTGACAACTTAATTTCCGTCGAAGGATTGAAACAATTCCTTTCTTCTGATCAATTCCTTTTCTCTTTCACTTTCTTGAAAAAAATCTGAATAAGGGGAGATCCTTTGAAAGCACAGAAAACAAAGCAAATACTGAAAATTGCAGACTCGGTTTAATTGAGTCTGTTCATGAGCAATACTGAAATATGCAACAGTGCTCACGCCTCCTAGCACCGGCTTAAGCGGAATTCAACTTTCAACTGTAAATGCGCTGAAATCTATGATTGTCCAAGATGGATATCCACACTTCATCAAGTTTTTTGTAACTCGAGTTTCTTCATTCTTTTTGTCCTCTGGTTCAGTTACCACACTGTTGCACCTGTCCATCGAGTGTATTTATTACTCCTAGCTTGTGCTGAAGTGCATGATGCAATTTGAAGTGAAAATACTGAATTGCGGGTGTCGTTTTCCTGTTTACTAGAACTTTCAGGCTGCTGTTCTTTTTTTTCACGATCAGTGTGTCTAGAAAAGGGATGCTGTTTTCCGACTCCTCTTCATGCGTAAACTTGGTTTTCCCTGAATTTTCTATAATGCTGAGGTGGTATGTGAGTTTCTGTACTCTCCTTCGCTTTATTATTTCAAGGATGTCATCCACATTACGTTTCCACAGTCGGGATGCACAATTGATTGGTGCTGTTGCTATGGCATGTTGTTCTAGGTAACCATTATGAGGTTGGTTATTTTTATATATCTTCCCCTGTATGAATAGTAAGTTATGGTCAGCACAAACTCAAACAATGTCAAAACATCTTCCGCATTTAGCTTTGTTCTATCCCCAAGGGTACTATATGCATCTAGTATGTATCTAATGATAGATAGCGACTTGTTAATTGGAGTGTTTGTGAGAAGGAAAACCACGTCATGAGAAACACACATTTTATCATCCTATAACATAACTGAGCCCAATATCTCACACAGATGTTTGGAGTTCTTGACATGGTGACAAGTATTTCAAACTAATGGTCCCAGGAGATCGGCCAGTGATCTTGATGTGTTGTACCCTATAGACAAGGATACGTAAGGGTGTTTCTTTCTTTTAGGGGAAGTAAATGATATGTTCCGTGGATCAGTTGCCAGTGATCAAGCAGACTGTCAACTTCGCAAAACTGTCTGGGTAAATATAATTTACATATAGTAGTGTAATAAGAACTTACTATCTAAGCAATCTACCTGCTAAATGAACATTTTTTTACTGTTTACTATACTAAAATAAAAAGTCTCATAGGGGAACCAGTTAAATGAAGTTGAGTATCGGTAAAACAAAACACCACATACCACGAATAATCTCTATTTGCTAAAGTATAAAGAAGCCCAGCTACGTTTATGACTTGAACTACAGTTAAACATCTCTAAATAATAGATCTTACAACAGTTTACTGTTTAAACCAAGGTGACAGTAAACCAGGAAACTCCTTCGGGAGCTATCTGTTTTACTGTCACTTTGCTTTAAATAAGACATTAGGGATATTATATGGGATGTTCCCGTTCATCAATGTCATGACTTTGGGAAATTTTCAAAGTATATGAAAACACTCTATGATGGTTTTGTATTGAAGAGCTATTTAAGATGAATGAAAAAATAGAAAAAGTGTACATTTTGGTGAACAAAAGTTGGCTCTACGGCCATGTAAAATTTACCCCACCCACTTCCTCTTATTTTGTCCTTTTCAAACAGCCCGCTTCAATAAAATCCATTTTACATGAAAACAAATATGATAATTTGGTTTTGTGTTATTTATTTCCTATCTATGGTAGTATTTCTTCATACAAAAACTAATTTAAGAAAAAAAAGGCACCAAATGTGAAATTTATAAAGCTCTAAATAGCATCGATATGGTACTTTTTTGTAAATTTTGTAAGGGGAGATAACTCTTTTTACTTTAATAACTCAAAATTTTCAACACTGACCTTTCAATTTCTTTTCATATTTTGAACTGCCTTAGCACGGGCTTTCATCTGGTAGAATATCAAAAAAAGTTAAATACTAGAACTATTTCATTTTCAAACTTTTTAAAAAAAATTCATAAAATAAAAAATCTAATAAAATCATGCCCTATACAAAGCATATGTTTTATATTCAAGGATCCATATTGTTCAAACCTGGTGCCTGCTTTGTCTAAATTTGGTTTCTATATGTGAAAATATCACCATAGACATGAAATAAATAATGAAAACCCAAATTATCATGTTTGTTTTGTTTTGAAATAAATTTTACTGAAGCTTGTACTCTGAATGGGTAAAATTTGAAAAAAAAGTCCAAATTTGACATACTTTTTTCAAATCGCTGTAGCTAAAAAAAAAGGACACCACCATATATATTTTTTTTCATTTTTTCATTCATCATAAACAGCTCTTCCAAAAAAACAATGATAGAAAAAAAGTTTAATACTTTTAAATTTTTTTTTAATAGTAACGTTTGATGTTAACCGAGTATGACAAGTAAGTTGACGTTATGATATTATCACTTCTTGTCACACCTCCAACTCCTTCACAGTAGCATTTTAGATTAAATTCGGGTTGTATGAACAGCCAATCTGTCAGCTTCCTAGATTATTTTTTTCTTCATTACATTTGTCAGACTAAACACAATTAAATGTCAAAGCTTGGCTGATATTTGAAACTCTTTCTCTACTTATCGTCAACCGAAAATTGAAATACAAAACAGCAGAACAGCAGTTCAATACATTCTGAAAGATTGGTCTTTGTCATAATTAAATATATTTAATTAATGAAGTTCTTGTGACTTATCCAAATTGTTTTAATCTGTGTGACAGTTTCGGTTCTCCATTGGAGTACCTTCATCAGACTGTGACATCCACGGGAACGTGACGTCACAGGGCGGGTTTACTACAGGACTGGTTCCCAGTAGTAAACAAAGGCCTGTAAATAGGGCTGATCTGGTAGCCCCCCCCCCCCCCCCGTCCCTGTTCATCACCTTTGGCTCCCCCGCTATGTGTAGTGATTCTCTTAGCTTTCTCAGGTATGAGTTATTTTCCCTGTCCATTATTTTGACCCCCTCCCAGTCTATCACATGATTTTGACGCGCTATATGGTTAGTCACTGCACTCGAATGTTCTGTAGTTAGCGACGCTTTTCTTTCTGAGCGTGTGTAGATTGGGGGTGTGTGGTTGGAGTCCTTCTTATGCTCTCCTAATCTCTTGCCGAATTTTCTGCCTGTCTCCCCTATGTAGACCGCTTCACAGTCCTTACAAGGGATGCGGTATACACAACCACACACATCTTCTGTCTTGGTCTTGTCCTTTGGATGACCTAGGTTCCTACGTAAAGTGCTGAATGGTCTCATGGCTACACTGATATTGTGTCTCTTAAATATCCTGGCAAGAGCCTCTGATACCTGTTTCACGTATGGAATGACAACCATTCCCTTTGATTTTCTTTCAGTCTCTTTCTGTCTATTACCCTTCCCCTTCCTTTCTTTCTTCTTTGTCTCTGATGGCTCGACCGCTTTCGTAATAGTCCACTGTGGATACCCACATCCTTTCAGGGCTGTACGTATATGTTCTATTTCCCTTTCTTGGTCCTTCGTTTCTGTCACTATAAAGAAACACCTGTTTACCAGTGTTCTCACTACACTGAATTTATGAGCTAGTGGGTGGTGATAATCAAATTGTAGGTACTGGTCCGTATGTGTTGGCTTACGGTACACTAACAATTTCACTGAACCGTCCTCTTTTCTGACTATAAGAGTGTCCAAAAAGGAAATTCCGCCCTCACTCTCTTCCTCGTATGTGAATTTAATACTCCCTGTGGTATCAACTTTATTCAGATGCTCAGTTAGATTATCCACTTGTCCTTTTCTGATGATTTCTAGGATGTCATTGACATATCTCTTCCAGAAATAGGGCGCACATGTGATCGGAGATGTTGCAATCGCTTCTTGTTCCAGCCACTCCATGAAAAGGTTGGCTACTAATGGGGAGACAGGAGATCCCATCGCTGTCCCAAACTTTTGTTGGAAAATCTGCTCACGGAACTGAAAATATGTAGTGGTGAGGATGAAACCTAGCAATGCCATAATGTATTTCACTGCCAATTTAGTGCGTTTCTTCAGACCTTTGTCTTGTTCTAATCTGTTGCGAATAATCTCCATTGATCTGTCTATCGGGGTGTTTGTGAATAGTGAGACCACATCATGTGAATTAAACATTTCATTGTCCTGAATCATTACTCCCGACATGTGTTCACTGACGTCTTTAGAGGTTTTAACATGTTGATCAGTCTGGCCGACTAAGGGTCCCAAAATGTCTGCTTATAGTCGTGAAGAGCTATACCCTATGGAGCCTGTGTAATCCACTATCGGGCGGAGGGGAGTGTTAGGCTTGTGTATATTTGGGGTACAATAAATCTTCGGAACATTCTCTGATGTGGGATACAGTCCATCATACTGATTCTTTGACAGTTTATTTTCACTTTTAAGTCTTTGAAGGATAGAAACAAGTTTTCTTTTGTACTTACTAGTAGGATCACTAGGTAACTTCTCATATGTCTTATCATCGTTCAGCATGTCCAACACTTTCTTTTCATAATCTTCCTTGTCTAAGACCACTGTCGCACGTCCCTTATCCGCTGGCAGAATCAGAATGTCCTTATCCTTACTCAATGCCTTGAGGGCTGTTTTCTCATCTTTATTGAGATTAGGAGGGGGCAACTTAGCACTCTTAATAATCCCTGTAACCACCGCTCGCAACGCATCTGCCTCATCTCTATCAAAATTCCAAGTCGCTTGTTCGATGGCCACAATGAAATCCTTTACAGAAATCGTTTCAGGAATTATAGCGTAATTTAAACCTTTAGGTAACACGCTTTTCTCTGAATCAGTTAATTGTTTACTCGAAAGGTTTCTTCCTCACTTGTCATTGTGTTGCGGTCCCTCGTTTCCTTTCGAGTCCTTTTTCTTATCAATCCACCTTTGAATTTTAGCCTGGTGCCGCCATTTTGTTTGTTTATGTTCATTCTCGCGAACTCTCGTGAGATGTGCTCGAACTATATCTGATTGGTGCTAGGCAACTGAGTGAACAATTCTTGTTCAAATTTCTCCTTTGTTTCATTTAGATCCACTAATTTGTTGTTTCACACTCTAATACGTTCCCGAATTAATCCAATCTGCGCTCTTTTCACAATATATCTCGCTCTTGCTGTATTCACAGGGCATTTAACTTTCAAGCTGGGAGGGGTAATACATTCGTCCCTACACCTCAACGTAAACACGATATGGTTGCGAAGTCGCGCAATTTTCTTTTCCGTGTTTTGTAGAAATCCAAGTCGTTTGACGAAATCTCGTCCATAATCCGTGAGCTACACCAGATCAGCCCTATTTACAGGCCTTTGTTTACTACTGGGAACCAGTCCAGTAGTAAACCCGCCCTGTGAGGTCACGTTCCCGCGGATGTCACAGTCTGATGAAGGTGCTCCAATGGAGAACCGAAACTGTCACAAAGGTAAAAACAATTTGGATAAGTCACAAACACTTCATAAATTGAGTACATTACTATCCTGATGAACTTTTTTCAAGATAAATATATTTACTTTTTGGCAAACATAAAACGTTATTTTAAATGTGTCACTGAAAAGCAAATGATTCTTTCATATGTAGCTTACGTGCGCTAATGTCTAATAATTATATTGATTTTATATTTTGAATATGAGCTTATAAAATATTTCAAATAACATAATGCATGCTCTTTTGGTAAGCAGAAATATATCATAAACCATTTTTATAGTAACACGCTCCAATGTTGTGCCTATTGCATAATTGTTTATAATTTACGTCCAATACGTTTAAAGTAACATGGGAATTCACATAACGTTGACATTGCGCTGAGTACGTTATTCCTGGTTTGATATGACTAGTATTAGAATGTTCCTTATCTTGTCAATATACTCCCGAACATTGTCCACGTATACGCCTTTATTTTATTATTTCACTGAAGAAAATACATTTCAGTTTTCAGCCATAATTATGCCTTATTAGAGGTTAAAGAAACACCCATGCTTTAAAGTCAGTCTGTTTTAAGCAACCATTTGTGTTCAATACTGGAAACTAGCAATGGAAGAAGAGTAAACACGTAATAAACCGCCATGTTATACTTTCGTTATAATACTGTGGCCGGGTTGAGTTCAAGGTTTAAATGGTGGGATATTTATGTAAGCTGTCTGGTGGGTCAGTCGGTAAGGCAAAGTATGGCTGTATAATATTTGCGCACCATGTTACAGAACAGAAATGATTGGTGTTTTGTTAAGCGGCGACCCAAATGACAGCCATGTTGCACTCTTTTGATAGGATAACGTGAACAGTAAAGCATATATACCGGAAGGTCAATGATCAGTCTTACCGTATTTAGTGTCCGTCATTAGCCTGATTCTAGTAAAGTGACCTATGAACACACCCCTTAAATTACTTGAACATTTTTGAAAGATTTTATTACAAGCAAGATCGTGCCTTGTACATTCTAGAGTAATTTAAATGTACTCTCGATGTTTTGTTACATTTCAAAATAACTTCTTTATGGAAATGTTTCCACATAATCAGAGTTACAGTCAGGCTGAGGTCTGATAAGACGATGACTGTAACTACAGTGCTCCCTCCCTACAACGGCCCTCCCAACACCCATTCCCTCCTTTTAACAACGCGTGCAACTTTCCCATAGACAAAACAATTGATCTGGATATTAGGTATTTAAATAATTTTGCAATGCCCGCAGGATAGGAAAAATGTTTGGCGATCATGCATGATAATATATATAAATATCACTATACCGATGACAGATCAATGCAGAATTATTTTTATTTTAGAATTATAATCGAATTGATGGGCACTTTATTTGTATAGCAATTTAATTAAAATAAGTATTTTGGGTTTCGTTCGCAACAACTTTACAAAAAATTGTGGTCCACGAGACTTTAGTTTGCAAGGATTGTAATAATGACAAACCGCTTTTTCCTTAACATACAAAATTTCAAATTGTATACTAACGAATAAAAACAAAAACGGATACTGATCACGAACCTAGTAAAAAGGTGAAATATATATGACACTCATTAAAATCGGCGTCTAAACTGAGCTTATGGTGGTTCGACAGCGGGCGGGCCGCATTTCGAGTTCCGGAAATGCTGATGACTTTCACCTGATCTTTGCGGCACGTGCTTATAGTAGAAAATGTAGATAAAGATAAGTTTGAACTCCTTCAGTGTCTTCTCTGTTAGCGCAGTTGATACGGTGATTGACTTGCAATCCAAATGTTCGATTCCCACTCGCTTCAAAACTTTTTTTTAACAAATTGTCCGATTTTAGTGGCTAATCATTCCATAACGCAGTGATCAAAGGACAGGCTATGTTTAGTCACGTAATAATGAATAATATCAGATGCAAGTATAGTCATGTGACTTTAAAGATCTACAGGCTACCGTATTCAATGGTCCCTTATTACAGGTTTGACTTAAGGTATCATTTAGAGCTGACGGCATTTTAAAGTTGAACTCAAGGGAGGTTACTCGTTTTGTGTTAACATTTTGTCAGAATTTCAGGAAATCATGTATACAATGCAAATTCCACTGTAGAGTTTCATTAATTTTTTGTGACTAGTAGAATTAAGTTATATCTATCTAATAAGAGTAAAATTAGTGTATGTTAAACAGCTAGATTTTTTGTAATTTGAGATTTTCAGAATTTGACTTTTTTAAAATATTGATATTTCCAGAAAATATGTTATGAAATACTTTTGTTTGCCCACTATCTTATAGTCTATGTACAGTTTACTTGAATGTACAGAAATTATTGAGTTATATCATTTTATAAAGAAATTATTCCTGTTTATTAAAAAAGGAGCTTTTCTCGACAAAAGGTCCTCTGAGAAAAAAACGGCACTGTAACTTTTTTATATTAACGATTTTTCACTCTCCATATGGTATATTTCAATTTAATCAAGGTTTCAAAGAATTCTGACACAGAATAAGCTGACCCGCGAACCACCTTAAAATAAGATTTCATAACATGATGTATATTTGATTTACCCTTTGCCTGCAAATGTGACGTACTTCGGAGGTTACATAATAGTATGTGAATTATTAAGGCTACATGTATAAGCTTATCATAACGAAAACTGGCATGTGCTTGCTTCTTGCTAGTGCTCACTATCAAACCAGAGCAATAATCATTGGCAAATTGTAAATTAGAGTCAAGGTATCACTAATAAAAAGGTCGTGTCCCTTTAAGAATGACATCAATGCGATTGATCTGAAAGCCATTCTGGATATAAACCACAATTAATCAGTAACTATTCAACTTTAAAAGACACATCAATGTTGGTAATTGAGATTGTAGTGAGGTTAGTTTGTTGTATCAACAAGTTCAGGTCACTGACATATTTGAAACTAGTTTAGAGGGGATTTTGATTCAAACCATAAGAAAATACATTCAACGAAATCAATACATTAAAATGTGTTTTTAGAATTACAGGAAACGTTCGACAAACAGGCTTCAATATATTTTATTTCAAATATAAACAATTAAGTCGCATGGCCTATATTAAAGTTGCCAATTACCGAATGCATTATCGTATAAATCCAGTGGTGACAATTAAATAAGAAGCTACATTCAATCAGGCTGAAATATTGTATTGCGAAACATGAACATGCAATAAGATCATTTGTACAAATATAGGTTAAAGTGATTTTCTAATTCCCGAAATTAGCTATACTCAGTTAAGTAGTGTTTGGTCAAGGATGGTCATACGGGTACTAATTCAAAATACACGCACGGATTGAGTATCCCAAATTGACATCCAGCGCTAACATTTTTGAAGCAGATCTTAAACATCGTGTAACTCGGTGTCTTGTAATAACTGATCCTCTGGTTAGATTTTGCATCTCGTTGTCAACTCTAAATGTTTTATTGCATATGGCTGTGTTAAATTTTGTTGTAAAGTAGAAGTAGCCATAGCTGAACTTAACATATTGTACACTTAGGCTTATTAGACATTTTTCGCTGCCGCTGATTGCGAGTAGCGAGGCGCGGTACGCGACTAGTTTGAGAGGGGTTTCTCAATAAATTCGGACCTAATTATTTTTCAATTGAAATTATCTTTTTTTGTCTTGTCGTCTGCTTATTTTCTAATAACAAGTGGATTGCTTTCATCATTTATGCACTAATATAAAGTTTTGTCACGTATACTGAACATCAAATTTGATCTAGTCCTTATGATTTGGTTGGATGTGTATATACGGTTTAACCCTTTACCCCATAACCTGTTGCTAGTATTGAATATAGAGGACCCATTGTAGTAGGATGGAAGTAAAGCAGAATGCGCCTTCATGCGCATGATGCTTACTTTCAGTCTGCTTTAAAAGACATTTCCTCAGTCCTTTGATGGACTACCCCCTCCCATTTGCGCTCGACAGGCGTGAAAGTAACGATGAAGCAGTAGCAAAGTGTGCCCAGCCAATGGCACTAATCTCAATATGTGTAGAGAAGCCCTGAATACTCACACTCAATAGTTTTTCCAACGGGTTTTACTATCCAAACTATCAAATATGTATAAATTTATTCCTCCACTGAAGAAAATAGATTCAATTTATGCAGTGAATATAGGTATATGTATCATAAAAAATATTTATTTTTAGCAGATATAGCTTAAAGACATTTCCTGACCTACTTTCGGTGATAAACCCTACTGGGGCAGTTTCCTTGCTCAAATCATTATTGTTATCCATACCTGTATTACCTTATCAGTCAGGCGTTTCATGTGAGGCCCGCGCCTTGTATTTTATAGTTTGGTTAGGAAAACCGGTTGAAACAAGAAATATCTTTAAAAAAGATATTCAGCGGAATGGGTGGTGGAAGTCATGCTGTAGATGGGTGTTCAAAATTGTATGATATTGAGTTTTTTCAAAGAATTGTAATATCTTGGATCGAAAAGCTAAAAATACACATTCAAGGATATAGCACAACTATAATTTTTATAACATAAACTATAATGTACAGAAATGCAAAACAATAATTTAACCCTTATCCTAGCTACTTGTAGGAGATCCTCAGATAAAACTATTTTTCTATATATGAAATTTCATTCATGGAGTTTCTTGTAACAAAACTACTGTGCATGCTCATACAGCCACTGTAGTATGAAACAGCAGTCTGCTGTACATTTCTACCATCTCACTCTTGTAAATAAATGATGAAACAACACAACTATTAAATTGCTATCAATGTATGGAAAATTTGTACAAATAGTTAACAATCAATATAAATTGGTAGTAAACCATAACAAAACACCTAGCTACCACTATCTATCTATAAAAAGACATCTGATGTCATATCTTAAAATAGAAGCATGATGTCATCAGCTCAGTAGTAAATTCAGTCTGTGTCTCTTAATTTTACACCCACAAATCATATCTGGTAAAACTGCAATGTGGATAGACCAGCCTGGCTACAGTTTCAGGGCTCCAGAAATCTAACATTTTCTCACTCATTTCAAGACCAAATCCTATGGAGTTACTACTCATTTTGATCGTCTCGAAGAGACAACTTGAGATTAGTGTCATTGGCTGGGCACAGTTTGCCACTGCTTCATCGTTACTTTCACGCCTATCGAGCACAAGGGGGGGGGGGGGGGGGCGTATGAAGGCGCATTCTGCTTTACTTCCAACCTACTACAAGGGGTCATCTATATTCAATACTAGCAACAGGTTATGGAGTAAGGGGTTAAACCGTATATACATATCCAATCAAATCATAAAGACTAGATCAAATTTGATGTTCAGTATACGTGACAAAACTTTATATTAGTGCATAAGCGATGAAAGCAATCAACTTGTTATTAGAAAATAAGCAGACGACAAAAAAATTAGGTCCGAATTTATTGAGAAACCCCTCTCAAACTAGTCGCGTACCGCGCCTCACTACTCGCAATCAGCGGCAGCGAAAAATGTCTATTTGTAACTACAACAACATAAATAAAATAGTTTGCGTTTAAGGCAGAAAGCTGCTCAACGTAAGGTGAATGTAAATCAAAAAGCTGATTGTGTACACTGTTTGGCACCCACGTACTTCTTAAGCATTTTATGTAGCTGTATTATATACGGTTTTCGACAGTAAACACTAACTTTAGATACTAAACCTGTGTTGACAGCGGTGCTTGGTCTGTACCATGTTGCAATGCAATAAGACTAATTTTACAATTAGGCCGTGAGCCGGAGGGGTTGGTTGGTACCAATCGGGTGAATAAGGTTCACTATGATTTTCGGAAAGATCAATGTGTGACTAGTTAAGAAATGTATGATAGCAGTAAAATCATGGCAGCTTTGTTGACTTTTTAGGCATTTTTGTTACCCCACCCACCAAGTTTAACATTGCAAAAGGACCATCATTATCACAATCATACTTTTGGTAATGTATGAATTTTTATTGAAAGATAATATTGAAAATGTATTGTAAAATGCCACTTGACATTATTGGAATTGTTTAAGTAATTTACTTTGGCAAAAAAGGCATATTTGTTACCCTACCCACCAAGTTTACCATTGTAAAAGGACCATCATTATAACAATCATACTTTTGGTAATGCATGCAAATTTATTGAAGTATCATATTGAAAATGTTTTGAAACATGTCATTAGACATTATTGAAATTGTTGAAGTAATTTACTCTAGCAAAAAAGGCATATTTGTTACCCCACCCAACAAGTTTAATATTGTGAAAGGACCATCATTATCACAATCATACTTTTGGTAGCGCATGCATTTTTATTGAAGTATCATTATAAAAATGTATTGTAACATGCAATTAGACATCATTGGAATTGTTGAAGTAATTTACTCTAGCAAAAAAGGCATTATTGTTACCCCACCCACCAAGTTTAACATTGTAAAAGGACCATCATTATCACAATCATACATTTGGTCATGCATACGTTTTTTTGAAGCATCACATTAAAAAAGTATTGTAACATGCCATTAGGCATTATTGGAATTGTTTAAGAAATTTACTTAAGAGAAAACAATAAATTACGTCATCCTTTTCATAACGAAAAATCCCTGTTTTGACTCCTGGAATCTATTGATGCAGGTGGCATGATTAAAGTAATCGCCCTGTTCGTTCGTACGAAGTCAACCATATCTTAACATTTTATATAGCATGAAAACAGCTCACTAGAATGATTTTACACTTCTACAGTTGTTGCCTTGAACCATTCCCAGCTATTTTTGAGCTATTTCTTGGTAAAATAGATTTTACCGTTTCTCCAGAGTTATTACTTCTTTCTGGAATGATTTGATCATTGCATACTGAATACATTGAACCTTTCGAAATCCAGGAATATCACCAAAGCTTGGTTTGGCCTTGGACTTGACCTAATTTGGACCTAATTCAGAATAAACAGTACTGCTAAGGGTGCCTCCGGGGTTCTCTTAAAGCAGTAATGTTCTAAGACATTGTTACTCTCTTCTTATGCTAAGGCTAATATTGTACAAATCCTTGACTCTGCAATTTTCAAATACACCTGCTAGCACATAACAGATGAAAAACAAATATTTCGGGTCAAAGGATTTAAGTTTAAAGGCAATCTATTGGCGTTAACTTACAAACCATTGACAACAGTGTTATGAAAATGTCTAAACATCTAGTCGGCATTGACGAATAATCAATGCATTACAACCACTGAAGTGTAGGTTGTAATTCTTATGTAAGAATACCAATTCTCACATTTCCTTCACTCTCAATGTTTTCAGCCTCTTCCAGTGGACGTTCTTCATCATCTGATTCTGTACTAGTTGCCTGATTATCACAGTTGCACATGTTCGTACTATTCAAACCATAAGAAATGCATACACATTTAGGCAAAGTACATTTACTAGCACAGCTCCCCGCTAGTAGGTCAAGCATCTACGTCGGATCTGTTTTCTATCCAGCAAGTCGTCTAATAGCTGATCAATCTCACCCTCTTTCACAAATTTCCATCCTCTTCCTACATGACTTGGAATATCATCGACTCCAAATAGCAGCCTTGAGGTTAGCTCTTAAAGTGTGCTTAACTAAAGAGTCCAGACATTCCTATCTTGTTGTATTTCTGTGGGTTAATTGTCATACGGAATTGTTTCTCTTTGTTAGAACGAGATTACCCCCTCTTCTAATAACTAAAATTAAGGAAGACAGGTAGTTGGTTTTGATCTTATTTGCTGTTTTGCAAAGGACGAAATTAGTCAAAATCATCTGCGCGAAGTCATCGTCATCATCGCGTCTCATCATTTCCCCATCATTCACTGGCGCTTTATGACCCATTTTGTGGCGCAGTGCCGTAAACCAAAATAAATTAATCCATCCATCCAGGCATGAGGTGTAGCTGGTGGCGCTCTATCTTACCCTATGTGGTACATAATAAGCCGTACCGCTGAACATTCACTTTTGCTGATGACGCTTACAGGGCATAGAGCTGACGTTTATATATCAAGTCTGTATATGAAAGCAGGAGGGGTACCCCTTTCCTTTTCAACGTCTGGGAACATTATTGAGCTTCAGCATTACCATTCATCAATTTCAGTGCGCGTGTTTTATTCTTACCAGCAAATGCGCTGACCGTGTCACAACATGTTAAGACATACATTCAATTCAGTGACTTGCAAACATCAGTGTCAATCGCGTCCTCAATTTTCAGGATATCATATATAACTTGTGCATGTCTTTGTCCAGCATTTCTTAAATATGTTCATTTGCTTCTTCTTGGCTGCTTCAAAGACCCTGTACCTCCTCGCATCCATTGTATTTTATTTTGAAGCATTTGATTTCAACGTAAGGTGCGATATTTTCCTCTGTAACCTAGGGGCCTCCGTGGCCTAGTGGTATAGTCACTGTGACTTACATCACTATAAGTTCCTCACCGCTGTGAGTTAGAATCCCAGTAGAGTCTTTCGGATTTCTCATGTGGGGAAGCCTTCCAGTTGGCTTACGGAAGGTCGATGGTTCTACCCAGTTGTCGAGTTGTGCCTGAAACAGTGCATAAAGGACTTCTGGGGTCCTCCTCCACCTATAATTAGCTGAACGTCGCGATATGACTGAAATACTATTGAAAGCGACGTAAAAAAAATAATCAAATCAAATCCTCTGTAACCTTTGACTATGCTCAGTTTTCATCCATTGATGCACCAGGAATGCTATAAGAATATTATTATTGACCTTATTGCTACAGAAGCGTCTCCCCTGTATACATCTATTCTATCACTGTCACTGCCGCCTCGAGTACCATCGATAGAATAGTGCTTGCGCAGCCACACAAATGCATTGGTATCTTTTGACTTTCTATACGAGGTTCATTCCGTCAATCACAGAGACAGACTTTTTCGGGACACCTTCAGCTAAGCCAAGCGTTTTCTGTTAGCTCAATGCTAATGCAGCATTGTTTGATTTCTTAGCAAACCATTTGATGTTGAGAAAGACTATTGCCAAAGAGCAATAAGTAAAATAATGAAATTTATCTGGAGATTGCGTGTGTGCGCCATAACTATGATGCGACCGAACAAAAGCATTATCAGCTATAAGAACTGCCAGTCTTCCACTGGATTTCACTTTCATGCTGCTTGAGGTCCAAACTTTGTTGCTCTTTATTCCATCATGGTTGATCTCCTTTAAATTGTGCATACGAGCATTGACCAATCTCATCATTGACCAATCGCATGCGCACTCAGAAGGTATTTTGCGATGTCTCAAGGTACTGCATTAACGGTGGATATGCTAATCAGATCTTGATTTATTTCAAATGGGTTGAACCAGCCTCTTATTAGATATGTTACTTTAGTAACTTTTTCCTCGTATTTCTGCATTTGTGACCTTTTCAGCTGTGTGTGAGAGTTCTCGTGTTTCGTATCTTCAAGAATGTCTCTAAATTGGCTGATAGATGCACTGTTATATAGTAACGCTTGGTCGCACAAGTGTTCAAGCGGAAGTGTATGGTCCCAATGCGAGTTTGTGTGTCCTCATTTACAGTGATATCTGTGGTAGTATCAAGGTAAACACAAGGTTGGGTGATATGGATAGATTATGAATGGTATAAGGCGACAACTGTATAATTATGTATCCAAGTATGTGAGTAAGCGGTGCTAGACGAAAAGATAAAATCTATTTAACCTTGACATAGCACATAAAACATATTCTTAGTCCACAATAAGGTCAAGGTCAATGCCAAATTAAGTTTTGTTGATACTCGTTGATTGGGAATTATCGAATGTAACAATTGTGCAAGTCTCAAAGCATTCTAATAAAAGTTGTTACACGTAATGCTAGATGAAACGGTAAAATCTAGTTAACCAATAAACATCCCTTATTAAGATATTCTAAGTCCGAATTCAGTCACGGTCAAGGTCAAAATGGAAGTTGTAGGGTGATATGGGTGAACTGAGAGTGATTCTAAGCCATAACTGTGAAAGTTTCATAGCATTCTACTAAGCGCTAATAATGCTAGACGATGCGGTAAAATCTAGTGAACCAATAAAACAGCCCTTATAACATATTTTAGTTCCAAATTCGGTGAAGGTCAAGGTCAAAACTGAGGTAAGGTGATATGGGTGAATTGGCAATGATCAAAAGCAGCAAGTATCATATCATTCTTATATGCGGTATTGATGCTAGACGAAACAGTAAAATCTAGTTAACCAATAAACAACCCTAATAACATATTCGTAGACAAAATTCGGTCAAGGTCAATGTCAAACTGAGGTTGGATGATATGGCTGGATTGGGAATTACCCTAAACAACAACTGTTTAAGTACCAAAGCATTTTATTACACGGTGTTATTGCTACAAGAATCGGTAAAATATGTTTAACTTGTACGCACCGCCAGTAGGATCACTATATGCCATCCTCATCAAAAGACATTTGTCTAAAGGCATAAAAAGGTGATTTTTTCGTCAAAAAAAGTGGTGGAAATTTGGTTTTTACCAAAGTTAAAACCTTTAATAATGTCAATAACATTTAATGGCATGTTTCAATACCCGTTTTGATATGAGGCACCAATAAAAATGCATGCAGTACAAAAAGTACGATTGTGACAACAATGATCCTTTTACAACGTTAACTCGGTGGGTGGGGTAACAAAAATGCCTCAAAAGACAACAAAGCTGCCATGAATTTACTGCTATCATACATTTCCTAAAAGCAGAGGGTTGGGGCTTCCTGAAAATCATAGTGAACCTTATTCACCCGAATGGTACCCGTACCTCAAATTTCAGGTGCCTGGCTCACGGCCTAAATGGCATCAGAGGCTCTTACTTTGAGCTATGTCTATACTGTTGAAAACCATATGTAAAACAGCTACACAAAATGTTTTAGAAGCATGTGGCCTTGATCTACAATGTTTGAAATGCAATAAGGCAGGTTTTCTCATGCCATGGTTCATCTTGATAAATTAACCCCTTCACTGCCTTACCCCGAATACAATAGTAGTTTGAAAACAGTTTGGATCCTGACCAGACGCCGCGTTATGCGGCGTCTGATCAGGATACAAACTGTTTTACACTCATTTCAATATTTCAGAAGTCAAAATAACTAAATATTTAATTTTAGAAGTTGAAGCAGACGACGATTGTTTAAAATTGATGACGTCATGGCAGTGAAGGGGTTAAAGCATACGATAAAACTAATTGCAAAATGCAGATCAAATGCAAGACTGGAATGTGCTTTAGGATATGAGTTTGCTGCGCTGTCCAGCAAAAGTCTGCATTATTATTGCATTGACGACAATGTATTCATCTCAATTGCAAACGCTGATAGGATCATGCCAGTATACATGTATATTGTAGATAAACATAAGCAGTAAAAGGTATTGTAACGGGCCGACGGTCGATTTCAATATAAATTCCTCGAATTAAATATTTCAATTTGAGGACAGGTGATCGTACATTAGAGTCAGGATATTACCTGGATATAAGTGGGGAAATTGATTTAAAACAAGTCGAGTTCAACTTAAAAACCTGGCAATCAAAATGTATTATTTAGACCAATATCTTTATCAATTGGTCTAAATATAGCAAACTACTAAGTTCTAAAAGATCTTATTAAATAATTTACTAAAATTAAAAAAAGATCTAAATCCGGACTTCAACTAGATCTCTGGATCTAAATCTATTTACATGTATTATTCAACTCTCGTCAATTGAATGCACGTGCTAGACAACATAGACCCGCCCCTACCTAGAAAGAGTCCGCTCAGAAGTCCCTGAGGGTGAAGATCACATTCCTTATATAGTAAAGATCTTTATTATATACCTACCAATGTTCTGCCAGAAATATTTCTGTATTTTATCGAACAAATACACCTTGACGGATTGAAAATTCCGTATTACCCATGTACCTTGTGTAATGGGAAAAGAACGTTTACTGTGTAGTCGGAAGTTCGGAACTACAGTAATTAATAAATAAATACGAAAGACTCAAGCAGGAAACGTAACACAAACAATACACCCACCTCTCAAGCAGAACACACACACACAGTCATACCACAACAAACACACACACACACGCAATACCATTCCTTCATCTACACACTAAATAGAAAACAACACGCAAGACAAACATAAAGCAAAGTGAATATAGGAGCCCGCCTTGGTACGGTCAGTAGCAATCAATAATTAACTATAAATTAATTAACCATTAACAACCACTGGGGGGTTAAACCTGGGTTTAGGGGCGCCCAACCTCACACTTATCTCCTATATTCACCTATAAAGACGAACAGTGTACATAAAATATAAACCCTGTTCCACAACCTCACAATCAAAAAGACCACCAGCACACTAAGTAAATACATGTAAAACATCTAACAAAATTCTCTGACAGGATTATTAGTAACACGGGAAAGAATTAAACATTCAAGCCCGTGTTAAAAATAACCCACTATGGCAACGGTCAAATTGTACTCAAGCGAATAGTCTGTAGTCACGAGTAACTGTAAGACATGGGAGGGTTTAGGGTACGACAGAGAGGGAGAGAAAAACCAAAGCACGAAAATACGACATAACTCTCCCGGTTAAGGACGGCTTTAGAGATACATCATCATGTAGTGCTAAGCCCTGCCTGTCGTCGCACAACCAAAGAGGAAAGCATAGTTATCAATTGTAGATTGATCGATAACCAAACGTGAAGTGCGCAGCAATATAGTTGGATCATAATCTTTTTTGAGGAAAAATCTAATACGTTTCACAAATAGGTTTTGAAAATGTATATGTCCAAGAATCTTACGAAGTCTGTAAATCACATCACCATAATGATGTGAAATACCTTGCCGCAGAAAAGACTTTAAGTTACATTTATAATTGTTAATGAGAGGAAAATTTCTATAAAAGAATTTAGAAAATGTTTTACGAAGTTTATGAAATCTGTACCCCTGTTTAAGAAGCTTTACAGTAATAGTTTTATTACGAATGTGGAAGTCCTCAACAGAGGTACAGGCCCTAGCAAAGCGAATAAGTTGTGAAATATAAACCCCGTAAGATGTGGAACGGGGAACATCGCCATCTAGATGAGGATAATTTACAATACTAAAATCAAAATCATCTCGTTTATCGTAAATCTTAGAAGAAACAATTCCGTTATTCCGTTAACCTCTCTATTACGACCACTAAATTATGTTAAGTATTAGGGTGTTCACGGTAGGTGACCGCTTAAAGCAAGGTGACAGTGAAACAGAAAGCTCCTTTAGGAGTTTTCTGTTTCACTGTCACCTTGCTTTAAGCTGTCACCTCTCTATTATTTAATCAATTAGCATTCGTTTTAGTGGTCGTAATAGCGAGTATTTACTTTCACGCGCCATTCCTCGAAGTGTGACGTATGGGAAACCCCGTTTATATATAGTAACGCTCGAAACATTTCTATCGTTTTTCATTTTATTTTTATTATAAGAGGTATATAATAAAAGGAACATTACTATACTTTGCATATCTTATGTACCGGATCACTCTCGTTGTGTGGGTAAAGGCTATATCCAACTCGACCTTCGGTCTCGTTGGATATAGCCTTTACACACACAACTCGAGTGATCCGGTGCATAAGATATGCAAAGTATAGTAATATTCCGTTTATATATCAGCAATCGGTTGGCGCCAGTGGATTGCTAGTGCCAGCAATCCGCTGGTGTTTGTGTCACCAAGCAACACCAGCAAGAATAGAACGTAATCCGCTGGTGTTCCTTAGCAAAACCAGGAAGAATAAAATGAAAATCGAAGTCTCTTGAAATGACGTCATTAATCTCAATATCGACGAGAGGTTTTTACAAAAATAGAACGTGGCATATTCTCACCAATTTTTCTAACTTACATTTGATTGTAGAGACCAGATTAAATAAGCATAACAATTGAGATGATTTTCGTCTGCAGGCTCTTTAAGGGTTGATATTTTAACAATGCAGTGACTATTATGACACATAAGAAATGATGAAAGAGTAAATATCACCTTTTTATTCAAAGTTAAAACGTGATTTGTTCTAATATCAACTCCAAACCAGTTTAAACTTCTCACACCAGGTTTCTGATGAGAACTTTATCTGACTTTTATGCTTTTTTAACATGACATAATGTATTATATATTATAATACAAAGACACATTTGATCTTATGTAATACACCCACTACTTTACTATGACAAGTAGATTGGGTTTAAATACTTAAAAGCCCCAAGTGTTACAATATTGATTTAAGAATGCAACCGTTTTATATACCAACCAACACTAATCTTTTAATGTATCTACATACCTTTTCGTCCCTATCTTATGAAAACGTTTCCTACAATATACAATATAAATGCTTCAGACAGAATAAAGGATAAGCAGCAATGAGCTCAGAATGTATGGCTTCATTTTAAAGTTTAAGTGTTTCAACACAACTAAATAATACGTGTTACAGCTTTTCACAAGTCTTATATGCCACTTTATATTTTATTGCCAGTTAACGTTTACCTCTTATCACGCTCAATAGTCGTCTGCTCCAAAGATATCGTCTGCTAAAACTACTCCAAAATAATTGCATGCTTTTAAAACAGAAGAAAAGTAACGCGGTGTATGATGTTGATCAAAGCTGTTTACAAATTATATCCAACTCGCGCTTAGCACTGTAAGGGTTTAAATATTTCAAATCGTCTAAATTCAATCCATTAATATCCAGTGAAAATTATTGCTATCATAACAATATTGCCGTCGGAGTCAACGCTGAAATTTTGCAATAAACATGGTGATAATATGTGTCATTTTACAATACCTGTCAGACTTTATTGGTCTAAGTACATATTATGTCAGAAGCGCCATCTAAAGCAAATGTTGTAAGGGTGCAGTAAGGAATACATGATGTACGAGAGTATGTTTCTTTTTCGCAATGGATTCATTTGCATTTAAATAGTGATTCCCGGTGCAAACTGGTTTGTAATTTGGTCTTTGTAATCAGATACACAATGCAACGACAACAATTTAATAAACACGCCATTTCTAGATTTAATTTTGTTTGCATTCACTTAAAATGGAAATTGTAACATATTCCCTCTTCCATTGATGTCATCATTTCAGAAGCGAACCTCCTTGACATTTATAGATAGTTATGATTCATAAAAGTCGTCGAATATTTTGAAGCCAGATCTATATTCCAACTATTTGGTTATTATATCAATGTTTTATTGTGATTTCAACTCTCTAAAATATTGTCTTGCGTATATGCGTCTTTGCAAACAGTGTACATGTAAATAGTACTCTTGTCCTATGCAAGCAAGGAATATCAATTACCTTGGTGATTCATTTGATCTATGCACGGGTTGCCATACTGCAGTGCATTTATTAAATATAACTCTAAAAAGAAAACGATGGACTGAGTATGAAACTAAAATTGATCATTTTAAACATCAGGAAATATAGAGAAACAAACTTTAAACTTTGCTGATATCAAGCTTGTATCAAATTACATATTTAGTGAGGAAACCAGCTTAGTTTGAATTTTTGATCATGTTCTGAAATCTTTGCCAAACTGATCAAAAATTAAAATCAACCTCTGACGATGAAACTAATTAGACAAATTGCGCAATAGTTCTGATATTTTGCTATTTCATGTGTAATGTTGATTTGAAAGTTCAAATGTTATTCCATTTTCAATCGGTCATATTTAAACATACAAATGATATTTTGTCCGAAATATATACAGTTTTTTCTGATAGTTTGCAATGATTGCTCTCTTTTCTCCTCGTCCCATACGCTGACTGTTAATGGGAAATTCATGTTTTCGTGTTGCCATGGCAGCCACTAACCGGAAATTGACTTCCGCGGTGTTTATGTTCATGCAATGTATAGATGTACAAATGGTGTAAATTTCTTGCAAATCCGAAACCATGCTTGCCGACAGCCCTCCCCACCCCTCCCCACCCCGATATAACCTGGTTGATCATTTCAGAAAATGCCTACTTAAGCCAAAGATATTTTAGCATATCTCAATCACTAGAAATGCATTAATAAGGCATCAAACCGAGCAAGTCATGTAGTTTCATAAATCAAAATGTTTCTCTCTGATTTATGCTGACGCTCTTGAGAATGCTTTTAAATAAAAAAACTTAAAAAGTTAAACATTTAAACATGTGTTCCATTCTGATGGCAAATTAAAGCTGACATAAGGAAAACTACATAGCGAACACGTTACATTTTAATTGCTTTGCGAAACAAAATCCTGAAATATAGGGGCAAAGCTAAAAATGACATATGAGTCGTTCTCTGACAAAACCAGTCTTAATGACACAATTTTCGATTTCTGTTTTTTTGGTTTTTTATAATCTACACGTTGTTTTGGAGGGCCTGTAAAAGTTTTAATATAAAATTCAAAACGGTTTTCAAGATATTGAACTTTTAATAACACCATATACACTTGAGAAAACAATCGATGACGTCGCAAACGTCATTTTGACGTTATCAATAATTTACGTAATAGTGTACGGTGGCGAAAACGTTATTTTCTCCCCGTTTGAATGAAACGAAACGCAAACGCGATGCATTTAAATGAAGACAGTTTCTTGAAAATTTTGCCGATTTGTTCCAATCGAATGGCAATCAGTTTGAGGCCTGATCAGGCCCTGAATTGCTCGACGTCTGATATGGCTCCAAACTGTTTGCACTTGACCTCAGTACTTCGAGTGCGAGTATAAATGTATATGTGTTTGTCGGAAAAAACAGCGTTTGATCGCCTGAGTAGCTTAGATATATCGCTACGCTATTTTATAAATGTTGAACAAAAAACTGTCGGATTATCAGATAACACAAAGCAGGTACTGTCAGGTACTTTCATATAATAGCAATGAATAGATACACGAACAAATCTATAAAACCCTAGAAAAGAATTCGTCATACCTTTCCGAAATATTAGGTGTATATGGATTCAATCTGTGCACAGTCTATATGCACAGTTTGATTTATGGTGACTAAAATATATTAATCTTACTATTGAGTTGTGCATTATTAGCCATGTTATGAGAAATTGGAATTCGGACACTCCAACAGTGCATACATGTACATGTACCTAATTGATACACTTCAGATTCAACGCAGTGTCGCCTCTGGGTTTACTCTGCTTGTCTCTTGTCAGAATCAACATTTGATATTGCTGCAAAGAGTGCAGATCCTGATCATACACTGCATTAGAGATGCGTCGGTTGATATTGGTTTACAACCTTTACACTGCTTACAGAATTTAAATGAATAAATGAATGAGTAGTGTTTACGACCCATCGACAAAAGCGATCGATGTGTAGAGCCAAAGTACAATGCCATTGATTACATTTTTTCACTATTCGGTTTATCTGTAAACCCTTTACCTCTTACTATTCATATCAAAACTAACCCAGTGAACATTTAATGAATTAAGCCTTCACCAAAAATGAATACACTAAGTTGTTCCTTCTCTCTTCAAGAACACTTTAACTGTATGGATTTGTAAATCTGATTAAACAGTCATTTATTGCAAACAGTGTATACCAAGATCAGACAGCTGAAAAACACAAGAGCTGTCTGATCTGGGTATAAACAGTTTCTCAGGGCATATTCGTAAAGTCATATTTATATGGTACAGGGTCAAATCATACAAATAGCAATATTGGGACAGATTTAAAAAATCAAACGTATCAGCGCATTTCCGAAATTGATTTATTATCCATTTCGATTCCGTAAACATGTTTTGAGAAATTGAGACTGAGAGCAAATGCAAACAGTGCGGACCCAGATCTGCCAGCTCCTGTAGGATCTGGCTGATCACGGTGTGTACGTCTGCACTGAGATCAGCCAACTCTGGCAGATCCGGATCTGCACTTTTGGCCATAATGATCATGGTATCTACTATCTAGTCATGTTATATTGATTGTAAACTGGTGAAATTAGTTTGATTTATCTTGCCGAAATTGTAACAATATATTTCTCCAAATTTAGTCCTGGAAAAGTCTAGGTAACTTACTTAGGGGAGAAAGGGTAAATGTCCATGCATATCAGCAAATCAACGTAAACGAGAACAAGTGTCACTTTGAAACCCAGGTCGAACGTATGGACGAACAGTACTATCACTATACAAATACATGTATGTTGCCATGGCATCGGTAGGACATCCAGGTTGAATCATAGGTGGTTCTCTCGAAAAAAAAATTAAAAAAAAAATAAAATTGTACCCTTACTAGATCTATATTTAATTATTTATATACTCTCGAAAAAAGAAAAAAAAATCGAAAAAAACAAAATTCGGAATTTTTGTTTGTTTGTACCCTTACTATATTTATATACAAGGTAGTATATATATAAAAAGAGTAAGGGTACAATTTTTTTTTTTTTTTTTTTTTTAATTTTTTTTTCCGAGAGAACCACCTATGGTAGCAGTCAGCTGCATGAATATTGTGAGTTTATAAAATGTTAAATTTGATTTCATCGGAATTAAATGATTCCATTAAAGTTACAACACCAGTTTAGTCTCTTTTGAACAAGAAGTGTTGGTATTCCCTAATACCATTCATTGGCTTGTACATTTCTCTCATGTCAAGTATATAAGAACACATATCCTGCTCACTTAACTGAGAAACACCGTGATACTTACACCTGCAACCATTAGCAAGAAAGCGTCATATTTTGGCAATATCTGGATCGTTCGATTTCAAAATGTTACTGTGAATTCTTCTGCACACGAAATCGTAATTACTATCACTTGAACTGTCATTTTCATTTTCTATCCTACTCCCTTCATTAACATATCGCCGAGCTCTCTCGTCAATGTCTATTCGGTCGTCTTGTTTCTCATCATAATCATCATTTTCATCATCATCACTTCCCGCATTCTATTCTGCCTGTTACTGCGAAGATGCTAGAGTGCTGTCTGGTCTTCTCCCAAAGTGTATAGGCTTTCAAGCTCCTGAAATATATACAATATTTTATCTATATGAGACAAAATTGAAACTAATTCTCGAATCAAATATAATAAAAGTCATTAACTATCGTAATACCAATATTTATATTTTAGTCAACTAGGTAAAGACATTACTTCTCCAGTACAAGTGCAAAATCAACATGCTTTCTTTAAGTGTTTGTTGATATATCAAGTGAATTCTGAAACCCAAGAGAGTGACTTGACACTTGAAAATGTGAATTTCAAATGCGTATATAAAACAAGAAAGAAACCAGAGTGCACTGTGTAACTCGTGCAGATTTAAACGTGTGTATGTGTATTCCATCAATTCATGTTTAATTGCTTCTAATGGAAGGCCAAAATCTGATTAAACAAGTCATGCCACTTTCAAATCTAGACGTTGTTCTAATTTCTGTTCTTTTAATAATATAGATCTATAGCTCTAGATCATCATCCTATAGAAAAAATCCACTTTGCAAATATTAACAGATGTGCAATGAAAAGAAAAGTTGGTTTGCCGGATTTGAACCGGCGACCTCTACTAGACCGTCCGGCAGACGTAGTCGAGGGGTAAAGCACCCGCTTACGACGTCAGGGGTTGCGAGTTCGATCCCCCGCCAGACAAAGTCCTTCGGATGAGACTTTATAAACCGAGGTCCGATGTATGGGTGCTTTACACTTGGCACATAAAATAACCAGAGAACTCTTTCGATAGTAAGAGTAGGGCATCGCGCCCGGGTTCTCTGTATCCACTTCCCTCTTTTGGGCGTCCAATTAGCCCATAGATGGCAGAAACGGACGTTAACAAACAAAACATTGTACTAGAATGCATCAGCGTATCCACTGTCAGAGCTACGAGGCTTGCCGTTAACAGCGGTTTCAGTTATAGTTTCTTACTGGTAAACTCGATTGTCGCGACATGGCATATTTCACCATATTCCCTCTCCCTCTCTGTCTATCTACATCTCTCTCATTTTTAAACAGAACTGACACAGAATACATTTATAATTACATTTTCATCTAGAGTCTATTGACTTGCAGATAAAAAAAAACACTCTTTACTTACCGGGTGGTGTAGGTCTATGTTAAGTAAACGTGTAGATCTATGACCTTTACGAAAAGTTTGAGATAATGATTCAAAGGTTGTCAACTTGATATTAGATTTATTACAGCAACAATAATCTGTCTTATATGGCCAGTGTGGTAACAAAAATGAAATAGATTTACCAGGTTCATGTATATACATGTAGTACAGACTCTTCAGTACGCAAACGAAAGTCGTACATTGTACATGTAGACATGTAAACAAATTCTGATGTCGCTTTCATTTCCAGGTCTAGATACAATTTCAATTCAAATGAATAAGAAAGACAAACTCACCTCTAATTCACCATTAATTGTAGTCCACGAGGATATAACGATTCTTTAAAAACCGACTCTAAAATTCTAAATATCGGAATAACTGGCTAGGATGTCATAAAAGCACGCTTGTAAACAATGTTTACGTCATGCGAAAAACATGTGTTTATCGATTTGGATGACGTCAAAAAATTGCATTTTCGACGTCATTTCGGCGATGTCAATAAGACCGGTTTGTCAGAGAACGGCTCATATGGTTTCAAGATGGACTCAGGGTTTAGTCTGCGCAGAAGAGGTTCATGTCAATTAAACTAATATCGGGTCACCATAGACAATTTAGCAAATTTCAAAATTTGAAAACATTTAAATTATCTTGCACTTTATTTCAAACGGCACTAAATTGCGAAACGAGACAATAGTCTGAATTTGACCATATTTCTGAAACAAGAACGGACGAGATTATTAATATTGTCAGGAAACATTTGATTCAACCTTCACCCTGTTAAAATTAAGTACACGGCTCATGGATACAGGCAGGGCTGCCATACCTCCGGTTTTTTCCGAAATCTTTGGAATTTTTTTTAAGTTCTCCGGATTTGGTTGTCAAATAGTTTGGATCCGGATCATACGCCGCGTTACGCGGCGTCTGATCTGGATCTAAACTGTTTGCATAACTATGATAGTAGTGTTATAGAACCTGACAGCTAAAGGGTTAATGGTACGTTTCCTAAAATCCCCCATGAAAATTTGGAAATCTAAGGAATTTTATGAGCAACTTATGGTAGCCCTGTACAGGTTAGGTGCAAATTAGACCCAAGATAAATGAATGTTTTATTAACATTCGTACTATTATCCATTCATGTTGATATCGCTTTTTCTGTATTATTTAAAATTCATAACATGAATTGTTTGGCGGATAACAATTTTGGAATAGGCACCTTATTGGACATCTCCGGATTGAATTACGCAAATGCATTCGAAAACCTTCCACTGAAGATCAAACTTAAGAGTGTTTGTTTTTACTGCCTTAAAATGATTATAATAGGTATTTGTAAACAGTTTTAATCCTGACCAGACGCCGCGTCTGATCAGGATGCTTACTGTTTTATACTCATTTCGAAGTTCCCTTAGGTCAAATTCGAGAAATTTGTTTAAAACAGATTACGTCATCGCAGTGAGGGGTTTAATACACTCCTCGCTAAAAGCATGTTAAATCATTCCTTTGCTTTAAGCATACCTTAATGCACATAGGGCAACAATACATTATTTTGTGAAGTGTTAACAAACCTGAACATAAAAACAACGTAAACACAACGCAGTTTTTTATAGGCTATAAATTTTTAGGAAACGATTAAATGATCTATCAACAAATTAAACCTAAGTGCAGTATTTCCTCCTACAATGTCCTGTGTACAACCAGCACCTCCTTACAACAACGCTTGCTGCTGTTCTCCAAACAAGACAATTATGTCTAATCTTTTCACTACTACCTTATCCTCTGCTTAAAATTGTCGTCTTCTGTTTTTCTCATTTCGACAGAAAAACATAATGACGAGTGAATCCAGATGAGACGCCGCGTTTGTAACAGTAAACTGGGCAAAAATACCTGAACTAGAAGAATCCAAAAGAATATTAAATACCCACAAGAGAAGTTTAGAGATGAAAAGGTCAACCCTTTCACTGCCATAAGTTGCCAATAAAAATCCTAAGATTTAAAAATTTTGAAGCCAAATCTTAGGAATCATACATTTAATCCATTTTGATGTACAGTGGAGAATCTGTTATTCTTTCCCGTTTATACGCAAACGTACGCAAACGCAAAACACTAAAACGTAGAAAAGTACAACCTTTGGACAATTCTGATAATTCATGTTTATCTTGGTGGCAAACAGTTTGGAGCCTGATCAGACGCCGGGTTACCCGGCGTCTGATCTGGCTCCAAACGTTTTGCACTACAAATAATAGTTTTAGCGTAAACGCGTTTATTAGGAAGGAATAACAGATTCTCCACTGTACTCTCTATAACATAAGAAAAAGTATGCAAACTGTTTTTGGATCGAAATGAAGCGCCACATCTACTCTAGATCCGAATTGTTTGTAAATGTTAGAACGGTCGGACTAAGCATGATTAGGGTTAATGCAGGTAGATCATATATATCCTGTACGACTTTTCTGCTGTACCTTCATCTCGTTTTACTTGGAACATCGCCTATAACTGCATAGTTTCTGCATAAATATAACTGTCATTTATTATAAGCATCATTCCACAACACATTTTAAGAATTCATTAGGATAAAACAAGTTAAGATCAATACCCTGTTGGCTAGATACTTTATAAAAAGGAGCCACAAATTCTGTGCCTTAATTGCTATCTTTGCGTGAGACTAGGTTTTCCATCACGGAAAATTAGTTGCTAAACCATGTTACCGAAACACTTGTCGTAGAAATGAGCTTCATTGGACTAAAATCAGCGGCAGTTTACTCGTAGTTTAGTGAACGTATCTAATAGAAAGTTGATGCTTAGACCGTGGTTTAGTAGCACGCCATAGATGAAGTATACGAATGGATATTTTATAGATATTTCTTAACCCTTTACCTGATAGCCTATTTATAGAACTTAAGATAGATGACTTCTTAAAGCAGGTTGAAAGTAAAGTACTTCCAGCCTGCTTTAAGCTATCATGTGCTATAATATAGAAAATATTCCCTATAATACATATTACTGATTGAATTTGAACTATTTTCTTCAGCAGATGAATAAATCATATATGCTTAAAGGCGCTTCTATTGGGAAGAGGGTTAATTAAACTCAGTTGATAGTAACGACAAGTAAACTGGTTTTGTACATACATGGGTTCAAAATGAAATCAGTTAATAATGATATGTGTGTAGTTTTTTTATACAGAGAGTCTTATTAACATTTCCGTACAAGTATGGCGCCTAAACCCCGTCAAACAAAGTCATTTAAACAATGTCGTTGACTCAAATGTGCCTTGTCAATTACGATTGACATTTCTAGTGTCCAAAAAAGACTGGCCCTTTATTTGTTTTTATGATTTAATCATATTCTCCTTCAAAACTTTGGCCATCTCTTTTCAAGTACAACGTTTAAAATTAGTGTTGTAATTAACTATTGTGTTTACTGTTTCTAACAAGTTTGATGACACTGATCCAAACATATTGACACTGTGCAGACTCCTAAATCATTGAATATTGTTTCTTGCAGGATATATACTTGACAGGCGCTGAGTAACTCAGTGACCCATCCCGATTCAAACTGTTAACGGAGGACGCTAGAATGACCGACGGCAAATGGATGTAAACACTAATAGTGTAAACAACTGCATTAGTTTGATAAAGTTCAACCTCATTTAGGAGTTTTCATATTGCTTTTACCTGTCACCTGTAATTTATATAATCCATTTGTCTTTTGTTAAGTAGTCGTAATAGAGAGGTTCTACTGTACGCGTGATAATGCAAATCAATGGCTTTTGAAAAAAATAACATTATCTTCATACCGGCGGTAGTAGTCCAGTGGTAACACGTTGGACTACGGTGCCAGATGTCGTGAGTTCGATCTCCCGCCGGACCAACGGTCTGACTAGGGGATTTTCCTCTCCACCCAGGGGTTAAAATGGGTACCTGTGAAAGGTCTGAGCCGGTACTGTGGCTGCAATATGCGCCATATGTTAGCAGTGCTCAATAGTGTAGGCAAGATGGCTCAATGATCAGGGAGTAAATGTACAGTAGGCTGAGCGGTCATTCGGACTGAAAGTAGACTTTAACTGGTACTTTTCTTTACTTTTTCATTGCAATTCGGATTAGTTACTTTTACTCTTTCGTTGCTTAGCGTTGTTACATTTATTTAATTATGCAAAAACGATCCAAACTGTTTTTAAGTGAATCTACCTAAACTTCAAAACTTTCAAACTAAAAGCAGATGAACTACTTTAGCAGACGATGTGATAACTGTGCCACTCTGTTAGGCGGTTAATAATGTCATAGTGAAACTGGAAATACTATCGTTATTTCCTTTGTAACCTGATTAGTAGTCTCGACGTGATTCGAAAAGATTCCACTTGTCTTAGAATTTCACAGCTGATTTAAACATTGGAACAAAATCAGCATATTGATATCCTGAATACATTGGACGTAGAGGGGAGGGAACCTTTTTTAGAATAATGAATCATGATAAGATACCGATGTGAGAAGACTGTGGAAAATTTCCATACTCGAGGAAATAGTTGAACTCTTATCATGTCATGAAATCGCCTGTTTTGACATTGTTGTCTGCACAATTTGTCATGTAAATAGTAATGCATTCTAAAAATGCAAACACCTAAAGATTAGTATCGAACATCGTCTATGTGGCATCTGATCTAGATCAAATCCATTCACATCTAGTATCAAGGTCTCGGACATCAACTCTTGAACCTGAAATGTTATAGATAAATACCTGCGAAAATGCATTGAAAGGAACAGGTTCTCTTCTCTTTGTAGTCCGTCGAACCGACGATGACATAATCTGCTAATCAGCGGTGGATGCGCTGGTGACTCCGTAAGCCGAAGAAGGAGGCACATAGACGCCCGCAAGAGCCACAGCGAAAGTCGGAGGTGGCAAAAGTGTTTGTTATAGCCCGGTTGCGCCTCTCTCTAGCGGCAGCTTGACGCACCCTCAAAGGCACAGGTTAAAAAAGTTGAAAATATACTGTTGTATTTCATGCAAAACATTTCTACGAATACACCTACAGTTAAACTTTTGTAAACGCACTGAACCCGAGTGGCGAACAAAGTTGTCTTTTACAAACAGTGTTCTTGTTAATAGTACAGTTAAATGTCCTATACAAACAGTGCACATCCAGATTAGAGAGTCTATACTGTTTTCGTTTTGTAACATATTTCAGGGAAACATCCAGGATAGTCATATACATTGTTCCATCCCTTCAACAGCCCTCACAACAACGACTCCCCTCCTTAAAACGACCCTGGTCGCAGTTGCCTTAACAGGACAATTATGTCTAACGTTTTTACTGCTACACTATTGTCTCCTTACAACTGTCGTCTGCTGTTTTCTCACAGTTACACATATATGGACATTGTGATCGAATTAATCTAATGACGAATGACAAACAGCTGAATCCAGATCAGACGCCGCGTGTCGCGGCGTCTAAACTAGATTCAAACTGTTTGCAAATGTAAGCCAGATCATTATTTTACATCCCTATAACGACTTCCTCCGAACAACACACACTATCTGTGTATCCCATTAAATGTCGTAGTAGAGAGGGAGCGCTGTGTAGGTTTGGAAAGATTAGTATACTGGATTGTCCGTTTAACTGTTCAAGAGTTCATAACATGAGTGATCATTCCAAAGCAAGCAATGTCTCATTTATAGACAGAAGTTTTCGTTACAGTATCACTATTAAAGGGTTTTTGTGTTCCTTTTCACCCTTTCACGATCGAATTTATAGTAAGGATTTCACCCATTCATCGTCCCATTGCCATCAGCGTCAAAGGGTGTCAAACAGTCTGGATTGCGATCAGATAAGGATACAAATGTTTGCAAACGTGCATAACTTTGGCGCCATCGACAGGAGAAGAGTTTATCATTTCATCCCTGAAAATTCCAATAGACCAATCGAGTTTCCAAATCAATGTCAAACTAAATTCTATAAAATCAGGGTTAACGACATTTGTGTAAGCAACTGCATTTCATTGTAAACATTACGTTGGTCCCTTGCAAATATTAGAGAAATGGTTTCGAGAAAAAACAAATAAACACAAACACCATGTGCACACTATATGGTAAACATGAAGTTGAAACTATACTCATCTATATGCAGTAGAACATTTGGTCCAGATCCAGTATTGCAAATACTTAATTTGGTCGAGACATCTTTCATGAGTGAGACAATATATCGTTTGGTAGCAACATAAAGATGAACATTTCTGAGCCCTAAAAGTTCATATTACTATCTTTGAACTGGCGGCAAATGGTATCTGTTAGAAAAGAATACCGTTCACTCTCTAATCCGTGCTTAGTTAAAAAATCAATGAAATGTTATTTTCTCCAATTTAACTTTAAATTGGCTTAAATGTCTTGTGTTTAGGACAAACTAACTTGGTTATTAAATGGTCGAGGTCTAGTCTGGCTAACTGTGATAAAAAATCGAGTAATTACAAGTGAGGATACACATCGGCATTTACGTTCATCAGACAGGGACAACGTTTTGTTAAAACGTATAAAAGCACCTTCAGCTCTGAGAATATACCATCCAGAAAGTATAGTAAACATTTGACTAAAGTGCCACGAATCTCTACGTAAAACAAAGCCACATTTCCATATACAGTGCAAGACAAATATCATAATTCAACGCTTCCCTGCAAAACTATCATATTCTGTGATTCTTAATTGCAAAACGTAGTTTGCATCGCTACTGTTTTCTCTATTGTTTCATTTGTTTGATTAATATTCAAACTTGTAAGCTGGGTAAATTCCAATACAAATGTTGTACAGTTTTGACCGAGTATTTACATTTGCCCCATTAACTTCCATTGAAACCTTTAAAGTTTAATTCCTGCAGACGCATATGGTCTAGATACATTTGCTCTGTAACCTAAGCAGCCGAGAAAAGTTAAATATTACATTCTAATAAACGTAATACACAAAAAGAAAATACCAAGGTCATAGCTGTGGTCGGACATACCTACCAAACAGACAAACAAACAGTCGGAGTCAATACAATTTACCCAACGAAGGGAAACTAGTTTGGTGTTCTTATTAATGGATTTCATTAAGGCTGGACATGCTAGAATCGATAGGATCTATACTCGCTGCCTTCGACCTTCGTGGTCAATTCCTGCGCATAATAATTTTAACCGTTCTAAAAACAGTTTAACTAAGGTAGAACATACATGTAGATTATTTCTCAAAGAGGCGATTTATCCCTCATTACTGCATTGAGTATTATGTTATGTAATACTTGACTCAATATTAACGAAAACCCGAACAATAAGTGCATGCACTTTTTCATTGAGCATACAGCAAAACTTCTCTAGTACGACCACTACAAAGAAGGCTAATTGTCTGTATAAAAGACAGGTGACAGCTTAAAACAATGTGAAAGTGATACAGAAAGCTCCTGTATGAGCTTTCTGTTTCACTTTCACATTGCTTTTAGCAGTCGCCTGTCTTAAACGACTAATATTTGACACAATTAAGTGGTCGTAATAGAGAGGTTCTACTGTATTTGCAAACTAAGTCAGACGTTTAACATAATCGAGAACAAACACCAACATTGACAATGTTGCTAATTGCCTCATTGCAGCAAGCGCAGAATAATTTCATTTCCCTCTTTTCCAGTCTAGACTGAGCAACTTTAGGGCACGTAAGAGATGCCTACGGTAGATATTGATGTAAAATGACATGCTCAATGTAAGAATTAAATCACAGTTTAATACCAATATCCGCAAGAGAAATAATCCATAAAATTAGTTTTCGTATTGTATCTAGTATATATAGAGCTACGGCGGTACTTGGAAACATGTTTGAATTTGATAGGACGCTGTACGATGTTAACATTATCCCATTTACCTATTGTTTTTCAATCTAGGTGATCGCTTACTGTATGATGAAAGACATAAAGAGCGCACATTTAGGCGCACTTTGCTATACTTTTTGTCTGATTTAAGCTGCCACGATTATAAAAATGTTTTTTCAAAACTCAAAATTGTGTTAATTTTTAACTATTCACTATAGACTGTTTCTATTTTTTAAAAATAGGTGACAGCTTAAAGCATGAACAATTAAATAAAACGCACTTTTAGGCGAAATCTACTGTTTGCTCAGTTTGATTAACGCACCATCTGCACGACTCTACATTCTTATATCAGTAGCACAATTCTTACTATAAACACACATTTTATATCCTGTAATAGTATTTAGCGAAGAAAAGATATAATTTCATTAGAATGGTGTTTACTCTTTCCCAATCTTTAAGGAATTTCATTGTTCCTCGAACCATAAGACTACGAAGAAAAATCGATATGTTGGAAGCCTCGTAGGACTTTTGAGCCATCTTTACTATCAGTATCTTGCTTGCCATTGTCATTGTTTCTTGCATGAAAATTATCTTGTGAAAAGGAAAACAACATAACCCGTAGATGATTGTGGAGTATTAAGCATAACACTACTTCAATTCTTTTACGCTTATGTATTTTTAGGTATACTATATCTATGTATCTTTCTAATTGCTTTAGACGACTAATAGGAAACTTAAAACAAATCAAATCATGACTGTAGTGTTTTTGTTCATGCGGTTTTAAGACAGGGTTATGCGATTTAAGGGTTAGTGACGTCAAATCACGTATCAACCCGAGCCATTCAGCACGTTAACCCACTGGATATAAGGGACTAGTTTGTCCCCTCACCAAAAATGGCTTTTTGATCATTTGCCACTTTGCAATATATTGTAAAAAGCAGTAAAGCTATAGTCGGAAATTGGCTTGATCCCACTTGAAATTAAACTGACTATCTGAAATAGCATGTGTCAAAGTGTCAAAGCACATTAACGCACAGCAGCGTTATAAACGACACTTTTCCATATTGAGCAAGGATCCGCTATTAAAGCTAACGATTTAAGAGATACAAAACAAAATCGCGCAAACCCTTTTTTATTGGAATTTTTGAAACTTTTATCAGAGTTAATAATAATAAACGTGTTGTTTGTATTTCAGGGACTGATGTAGTTTTGTTTCATGATAACGTTGAAGATTGTCAAGGCATACCTAAGAATACAGTTTTTATATCTTAATCTGATTGATTATAGACCAGTTTTATAGCCTCTAACTGGTTATTTTCAGTAGATGTAGTATATTTGATTACACTGCACAAGAATGTCTTCTATATTATTTGACGCAACGAATCACAAAAAGACTATTATTAAATGTGTTCTGACAACTTAACTTCCTTCGAGGAAGAGAAACTATTCATCAACTGTCTGGAAATATATTAACCAGGAATTTTGATACAACTGAAGTCCACTGTATCGAGCTACCTTTTTGCTAAATATATCCGTATTACAATTTAACACGTTTTCACAGTTACGTCTTAACATTAAACGGACACGTACATGTCTGTGTATCTAAAGTACATTTTGTTATCAAATTTCTAACGTGGTTATTGGTGTAAAGTTGATGTCAGCTAGCATGTATTATATCGGTTAGATTGTATACTCATCTCTTAAAAGCAACGTTAAACTACTTTATTTATACTATGGATATTTCTGAGAACATTTTGTTAAGTATATTATACGGATAAATAGATAGGTTAGTTTGTTGATACGGCACTGAAACGCAACATGTGTCATATAATGCCGATGAATGATAAGGGATGTTAAGATGAGATGATGATTTCCGGACAATAAATTTGGCTAAATTCAGCCTTTGCAAAGCTGCGCATTGGATCATAACCGCAATTTTGCCTTCCTGTTAAGTCTTGGCAAAGGGATAATCAGGGTCAAATCAACAGAAACTTCACCTATGACAATTAAACCTTTGAACTGCGACCGGTATATTATACAGAAACGTTTTTTCGAGATCTTGAAACGAAAACGGGTAAAAACGGGTCCCTGATTAATCTTACATTAAGAAAACAACTGCATATTGTTATGACCTGTCAGAGTTTTATACAAGGTCAACGAGAGTGAAGAAAGTGTGTTGGTTTGAAGTAATGGTAAATTGAATTGATAATAAACTGACATAGCATATTTTCTGAGACCGCAGAAAAAGTTGCAGGTTCTATGGGTTCAGGTTTCCTTTGTTAATCCATTTCCCTATAAATAAGCATTATTAAGCCTCTATATTGTTCCTCTACTGAAGAAAACAACTACACTATATATAGTCATGAGTAGTCAGCATGAGAAATGTTTTCCAAATCCATTTAGAGAGTATCTTAAAGCAGACTGAAAGTAAAGCAGAATGCTTTCAAGTTACCTTATCGGCATATATATTATATAACTGTTTTACATTCAATAGCATAGTAGACATTACAAACAGTAAACATAATACATTACGTGTATGATGCAAGGACACCAGCTAAGAATGGGTGCAATGAGCATTTACACAATTATTACTCGGTGTGTTCTCTTGACCAAATGTTGTGACCACTTATCAGCATAGTCTCAATGACACAAATAGAGTTTGCTAGAGAGCTAAAAAACCGTTTTTCAAAAGTACCGGGTTCCTACTTTATTTCATCTGTTACTGTGATAATCTACGGCGTATTTTGGGCATTATAGAGTCGAAACAACAGTAGGCAAATCTATTAATAATGCGACTATTTATAACTTATGTGTCTTAATTATTTATATTATCCAATGAAACATGATAAAAACTCTGTAAATAAACTAATTGAATTTCTAATGGAGGAACGAGTTATCCGATGTTTTACATTGTTGATTAGCAATTTGATTGAGGTTTTCTATGTTTAAAGTACGAGATTCAATTTAACGATTAGAGCCTCTATGATTATATACCAAAATGAATTATCTAAATGTGTATAGTGATAAATTTACTCAGTGAGTAATGTTTATCTTCAATAGCATTCTGTTTTCAACTAATACTTTATGATTTAACAGGACCACATAATTATAAAACACTGTGATTAAATTAGTGTCGTTATTGTTTTGTCATATTAGTATATCACATTTCAAGTATAAAATATACATTGGCTTATATCAATAGACTAAACATTCTCATATATCGAAGCATGTATAATTATAGAACCATTTGGGAAGCCATTATCTCAGTATGGTGTCCATAAATCATGTGATATGAAGAAACATTACAGTGACTATTTCATATTTGATCAGTTTTACACAAAGTCTAACCTCCCTTTCAGTGCCATTATGACGTAAAAACCTTTCTAACAAAGTTGTTGACACACGTTCGTCTGCTAAGATTTGTCGTACACGTGTCTTTTGTTTATGATCATGAAATGATTAAAACATAAAGGCAGACGAAATATAAATGCAGACGAATCTATTTCCGTGACGCTGTATTCGACGGTTTATGACGTCATAATGCCAGTAAATTGGTTAAATTTGAAATACTATTGGTATGCAGTCTCGACGTAATTCGAAAATATTCCACTTGTCTAAGAATTTTACAGCTGATTTAAACGTTGGAACAAAATCAGCATATTGATAGCCTGAACATGTTAGACTATTGAATCAAGATTAGATACCGGTGTGAGTCGACTGCAAAAAATCTCCATACACGAGAAATTAAATGAACAATTATCACGATATGACACCTTCTGCTTTGAAATTGTCGTTTGCAAATATTTACGCATTTTAAAATTGGATCCATATCAGCGTTACGCAGTGTCTGATCTGGATCAAAATTGTTCGTAACTACTGATTAGGTCACCGTCGGCAGGCAAAGGACGTCCGCTCAAGATCCTGATATCTTATAAATACCCAAGAAAATTATTTGACAGGATCAGGTAAAAGGATTAAATATAATTGTATTGTCGTACATTGTATTTAATGCAAAGTTTGATATAGAGTATACAATGTCTCAAATAATCATTTTATTATCAAAGCAGCTCTTTATACTTAAGGAAAATGACATTGTTTTAAATACACCAACCGTTTACCCTATAAACTATATACTAAAACATATTGGGCCCTGCGCTGTTATTTTCTCCCACATAAAATAAAAGTTCATTTTGACATGTGCATTTATCTTTTGATTGTGCAACGTAATATGTGCATCAGAAAGCAGAGCTACATTGCTTTTACATAGGTGCATCGTTCTAAACAGTTAGTTCAAACGTTTCATCAACTGAATTTCTTATTACAACAGTGCAAGACAAAACAAATATATTCTCGTGTCAGTTCGATACAGTGTAATAGAATGGTTTGAACGATTATAAGAAAAATACATTACAGCTTGACATTTAATGTAGATGCTGTCACTGAAATATAGTGGCATTTAAAAACCATATTTGTTGGAGAATAGGTTCATTTAGCAGAAATAATGCATAGTTATAGAGAAGTCCTTTATACACTGCTAAAGACTGGTTATAACTACGCTATAACCATATTTGTTGCAATAATTGTTTCTAGTCACATTGGTTTGATACGTTTAGGAAAGTTAAAATTAAATGTTAAAACATTAACTGGCAATGCCAACTTCACTTATATTTAAGCCAGGTCATTAGGACACCTGCAGTTTTGCATTGCAAACAGTGTAGATGAAAGACGCGGCGATTGTCCTTGGTATACACTGTTTGAAACGGAGATACATCTAAAGCATTTTATGTAGCTGTGAAATGAAGCGTACAGCAAACTCAAATCAAGAGCCTGATATACCAACGTTGGTTGATCTGTATAATGTTGCAATGCAAAACTGGCTGGTACAGTGGAGAAAGCCGAATTCTTTCCCAATAAACGCGTTTACGCTAAAACTATTAATTTTAATTAGCCAGACCAGAGACCTGGTACCCGGTGTATGATCAGGCTCCAAAACTACTTGCAACTCGGATAAATACAATACTTGGAAATGTCAAAAATGGTAATTTCCTGCATTTTTCGGTTTGCTATTCGTTTGCGTTTAAACGGGATATACTAACGTTTTCTCCACTGTATGTCATGGCCCGACTCATTTGTAAACGGGTTGAATCCTGATCAAAACCAACCTTACAGTTTCCAAACTGCTAGACATTCATATCATTGTTTATAGCCTAAACGCATCAATTTCATATTTGTTTATATATAAACGCAGACTAAAAATCTAAGCTTATATTGCAGTTACTGGTTTAGACGAACTATGACGTCATGATCAGCCACCCAATACATCTAGTAGCTAACTATGTTCCAAGTGTTTTGCAGTGTCCAAATTAACAGTAGTTAATATTTACCGATAGAGTTATTGTTATTACAATACTAAATTGAAATGGCAATTTCTTACAAAAGATGACGATTGATATTGCGAATTGTCTGTGCATCAGATAGTTTGCATTTTGAACATGATCCCGAAAACTGTTCTGACGTCTAGGATGACGTCACGCTATTTGTAATGGACTTTGCTCTGGTATTGCCGCTAAACAATGTTTTTTCTTTAAATTGTAGATTGACCCAGTATGTCATTAGGAATTTTACGAGCTATAGCATTTTAAGTATATCCAGAAGTTAAAGATGCATAACTGATTGATAGTTTATGATAAAACAATTCGATTTAACACATGTAAGAGAACAAATCATAATAGATCCCCTCAAACAGTTTGCTTACATTATCAACTATATTGATTCTTTTATCTAGCAAGGTGGCCAACACGTAGATACTGAGAGAGACGTATAATCCCAAGACGTTTTATCATAATTCAAATCGCTATACGACGTATTTAACTTTGTTTTATCCCCTTCTACTAAAAAACCTTGATTTTTTGCCCCGTATGTTTTGATTTTAAAAGGAGTACAAAATGGACAATTTGAAAATGAATGGCAAATAAATTTCAAAATCTAAGTCCCTCAATTATTTATACAAAATTTGCATATCCAAACAACAAGAGATACATGCCTTCTCTGATTCTTCCGTTAACCGTTCGGCAATATTTCACCATTTTGACTAAAAGGAATTGCACATAATTTGCTGGATTTAGAGGCCATTTGTAGGATATAACTCACGTTGATTAAGGAGAGAAAAGACACGTGATAAATTGACTGGGTATTCAGCCTCCCCTGTCGGGATATCCTCTGTTTAAACATTACCGTAAAATGTACATGTGTTTCTTAAATCAGAATTGAGTCATTTTGACTACATATATATCGATATAGTTATCAAATAGTCTACATCAAGATGAGACTATGTGTGCATTATTCTTGTTGTAAGTATGAAGTTTGTGTCCTGGTTAACTCTTTCACTGTCCATGACGTCGTATGGAGCATTTGCAAACAGGTTTGATGTTTATAAGACGCCGTATTAAGTGACGTCTGACAGGGTCAAAACTGTTTGTTACTTGTTTTGAAATTACGTCAGTTAAACTGCCGTAAATCTAACGTTGAAACGATATTGCAAATAAAAATATTTAAACAGACGACAATATGTCGGTGAAGGGATAAAACACTTACGGTAACTGTGATTATGATTTAAAAGGTTAAACTATAACTGTTACTACGGCGTCTCGCTTGGAGCAATACTGTTCGATACTTTGATGAGATTTTCTGAAACACAATTCACATAGATATACTGTACGGGTTATTGCAGACTACACATGTTGCAGCTTTCAACCCCAATAGCCTTTCCAGGGTTAGTTATTTGATATGTCATCAAGATAAATGATATAAGCGTGTCGATAATGATCACATGAAGCCATAGTGTAAATGAGAATACTATGAAGAGACGTGATAGAAGAGAAACAAACTGTGAGAAATGAGAGCATCAGCGAGAATCCGATACTGAGGTAATGTCGTCAGGGGTAGAAAAGAAAATATCTAGTCTTCTATTTCCCTGCTTTTACGAATAAACAGACAACATTTATGAAGGGTTATGTATTTATCTGAAAGTTAAACAAAAAGAAAAGTTTCAGACAGATTGTAATTTGAATAAACTGTTTTGGCATGATCTTAAGTTCATTGCACTTAATTTCGCTTGTGTTGCGATAATGACGATGATAAGATTTATAACCAGTGTCGTTGTAATCTTTATTTTATCATTTGGTTATGGAGCTAATTGAAACTGAAAACAAAAACTAATTTCTTTGCGCATTATCTTAGATTAAAATCTTATTAACGCTATATCTGCAACAGTTTGCACATTTTCCAAATTAAGTTTTAACGTTGTGTTGACTCTGTGCTAATGTCTTAACCCTTTACCTGATAGCATTGTTTCTAGTATTGAAGATATGTGACTACTTAAAGCAGGTTGAAAGTAAAGCAGAATGCGCCCTACGGCGCATTCTGCTTTACTTTCAGCCTGCTTTAAGCTATTAACTGCTATAATAAGGAAAGTATTAAATATGACATATTCATTCCGGTATAATTTGGAACTATTTTCTTCAGCGGATGAATAAAATGAATGTGCTAAAAGTCGCTTCTATAAGGGAAAGGGTTAAAGCTGAACTTATTGACATTGCCACTTAAGTAGCAAAAAGTTTGAAACGTCAAGAAAAAGAAGGTGGATGATTCAAGAAAAGTGGAAAGGTGCACTGACAATTGCAATCAGCAGCTGTGTCAGATTGAATATACATGTAGTACTTATCATAATAGTGTATGATTATTAACTACTCAACCAAACGTACTTGGAACGATCTAGAATATTTAAACTTCAATTACCTCCCGGCTATATTATACAAACACAATATACTGTGCCTAAATTGCTATCTGTTCGTATGGCTGGGTTCTTCATCACGGGGAATAAGATGCTAAACGGTGTTATCGAACCACTTGTCTAACAAAATGAGCTTCATTTGGCTGGAGTCAGTGGAAAACTCTTTGTGTTTATTGAACGTACCTAATAGAACATACATGTATAGACTCAAACAGTTGTTTATTGGCACGCAGGGTGTAGAAAAGGCTTTCTGTAGGCAATTCTTAAATATGACACATGCGATTATGTGCATTTGTTGTAATTAGGTAATCATTAAATGACAAAGTCTATTAAAAAGATTTACAATTCAATCTGAACGTTATAATCATTAGTTTGCTGTAAAAATGTAAAACATTGATTCTTTAAGCAAAAACATACGTATATTTGGTAACCGGTGTATTTTTATACCTCTTGCTGAGATATGTTTCGCTCTAGAAAGTGTGTCGGAGATTGAAGAATATATTTGTTATAAGCGAAATACTTATCGATACGAATGGGAATCTTGAGTTGCCGGTGACTTTAATAAAATATGACTGCTTAATATGAGTCAAGCTCATGATGATGCTTTCTGCATTACGCTTGTCCTGCATTAACTACCAATTGTATAAAACAACCACATTTGTACTTAAAATCTGTGTCGTTAGAGCGAAATTTTTACTGTCGCTCAATTCGGCGCTTTAAATGCAGGGACTGACCAGGGCTTACTTCATTGTTTTAAATGCTAGAAGACATAATTGTGATATTGAAATAAATTTTTAACATTGTTATAAATGTAGATGATTGCTTTTAATCGATAGAGCCATTAAGGTTATATGTTAATCCAGTACAGGGAGCTAGAAATTATTGTGTACTATTCAAATTGTTTCGCTATATCTAATGTAATCGTAAGTAAGCGGGAGTTCATAGAAATAAAGAGATTAGCAGTAATTTTTGTATTAAGAAGTATTTCCTGTTAGCTAAGTTTGTTATACATGAGCTTAACTGTACTACCACAGTTAGCATCACAGTTATTATACAGTTTACCAGTACATATTCTCGTTTATAGGTACATGTAGTAACGACCTATCTTTAATGTTCTGTATGTTGTCTAAAAGAAGACATTTTTACACTGTATATAGTGTATACCACGTTCAGTAAAATATTGAAGTATACATTTTTTAATACCAATTCTAACATGACACGTGAAATCGTCTCTATAAACAAAGAACAGGTCTATCGTGGTATACCTGAGACGTTTTACAACGCTCTTCTCTACCCCGCTCCTCCCGCTCCTCCCGCGGTTATATGACATGACGTGACCTCAAGCGTTCATACGTTATGATTTGTAAATTTCTTACGTTATTCATATAGCCCGTAAATACCATATACTTTTAACCAGTCATGATACTGTAATTTTCCCATTCTTCTGTCTTGTTTCATGTAATGTTTGTTCTATGCCAGATAGTGGATCTGTAAATATAAATTTGCTGTTGGGTGTTAGATTCTTGTAATGCCGCGGAAAAAGTTATTCGGTCGAAAAACTGCATCCGTTCAGGAAATAAGTAATGAACATTTGATTTCCTTTCTAATGAATTTCTTTAAATCTGGTCATGTTAGAATCGAACTAATCTATGTTCTACCGTTGTGAAACGGTATTTTACAACGGTCGGTCGTTGTGGTGCGCAGGAATTGACCACTCAGGCCTTCGGCCTTCGTGGTCAATTCCTGCGCACTATGTACAACTCTCAACCGTTGTAAAATACCGTTTCACAACGGTAGAACATAAAATATTTCTTAAGTGTCAAACAGTATGGACATAGACGCATGCCGAGCGTCTGATCAGATTCCAAACTATTTGCAATAGACCACAGTTCGGGTCTACACACGTGCAATTGTGCATTAAAGCTTTAACTCTTTTGCTCTCAATGGTGCTAAAAAGCGCGTTTGCAAACATTTTAGATCCTGACCAGACGCCGCGTTACTGTTTGACAGTCGTTTTAAAAAGTATCAGTCACACTGTTTTATGTTTTACTTTGAAACGACATGGCCGACAACAATACTGAAGCAGACGACAACAAACGGTGAAAGGGTAAATATATCCCGAATAATTCGATCATAAAAGGTTTAAACTGCATGTATTTAGTTCGTGTTTTTTCTGTCCTATCGACAGAATGAGAGCAAGTATCCACAGTATAGTGGTTTGCAAACCTACTTACGAGTAAATCCGCTTACAAAAGTGTCAAATGGACCGCAAGTGTGACCAAGTAATCTAATAAGCTTACCCTGTTCCTCCAAATCACATTAATGGCAAGGACAGTAGACATACGAGGGTGCATGTAATTCAGATTGTTACTGCTATATTGAGAGAGTTACCTTCGCCAAATAAGCGCTTTTGTGTTAAAACAGTTGTACATTTGAAGCAATTGGAAACAATACAATAAAATGCATAACTAATCAGGCTGCACAGTATCTTTACTCTGAATGCAATTAATTCAACTTAAGCAAAGTACAAAGTTGCGGTTGTTATATAAATAATGTGTGCGCTTATTTTCTTCGAATCAAAAATACCAAATACGGGATTTTAGCGGTACACTGTCAAGCTGTTGTTTATCTTACATTGTATGAAAAGTGCAGCGTTCTTTTAACTTACTTATGCAGAACAAAATTACAGTTTATAAAGGAACTTACAATATCACATATTCTATTTTTCAACTGTCATCATACCTGAAAACTAACAATGATTGTTACGTTGGTAACCACTGACAGATAAAATTGCATGCATTTTATAACTTTTTTGAGAAAAAATGAGATCTTTTTTAATATTTGAAAACATACAGAGACCTAATCAAAATCATTTACTCAAAGCAAAACGTATTTCAGGGCCCGAGGCTATAAAGCTTTTTAGTTGAGTCTTGAGTCGTTTTTAAGCTTTCAATTGGTCAGATTTGAGCCTAGGCTCAAAGCCGACCAAACAAATGCTTGAGAAAAATCTCAGACTCAACTCAAAAGCTTTATTACCTTGGAGCCAGAAATTTGGGAAACAACTGTGGTAATAGCTAGATGTATATCAAGCAGGTTGAGTCCAGATGCAGCGCCAAAGCGGTGGCTTATGTGAGTAGAAGTACTGCAGCACTGTGATATATTGGGATACAAACTGAAATTGCCAATACCCTAAAATCATATTGTCTAGTGTCTTCAAGGTAAACGCTTTAACTGCCAACGTCGCCAATTATCCATATGCTTGCAGTTTAGATCCTGGTTAATCACCGTGTTACGCGGCGTCTATCGTGGTCCAAACTGTTTGTCAATGGTATCGATATTTCTAAATCATACTTAATTGAATTTTGGAAAATATGGCAGTAGATGACAATACAGTGGCGAAAGGGTGAACTATTCACGAATAACTTGGCGCCGAAAGGGTTAACGGTGGTTAGCTATGAGCACGCGATGTAATTGTTGTTTGTACTCTTTGTCAATTGGAACAATTCCTGGTACAGTTCTCCCTCCTCACAACGGTTATCTTAACATAGGATCCCTCCGTACTACAACGCTTATGGTAGTTCTCTAAGCAAGATGGATATCTATCTCCGTTTAAGTTTGAATCAAGAGACATAATTCCGATGTTTTAAAATACCAAAAAATGCATTTGTTTTCATTTTTGACGAATTTGAGAGTCGAATAGTATGGAAACTGACTAATGCAAATGATTGACGTCTTATCGTTTACACAAATTGTTGGCTATGTAACATATATTATTGGAGCACATTTGGTCGTAAAGTTTAAACTTTAACTCTGCGGCAGCTCAAGATTCAATCTGTTTGACTGACATGTTGTGCGCTTTGAACTCATAAAAAATTATAGAATTTTAAAATTAAAATTAAAATTACGTCCAGATTTTTTGGAACACATTTTGTTTTTTTTAAAGGAATAATCATTTATGTATTCATCATAACATATAGAGCCTTAGTTGAACACTTGAATAAGTTGGTTGTCCACAAAAACACTTAAATTCCGATGTCATTGCATGCTCTTTGTTATTAGAATAATGTAATTACTTGAAGAATTCGATAAGGACAAAACTGGTTAGTTGTTATAAAGTTAATATTTACGAGCATTTGGAAAGCGATTCAACAACTGTGCTTATTATAAAGAGTGATGATAATGGGTTCGACTGCGCAGGGTGTTCGGATAGAGCAGTGGTAACATACCCGTTTCTTATCAATGCGGTCCCAAGTTCGACCCCTAGTCGGGGCAGTGTGTAGGAAGGTACATCGGTATCCCATTCGAACACGTCGGTTTTCTCCGGGCACTCCTGTTTCTTCCAACAGAAATGACCATATACGCCACCATTCGACCCATTGAGAGTGATTTGTACATGTTAATGTAGCTTGTTTCATAATCGATGTAAAAAAGGTGTACACTTTAACTCCGTAGCAGCTCAAAATTCAAACTGTTTAAGTTACATATTGTGCGTTTTGCACTCAGACAAATATATAGAATTTAAAAACTAAAATTACGTGCAAACGAGGGATTTATGACTGCAGATACATTCTTTGTACTTTTGACATCCATTAGCCTCTTAACCCTTTACCTGATAGCCTATTTCTAGTACGTAATATAGGTGACTACTTAAAGCAGGTTGAAAGTAAAGCAGATTGCGCCTTAGGGCGCATTCTGATTTACTTTCAGCCTGCTTTAAGCTAGCATGTGCTGTAATATAGAAAAATATTCCCTATAATACATATTCATTACTGATTAAATTGGAACTATTTTCTTCAGCGGATGAATAAATCATATCCGCTAAAAGGCGCTTCTATTGGGGAAAGGGTTAAGTCGCATGTATAGAGTTCCTCTAGTGCAGAACTTATTTAATGCACGAAATTATGCAAAATTGTAATGCATTTTCCAATGCTTACCAGATGCCGCAAAACGCGGCCTCAAATCAGGATCTAAACTGTTGTACTCTCCTGTCGCAATAGAGAAATAAAAGTAGAGGGTATTTGTTGCATGCAGTTTGCAACCAATAAACCTGATGATCTGTCTTGAAACTGTCTCAAACTAAGGAAATAACAATCAATCAAAATTACAAAACCGTTTCTACACATAACTGCATTGTTATTAAATCTACCGATTTCTCTTGAATCTTATATGAAACTATTTGTATTTAACAGTATATTTATACCGGTTTCTTTCAGAGAAAAAAAAAATTGATGTTCCGAATGTATCAATCGTAGTACGTAAAAAGTATTTTAAAGAAGACAACAATTATAAAAAACAATCATATGTTTATATTGCTTACAATATCAAACATATTTGATTTTAGCTTGAAGCCTACAATAAATAATCCGTGACATTACAAAGTCAATATCATATAGTATACGTTATGAAATAAGAGATTTAGTATTTCCTATATATACTGCATTTTGAGAATGATATCGTATCGAAAGTAGGCCTATTAGTCGAACATACGTGATTTACTACTCTATGAATATTGAAATGGTTTTCATATATGTTTAAGATTGACTATGATAAATCAGTTCCTCTCCTCACAGAGACAACTGGTACTTTTCGTATAGAAAGCAGTGTACGATTTAGACAGACGTTTTACATAATTATAGTACAGAGACCAACATCAGCAAATTCGAATGTGACTGATACATTCTTTGATACCAATTTCTATAACCCGTTTATATATACAGCGCTACCTCTCTACATTGGCCCTCCCAACGACAACTCCCTCATTACAACGACCCGTGTCACAGTTCCCTAAAAATGACAATTATGTCCAACCGATACGGCTGCATTTTTGTCTGCTTAAAATTGTCGACCGCTGTTTTTCTAAAAGTTACATAATGGACATTTTGACAAAATAAAATTAATGACGAGTGTCAAACAGCTTGAATCCAGATCAGACACCGCGTTACACGGCGTCTGATCTGGATTCAAGCTCTTTCCAAATGAGAGGGAACAACGCACACTTTTGGTCTCCCATTGGGTGTCGTTGTAGAGAGGGAGCGATGTACTAAGTTTGGCATTCATTGTACTATTATACTATTTTTATTCAGACTGCCTAAAAATCTAAACTTGATTAAATAAAAGCCGACGATAAGTTTGCAAGCAGAAAATGTTATGTAAGTGAATATCTTACGCGGGTTATTAGGTTATATTGGCAGCGAAACCCTTCCACTCTCAATGACGCTTAAAAGCGCGTTTGCAAACAGGTTTGATCCTGATCAGATGCCGCGTATAGGGATCTAACTGTTTGACTCTCGTATCGATATGTTTCAAGTCATACTGCATTAAATCGAACTTTAAAACTACATTTTATCTCCAAAACAACAAAATTGAAGCAGACGACAATAAAACGGCAAAGGGGTAACAGAAATCGTAGACAATTTGGCAGAGAAAGCATTAATCTAGTGCAGAAAACACAGAACAAGTTCGATACTGACTTGTCCGTGTCTAGACTAAGCAGCTTTAGGGTACGAACGGGATGCCCATGGCAGATTTAGATGGAAAAGACCATTTGCAAAATAAGAATTAGATCTCAGCTTTATAACCACAGCCGCAAGAGAAACATATATTGCATTAGTGTCTAGATTCACTCTAGTACTACTGTATATATAGAAAACCTCTTTATTAAAATCACTGAAAGAAGGCTCATTAGTGTAAAAACGACAAGTCGCAGCTTAAAGCAAGGCGAACGTAAAGCAGAAGGTTGCCAAAGTCACCTGCCTTAAATACCTAGTATTCAACACAATTTAGGGTGAGTAAAAGAGAGGTTTAACTATATATACTTTTAATTAGTGATATTTTAAGAATTGTCCAAAACAGATGAGACGCTTAATGAAGGTTGTGTCAAAATTCCATGTTTATGCCAGAGCTGTAGATAGGGCGAGTAGTTTAAAAATTAAATTTCTCATTTCACAAGAATTTACAAATTTACAACGAAAATATTTGGTCACAAGCAAATATGTGCTGGATTATAAAACTGTACATCCTTTGGTTTAAGTGGTGTTTCACATGACAATAAACACAGTACGTTAATGTTCAACCGCAACGCATATCTAATAGGAGAATGTAACTATCCTAATCTTATTGATCGTACATTTGTTTAATAAGACCAGACAAATTATTTTACCAGAAACAGTTCATTTGATTATACTGCACAGTAGAAACGTCTTGATCACTTGATGCAACGAAAGACACGGAATACTATTATTTCATAAGTTTTTATCACTAACCTTCCCGCGTAGAGAAGAAACTATTTTTCATTTGTCTGACAGGATATTAAACAGGCTTGTGTACAGTCGAATCGCAATATGTGCAATAGAAAAACCGTTTTTACTTCCCAAAAAACACGTCTACGCTATGTCAAAAAGCTGTAATGTTTTTATAGTTTAATATATCATATGTGTGTTTCCTTTTGCGTTAAAACGGGAAGTAAAACTCTATTCTGCACTGTAATTGCTTAAATCTGGTCGGGACAATACACATCAGATATACAGCGCTCCTCTCTACAACGACACCCAATGGGAGACACACAATATGTACTTTGTTCGGAGGGAGTCGTTGTAGGGAGGGAATTAAGTTTACATTTGCAAACAGTTTGAATCCAGCTCAGACGCCGCGTATCGCGGAGTCTGACTTGGATTCAAGCTGTTTGCCACTCGAAAGTATGTGTTGTTTTCTGTCTAAATATCTTATATGTAAATTTGAGAATACCAAAACGCGTCAATTTTAAGTAGACTATATAGCAGCCTAGAAAAGGTTGGATAACTTATATTGTTTTGGAAATATCGTCAAAGGTCGTTGTACGGAGTGAACTGTTGTTCGGAGGGCCGTTGTAGAGAGGGATTACTGTATCTACATTTAAATTGCAAATTACAGGTAACATCGGCGGATTCGAAACCAGCTACATCACCGACATTATTAATGGTTCTTCGGATGAGAACTTAAACCGAGTTAACATGAAACGGTGCTATACATCTGGGGCTCGTTTCATTTAGATTCGTACGACAAAATCGGCAGTAAGTAAGATTATAAAAGTTTCAATTATCATTTATGTACTCATCGAATCCTGTCTTGTGACATCTCAATATCATACGACAGGATTAGATGGGGACATCAGAAATAAATTGTATTTTAAGTTTTGACCGTTTTTGTCGTACAAAGTTTTATGAAACGGGCCCCGAGCATGTAAACTAATCAGCGGTTACTCCGGTAGTATCTGTTTTCGTACTTGTCCTGTTTCGCAACATTCTAAACTAACCACTCATGAATAGGGGCGTTCCTTCGACCGGTTGATGCTGACTATTACCGCTGTGTATGGAATTACGCATACGAAAACAACCTGGATAACCGTAAATCTTTCTTAGAAACTAACAAACAAACAAACATACAAACAATCAATTATTAGGGTGTTTACGATAGGTGACCGCTTAAAGCAAGGTGAGAGTGAAACAGAAAGCTCCTAAAGGAGCTTTCTGTTTCACTTCCACCTTGCTTTAAGCTGTCACCTGTCTATTAAACAATCAATTAGCCTTCGTTTTAGTGGTCGTAATCGCGAGGTTTTACTGTACAACTATTGTGTAATAATTTATACACATTTATTGACATCATGCCAATAATTAAGTTAAGGTTATATATTCCTTGTTCAATGTATGGAGACAATGTTATGTGTTGGCATTTCTTTAACATACATGCTTATTCAAAGGAGTAAGCGACACACGACTTTTATGGCCCTGTAGTTAAACTTGAGTACAATGAACGTCTTTTTACCAGGCAGTCATACTTTATGTTTGAGACTTAGATAAATATTTCTGGTTCTTCTGAATCCCAAGGACACCTTTAGTAAATAAATCACTCTGATTAAACAGAAGGAAACGTGATAAATGAATGAGGCAATAATATGTCACCTGTCTAAATAGTTTCTTCTTATAGATTTACATGTTCTTTTAAATCTCAGCTTAAGATTTTAAGGCATATTAGCAACATGATTTTCGGCACGAGTATCCAACAGTCTCTATCCAAATCCAAAATCTCATTTCTGATCTGAATCCACAATGTTTTTTCAAAAGTCAGTGATTTCAGCCTGAGGCAATGTTTTAGGTTAATATTGACATATGTTTATGAACAAATATAGAGACGTACAGTAGATGTAAAATAGAATTAAACTGCATAAGGTCTCCGGTAAAACAAAGTGCAGCATTTAATTGTAACATGTTAAAATGATGGTCACATATACAGTGAAATTGCTCCAATTTCGAATATATGTTACCATTTCAAGGCCAATTGTTAAAATAAAATGTTTGTTTTGTCAATGTACGAATGTGTGACATATTCCGACAAGTAAATGTATAGTTCACTAGCTGTTTCATAACATTGTTATACTCAGAAAAACAACCTGAATGTTTATATAAGACTAATGCATAAATCATTTCGGTCACTTTGTTTGCTTGTACCGTAAAACTAAAACACGCTTTTAACAATAATCGTACTGCTGATTCAAACAGTTTTAATCGAGATGGGGCGCCGAGTGATTTGGCATGGTGTTCATAGTCACATCTGACAATTTAATTATTCTTACTAAAATATAAGGTAGTTGCTTCTATGTTATACATTTTACAGATACCAATTACATACTGTACTAAAAGTGAGTTATTTATATGTTAGCCTGATAAATGACCCAGAACTTTTGATAATGATTACACTAAGCCCTTTAATAAATGAGGATATACTCAAGATACGTGATTGAGAAAAACTATGCGACAAATGAGAAAACGGGAGAACTGGACGACGGATAACGTCCATTGGGAATAATTTACAGTTAGATTTTACTGTCACTTTTTTTCGATCGAACGGGAGTAGCGTATTAACGTATTAAATTACATCGCGTATATTATAAGTATATCACTAACCCCGCTATGTACTAAAGAGGACTTTAGAAACAGTTTGGAAATAACGCAGACGTCACAAATGCAATGAAATGATTTAAACAGAAAAAGACATTTTTCGATGAAAATATTACGTAAAAGATTTATAAGTTTAAATTTTACAAAGTTTGCGGACTAAATAAGAGAACTGAACTATTATTATTATTATTATTATACCAGATTTATATAGCGCTCTTGTCACACAGGGGTTGTGCGTTCAAATGCGCTTTACATGAAATAACACAAATGTACCTACAAATCGAGAAAAGACAAAATAACTACAATTAGATCTGAAATAAAACATGAATAAACATACAAAAGACAGCCCCCAAAACGGCGATCAGATTACCAACTATCCTCACTTATCTTCTCTATTAAGACTTCTTTATGTGTGCGGGTTCTTTTAAATATAGAATAGTGCTTCGGAGTTTAACCGTAATGAGATTTGTTGAAAGTTAGTTAGATTCTCGAAATGCCGACGATAATGTTTAAGTATAATGAGCACTTGAAATTACGTAAAACATGGTAAGTGATGTTCTTGAAACCACCAAATTATATTTTCTGTGACACCAAACAAGATTCCATTTGGTGTCAGACTAAAAGCATGCAAAATAGTTTCAGAAGGAATTTCCTCATTTAAAAGATGTTATGAATACAAAACAAGCATAGTAACAAATTAAGGGTGTATCAATGTCATGCATTTAAGAAATTTTCAAAGTATATGAAAACACTTTATGATGTTTTGTACTGAAGAGCTATTCAAGATGAATGAAAAAAATAGAAAAAGTGTACATTTTGGTAAACAACAGTTGGCTCCATGACCATGTAAAATTTACCCCACCCACTTTTTCTTATTTTGTCCTTTTCAAACAGCCCGCTTAAAAAAAATCCATTTTAAATGAAAACAAATATGATAATTTGGTTTTGTGTTATTTATTTCCTATCTATGGTAGTATTTATTCATACAAAAAACTAGTTTAAGAAAAAACAGGCACCAAATGTGAAATTTATAAAGCTCTAAATATCATCGATATGGTACTTTTTTGTAAATTTTGTAAGGGGAGATAACTCTTTTTACTTTAATAACTCAACATTTTCAACACTGACCTTTCAATTTCTTTTCATATTTTGAACTGCCTTGGCTTTCATTTGGTAGAATATAAGAACAAATTTAATACTACAACTATTTCATTTTCAAACTTTTTGACTTTTATTTTCATAAAATATCCAATAAAATCATGCCCTATAAAAAGCATATTTTTGATATTCGAGGATATATTGTTCAAACCTAGTGCCTGCTTTGTCTAAATTTGGTTTCTATATGTGAAATACCACCATAGACATGAAATAAATAATGAAAACCCAAATTACCATGTTTGTTTTGTTTTGAAATAAATTTTACTGAAGCTTGTACTCTGAATGGGTAAAAATTGAGAGAGAAAGTCCAAATTTGACATACCTTTTTCAAATCGCTGTAGCTCAAAAAAAAAAAGGACACTACCATATATTTTTTCCCCATTTTTTCATTCATCGTTAATATCTCTTTTTCATATGAGTTGGTCATAGTTTGCACCATAAAGAACCAATTCTAATGAACAATTAATAATTTTGCAATAGCACGTTTTTTGCCAGAATAAGGTTGTTTACCCACTGCGTTTTGGATCGAATTTTGGATGAAAAAAAACCAACATTTATATATTATCTTTTCAGAAAGTCCTTTCCATTCTATACACTGAGAGGATTTTCTAAACGTCCACTTTTTAAACTCATGTTTTTCTAAGCAGGAAATTGCACACTGACGTAATGAGTTTTATTTCAAATACTAGGTTGAATGTGCACTGAATTTAATTCTTGAATTCTGAGTTTCTCTCTACGTTACGTTACACCTCCAAATTCGATGGTTTAGGTAGTTTGCACGTGCGAAGCGTGTATGGGGACATTAATAAACACGGCTTTTGATTATTTGTTGGTCATCAATCACGCTAACAGAAAAACATTTAACGTGTCAAGAAAGCGGATTGTACGAATCACAAGAGCTCTCAAAACATTACATTCAGAGCCAATATGAACTTCCACGTTAACGTCATGGACTTTTTACGTCCTGTGTGCCCTAAAATCATTTTCATAAGCTACACATTAAACATCAATATCTTATTACACCAACTACAACGCACTTCAACATGTTGTTCGCCAATATCTGCTTGTTTTGAGGACATTTTGTCTGACCGGAAGTGTAAAGACTAACGTCCTTAGCGACTACAGATGAAAAACTAACGTAAACGGAATATTTCATTTTGGTCATCACACACTCGCTCCTATGTTTCTACGCGTCGAATATGTCAAAATAACGTAACATTACTGCGTTAACGGCTTCAGCGCCAATCGTTTAAAGGCAAAATTTTAACTCGGCGGCTCAAAATTCACCTTTTTTATTGATATATTAACGTTGCACGTCGCAGAAACCGTTTTGGGTAGCATTCTATAAGTATTCTGTCAATGTCACTAAGCCACTGCTGACAGCTAGTGGCATTTTTGGTATTTTAAATATTATAAGAAACCAGACCAGGAGTTGCCTCAGCATTTGTATTTCAGTGCCATTTGAACAATATTCCATCAATACTTGCATTGTAATTTTTCAAAGTAATCATATATATATGCTACATATGGCACCAATGTCGCGTTGAAAGCTAGTAGCCCAAAAGACAAATGTCATTCATGACATTGCGACTTGCAATTTTAGGGTTAGGTTACAATTTCAATCATATTTTCCATAATTCGTGATCAATTTCAATGAAACTTTTTTTCCTATTATAAAACATCTTCATCTCATGAAACATGTAACTTTTGGCATCCGGGTTAACTAGTTTTAAGAGTAGCACCTTTACATCTGACTGGACGTTTAGAAAATCCTCTCAGTGTATTGCTTTTAAATATTTTTGTAAATAAACAGCAAACCTGTAATAAAACTATTTACATTCTACAATTGCTGAAGAAGGTTTGACTTAATTCTTCTACTAATTTAGTCTGCTACAAATTTATTCTGGGTCGTTGAGAGCATGTAAATTGACGTGACCTGACTTTGACTTTCACCCTTTTACTCTCAATGATGTCATAAAGCGCGTTTGCAAACAGTTTGGGCCCTGATCAGACGCCGCGACTTAATATTACTGGTAACGTCTTTCATTTGCTAACATTTGTTTAAAACGTGATAACTCGGATTCTTTCCCCTGGATAAATGCCTACCTTGAAGCAAAAGTAAAATTCCAAGGTTTAGTCTACATTGAGCCCGAATGATCGTTCAGCCGATAGTGCATTCACTCCCCTGATCATTGAGCCATATTGCATGCAATGTTTAGGACTGCAAAACGTATAACGCGTTCCGGCTCAGACCCTTCATTGGTACCCAATTTAATTTGGTTGAGTGGTTGAGAGGAATTGCATATATGTACTAAAAACCATTCCTGTACATTATCGGGAATTTGGAAAACTCCCTATTGAGGCCGCTGATCCGGCGGGAGCTCTAGTTCACGTCCCCTTTTACCGTAATCAAGCGCATTGCCGCTCGAGCAACTTCCACCGAAGCGGATCTTGACCTTAATTTTCAAAGGAGATACTTTGGTTTATTGGACAGAGAATATTCCTTCTGCCTAGAACTGAACAACGTTTAGTGATTTTCTTACTATGTGTTGCTTCGTAGCGAACAATATCAGCTAAAATCATCTTCCAGAAATCATTTCTCAGCACCATCTTATCTTTGCATTTCATTGACCCTAATGATACAGTCAGTCAGTGTCGAAGTGCCGTAAAACCCAATCCATCATCGGAATTTAGACCGGGTTTAAGCAATTTAGCACTTATACAAATACACATACAAAGACAGAAACACTTATATAGCGCAACAAGTATAAATAGTCAATTGCGCTTTACAATTGATCTTACTAATTAGTACATAATTACAATATCAGGCAAGAGGTGTCAAAGTCACTAAGAACAAAAAGTCATAAACACTAGTCATTCATTGTAGAATTGACTTAAAAAGTATACAGTAAAACCTCTCTATTACGACCACTAAATCATATTAATTATTGGGTTTTTAATGCAGGTGACTGCTTAAGGCAATGTGGCAGTGAAATAGAACGCTCCTTTAGGAGATTTCTGTTTCACTGTCACCTTGTTTTAAGCTTCAGTCTGTATTTTATATAAACAATTAGCGTTATTTTTAGTGGTCGTAAAAGTGATGTTTTATTGTAACTTCATAACAATCATTTACTTTATTGTTATCCTTCATTTACCTGCGATATGCATTTTACCCCAAGATACCTTCATACCTTGTCACGGATCTTGGTATTCATTGTCATAGGGGTGTTTCTACTTATTTGACAGAGAGTATCCCTTCTGTCAATGACAAACAGGAAGGCAAGTCGGTGGCTTTCGATCCAATGCGCTGCTTCGCATTGATTGAGATTCCCCGAAATCATCTTCCTGAAATTATCATCATCACCCGTTATCACACAGCGGTCCTGTATGACTTATCTTCTGTCGCGGTGTCGAAATACTTAACTCATCCATCCAATACATTTTAGATGTTACATTCATCTTCGTGCGGACGACAGGTTAACACAATTTAATGTAAATACAGGATAAAATTCACGATATGGCATTCAATGACTACGATTCACTAAGTTTTATATTTAAATATTCATACAATATCAGTTTACACCTATAACGTTTACCACCAAAGCAAAAATTAGTTACATTTTATGATACAGTCATCAATTTGTACCAACAGAAATATCATCTATTTCCTAGCAGACAAAAGCTTACATCATACTGAAATATAAGAAGAAGGCAAGTTAAGGCACATTCTATTTTGCTTTAACTTGCTTTAAGTAGTCACCAGCCTTGAAAACTAAAAATAAGTTATGGAGACAGAACGTCGGTATATAGTGTTTGAACTTTTAAAGGTTTTACATAAAGGGAGATTTTTCACGCTCGTTCACAAATACCATACGTTTAGAAATATTTTCATCAGTGTTTGTTGTGTTTGATATTTAATATTATCCATCATTCAAACCGAAATATTCATTTAAATTTAAAACCATTGTTACAGTATTGCATTTTACGTCAACGATCTGCAGCGGTTTTACCATAATATTGGTTATAATGTTTATCGTATTACCTGAGCTGCTAGAAAGCATTAGCTTGTAAACGTTTTATACCAGACGCAACCACATTTGTATTTAATAGACATTTTATGTCCCAATCCGGGGTTTAGACTTTACACTAGTGCATCGTTCTTTAAAACCATTACTTGGACATCTTTACCGACAAACCTTTTTAAATAACTAATGGTTAGGTTGGATAAGGGCTACACGAGGAACGGAAAACATGTTGTATTTTCGAAAACGATTTATTTTATGTTGAAACAATGATGTACCATGTACACGGTATCCTTCAAGATCTGATGTTTAACCAATGAAAAATACATTGTACTAAAACATCCTGTCTAGATTCAACCCCATATGTTTATAGTTTAGTTTAATAGAAAATATAACTTGTCCCCGCCGTAAGTTTCAATGAACAACCATCTCGTATTCGAACAACACAACAAAGCAAGTCGTTTACGTTTAAAAAAAGGCAAACTTCTAGCCAAATGGTGACTGATGGCTGCTGTCAAGAGCTTAAAGAGCAGCACTCTTCTCAACGTGATAGTTCTACTTCAGTTTCACCAAACAAATAACACGAACAGTTTCGTGAATAAAATTGGACAAACAAAAAATATTAAATGCCATCAAAACCATCAGTTGAGGTTTAAACAAAATATGATTGTACAGCGCTCCCTCTCTTCAACGACACCGAAAGGGAGACACAACTATGTGCGTTGTTCGGAGGTAGTCGTTACAGGGAGGGAAATTGGCTCACATTGGCAAACAGCTTGAATCCAGAGCAGACGCCGCGTAACGCGGTGTCTGATCTGGATTCAAGCTGTTTGTTACTCGTCACTAAGTTTTTTTTCTGTCAAAATGTCAAATATGTAACTTTGAGAAAAACAGCAGACGACATTTTTAAGCAGACGATATTGCAAAAGTGAAAGTGTAAGGCATATACTTGTCTTGTTTGGGGACAGCGGCAACGGTCGTTGTAAGAAGGGAATCGTTGTTGGGAGGGCCGTTGTAGAGAGGGAGTGCTGTACGCCTTAACTTAACTAGTTTAACAGTAGGGACACATTAACGTACTCTTTGCAAATGATGAACATGTATCTGTGGCGAGAACACTTGTTATATACAGACAGTTTAAACCAATTTATTTATGCTTTTCGGTGGATTACCACGAAATAGCAGTGGCTTATCACTTGGTAATCCACTGCAGTGGATTATCACCAATCGCTTTTATTATGAATTTTCCCCGAAGGGCTCCCCAAGAATCGTAGTCAATCGTGTCTTATCGTTAAATTCCGGCAGTCCGATTTGTCGCGAACCACTCAACGGAAGAACACGAATCCCAAATCGGGAGCAACGACGTAATTTCGGATGACGTCAAATCAATAAATAAGTGACGTCATCGTACGGGAAACTGTTTCGTTAATGTGTTCGATGTAAACTTGGGGCTCAACACGGGGTAAATCATGTACTTTCGCTTTCACAATTGTCGAAAGATTTCGTTTAAAAAGTGGCTTAAAAGCATAAATAAATAGAATAACTGTATTTGTTCAGTATAAGATCGAATTTAATCCATTTCGTGAACATCAGACTGTTATATTTTCACGAGTGGCTTCGCCACTCGTGAAAATATAACGTCTGATGTTCACTCAATGGATTATATTTCTATCTTATACTGAAAAAACCCAATTATCCTCTATGTATCTGTGGCGAGAACACTTGTTATATACAGACATTTTAAACCAATATCAGAGGGCACCTAAAGGGCCTATCTGATCACCCTGCACTGTTTGTTGATTTAGAATGCATTAAGTAACCAACCATTTATAGTCCAAAAACAACTATACAACAATTGACTTGGAAAATTGTCAATTTGACTTTTTACGGAAGAAACGTCTGCCTTAAAAATACATCGACGGATATGTGTTAATCGACCGTCCATTAGAAGACATATTTGGTTAAGATTTAGTTGCCCTCTTTTAGCAGTGGAGAAGTCGTTATAGTGTTCTTCTCAAATAAATTAAATGTAACAGGGCTCCAGAATAAAAGAGTACACTGAACAACACAGTATTTTTCAACCATTTAAAGTTTAAAGTCAATACTCATTTGAATTGCCTCTTCGAGTGGTGACATCATAGGTTTTAATGCAGTAACAAAGATTCAATATTTTTTAAATACTCCCATTATCTGCAGCTTTACGTAAACATGCATTGCAATCAAATGCAGAAAATTAAAAGTATATGAGAGTATGGCGATAAAAAACAAATGTTGGTTTCAGTGAAGTCGGACGCCAGACAGAGACATGTCACTATAGCTCAACTTGAGACTTTGTGATTTGACGAGCTAAATACAAAATAGTTCTTACCTACCGTCCCTATAGTTTTTGGCGTAATAGGAAACACCGGTATTTCTTATTTTGCTGAATATTCATACTTATTAGATAAATGCTGCCTGACCTTTATTTCTTATGGTTTATAATTGAGACAATGTTTATTCGGGTTTATTAAACAAATCAATAAATATTTTACGTCTGACCATTGATAGGAAAATATAACAATACTATATTTCCTATATTAACAACTATTGGCTATAGTGTCCGTGACCAAACATTGCGTGATAAAGATAGTTATGTATGGAGAACTCTGGCTGTAAATCCCACATGTCTCTAATTCTAAATGAGAGCCCAAACAGAACCTTGTATTTGTCTGTAGCTATAATAAATCGTTTGCTATAATGATTTCAAACAGATAAACGTGATTCGGTCGGTGAGGCAATAAGCGTAAATCATGTGTTTACCTTTCTAAAGCTGGTCATGCTATAAACGAAATAACCTCCGCAAGTAACCATGCGCATCACGTCCATTCGATGTCTAATAAATACGAAAGACTCAAGCAGGAAACGCAACACAAACAATACACCCACCTCTCAAGCAGAACACACACACAATCATACCATAACAAACACACACACACACACACGCACAATCTCATTCCTTCATCTACACACTAAATAGAAAACAACACGCAAGACAAACATAAAGCAAAGTGAATATAGGAGCCCGCCTTGGCACGGTCAGCAGCAATCAATAATTAATTATAAATTAACCATTAACTACCACTGGGGGTTAAACCATGGTTTAGGGGCGCCCAACCTCACTCTTATCGGTTAACAATGGTAGAGCGGTGATTAATATTTATCGTCATGAAAGGACTAAACTTATTTAGAAACTGAGTTTCCATTAAATGTTTTAGGAATGGATATAGTAACGCGTTTATTGGGAAAGAACAATATCCTGATTCTGAAAAGAGAATATCTCAGCTACTACGTAACGATGTCTCCGATAACTGTTACAGTGGGGGAAACACCATTCTTTTGTTATAATCTATACACATCTGAATAAGAGGAGATCCTTTGAAAGCACAGAAAACAAAGCAAATACTGAAAATTGCAGACTCGGTTTAATCGAGTCTGTTCATGAGCAATACTGAAATGTGCAACAGTGCTCACGCCCCCTAGCACCGGCTTAAGCGGAATTCAACCTTCAGCTGTAAATGCGCTGAAATCAATGATTCCAAAGGACCAGAAAGTATAACAACACTGACACACACACATGCAGGGCTCCAGATAACAGGTAGTTTTTTCAACAAATCCAACATTTTCTCACTCTTTTTAGCACCAAATCCTATGGTGTTACTACTCATTAGAATCGTCTCGAAGAGACGATTCTAATGAGTAGTGACACCTTAGGGTTTTAATTCAGAAATAAAGATTTTAGGTTTTGAAAAACTAAGCTTATCTGGTGCTCTGACATGATACTTCAAATGGACAAATCAAGTCAGGTTAACAATGTATTCTATTCCGTCACTGAAAACTCATGTAAACAATGTAATTACCAAATTACAAACAGTGCAAGTCCTGATAATGGTATACTATGTTAGCATTGGACAGTGAATCCGTCACATTTACACTGATACACCGTCTCTGGATAGTTTCCAAATGACACGCGTACTTACGAGACAAGGATTGAAATTAATTTGTTTAATTTCCAAGTGGATTTGCCTTTAGCTCTTAAAGTCTTACACAACATAAATTGTTCAATATTCAGAATAAAAGCCATATTTAGAATTAAAAAAATTGACCATGCTATATCTAATTATATATGTGCATTGCGCTGCACTGTTTGTATATGTATCATATGTGTGACGTAATAAGAACTGGGTTCAACTAGAACTACTGCAGGGCTGCCATAAGTTGGTCATGAAAAATCCTAAGATTTACAAATTTTCTATTTTTCTAGCATGATTGCTTAAAGCATTAAAGCAGGTTGAAAGTAAATCAGAATGCGCCTTAAGGTGCAGTCTGCTTCACTTTTATTCTGCCTCAAGCTACCACCTGTTAGGAAACAAATGGGACACTTTCTGAAAATTCCGGAGAAATGGCAGCCCTGCTATCGTTTTCTCTGTAACCTGATTAACAGTCTTGACGTGATTCGAGAAGATTCTTCTTGTCTAAGAATTTCACAGCTGATTTAAGCCTTGGTACGAAATCAGCATATTGAATGTGTGCAGATATCTTAAGGTACAACATCACATCAGAATTTGGATATTGAAACAAGATTAGATGCTAGTGCGCATATACTGCAAACAATCTGCATATTTTGGGAAACGACTTAACCCCAGAATAGATCATAAATAAATGCGAAAGAAGACTCAAGCAGGAAACGCAACACAAACAATACACCCATCTCTAAAGCAGAACACACACACAGCCATACCATAACAAACACACACACACACACACACACACACACGCAATCCCACACACCAAACAGAAAACAATACGCAAGACAAACATAAAGCAAAGTGAACATAGGAGCCCGCCTTGTTACGGTGAGCGGCAATCAATAATTAATTATAAATTAACCATTAACAACCACTGGGGGGTTAAACCTGGGTTTAGGGGCGCCCAACCTCACACTTATCTCCTATAATCACCTATAAAGACGAACAGTGTACATAAAATATAAACCCTGTTCCACAACCTTACAATCAAAAAGACCGCCAGCACAGTAAGTAAATACATGTAAAACATCTAACAAAATTCTATGACAAGATTATTAGTAACACGGGAAAGAATTAAACAATCAAGCCCGTGTTAAAAATAACCCACTATGACAACGGTCAAATTGTACTCAAGCGACCGCCGATTTCTCAGTCGGAGTGATACCTGTACCTTGTCACAAGTAAAATATTAGCTTTGTTAAAATTGTTTTCTGGTCATTTCTGCCAACAGAAATTTCGAGACATAATGGCTGAAAATGTTTCACAATCAGGTTGATACATTTTCAATCATGTTGCCTCCAATGTGACGATACGTTTCTAGTGAAAGGACTTTAAAGAAATCGGTAAAGTCAAGCGATAAAAGGATTAAGCATCCGTATTTGACTATTTGTTCCGATGTCAAATATTGTACTTTGATTAGACACCAGTTACTTGACATCACACACGGGTCCTCAATGTTCAATCCATTGTCCCATAAGTACATTTTACGCCTTTAGTTTATTCCTCAACTGAAGAAACTACATAATAATTTAACTTTATACAGTCATTCATAATTAAGATAAGACTAATTTCTATATCATAGCAGATGGTAGATTAAAACCGACTAAAAGTGAAGCAACTCAATGTGCATTCTGCTTTACTTTAAACATGTGTTAGTGGCCACATGTGTTTAAAACTAGAAACAGGCTATTGGGTAACTTGTTATTAAAAACACCTGTGTAATCTGATTCACAGAAAATTAGTGAAACCTGTAACATGTATTCGTTTTATGTGTGGTATTTTCAAACGTATATGAGAAGTTAAAGGTGTGCTAAGCAATTGTGATTCTTGAATAATTCTCAGATAATAAAAAGTCAGTTTAATCCTATCCTTTAAAGAAACTCTCCATCTCTAGATATTCCATATAGAAATGCATTTTTAGTTTCTATTCTACCTTGATAATGGTTCATGAAAACTTTTCATCTGCCTGACAGGTGACAGGTGACTGTCTAAAGCAAACACTGTGTAATATATTGTAGAGATGAGAGGTATTTCTGCTTTTTATCTCCTTTCTTTGAACAACCTCCTATATTAAACACTAAAATGAAGCCATATGTACAGATTTCTTTCGCAGACCGATCAAAGTATCTAAACGCATTCAATTTTAAAATTCAGTCTAGTTCATCTTCGGCTATTACAATTTATTATTACAAAACATGTATGTTGCAAAATTTCTAACAATGAATATCCTAAACAGAGGATCCATCTAATCAGGGTATACATTGTTTGTATTTCACTGGTACACAGTTTTTGTGAAAGACGACTATACTTTTCGCTAGGGTTGCCTGTTTAAATAGAAATATCGACTTACTTTTGAACTTTGTGCCTCAACTTTTATGGTTCGCAAGACCTGTGTTCGACGCAAACAACTTTGCAGCACTTAAACACAAAATATTTACAATCGCCCCATTTAATTCCATTGCCAAAAAGTGTGTTCATTTCATATAAAAAAAACACTTTTCGAGAGTGCGGTAATTGTGGAAAAGTTTCGGAAAAGAGGCGGGGCATATGCAGTTTTCATTGCGAATTAATCTTTGGAACTTGGGACAGCAAACATTTGGCGGATTTTTTCAAAACATGTTCTTGACCGATCGATGCCTTCATACCAGTGGAAACCATGATTCCCGACTAATATTCTTCTTTATTAATGAGTTAAATTGCAAGAAAATTGACATTAGAAGCTATCTTATAGATCTAAACAGCGGCTATAGATCTGCGTTTCTTAAATGACAAAAAAACCTATATATTTATCCTATTTTAAAATGACGTCACTTCCAATGACGTCAAAAATCGCCATTTTTCGCGCCAAACTGATAAGTTGTTGACAATGGAACTTATTGTTTCTGCTTCCGAATGTACATAGATTCAGTAAATCGGTCATGGCTGTTCCTTACAGGGTACACATTATTCGTGTTATCTACCTCTAGTATGGATTTAATGCGTACTAACAACATGTTTATATAATGTTAATAATTACAGCAAATATATTGTAAATATAAGAAATGAACTGATTTTTTCGGCGTTCAAGCGAAATGAACGACAGAAAATTATCGGCAAATTTACCATGAATCGCTAGCGCGATTCATGGTATTTGCCGATAATTTTCTGTCGTTCATTTCGCTTGAACGCCGAAAGAAATCAGTTCATTTCTTAACATAATGTACTAAAATGCAGAAAAATTCCAATGTTTCGAAATTTATCACGATTTTTTTTTATCTGAACGGTTAACCGTTTCAGAGTCTGTTGAGGCGTCTGATCTGGTTCCCAACTGTTTTCTTTGGAACTAATAGTTTTAGCGTTAACGCGTTTGCTTGGATAGAAATCTACTCCACTGTATATATGGAAATGAGGCATTAACATCTAGACAATATATCACAAGTATATCACACTTAGTTCTTAACTGGATACATAAATATGTACCAATCAGATCTTCACTAGAGCAAAATCGATAATAATTTACATAGATGATTTCAGCAGCGGAACTATATCACATGTGCGTCTTATCGTCAAGTTTTATATACCGAATATATAAAGTTCATATTTACACGCTCAAGTGAAAATTTAAAATGTAGGAAAAGGCTGGCTTAACTCTTTTTAGTATATATCCGATGCCTACTCACTATATAACACAATTTGAGTTAAATACCATAGTTCAAAGTTACGCCTTTACAATTTTGTTTGACAACATGCTCGATTTTAAACAAGATCACCAAAATAACCATTGATTGCATTTAAATATAATCTTCCATTGCATTTGCCTGAATGCACTGCACTAACGAATGATTAGTTGGCATAAAAACTGTGTTAATGTTAATACTTGTAGGTTAAACTGGATTATTAAAAGATGTATAGTTATCAACTTATTGTGTTATCAACTTAAAGTAGACTGAAATAAGAATGCGTCGTACTATTGACCTGCTTTTAGTCGTCACATGACTGCCAAACAAGAAACACGCTCTGGGGTACAGAGTAAAGCTATGACGTGCAAACGCGTGTGTTTGCTAGTTATATAATATACGATGGTGCTACTAAGGTAACCGTTAACATCCTTTCAATTAAATGTTCTTAATCCGTTTCACTTTCAACGACGTCATTATTTGCAGTTGCAAAAGGGTTTCAACCTGATCAGACAAAGCGTCTTATCAGGTTCAAAAATGTTTGTCAAATGTTTTAAAGTTACTTCATTTATACCGTCTTGAATCTAACTTTGTAACGATACTTCAAAAACGCTTTTGAAGGAGACGACAATATGGGGATGAAGGAGTAAAAACCTCACGATGAATTTGATCATGATAGGGTCACATCATCGTTGCATAAGCGTATAACGTGCAGGTTTAGTTTAGGAACAATACTCTAACTGATATACTCGAGTATAAAATACGATTATATAATCCTAGCCATTAGGGGGTGCCTTATCTGTATCAAAACACCTGCATATATACAATGCCTTTTTGTCGCTTTTAGCCAGAAAATAGTTTGGATTATCAACGACTAGGCAAAATCGAAAAAAAAGATATAAAAGTTCATTTCAAATTGCAAATCAAATGTAATGTGCGCAAGTTGCATGTCCATGTTCAATTTAGAATAACATGACGCCTTTGATAGGATAGATTACGTGATATATATGAACGTATATAATTTAAACGTTTATTTTACATTACACTATACTGTATTTATTTCTGAAGGTGCCCACTATTTAAGAGATCAATGGAACGTTTGAAGTATGTTCAAAAAGGATTTAATTTCAATTTGCACGGAAATCAAAGTAAGATAATGGATATATAAACAGTGTAAGTGTCAGCTAATTAAAATTAATGTATTTAGTTTGAATCGATGATGAGTGCTTGTACAACATATGTAAACATTACTTTATTTATTTTCTGATGCCTAACGTAAAAGAGGAGCAGATGATGTTATATCAGTGAAAGTGTTAGTGTGGTGACTACGTCAACATTGCAATTAAAATATAAGTTTAACGTTTGACTGCATGTATATATAGCGCTACTTCTTTACAACGACACTCAATGGATGACAAAGAGTGTGTGCATTGTTCGGAGGGTTTTATTACAGGGGCGGGCAATTAAGACTTGGTTTAACTTTTCAAACAGCTTGAATCGAGATCATACGCCGCGTTACGCGGCGTCTGATCTCGATTTAAGATGTTTGTCACTTGTCAATTTGTTTTTTCTGTCAAAATGTCCTTTATGTGACGTTAAGAAAAAACAGCAGACGACAATTTTAACCTGACGATGTTGCAGCCATAATCAGGTGGGACACACTCGTTCTTGTTTAAGGAACAGCGGCAAACGATATTAGTAGAGTTAATCGTTGTTCGCAGGGTCGTTGTAGGGAGGGAACACTAGTTTGATAATAACGTTTTCATTGCGGTATCAGGGTTAATATGACGTTGGAATGCACGTTGATATACAGCACTCCCTCCCTACAAAGGCCCTCCCAACAACGAATCCCTCCTTAAAACGACTATTACCGTAGTTTCCTTAAAAAGGACAATATTTATTGTGTCCAACCTATTTACGACTGCAATATAGTCTACTTCAAATTGTCGTCTGCTGTTTTTTCGAAATTATATATCAGACAGTTTGACAGAAACAAAAACCATAATAACGAGTTACGCGGCGTCTGATCTGGATTCAAGCTGTTTGCGAATGTAAGCAAAGTTCCTTCCCTATAACGACTCCCTCCGAACAACACACACAATATGTGTGTCCCAATGGGTGTCGTTGTAGAGAGGGAACAGTGTACAGTCTGATCAAGGCTAAACCAGCATTTACAAAACTGGTATTATGTAGGTCATGAGTTACAAAAGTGGGTCAATAAATGCAGAAGTTAAGTAAAATAGAATAATTACATTGACAGCTGTCGACAAACATTTCTCACCTTAATTAAACCAACTGTCTGCGTTCTAAATATAACCATATTTCTTCATAGACTAAGCATGTGGCTAACTGATGTTGCTAATGCTTTCTCTAAATGAGTGGTGCAATAATATATACAGTAAAACCTCGCTATAACGACCACTTAAATGAAGGCTAATTAATTGTATAATAGAGGTGGCAGTTTAAAGCAATGTGACAGTGAAACAGAAAGCTCCTACAGGAGCTTTCTGTTTCACTGTTACCTTGCTTTAAGCGGTCACCTATCGTAAACACCCAAATAATTAACAAAATTTAGTGGTCGTAATAGGGAGGTTTTACTGTATGTGATATTTGAATCCAGTTTAGTCAATGTGTCATGAATTGTATTGAGAAGACACATACGATCTGGTATAGTCTCTGGTCATCTTCTACATGTGTCTTTTTAGTATAATTCTTTCAGATTGCAATTCATTTTCAACTCTATCTTAAATGTATGATAGATGATCTGGTGTTTTAATGATGGGGAATTGCTTGATCCAAGGGAAATTACTCATTTGGCCTAAGCATGGGACTTACTGATGTACACATGGACCAGTTGCTAAAGCTTTCCCTAAATGAGTGGTGCAATAATATATATATATGTGATATTTAGATTCAGTTTAATTAATGTGTCATGAATTGTATTGAGAAGACACATATGATCTGTTTTAGTCTCAGGTCATACTCTACGTGTGTCTTTTCAGTATAGTTCTTTCAGATTGCTATTTTAATTCAACTCTATCTAATATTATGTGCATGATAGTTGATATGTCGTTTTGAAGTTGCTTGATTATAGTCTCTTATAACTCTGAATAGAGTGGTAGTGTACTAAGTGATTATTGGTATGTTATGGTATTACTGATGTATTGTACACTGAAGAGAAATAAATAAATAATAGACAGTTCTACTAAAGCTGACCTGAGAGATTACAGTGGAGAATCTGTTATTCTTTCCCAATAAACGCGTTTACGCTAACACTATTATTTGCAGTGCAAACAGTTTGGAGCCAGATCAGACGCCGGGTCACCCGGCGTCTGATCAGGCTCCAAACTGTTTGCCACCAAGATAAACATGAAATATCAGAATTGACCAAAAGTTGTTCTTTTCTACGTTTTAGTGCTTTGCGTACGTTTGCGTTTAAACGGGAAAGAATAACAGATTCTCCACTGTAATAGCAAGTACAGTATGTCCCAAGTATTAGTGCACAAACCCTTTACCCCATAGCCTGTTTCAAGTTTCTGTAACTTGGTGAAAAAGTTGTGACTCAACTGGGACTCGAACCCAGGACCTCTGGCTTACCATGCCAACGCTCTAACCACTGAGCTACCGAGTCACCCAGAAAAGCCATTCAACCATTTCACCATATTCTCTACCCGGCTACACACATCCCCTCTACACAATAATTCGCCCCGAATTCTAACTCAAAGAACACTCCACGAGTTTCTTATTTTTACCTATATTTCATTTATTAAACTACCCGAAGGGTTATTTACGTTGGGCGCCAAATGTAACTTGGTGAAAAAGTTGTGACTCAACTGGATTTCGAACCCAGGACATCTGGCTTACCATGCCAACGCTCTAACCACTGAGCTACCGAGTCACCCAGAAAAGCCATTCAATCATTTCACCATATTCTCTACCCGGCTACATTTCGAAGACAGGTGACCACTTAAATCAGGTTGAATGTATAGCAAAATGCGCCTTACTATTGAAAAAAAAACCAGTGGCATACTTATGCTCTTAAATTGTCAAATATTGACTACACTTAATTGGGAACTGGAATTATTCATTTGAAAATGTAGGGAGGAAAGGTGTTACAGCGAATAATGAATTTCATACAAATAATGCATAATTGACTCTTTGCTTACATACTACTAAACAATTCTTGTAACGATTTTGACCATGCAATTGGTAGCCAATTTAGATTTTCTTTTACAGTTTTGAACCATAACCTTGTTAAATCTATCTGACCTTCTGGCATGAGTCTTAATTCCTTTCTAGAGTAAACATCCCTTATCATTAGCCTATATTATAGTTACAATAGATCTTTAATAAGTCATATCTGAATGCTTTATAGTGTGAAGCCTGGTCAGTCGACAAGTGTGTTGTCGTCTGACCAGGCTTCAAAGTATTTGAAAGATTGCTTTAAGCATGGGCGCGTTTCAATGTTCGTACACTAACATTTATCATTTTATGAGAATCTATGTCCGCCGGGATCAATAAAGTGGGCATGTTTTATCTGAAAATTTGGCTGTTGGTTCGTTTGTTGGTTGGTTTGTAATTGGTCCACAATTTAAATCTTAGCTTTAACCTGTTCACTCTCAATGAGGCTTTAAAGTGCTTTTGCAAAATGTTTAGGTCCTGATCAGACGCCGCGTGACGCGGCGTCTGATCTGGACCCAAACATTTTGGCACACTTTGTTTGGCGCTCTTTGCATTAAATATTTAGTCATACAACCTTGAATCATACCTTAAAATGTGGCTTGCAGACAACGATATTGAAACACACGACAATAATGCAGTGAAGGGATAACAATCTCCCGAATAATTTGATCATGAAAGGGATAACTTTGACGAAATAAAAAAGATATCCCAGTACACCAAAGTCTATGTCAAGTAAGAGTCAATGTCATTCTAAGGTAAATAAACTTAAAATAGCCCTGCAATCAGTCGTCATAGTGATTTACAAAATAATACTTTTTTCCCATTAAAGTTCATTTTGCGTCCCCAATTTGTAATCATCAAAACTGAAACAAAATTATTCGAAGAAACATTGAGCATATATGTAGTATGAATTAATATTTCATTAACGTATTTGAAATATATAATTTTGCAAATTGCAATATATACTTAAATATGTACTTTTACAAAACGAAAAACTTTTATTCTAACAATAGTTAAAATATATTGGCCACAATGTCTGCATGCGAAACATTTAATTCAAACTCTTTCCAGCTAAAAGGCAACCAGCTGATGTGATTCATTGAAATATTTAATGACCCTTTCTTTGCATATGGCTTCACACGTTAGACAAGAATATTCCCAAAGGTCATTTAAGTCTGAAATATTGCTTGAATTTACTTGCCAGCCTATTGTCAAAATAATGCCAGAACCGTATTACCGTTTACCCCAATGTATTTGCCTAGTGTTAAGACAGCAGGCTAGAAATAAAGCAGGGAATTCTTTTCATCTTGCAATAGCAGTTTATATAGCTCTTTACAAAGTATGGCATATGTATGTCTAAGAGAAAACACAATTGCCTGTTTTAATATCTAAACTTCAATATTGCGTTCAATAAAAATGCCCTAATTGCATACGCTGTGTCTTGGCCTCTGATTGCATCAAACGAATCATCAAACACAATCTAAGTTTACACACCGACAAGGGACAATTTATCATTGCCATAGCAGCAGTACAGCGTTTCTTATCCTTTTGAGATAAATAAGTGATAACTGATACAGACAACTTGGATCCTGTCCGCCCATCTTCCGTTTATGTGTAAAAACACCAAGCTATGTTATGTGAATCACAACAGACGCCAAAGATATCAATTGAAATGATTACTTTGGCGGCAAATAATATACAGTGTTCTCTCTCTACAACGGCCTTACGAATAACGGTTCCCTCCCAAGCAAGACCATTATGTCTAATCTTATCACAGCTACAATATCGTCGACTTTAACTTATTGTTTGCCGTTTTATCTAAATTACACATAAATTGATAGTTTGACAGAAGTAATATGATTACGAATGACAAACAGCTTGAACTCAGATTAGACTTTGCGAAAACGCGGCGTTTGATCTAGATTCAAGCTATTAATTAATTCTCTATAACAAATTCCGTCCGAACAACACATCAACACGCTGCCTCCATTTGGATGCTAATATAGATAGGAAGCATTGTACAAACTTTTATGCAAAGAAATAGTCAACTTTAGTCCTTTTAAACAGCAAACTTTTCACATTCTTAGACATTATTTTATTTGTCCATCATGCCGTCAATAGAGCAGGTTGAAGTGTTTAACTGTCCTTATGTAACTAAAATGTATGAAAACATTGTTCTTTTAATCGAGTCTACGCTTACCCTTATGTAGATACAGTTAGGCTGTCGTTATTGAAAAGCGTACATTTGCATTGGATATATGTTGTCGACAAAGTATAAGAGTATAGCACAATTGATAACGTTGTCTCAGAGATAAGGGCCTTTTGAATGTTTGTCTATTGTAGAAAAGGGATTTGCAGTTTTCTGTCATGCACTGCAAAAGTGTTATATAAAAGTGTTGCTTCATTCTGGTGGCTACAAAGGTGGGACTCGATAAACGTAAAACAGTCATTTAATTTACCCTTTTATCACCTTAAGCTGCAGCAGTAGGTTTTTCAAACAAGTTTGATTCTGATCATCGCGTAACGCGTTATCTGATTTTGATCCAAACTATTTGACATGATTTAGATAATTCCAATATCATTTAGTTCTAAATCTAGCCACTAAGCAATAGTTTGAATGGATGCAAAACTATCATATCTGTAATAGAACATCTGTCTGAATATTGTTTATTACATTTTAAAGGTTCATTTATATATGTAGCGTATCTGGATTATTTTGTCATAAAATATATATTTTAATTTTAAGATTATCTTTGATAATTATTTTCTTTAAGAATTATGACATACTTTACGCCACCAGTGCCAATTTATTGTTATAACAACAGTTTACCCAGTTCACTCTCAATGACGTCAATGAGCGCGTTTGCAAACAGTTTGCAAAACGTTTGGATCCTAGTCAAACGCCGCGTTAATCTAAACTGTTTGTCACTACATGTATTATTGATATTCATTAAGTCATACAATCTTAAATCTTAACTTTAAAACCTGTATTGTAAAGCGGTGAAGGGGTAAACATCTGCCGAATAATTTGATTCTAAAATGATTAAACTATAGCCCTTAGAGACAATGATCTGCAATTCAACCATACATTTGATAATAAGAGTCTTATTACCATAACTGTCAGAATGCATTTGGTTTGAACACATGTCATGCTGTAACAGGCCTCGATGACCGTGTCGCTTTCATTGCTTTTATGACGAACCCGTTTATCATAATCAATATCATGACGTCGTCTGTTCGCCAATATCGTTTCTTTATTTCTTAAGTTTAAAAGTTTAGGCCGTTTGACTTTAAAAGAAGCTTTGATGAGTGTAAACAGTTTTGATCCTGATGAAACGCAGCGTAAAGTAGTGTCTGACCTGGATCCAAACATTTTGCATATGTGAGTGTCAGCGAGTTTTGGAGCAAACGGGTTAATCGACAGTTTTGATATGATAAGACGCCGAGAATACTACCATCCAATAAAAATTCAAACACTGTTCTACTCCTATCTACATTGAATTTTTTATACTTATTTCCCCCAGCATGAGAAATAAGCACAGTTAAAACTGACTTAATAAGAGAAGTTCAATTATTATATAGATTTTGTGTTTCATTAAAGGGTCGTGATGATATAAAGGTCGTGGAAGGCTACGTTTCGACTCAACCATCATTAATTTCTAAACGCTATAATAAAGATATATAAATACATGTATGTAGATACATTGTGAAACTCCTATTCCCCTGGGTTGAGCCAAGGAGAATTTAATTACTTTAAACAAGGCCCCGATATCAGTTACATTGCGGTCGTAGGGTTAATGAGCATTACCGAATGCAGTATGCAAATATGAACTAATTTAAATACCAGCATCCATTAATCTAAGTTAATAAATTCTGCTCTAGTGCATTATCTAATTATTTCATTATTGAAATGTGAAAAGCTCGCATTAAATACTGCGGAGATTATCAATAAGGCAGAACATTATCATACGCAAAAGTAAACAGTTTGTGCTTGTAAAGCAAAACTCTTTGCGACGCTTCGTATATATCTTCAACTGCTTACTTCATATACTGCTATTTCAGGTATAAGTTGGGTTTTCTTGATGTTAACCCATTCGCTGGTGGCTGCGACCTTTCTAGGATCTGCAAAGTTTAAATCCAGACAATCCATGCGACGCACGATGACTGATAGGGATCCAAACAGTTTGACCTGGATGTTTTGAGCTTGAAAACCATAAAGGCTTTGTAATTTAATTTCAAACGACAACGGTACAATGATTAAACAAGGGTTTGATTAATTCGTAATATGAGTTACGAAACACATGAGCTATGCCATGACCATCAGTGTACACGTTGTAGGCGGATTGTCTTTCTATACATTGTTTTGCATTGAAATACACTTTATCCAGCCCTTTTGATGTGCATCCACGAGCTCATTAAACGGACCATTCCAAATGAGAAATTGTACAAATAATTCCCAATTTGTAAAACAATATCCCAATGCTGTTTTATTTTCACAAATTGTTCCTTATGAGGCAAAATCACATTAATAAAACAAATGTGAAAAACTAGCTAACGGGTCTTTTTCTGATGATTAAGAATAAATAAATGAAATCGATTCAAAAAATTGTTCCCAAATTATTTCATTTTTCGCGCAAAGTATTCCCAAATCAGACATTGTTTATTTTCCCAACACGGCCAGAAAAGGCCTGTTTATGTTGCTGTATTATATACGAAATTTGACAGTGTTGACCCTACAGAACATTGGATGACAATGACCTTCCTACCTTGTCGTGGTTCTCGGACTTTATTGTCAAGGGAATTGTTTCTGTTCAATTCTGCCAATAACTACAAAGGAGGCATGTCGGTGGTTTTGATCACAAGTGCTGCTTTTGGAATGAAGCGTTTGAGTGGCTAAAACTGATGTTCAATTCAAACATTCCGGGACACGATCAGGGTGTTACAAGTTAAACATTGTTTGACAGACTCAATGAGAAAAAAGATGATTGCAGTTTTCCTAAAACACTCCTAACTGTTTGAAACTTTAGTTCTTTCGCTGTCAAATAAATCGTGAGAAGTTTGCTCTTTCTCCGTCGTCTGCTTCCATACTGTTTTCTAAAGAATCAGACGCGCGTTACACGGCGTAAATGTTTACACACGCGCGTTTTGTTTTTTTTAGAGTGAAAGGGTTAATAGAGGCGACAACACGTTAATCTATTCCAAAACATTCGTTTATGCTAAAACTATTAGATGTACATGTATTTCAATTGCAGTTTGAAGCCAGATCAGACGACCGATAACCCAACGTTCTAAATTTTCTGCAATAGAAATTCATTTTAAAAATCATATATCTACATTTGTATGCAATTCGTTTGCGCTTCGTTCTTGTTTATACGGAAAGGAAAACAAACATTACCCATGTTACGACTACTATTTATTTTAACGTATTGGTATTTGACGGAGACAGCTGTTTACAGCAAGGTGAGAGCAAAACAGAAATCTCATGTGTGACCAATTCCTTAATTGAAAAGAAACAAGGTTTAAAGCGAGGAATGTATAAAGAAACCAGTGAATTACACGCATAATGGTTTCATTTAATGGTGTACGCTCTATGTTATACTTTTGTCTGCATTTATCATTGAAATCAATAGTGATAAATTATTATATATATGCCTCATCAGGCCCTTAATAGATATGCCTCATTGCGCCCTTAAATTATTCCTCAACTGAAGAAAAGTAAGGCAGATTGCGCATCCAGGTGAATTTGGCATTACTTTCAAACAGCTTTAGGCAGACGCCAATCTTAAATTCTAGAAGCAGGCAGTTAGGTTAAGTTATGATCTACCTCTGTAAGTTAAGGTCCCAAGCTGTATCTGTAATTGATTTATTCCCACTGATAATTGGAAAGATTAAGGGTTTACTTCGCTTTTGTCACACAGGGGGAATACGTTATTCTTTCCCGTTTAAACGCATACGAATCTCAAGCGTATATCTCTTAAACGTAGAAAAGGACACTTTTCGACAATTAAGATTATTCATGTTAGTCTGAGTGATAATCAATTTGGAGCCTGATCAGACGCCGGATTTACCGGCGTCTGATCAAGCTCCAAACGGTTGCACTGGACATATTACTTTTAGCGTTAACGCGTTTAATGGGAAAGAATAACGTCCTCTCCACTGTTATAACCAATATATATTTTAGGTTTGGAAAGTTATATGTCTAGACACTAATTATTGTATGTTCCATCACTTGATATATCGTAAAGGTCCACACATTGTGTGGTAATAATATCTCTGTAGGGGAACCATGACAGTATTGCTCACGTTTTGTAATTCTAAATGAAAGATTTTGATATTAATATATATATTTCCATTGCTTATTTACCATAAATATACACCCCGGTTAAAGAAAAGGCACACAGATTAAACCATTACCCCATAGCCTGTTTCTAGTAGTTAAGATATGTGACCTATTAAAGCAGGTTGAAAGTAAAGCAGAATGCGCCCCAGGGCGCATTCTGCTTTACTTTCAGCCTGCTTTAAGTTACTATCTGCTCGGATATAGAAAATATTTCTTATGGTACATATTCATGACAGTATAAAATGGAACTATTTTCGTTGGCGGATGAATTAAATGAATGCGCTAAAAGTCGCTACTATAAGGGAAAGGGTTAATCGTAAACAAGGCATATCTCGTATTAGAGACCAACCCTTACGATATTCAAGCGCGATAGTAGTATATAAATATCCATCACGTCTTTTTTTGCATAGAATTGTCTTCTTTTTTCAAAGTTACAAATTGGCCATTTTGGTAGAAATATTATGACGAATAACAACAGTTTGTATTGTGATTAGACGCCTTGTTATGCGGCGGCTGATCTGGATTCAAACTGTTAACAGTCAAAGGATACCAATTGTTCCTCTCTACAATACCCCCCCCCCCGAACAACACATACAATCCTTGTCTCCCATAGGGTGTTGTTGTAGAGAGGGATTCCTGCACATGTTTAATCACAAAGAAACTATTGTAGTATCATGGATCAGTCTGCGTCTAATAAAGAAACACACTTGTTGTGAATGTGAACGTTATTTGGCTTAGCAATGATTGTGTTAAGCATTATTCGTTTTTTTTTACCTGTTATTTCTAGAACAGAATAAATTTGAAAGGTAAATGTTTAACAGGGTATCATCGGATATATAATCGTACACTTTTACTTGATACAAGCATGATCCTCGTGCAGAACGAGACTACTGATATTTAAAAAAATACTTCTCCTGCAATTAGGTTGGAGCCAGGTCAGACGACGGGTAACTAGGCGTATGATCAGGCTCCAACCTGTCGCTACTTAGATTAAAAAGAAATTAAAAAGGTTGTTAGAAGTTTCTACAAGTAAGTGTCTACAGTTTAGTGCAATGTGTTTAAACAGGAAATAATAATGTCTTCTCTACTGTACATTACGCACAATAAATACCTCTATCCGTATTCTTAGCAAGCTGTACGACAATCATCTAGTACGTTGATTATCCCATTTAACGTTTTAGAATGTTACAATCTAACAATAACTCAGTCAGATCAGATGAAAACACTACTACCAACAGTTTGATTTTGAAAATAGTCACAGACGGTGTTTTTAGATATTCATTTAAAAAAAAAAGATATCATGACAGGATCAATGAATAACTAACAAAAAGGTAATAAGCATTTCTCAACCAAATATCAGCTTCACGTATATATATACTGCTTTTTTACACACTCGTTCCAGAACATAACAGAACAAGCCAAATCTTTATTTCTCAATAGGCATAATAACATGCAACATGAGGTAAAGTATCTACACAATAAAAACATTGCTCTCCAGATACAGAATATATGAATCACCTATATATAAGTTATATTTCATGACCTAGATAATAAGAATTTTCGTTTCAAGGCATTTTTTCTAGAATTTTGCCTTGGTTGGTAGTCATTTGTAAAGACCGGATAATCACAGCAGTGTGTGTCATCAATACCTCCGTAGACGTGCTTACAGTGGTTCATCTAGTGTATGCTGGTTAACGATGTGCCTCTACTGTTTTGGCACATTGAAAGTGAAAATCTAGCCAACCAATTATCAAACGTCACCCTTTTATGAACTCCGTACACTAAGAATGACAGCTTAGCAATATTATCATGTATACTCAAAGTATGCTAAGCACCATGGGTAAAAGCATATATACCAATGCATAGACCCTTTCACATCTCATCACATAACTTCAAACATTTTTGTTTTATTTCATCAAAACTTGGAGATAATGCTAAGCGTAGAATAAAAGTTAAGGTAACAGATCGTATATGAACTATTTTTAGTCCTGCTTAAAATAGCATGCTGCCTTAAAATCTAAAAGTCTATTACTGTCCTGTGTGGTCTTAACCATTTCGCTTTCAATAACGCTTAACAGCGCGTCTGCAAACAGTATTGATCATGATCAGACGCCTCGTAGCGCGGCGTCTGATCAGAATCGAAACTGTTTGCAACTTGTTTTAAAATCCCATCAATACTGCCTTAACCCTTTCCCTGATAGAAGCGACTTTTAGCACATGCATTTTATTCATCCGCTGAAGAAAATAGTTCCAATATATACCGTACTGAATATGTGTCATATTTAATACTTTCCTTATTATAGCTGGTAATAGCTTAAAGCAGGCTGAAAGTAAAGCAGAATGCGCCTTAGGGCGCATTCTGCTTTACTTTCAACCTGCTTTAAGTAGTCACCTATCTTCAATAGTATAACTAGGCTATCAGGTAAAGGGTTCAATCTTATTTTGAAACGATATTGCAGACAACAATGACTCGGTGAAGGGGTAAATATCTCACACAAAAATGGCAGTAAAGGGTTAACGGACATTTTACTATACAAGGAACCATTTAATGGACACCATAAGATTATATTCATAAGGTGTCTGTGAGCAATTGTATGGATTTCAGCTAGAAGTTTAGTGTCTAGACTAATTATTACATGATTAGGTATTGCCAATAAACTATATCATCATCGTTCATTATCCGCCACCCACATACTCATACTTATATGTATGGTATAATTGCAATATAAGGCAGCGGACCACAGTATTAAATCAAGAAGAGAACATTGTTCATAAGTCTAATTTCCTATTAGATATTGTAAAAACAAATCATGCTAAAATTTCGACAAATGCTTACATACATAACTAGGGTCTTTTTCATAAAACTTCGTACGACAAATGTTGTTTTAAGTCAGATTATAAAAGTCTCAATATTCTCAATAGTCCTAATATTCATTTCACTATTTTATCTTATCGTGTGATATCTCTTTGGAACTGTCCTGAAGAGAAAAACGACATGCCTTTTTAGAGAAACCAGAAATCACATTCATTTTAAAGTTTTGGCTTACGATCGTTTTCGTCGTACGAAGTTTCATGAAACTGGCCTCTAATGTTGTAATATACTTTGAGTAATCGTATTTGTATAGTACCCTCCCCTAAACAATCATCGAATCGTCCGCCAGAATAGAGGATATTGGTTCCATCATCGTGATTTAGTTTTAATACATGTATATATATTGGTTAATGATAACATCATTTCTCATTGATACGAACAAAACCGCAAACACATCGAACGAGTTTATGTAATATTAACCCATTTGTGCCCAGTGGATTCTTTCATGTATTTATATTGGATTAGTCATTTTTTTATCAAAGGGATGCCTGGTCAAAATTTTCATTTTTCATTTTGTTTTATATTGAAATTCATTCCAGCAAACAGTGTAGACTCTGATCAGACGCCGCATATTGTTTGCTTATGTCCCATATATGGGATTGTGGGCACAATTGGGTTAATATACTGAAATGCTGTGTAGTCCTTTCATCGCTACCATACGCGACTAAGGTCCTCAATTCAAACTGCTTATGATCAGACATTGTGTAACGCGGCGTCTGATCAGGATCAAAAATAATTGGCACATATATAAGTATATCTCAAGAAATGAGTTTTACATTTAATTACAGAAGACATGTTTTATCAAATGGCATTTAAGCAATGTAAAACAACAATATAAAATGTTGCGTGGTTTAGGATTAACTGAAGATTCGTTGCCAAAGTGACTATTGATTAAGCATCACATATTGTTGTTTATGTTTATGTTGGTTTATGTACTTACGTTATGAAGTTTTAGTGTGGTATTCATACACATAAGAAACGCAAGAAACGTTTCATGATAATTTTTCTAACACCCTTCTTAGTAAATCAATGTCCTTATCATGACAATGCTTTTATGTAACAAACAGTTTAAAGCCTTGTTTGCAATAAATTTAAATCTGAATTGCAAACAGCTTGGGGGCCAGACAAGACGCCGCGTAAATACATGTCTTGCCTGGCGTCAAACTATTTGCAAAAGGCCTAGTCGCCTACATTATTATTTCCATGGAATTTAGTTTCTGTGATGTTCTTGAATATCACCCTAGCAGTGATGAAGAAATTTCAATATCTGCTGTACGCGGGGATTTATATGCCAGTGACTTTGGTCAAAGCCTGTACTATGGTCTGACAATGCCGTATGTTAGTGTGGAACAATATCTGTCGTTACAAAGTGTTTATAATTAGACGTTTGGATGTATTTGTAACTTTTAACTGCCATTATAACAAAATAACACGTTTAACACTGACAATTCCATGGATAGTATTGGCTTAAATTTTCCATCTTCATTTCTTAAAAGTTATGCATTTTTTCATTGATAAACAATGATATTAGTGTTAAACCTTTTGAAAATTGGTAAGAGGTTGCGTTACACAGCGTCTGATCGGGTTACAAACTGTTTGCAAGTGTGTGTTGTAAGGTTTGGCAGTTACATGGTAAATGTTTGGGATTTAATATTTATCCAAAATAAATTAAGTATATATTGTAACGAAATACAATGTATCAAATAAAAGGAGTTGAGAGAGGTAAACTCTTTATTTAGTAAATACTTTAAAATGGGTAGTTAGTCCAAATATGCATACATGTGTTTTATTGAAACATGATGTATAAGTCAGTTTGAGCAAGATCAGATGTCGAATTACTTGGTGTCTGATTCTAAAACAAACAAAATTCCAGTCAAACGTTAAACCTATTCCTGCGGTTATATCGTCTGCTTTGAAATGTTTTAAATCTATATTTATTCATTTTTAAGTAAAGAAACATAAAAACAAGTGTCAAGCAGTTAGTATCCAGATGCGACGCTGCGTAACGATTCGACGTCTGATCTAGATCCAAACTATTTGAAAACATCAGTAAAGTCGCGATCAGCAGGCAAAAATAATCTTTTTAATATTCATTCCCTCACTTTTCATATGTCATTGTTTTGTGCTTGCGTAAATATGCGAATGGACGGGAAAACTCAGCGTATTGCTTACAGAATATAGAACAGTTTCTAACACATAGCTTTCGTTACAGTTGTGAATACAGATGACCATTTAAAGCAGTGTTAAAATAAAACAAAATGTGCATTAAGGAGCATTCTGATTTACTTTAAACCTACTTCCAGTGATCATCTGCAAGTAAATAGGAAATATTTCTTACGTTAAATATTTGTTACTGTGTAGCATTGAAAGATTTAGCAGATGAATGAAAAAAGGCGTACATTTGGGGTAAAGGTTTAAGCTAGCTGCATTGTAGTTGTTTTTTATCAAGTAGCAAATAATTTCTAAAAGTTTCGAAATTTCTAAACTGAAAAGCTTCTAAAAATGAATTTAATTTCAAAAACTGTCTTCATTAGAGTTTGTTCGTAAATATGTGTATCACTCTATCGTCTATCGCTATCATGCGTAAAACAATTATTGCCCGAAGTGTGATTAAATTAAAAGCCAAAGGATAAACCTTAATATTCTCAGTTTAAACGATTGCAATAAAATGAAGACTACAATTATGTTTTGAAAATGGTCAATGTAACTCTTTCCTCTATAGCGTTTTAATGTAAAACAAGACAGGCAACAATTGTTTGTAAGAAGGGAAAGCATAATGCACTTAATGGTGCATTCTGACCCATCATGTGCTAGGTGTAAACATAGTGTTTGTGTCTCATACTCATTAATTGATAATGTGAAACTATTTGTTTCAGTGAATACATATAGTAAAGGAGTAAACACACATATTTCTGGAGTAAATGTAAAAATAATGTTATGAAAAGAAAATTATTACAATGATTTGAAAGTGTGATATAGACCAATTTTATTGACCTGTCAGGGCGGAGTTTCGATGCGGACCATTGCATTTCCTGCTTGAGTCTTTCGTATTTATTTGAGGGCGACAGCACACACTTTTATTATCGAAATTTACCGGTGACGTCTGTCGTTTTTTTCTTAACGTTACATAACAGTGGACATTTTGACTAAAATAATTTAATGAAGAATAACAAACAGCTTGAATCCAGATCAGACGACGCGTTACGCGGCGTCTGATCTGGATCCAAGCTGTTTGCAAATGTAAGCCAAGTCTTAGTTATCCCTCCCTCTAGCAACTCCCTCTGAACAATGCACGCAATCTTTGTCTTTCATTGGGTGTTGTTGAAGAGAGGGAGCAATGTATATACCGATTACCCTTGGATATTGGTGCACGCATAAATTGTGTTTCTTCAAGTTGAAAGTATCGGACAATTACTAAAGAATACGAAACTAAACATGTCACCCCTAATTTCAAAAGTAAATTAGTTTATCTTGCCAAAGGTTAGCTCCACCCTGCCAGTTGAATAAAATCGGCATATAAAAAGCGTTGTGCTCAATGTTGATCTAAAACAACAGGCTGTAAACAGAACACGCTCGTGATATTTAACTAGGCAGAGACCATGCTGTTCGGCACGTATTTGGAATTATACTATTCTTCGGAATAACGCCAATGAATTATACAGTTTTTGTTTATTGAAAACAAATATCGTGACAAACTGCAGGGGGAAAATCCGTAATGCAATTAATGGCATTTCATCACAAAATGTCTGTGTGTGTTTTTTAATGATTGTGGACAAAACATTTGCAATAATACCTGGATTTAATTAACTAAATCGGTGTACAAAAACCAGGCTTTTAGCTAAATGTAGTCTAGTGAGGTTGTTGACTTGTCATTCTCATTCACGTCCTGCCTCGATTCGAACCAATATACTTCAAGCAAATGTTAAAAGGACAAAGAATGAAGGATATCGTGACCGCTGAACGCGACTTGTATATATAGAGACCTGTGTATATATATTAATATAATCACATCACCATCGGTTTTCGATCACAGTAGAGATAACAGTGAACTTTTAAAGAAGCAGTAAACATGGATTTTAACATTACGAATGGATCCCAAGCAGCGGGCAGCATGAATATGACAAGCAGTACCTACCAGTTTTATCAGGTAACCTATTATGTTTTCTTTGGTCCGTCTAAAGACCCCGAGCCTTGCAAAACAATTCCCGAACCTCCCAAAAGCACTTTTAAAAATAAGTCTTCCATATTCTGGCTTAGTACTATTTGCAATGAAATTGCAAATATTTTGAATGAACGCTTTTATTTGGAAATAGCAAATTCCTCTCCACATGTAACTGGTTTTAGCGGATAATCTCGAAGCAAGTGTATTGAGAGTCTAAAATAAGTTTGTTTTTATATGGATCATTTGGAATTATTTACACTCGCCCAATTCCATTCCTTTGAAAAAAGTGACGTTCAATTCGTGTAAACGCAATTTTTCGGGAGGGCGGGACTTGTGGATATATTGCGCAGAGTAAGTGCGGCTTATGGGACTGCTCTCCGCGAATCATCTGGTTGCGTTGCTTCAGTAATGCCGTTATTGCTGTTCCTTTTATGGTACACATTATTCTTATTACTAACCTCCAATATGGATTAAGATATACATGTATACTAATAAAATGTTCATTTAGTATTAAAAGTAACAGCAATTATAGTGTAAATATCAAAATTGAACTTTTTTTTTTCGCCGATTCATGGAATTTACTGATCATTTTCTTTCGTTTATCTCGCTTAAACGCCGAAACAAAGCGGTTCATTTCTTATATAAGTGTATTGACAGTGTTAAATTATTTTAATGCCGATACGACGCCGAATTACAACTGTTGAAACTATTGTAGACAAAATCGCCAATATGTTAACCAAAATATTAATTAAATTTCAAACTTACGGCTGTCTAGCTTATAATAAGTTAAACCTTAAACGTAATCGGTCGTATGACTCTACTGGCAATCTACAGCAAAAACGTCAATGAAATCACACTCTTCTTACGAATATCAAGCCGCAAATCACCCCTAAGCACGAACGTCAACCGAATACACGACACACTGCGATTTACAAAGAAACAAATGCTAACGTCGAACAATACGATTGAGTTTGAAATTTGTAACATCATGCCAATATCTGAGTACTATTTAGTTTGACACCAGGACTTCCACCAAGTTAGTCGTCTGAACAGTCTATAGAATGACTTTCACCTTCACTAACACAAATAGTCAACGGTCCCGAAACAGCAGTTACTATAATTTCTCTTTTTTGTTACAGTGTACCCCTACAACGGCCCTCCCAACAACGATTCCCTCTTTACAACGACACTTGCCGCTATTCCCAAAGACAATACAATTATGTCCAACCTATTCACGGCTTCAATGTCGTCTACTTAAAATTGTCTTCTGCTGTTATTCTCAAAGTAACACAATGGGCATTTTGACAGTAAAATCTTAATTACGAGTGACAAACAGCTTGAATCCAGATCAGAGGCCGCGTGACGCGGCGCCTGATCTGGATTCAAGCTGTTTGCAATTGTAGACAAATTTCCCTTCCTATAACGACTCGCTCCGGACAACGCACATAATCTTTGTCTCCCATTGGATGTCGTTGTAGAGGGGGAGCGCTGTAATTGCTTCTTCTCTTACTTGAGTTACGTTATCGATATTTTACCCAATGTGTCCATTTTAATATAACCTATGAATAAGACTTATCGTCACTAATTAGTATATGATACATTTGACTAATATTGTTTAGCGATCTATGCTACTGTTTGTTCTACTCGAAAACAAAATGGTCACGCCTTGGGTTAAATATATATCATTGCATTTAGAATAGTATTAAACTATTGCCAGTATTGTCTATATTTTACCAAGTTCCCACAAGGCTTTGACAAAGATAATTTACATCATTTGCTGCCAAATCTTCAGGGTATTAACGACCTCGTGAAAATAAATCAGATAAAAGTACATTTTGCTGCAAACCAGTTTAAATTAAATTCAGAGGAATTTCACGAGGCTATATTTGTACTGGCAAATCAATGTATAATGATGAATATATTACTCCTGAATTACAGTCTATCTAACATTTGTCCTATGCAACACTGTATATCTTGACCAAAGGCCCTCTGATCAGGGTCTAAACTGTTTTTCAGTTTACAATTTATTGTAAACTCAACCCCAAATAGATAGTCCAAATGTACTACTTAGTTTGAAATTGGAATGTTCCCGTTCAGTTTTAGGGCCGACTAATTCAAAGGTGTTTGTGTTCATAATATTTGCTGAGCTGTGATGGGTTGTATGTTTTGTTTTTAGCCCCAGGGTTCAAGGTTATAAATCGTTTGAGCTGAGTCTGAGTGTGTTCACAAGCATTTGATTGGTCAGATTTGAGCCTAGGCTCAAATCAGACCAATCAAATGCTTGATAACGACTTTAGACTCAACTGAAGAGCTTTATAACATTGAACCCAGGAATAAAATAAAATTAGGCCACTGGTCTATTTTCCCTCAGTCCAAGTATTCTTCGCAAGCGCTGCATGAAGCAGGACGACGAATAACGTCATTGACGTTGACCTTACTACAAAAACCGTCGCGTTCTGGCGGTAAATATATACAGCTTAAAAGTGTTAAAGTAGCCCTTGGGGGAGATTATCTATTTAATTTTTTTCTTAAATTAAGTAGTAATATTAAGGGGGTTGGTGCACCTTTGTATCAAATTACCAAATTCGTCAAACTTTGCATGAAAATGGTAAAATTAGTTTCTATAACACCATTGTTTCTATTCACTATTTGAGATGTTTTAGGACCCCCCCCCCCCTACCGGTAATTGAAGCTTAACAAAAATCCTATTTTTGTACTACTTTTTTTCCATCTATATGAATACAATCTATTTGTACAAGAAAGATCCTAATTTGTTTTACCATAGTAAGAATAAACCCTGAAAATATTGTTTTGTCAAGATAAAAAGAAAAGAAATGTCATTTGACAGGATAGGAGTAAAATTTACTGCACCCACTTTTTTATAATGAGATATTAAGGCACAGTGAAAATTGCCCTTTGAATTATAGCAAACAAATTACAATTTTTTTATTTATTCTGTATTTAGCCTTGCAAACATACAGTTTTAATAGAATAGCAAATACAGACACAGGGTCCCGTATTTCGTAAAAAAGATATAGACCGTTTATTAAAAAAAATCATTTTCTCGTTTTTTCATGTTTTTAGTATTTTGATAACTATTTTGAAAAACTTTCATTTTATGTAGTGTATTATCTATAATTTATAATAAAACTTTACTTCAATGAACATTTTTTGCTTATATTCTGAGTTATTGAAACTAAACCGGATGTAACAAACTGCAACCTACCTTTGAAAACGATGTATGCTGTTAACTACGCATCGGACACAAAAGTTCAAACGTCTTGTCCGATACGAAAACCAATATTTCTCGCGAAAATACTACTTTACTGTCGTATGCATTATGTGGCCCATACTGAAAATTGATTTGATTGTTTGTTACCAAAAATGTAATTCATTTGAAATAAAGTCGTTTTTATTATTAATATTATTATTCACCGAAAATGAGTTTTGTTATTTTTATATATTACCCCATCTTACATGTTTTGGGAAATTTCATCATGCACACTAAGACAGGCGGCCAACTTTAAATTATAAGCTGTTATTCGGATATTTAATTTGTTCATGGAGGTATAAAAAACAAACCTGATCACACTTCTGTATGAAACCGTGTGTGACCAGGTGTTTTTTTATACTTCCATAAACACAATAACTATTCGAGTTATTCCTTAAATGAATGTTTGGCTGTTGTTTGTATTGCAAATTTCAAAGAAATGTCTTTACGCCATACAAATAAATGGTATTCGACGAGTAAATGTAAACCAATTTACATACAAACAAACATACATAGGATTTATTTCATTTCAGTTTGATTTTTTTTCTGCAACGTAGTATCTGTCAGCCCGTATACAATAAACCTATGCAAACAGTATGGAACCAGATCAGGGTCGTACAGCGCGACATTTGATTAGGATCCCGATTTTTTACACTCATGTAAATGCTTTTATGTCAGGATATTTTAGACTCTATTCATACTTTAGAAATTTAAGCAGAATATAATTCTGATAGCAGATGACGATAAGGCAGTATAAGTATTATGCCGTCATAATTACAATGAATAATAAATACTCCCAATTTGAGACAAATACTATTGTTGGTTGTTCTGAGGGAGTCGTTATAGGGAGGGACATAAAAACTTGGCTTACATTTGCAAACTATTTTTCTCCTTTTTTGCTTTTTTGTTTTATTTGCTTTGTAAACGGGGTAAAGTATAAGAATCCACCATGAGTGTTGATGTAGGATAGGAATTTTCGCCCCCGAGGATCAGAATATTCATGCAGGTACGAGGCTTGCCGAGTCCCTGTGTTAATTATCTGACCCAAGGGGGAGACAATTTATATCCAACATCAACAAAACGAATGGTGGATTTATTTCTCCCATTTTAAACATTAAACATGATAGAAATAACAAAATAGTTGCTGTCTCTGTTCACTTTTTTCCGCCAAAACACGTCGTTGTTTATAGTGATGTCGTCAGAAATTACGTCATTTAGTTAACCGCGTCATGCAGCGCTTGTAGTAAAGCTGGGCAAACAATAAAAGACGTCACGTGGTATGGAGGATAGAGTGATTCCACATGGGGAATATCTCTATCCCACATGGGCAAAATGGGAGAATAATGTTTTTCTCCCCTGCAATTTGCCTATATATTAATGAGAAAAACCTGATTCATTACTAGTTTAACGGAATTAAACGCAATACAGTAAAACGGGAAAAGTGGCGGATGGCACACAGAATACAAATTAATTAAGCTTAACTCCAAACTATCTTTATGGAAATGCAGTTTAACATTAGAAACTTGTTTTCCCATCTGCATTAATGTTCTTTTATTTCTGTACTAGCAAAATGAGTCTAGAGAGTTCAGTGTTTATAATGAACATATCTAGGCCCAAGATTATAAAGCTTTGCGACCTTAGACCATGTCGTTTCTAGTATGCGTTTCGTTTTCTATTACATCTTAAGGATAAATCATTTACGAATTCTAACGTATGTTTTAGACGGTTATCAGCCCAAAATCAATAGTAATTCATTTGCAACTATGTCCCTTCAGGTGATAATTCCGTATATAGAGAAAAGACAATTCTTGTTTCCCATTGGGTGTTGTTGTAGAGAGAGAACGCATGCCACTTAGCAGTTGCATGCCTACAAACATCAATGTCAGGTTTCATAAAACTTCGTACGACAAATGTGGTCGTAAGTCAGATTATAAAAGTCTCAATTATTATTTATTTCTAAATCTAATCCTGTCTTGTGACATCATTTTGGAATCGCCTTGAAAAGACGATTCCAACAAGATATCACAAGACAGGATTAGATAGAGGACTCAGAAATTTAATGCATTTTAAAGATTTGACTTACGACAACATTTGTCTTAAGATGTTTTATGAAACGGTACCCAACTTTTCTGTGGGTATAAAATGACTTATTTAAGTTTTTGACGGTTACGAAATGACTCAAGATTCGGTTACGAAATGACGTTTAATATTTTAACGGTAAAGAAATGACTCATATATACATGTTACGAAATGACTCGGTTACAAAATGACCATAACTCACCGTAGGCAAGCACGTATTGGTTAGATCGTACTAGCAGAAAAGTGATTTCTCAAAAAACTATCCCTGTTTTCTATAGCGAACAACGATGACGAACATCCTTATCTCCAACTTGTGTAAGATCACTTTGATTGCGTCACTATAACGTCACTATTTATAACGGCGTTTTGACGACACCGGGGTTAAAAAATGCATATTGCTAAAGAATCTGTCACTCGTCGATGTTTAAGACAAGTTGATCTCAAACTCGTTTAGAGTAGAAAAGTTATTAAGCTCGCCAAGGCTCGCTTAATAACATTTCAATTCTAGACTCGTTTGAGATCAGCTTGTCTTAAACATTGACTCATGACAGATCCTATATGTAGTCTCGCAGTGACAAATTCGTTAGTCTTCTCCATTAAGCGCACTTGTTTTTAATGACTGAATGAGTTGTGTTTTAGGGAAATGCGCCATCCACAGGTAATACAGCGCCGATGAATGATGAGAGATGATGAGTTGAGATCATGATGATTTCAGAAAAATGATTTCAGCTTATCTCTTTCGTTTCAAAGTAGCGCATGGAACCGAAACCACCGTCCTGCCTTCCTGTTTGTTGGCGGTGGGAACAATCTCGGTGAAACATTCTCTTTGACAATTAAGCACCGATAATCGCGTCAAAGGAGGACTATGGAATGCCGGTCGCGACATGCCAATTGCTAAATGCTTGTTTGCCAATTGCTAATTTACAATTTGCTAAATGCTTGCCAATATACCATTTGTCATTAATTTAATATCTTTTTACTGAAGAGGTTTTTTTTCGGGATCAAATGTGTACTGTAACACCGTCTAATCGACTAGATGGTGGTCATGAGTGTAAACAATAAATCCACAATACTTTGTTTGCTGTTTTGACCAATTAAGTCAGTTTCTAGATTCAAAATGGTTGTTTGCCAGTTGCTAATTTGCCATTTGCTAAATGCTAATATGTTCTATAATTCTAATTTGCCAATTGCCAATATGCCACTTGAAAGTTGCTTAATAGTTTTATACATGTCTGCATCTATTGTAAGGGACAACATGCTACAATAATTCACTTTACCTCCATGGCAATGTCTAAGGACAACATCTGGTGAAGCCTGGTGCTGTAGTTTGATCTGACAATTTAATCAAAGTAAGCTATTTTGGATGTATTGGAATTTAGCAACTGGCAAAGCAGCATTTAGCATTTAGCAATTGACATGTCGTGACTGGCATTCCATAGAGGACGGTCTCTGGGGCTAAAGAATGATATCCATTACAAACAATTTAGATGCCAAATAAAATGTATCTTTATTTATCCCTTTGGCGCCAAATCTGTCGCGAGTCTTTTGCCCCCACACCGCTATATTGTCGTCTGTTTCAATAGTACTGGCCGCAATAACATTTCAACGTTAGATTTCAGGTACAATGGCTTACGTGGTTCCGAAACTAGTGTCAAACAGTGTGGAACCAAATCAGACACCGCTTCTAAACTGGACCAAAACTGTTTGTTCAGTTGACTTTATACTATTTTGTCGATGGACAGTTTAACCTTTGACTAATTTTTTGTTTGATTTACTTTTGTTAATAAATAAAACGAACTATAAATTCCCTACATTTTTAAAATTTAAAAGCCGAAATGCGTGCATATTATGCATAGCAATGCATATTTGACTATTTATTGCCCTAATCTGCTTAACTTGTAATCTTTTGATACGGTATCATGCTCGTTAATGTCTTTTTAACACTTAACGGTTGCATTTTGAAAGAAGATTAGACTCATTCTAATGCATGTATGCATTGAACTTCATTATGAAATAGTAATATGTCACACAAAGCATTAAAATGGCTTTGTGATATTAGCGAAAAAACCATTTTTTTTATTACTCATATATTCTGTTTTTACCTTGTTTTCGATTTCATATAGCCTGTTTTACTGAAGCTCCCAAAAAAGTAGTTACCATATTTTATTTTAAATAACATTGCATAGGTTCGGACGACTAGTGCAGTCAAAATAAATGACGGCCGATTGGTTTGTGGCAAATGTTTAAATGGATCATTATCGGTTTAAAACAAGGTATAATTAAGAAATGAACTGAATTTTATCGTCGTTTAGGCGAAATAAGCGACATAAATTTCCCTTAGTCGCGCTATGTTTGCTGTAATTGCTAATATTAGATGAACATTTCATTAGTATGCATGCATGTTTAATCAATAATAGAGGTTGTTAACTCGAATAATGTGTACCCTGAAATGAACAGTTATAACCGCATTATTGAAGCATCCTCTACGAAAGATATCCACAAGTCTTGTCCTCTCCATCTATTTCCTCTATAGGAATTAAACGTCATTTTTTCAATGGAATTGAACGAGGTGAATGTAACTATATTCATATGGTTAACTTTTTTTACCAGCTAAGTTTTATCTTCTACTTTAACCTTCTTACCGCCAATAGTATCGTTTGCATTGGTAGTGAGGTATGCAATACATTACACGTCAGATTTAGGGCTGTATTGACTGACGAAATGTCATAACGAGTTTCAAACAGTTTGAATTCAGATCAGACGCCGCGTTACGCGGCGTCTGATCTGAATTCAAGCTGTTTGCAAGACTAAGCCAAGTCTGAATTTTCCCTCCACATAAAACACCGTCCGAACAACCTTTTGACACCGTTGACAGTGAAATAGTTCATTCCTTTGTTATTGTGATTTTAATTTTCGTTTGTCTACAAAACAAGTTACCAAGGGAACCAATTAAAAGAATAATGTTTGTATAAATACAGTAAGTATTTCAGTCGCTGTAAAGGAAGTGGTGGTAAGGCATCAGTGTCTCCTAGGCGTTAAGCCTAAAATTCTTATCACTGGCAAACACTGAAATGATTGATTGCATTTCTTGAAGCAATTTAAACCACAGAATATACCTTAAGGGGAAATTGTTTAAAACTGACGACGTTATGGCAGTGAATAGATTGGGTTTTATAAGAGTTCTTATATGCATGCACTAATATACATGCAACCTGTAAGATACAAACTTAACGACAGTGCTCCCTCCCTTTAAACTACAGCAGCATCCGATGGGAGAAAATGATCGTGTGTGTTGTTCGGAGGAAGTTGTTATAAGGAGTGAAATTGCAAACAATTTGAATCCGCCTTTCTCGGCGTCTGATTTCGAGTCAAGCTGTGTGTCACTCGTCATTCTGTTTTGTTTTGTCAAAGTGAAAAAAACTTTCAGACGAAAAGTATAAGCAGACGATATTGCAGCCGTAAAAATATGTTGGCCGTAAATATCTTGTTTGAGGAATAGCAGCAAGCGTTGTTGAAAGGAGGGAATCGTTGTTCATGTTGTCATTGTAGGGAGTGAGCACTTTTATTGAAATGTGACCAGCTTCATATTCAGCCATCTTCCACTGTCACAACACCATAAATTTTAGACAACCATTTTCTGCTTTTAGTTCTCAAACTTATCCCTTTCGGTGCCACATTAATCGTGTGTTTTTCACTTAACAGCAATAGTGTCGTCTGAATTCAATTTCGTTGTCCTGAATGTTATTTAAGATAGTAGGACTTTATAAATATTGATAGGAGTGCCAAACAGCTTGTAGTAACGCGGCTGGTGATCAGGATCTCAACTGTTTGAAAATACAACATGTAACTAATATAACTATTGTACACGGTGTAAAGCAGTTGAGGGGTTAGAAGTCGACTTTATACGACATCGGTGCCGAAATGGTTAAATGGTAGATATATTGACTAACGAAATATTATAATGAGTATCAAAATGGTTAGGTCCTGATCAGTTTGCAAATAACTATTGTATACGGGGTAAGACAATAATTGCGGTAACGCTACAGTGAAAGGGTTTTTATATAATATAAGTTCCCGCTTATACGATACTTAACGCAGTATAATTGTAATCAAACGTAGAAAATAACAGTGTTTTTGGAAGTTGACAATACAGCGTACCCTCTCTACAACGACACCAAACGGGAGACATAAATTATGTGCGTCGTTCGGAGGGAGTCGTTATAGGGAGGGAAATTTGCTTATATTTGCAAACAGCTTGAATCCAGATCAGACGCCGCGTCTCGCGGCGTCTGATCTGGATTCAAGCTGTTTGTCACTCCTCATTAAGTTTTTTTCTGTCAAAATGTCCATTATGTTACTTTGATAAACAAAGCAGACGAAAATTTTAAGCAGACGATATTGCAACTTCAAAACGTTAGACATTATTGTCCTGTTCAGGGAACTGCCACAAGGGTCGTTGTAAGGAGGGAGTCGCTGTTGGGGGGGGGGGGGGGGGGGCGTTGTGGAGAGGGAGCGCTGTAGTTTGAAAACAAGACAAACAGTAACCAAGTGTCTTGTCTGACTCCAAACTGTTTGCAATAGATACAGTTGTTATAGGACACATATTTTTATTGGGGAAAGACAACGTCTGACCCACTTCTTTTAAAGAAATGTCTAACTAGTAACTCATTCTCAGAACTTAAATTTGATTTGTGTATTTCGCCAATTAAAACAATTCTCCCAGACTGAAAAAGGTCCGTTAACGTCTTAAATATCAATTAACCTTTCTAGTGGTAATGTTTAACGAAATAACTGGGTTATTCTTACCATAAGACTACACGTGGCAATATAAATGTCAGCTAGAATTAACCCTTTCACAGCCATGACGTCACACGCTTCAACCAATTGTCGTCTGCTTCTTTTCTCAAATTCAAATTTTAGGTATTTACGCGGCGTCTGATCAGGGTCCAAACTGCTTGAAAGATAACACTGTACTCTGGTTAAGACAACGAAGTGTTAGGGACATATTATGTTCTATGTACTCCTTCGTTGTTTAATTTTGTGGAAACGTTTGAAATTGGTGAACCAAATATTATTTCGGATCACTGTTTGATTAGTTGGTCATTTTTATTTCCCCCAAGCAGTAGTAGTAACGATATTAGCTCGAACTCGACTAGTCACGAATCTGTAAATTATAGATATGTCTGGAATAAACAGGAAAAAGAAAGTTATATCAATAAATTGACATCGACAAATTATTTACAGCTTTTAAACGAAAAAATTAACTCATGTAATAATGATTAGAATATAGATGTTTGTATACAGGAATTTAGCAATATTTTGTATGATGCAGCAGATAGTATGTTACGTAAAAATAAACCTGTACCTACTGACCAAAAATGTGAATTTTCGAAAACAGAACCATGGTTTGATGAACTTTGCTATGAAAAGAAATCAAATTTTTATTACATGTTAAATAAATACAGAGATTGTAAAAATAATGACAATAGAATGTGCATGGTTAAAGCTAGGAATGAGTATAAAACTGAACTTAGGAAAGCGAGATATCGTTATGATAAACTTAGGACTGACAAGCTTGTAAACGCAAAATACAAAAATGCTAAATTATATTGGAAGTTGTTAAAAGACACTGTTACCGGTAGATCGTCTAGTTCTATTTCTATGAACGATTTTGAGAGGTATTTTAGAGCAGTGAATAGTCCAGATGATCCCTTTTTCATACCGGATGATGATATATTATATTTTAATGAAAGATTTGTTCAAGATGAGGTTCATGTTATGTTTGAAGAGTTAAATGTCGAAATATCTGAAATTGAGATTTTAAATGCAGTTAATCAGTTGAAGACACATAGATCAGCAGGTCCAGACTTGCTTATTAATGAATTTTTTGTACATGGGAAAGAATGTATCTTGCCTACACTTTTTAAATTATTTAATAGGATTTTTAATAGTGGTTATTTTCCTTCCTCATGGTCTGAGGGTTATGTTATTCCTTTGCACAAGAAAGGTAGTTTAAATGATGTTCACAATTTTAGGGGAATTACACTACTTAGTACACTAGGTAAACTGTTTACAAAAATTTTGAATAATAGGTTAACTAGCTGGGCTGAGGAGTACAACATTTACATCGAAGCGCAGGCGGGATTTAGGGCAGCAATGGGAACAACGGATAATATGTTTGTACTACATAATTTGATAAATCATATGATAAATAAGGGAAATAAACTTTTCTGTGCTTTCATTGGTTTTACCAAAGCGTTTGATTACATTGTTAGGGAAAATTTGTGGTATAAACTGATTAATTTGGGAGTAGGTGGGAAAATGCTCAACATCATTAAATCTATATACAGCTGTGTAAAAACAAGAGTCAAATACTTCGATGAATTAAGTGATGCCTATGAATGTATTCTAGGTGTACGACAAGGAGAATGTTTATCTCCGTTTCTTTTCTGCATGTTTATAAATGATTTAGAAGCTACATTTTTAAGAGAAGGGTTTGAAGGTATTGATACAGGATTTGTTAAGATATTGATGCTTTTATACGCCGATGATATTGTTTTGTTTGCAAATACTGCAGAAGAATTACAAAAGTCTTTAGATCTCTTAATAGATTATTGTAATCGATGGAAGTTAAAGGTAAATGTTAATAAATCAAAAATTATGATTTTCAGAAAAGGTGGTTCATTGCCTAGAAATTTAGTTTTCAATTATAATGGTGAGCATATAGAAATTGTAAATAAATTTACTTATCTTGGAATTGTCTTTACTAGTGGGGGTTCTTTTGCAGAAGCACATGGGACTCTCGCAGGTCAAGCGTTAAAATCTATATTTAAATTAAACAAATATTTATATTAATTTACATTTGTATCTGTTAAACACAGGTTAGAATTATTCGATAAACTGGTTCAACCCGTCCTAGAATTTAGTAGTCAGGTGTGGGGATTTGCTAAAGCAAATAATATAGAAACAGTACATATGCAGTATTGTAAGAAAATACTTAATGTAAAAAGAAGTACACAAAATGATTTTATTTATGGAGAGCTTGGTCGTTGCTCATGTCTTACTATAAGATATTATAATATCATAAAATATTGGCTAAAAGTTTTGAGCTTAAACAATGTAAAATATGTAAGAATTACCTACGATATGTTGCTCAGGGACAGCGAAATTTATTTGAATAGAGTCAATTGGGTCTCACTTCTAAAATCTTTATTATGTTCTCTAGGTTTTTATGAGCCATGGTTAACACAGGGTGTGGGAAACGCAAAATTATTTTTATGCATAGTGAAACAGAGGCTTACAGATCAGTTCATACAAAATTGGAATAGTCGATTAGAAAACTCATCTCGGGCATTGTTTTATAAGAATATATCGAATTTCAGATATCAACCCTATTTACAGTATTTTAGTTCCTCAAAATATTCTAGTTCGATAACAAGATTTAGAGTTTCATCGCATCGGCTAATGATAGAAGCTGGCCGTTGGAATAAGCCCAATGCATTACCTATAAATGAAAGAAAATGTCATCTTTGTAATGTACTTGAAGATGAGTATCATTTTGTTATAGAATGTACGCTATACAAAGATCTTAGAAGTAGGTATATCGATAAATATTACTGGCGCAGACCAAATATGTTTAAATTTATTGAATTGGTTAATTCTGAAAATGAAATTATTATAAAGAAACTTGGCTATTTCCTTCAAAAGGCCTTTTTAAAACGAAATGATACACTGTTTAATAGATAAATTACTGGAAAGGTTATAACGGCCTGTGCTTATACCATTTCATAGTACATGTACATGTATATTTTAATTGTGGAATCAGACATGTCAGTCGTTGAATAGCGTTGCAGTCTTGTTTTGATACTATTATTTTTATTAATAGAAAGATAGAAGAGTATTTGTGTAGTTTGGACAAACGGCAATATAATATTGTATTGTTTTCATACAAATTACCCAAATGTATATCTATGCATATCTATCTGAGCTAATTATAATAGCTATTCAGACCTGTCATTGAACAGTGTCATGCTTAATAATTGTGTTTATATTATCATAAAGGTAATAAGATCCACTGTTCTTTCTTGTTGCTTCGTTTCGAACAAGACTGATAGTAGTGGACAACTTTTGACAGTATGTTTTTTGATATAGTAAAGTGTCGGTTTAGTACGCTACATATTTGATTGGATCCACTGTTCTTTCTTGTTGTTTCGTTTCGAGCAAGACTGATAATAGTGAAATACTTATGCCAATATGTTTCTATTATACACAGCATGTTGCTATAATTATTTCCCCTCATGTGGGCATCATATTGTTGACACAGCCTATGTACTATTATCATTATAGTTTCGACACTATTTTGACACTTATTTCGCCGTAATATAGTTAGCTTGGAAAATGTCGTCAGCAAAGTTTGTCAAGTTTGTCAATTAAAAATTTATTATCTTTAAAAAATAATGGTACTGAAAGATGGGTATCAAACAGTTTTGATGCAGACCAGAAGCCGCGTAACGCGGCGTCTTGTCTGGATCTAAACAGTTTGAATAAACAGTTTAGGAACGACCAGCGGGCAAAGGGTAACAACACGAGCATGAACAATCCATGAATCTTATGCCTGAGCAAATCAGATTAATAGCATTATAATTTTGTATTGATCTTCATCTAAATTGGCCCAAACATACAGTTACCTGTTTAAATAATTAGTCAAACAGTTTTGATGTAGATCAGAAACGGCGTCTTATCTGGATCGAAATAGTTGTATAAACAGTAAAGGCGTGATCAGCAGGCTAAAGGTAACTAGCTGTAAGAGATTATACACGAGCATGAACAATCTTGAATCTTATGATTCGGCGAATTGGATTATATAGCATTACAGTTTTGTATTGTTATTCATCGAAATTGGCCCAAACATACAGTTACTTGAATTAAATAGTAAGTCAAATAATTTGATGTAGACCAGAAACCGCGAAACGCGGCGTCTTGTCTGGATCTAACGAGTTGTATAAGCAGTAAAGGCGTGATCAGCAGGCTAAGGGTAACTAGCTATAAGAGAAATATACATAACACGAGCATGAACAATTTTCAATCTTATGATTGGGCGAATTGAATTAATAGCTTTACAGTTTTGTATTGTTCTTCATCTAAATTGGCCCAATCATACAGTCCCCTGCTTTCAACAATTAGTCAGAAATATATTAACGTCTTATAATTTTGTCAATGCTTTTTAGAGTCAGAAAATCTGTAGTTGCTTTAGACTGTCATGTTTTCAGTCACTTACGTTGTCACGTTGTCAGTCGGTCTGTAAGAAGTTGTTTCTTGTAGTAACTAGTAGTTTTCATACTATTGCCACGAACCCTCAATTTATCTTGAAATTTCTTGTATATATAAATTTACTAACGAAAGCCTTTTATTTGCAAAATATGATGATCTTGATTTGTTTCAGAAATTAGGGTATATCCCAAGTTTGCAATGAGGGGCGTGGCAATAGAGAATTAATTGTATAGAATTGTTTACTTTTGTTTATTAATTAGAAGAAACTGTTTAAATGCCTTCTCCAACAAAAACAAACGGTTAGTGATTTAGTTTCCTAGGGACTTCCCCTGTAACGATAAAAGTATAATTATTCAGGAAAAAGGTGGAGTAATAAGGTGAAATAAAAACTTCAAATAGCAAACAGGGCGGACCACGATTGGACTTCTCTATTAATGGACGTCTGATTTTGGGCTGCACTGTTTGAAGTTACCGTTACTTGTGGTGATATCAGAGTGGTTTATATAAGCTTCAAGTATTTACTTGGCACACCTTTATATAGTCGCCATATTATATTTGTTTGTTTATAATACATTTTGTATGTACATGTATGTTTATAACATAACTATGTAACGCTTAATGTTGTCCTCATGGGCTTTCAAGCCCAATGGATTTATGAAATAAACTGAAACTGAAAACATATTCTAACTGGGGATATAACTTATATAAACTTGCTTGTGATTATCACGGCTCATTATGTTTGTTCCCTCAAGGTAGTTCACATTAGCACTTATAAAAAATATTGCATTAGTGGTTTGATTGATGTATTTTACCAATTACCGTGTGCTATATATCATTTGGGGTCTCCTTTTTTGTTAGATTGGATATATTTGAAAATTTACACAAATTAACTTGCTTAACCCATTACCCCATAGCCTGTTCCTAGTTTTGAAGATTTGTGATCATTTAAAGCAAGTTGAAAGTAAAGCATAATGTGCCTTAAGGCACATTCGGCTTTACTTTCTGTCTGCTTTAATCTAACACCTGATATTTATTAAGTCAACATATCTAAATTTTAAACTAACGAAATAAAAGCAAATGACAGTTTTTTTTAACATTGATGACGCTATGGCAGTGAAAGGGATTAATTTTCTTATGGATATTATAGACAACCCTAGCACAAATTAAACATTTTGATTTTATGCATGTTTTGATATAAAATTTACTTTACTATAACCCATTTGTGAGTAATAAGTTTAAAGCGTACGTATTTAAACCAATTAACCAGAAAGCAATTACAAAACAAGACAATGACAGTTTGCTGTGTATGTTTAAAGCTTGATTTGGTGATTATACAGCGTCTTATTTAGCTGAACGTTTAGGACACCTGCTGAGATCAGTCCAAAATGTGTACTCTCCGTACAGCGACCAACTATCCTCGTAAACTTCCGACCTGTTCCGAACCATGCATTAGCATGGTTCGGAACAGGTTGGCAGTTGACGGGAATGGCCGATCGCTCTCCGTACATTTCCGATACTGACAGACATTGACCCGATTTCAATAAGGTTCTCAACCTAAAAGCTTATCTGCAGTTGAGATCAGCTGTCGAGTACATGGAACATTTTTATCGCTTTTGTGCTATCAAAATATAGAAAATGGCATGTTGTTGTAAACGTAAAATGTATTGCCACTTTGTCTTATGAAACATTGTAGCCCTTTAGCCCTACATATTAGCAGGGACATCCATGATATTAGCTTGTGATTTACCCCTCTACTGACATATTATCGTCTGAATTAATATCGTCACATTTTTTATTCAAACTCTGATTTCGGAAGTTTTACTAGTGACATAAAGATGTTTGTGCCAAACAGTTTACGTCCTGCTCGCGGCGTTTGATACGAATTCTGTTTGTATAACACAACTCAAATCGGATAGAAAACACAGGTCTGCCATAACTTGATCATGAAAAATCTAAAGATTTCAATATTTTCTATTTTTCAAGCGCATTTAGATCTACTTAAAGCAGATTGAAAGTAAAGCAGAATGCGCATTAAGGCGCTTTCTGCTTTACTTTCAGCCTGCTTTAATCTAACACCTGATATTTATTAAGTCAACATATCTAAATTTTAAACTAACGAAATAAAAGCAAATGACAGTTTTTTTAACATTGATGACGCTATGGCAGTGAAAGGGATTAATTTTCTTATGGATATTATAGACAACCCTAGCACAAATTAAACATTTTGATTTTATGCATGTTTTGATATATAATTTACTTTACTATAACCCATTTGTGAGTAATAAGTTTAAAGCGTACGTATTTAAACCAATTAACCAGAAAGCAATTACAAAACAAGACAATGACAGTTTGCTGTGTATGTTTAAAGCTTGATTTGGTGATTATACAGCGTCTTATTTAGCTGAACGTTTAGGACACCTGCTGAGATCAGTCCAAAATGTGTACTCTCCGTACAGCGACCAACCATCCTCGTAAACTTCCGACCTGTTCCGAACCATGCATTAGCATGGTTCGGAACAGGTTGGCAGTTGACGGGAATGGCCGATCGCTCTCCGTACATTTCCGATACTGACAGACATTGACCCGATTTCAATAAGGTTCTCAACCTAAAAGCTTATCTGCAGTTGAGATCAGCTGTCGAGTACATGGAACATTTTTATCGCTTTTGTGCTATCAAAATATAGAAAATGGCATGTTGTTGTAAACGAAAAATGTATTGCCACTTTGTCTTATGAAACATTGTAGCCCTTTAGCCCTACATATTAGCAGGGACATCCATGATATTAGCTTGTGATTTACCCCTCTACTGACATAGTATCGTCTGAATTAATATCGTCACATTTTTTATTCAAACTCTGATTTCGGAAGTTTTACTAGTGACATAAAGATGTTTGTGCCAAACAGTTTACGTCCTGATCGCGGCGTTTGATACGAATTCTGTTTGTATAACACAACTCAAATCGGATAGAAAACACAGGTCTGCCATAACTTGATCATGAAAAATCTAAAGATTTCAATATTTTCTATTTTTCAAGCGCATTTAGATCTACTTAAAGCAGATTGAAAGTAAAGCAGAATGCGCATTAAGGCGCTTTCTGCTTTACTTTCAGCCTGCTTTATTATACCGTCTGCTAGAATAAAAGTCCGAATATTTCAAAAACTATCGGAGAAATGGCAACCTTGGAATCAACTGCGCATTTGCAGGTTCTAACTTTACACAGATGGAATGGCCATGGCCTATATTAATGTCTTAAATGTATAAAGATACACGTCAGTTTTGGTAATACTGTTCCTTTCTAAAACTACTTAGTCTTTCAATTTCAAAGTAGCTGCACTTCCGATTCGGCAGTTTCCGTAAACCATTTCCGTGTGACGAGGTTTTAAATTACATTTCCGTAATCATTTCTGTTATCGTCTGCTTGAAAATCATCGTCCGCGACATAGCTCAATGCTAGTAACTATGCTTCATAAAAATGAATGTAAACTCAAAACGAAGATAGAAATGAACGGATCTTGATCATACGTCAAATTGCAAGAATTGATCGTAAAAGGAGTTGTTTGGAAATAGGACCCGTTGCCTGTCACGTTTTGACAGTTTTTTACTAAAAGTTTGGATACTAATCATATTACGCGCAGATTGATGTCTGATCTGGAGTCAAGCTGTTTAACATTCGTATTGAGGATTCCATAAAAGAAAAATAAATTATAATTAAGCAAATGTTCCAAGGGACATTTTTACAGATGACGACAGTACGACCGGATTCGTGTAAACTCTTTGCATGCTGGGTAACTATTTCGTCTGCAACAATTGTCGTCCGATGATAATCTAAAAATAACATTTCCTTTTCAAAACAGAATCAGCGTATCAAACAGTTTGGATCCTGATGAATCGCCGCGTAACGCGGCGTCTCATTTGGATCCAAACTGTTGACAAAGGTAATCCCATGACAGTCATATCCACCGCTAACATGCAAATAGTTAATGTAACTTGCTGGATCGACCAGTAAGCATTTCCTGTTCCAAAACCATTAGGCCTCTTTATGGACAGATCGTATTTCCGAATCACTGCCGCTGTTTGCCATTTACGATTGAACGCTGTTAGCTTAAACACCAGATTTAGTCCGGTCTCCTGACGGCAGCACTTTCAATTAATCCCGTCACTTAAATGACGTCATCTGCTTTATACAATTGCCGTCTGCTTTCAATTCTACTTTTCCAATTTTAGGTCAATTTACTGAAGTAAAATCAGAATGAATGTTAAATGATGTTGATCCTGGTTGGACGCCGCGTAACTTGCCGTCTGACAAGGTTATAAATTATTTGCAAATAGTCATTGTACTCCGGGTAAAACATTAAATGGGTTAACCCTTAGTACTCCATGCACTTGTCACATTCCAATCATTATTTGTTACATAGTATTGCTTAAAATTAAGATACGAATAAAGCATCTTTTTTATTATATGTTTAAAACAGTAACCACTATTTTTCTGCTGTAAAACTTGAGATTAAGTTTCATTGCGCTAAAGGGTATTCTAATGAGTAGTGACACCATAGGGTTTAAAGCAGAAATAAAGATTTTAGTCTTTGAAATACTCCCCTTATCTGGAACCCTTATCACTTCCACTATCAAGTGCACATAATCTTAACCTATATTTAAGTATTATTCGTTAATGAAGCATAACAAAATTAACGTTGTGATATCTAGATTTCGATGTGAGGTTGGGTCACTCAGCTTCTGATCAAAATCCCTTATGTTTACACAACACTTTCAATGGTTAAAGCAATGCATTAACAGAAACTTACATTTAGACATTACTTGCACAGTTCCGTCGGAATTTTATTATTTCCGGTTTTAAACGATTATTGCTGTAGCACAAATTGCAGAATGTTTGTATTCTTTTATCTCAAACATTTACAGTTTGGGAGCATATTCTACTTGATGTAATTCTTGAGGTACAACTTGTAAAGGATTAAGGATTTAAGGTTTCGCCGCCTCGGCGATATACATTCGACTTTGCAAACAATTCAGATCCAAAATCCTTTAAGTGGGAGTTTTAAGTACACGATAAGGCAGCAGTAAAAGCGTTAGGCATGAGTGTTTTGTTTAGGTAACTGTGACAAGGATCGTTGTAAGAAGGGATGCCGTTGTTTGGAGCGCCGCTTGACTACATTTGTAACAGAAACCTTTGTAAGAATTGCCATAATTATCTAATCTTTGCTACTACACATCAAGGCTTCTTTCAATTAAACGTTTTGTTTTACATTTCTGATAGAAGAACAGCGCTCCCTCTCTACAACGACACCGAATGGAGGCTATGACATAGAAATTATGTTTATTGTGCATATTTATGACTGTATAAAATATAAAAGGGTTTTCAAACGAAGGACTAAAATGAATGCTTAAAAAGACGAATTGATGGAGTAATTGCTAAATCACTGAACTCACATTATGGAGATTTATGTCGGACGTTAATACCTAATACGTTTCTGTACAACTTTACAAAATGTTGCATTTTTAGATCAAAATAAGGCGCCACGTTAACCAACATATTTTCATCCAGCATCTTTGAAATAGTTATCTGATTAAATTTTACACGTAGTTCAACATGACGAGTAAATGGCCAGGCTCCGAGGTTATAAAGCTTTTGATTTGAGTCTAAACTCGTTCCCAAGCATTTTATTGCTCAGATTTGAGCCTATGTTCAAATCTGACCAATCAAATGCTTCTGAACACACTCAGACTCAACTTAAACGCTTTAAAACCTCGGAGCCAGGCAACAGCAAATCGTCATTAATAAATTATGGAAATATTGAGAGGCGCATTCGCGTAAAGATGTTTTCTTGTTTTGTAAATACATGTTGAAAAATTAAAAAAAAAAAGTGACTTTAAATACACTTGAGGGTTGTTGGTAATGATGAAATATCATGAATCTCCGTCCCCTATGGCATCTTTGTTATACAATTATCATCGTTTGTAGCAATATACGGGCAAAGAAACACGTATGTGTTAGTCAGAATTGAAAAAAAAGTATTTAAAAACATAAATCAGAATTCCGATATTCAAACCCGAGTCAGTTATATTATATCCCCTAACGACTCTACTTTCATTGAGATCAATATCAAGACACTCACTTTGAGAAGAAAAGACAGAACACAGAAAATAGAGAAAATAAAGAAGGGGAGAACATTTGGAATTGTGTATTTATGTACCCTTTGTTCAAAGCAATGCTGAAAAGTACCGAAATTTGTAGAAGCTTGATTTAGTCTTAGTGTCTATTACGGTGGAGAAAACGTTGTTCTATCCCGTTTAAACGCAAACAAAACGCAAATTTCTAAAATGCTGGAAATAACAATTTTTGACATTTTAACGATTGTGTTTTAATCAGAGTGGCAACCAGTTTTGATCCTGATCAGACACTGGGTTATTCGGCGTTCGATCTGGTTCCAAACTGTTTGCAATGGAAATAATAGTTTTAGCGTAAACGTGGTCTTTGGGAAAGCAAAACCTTTTCTCCACTGTAGTTTGATATCTAGTCCTATTTCGATTTACTCGTCGTCTAATCAGGTCCCAATTTGTTTGCAATATAATATCAATTTTCCCAGCACAAACTTATTTGTCAAGGAAAAGTGTTACAGTGGAGAATCTGTTATTCTTTCCCAATAAACGCGTTTACGCTAAAACTATAATTTGCAGTGCAAACAGTTTGGAGCCAGATCAGACGCCGGGTAACCCGGCGTCTGATCAGGCTCCAAACTGTTTGCCACCAAGATAAACATGAAATATCAGAATTGTCAAAAAGTTGTACTTTTCTACGTTTTAGCGCTTTGCGTTTGCGTACGTTTGCGTTTAAACGGGAAAGAATAACAGATTCTCCACTGTATATAAGACAATCACTTTAGAATATAGGTTTACAAAACACGTTGGATCCTGACCGGATGCCGCTTAAAGCGGCGTCCAATCATGATCAAAAATAGTTGACACTCGTAACGACATTACTTTATCAATTTACCTAATCTTTAAATTTGAGAAATAAAATCAGAAACCTATTATTTGAAAGAGAAGATGTCTCGGTAAAAAAAGGGTTATCCTCAGTAGACATACATAGTAATACAGTCATAAAATAGCTATGGAAGTATTAAGTATAGGTAAGTGTCTATTAGTCGATTTTAACAAAAATTAAAAGTCAAGCGAGGGGCCTTTTGTTAAAATAGACTAATAGACACTAACCAATTTAGTGGTTGAAATTATTGTTTTGGTACCGACAAAGAGCTATACCGTCAATTGGAAGTAACAAAACGTTTGTTCTTCCCGAAACACCCCTTTTAAATAGTACCGACAAAGAGATATGGACACGACCGCACCTAAAGAAACACCTGCGAATCAACCCGAATACGCATGTGCAGGATTAGAATTTTTAGCCGTTGATTTCGAATTTTTTTTCAAAAATACTCAACTCTCATTGGTCAAAAAATAATTTCAACCACTAAATGACTTTTGTTTCTCGTTTCAGACTGAGCAACTGATATTTCTGTGTATCCTCTTTGCGATGATTGTAATTGGGAACACCCTTGTGCTTACCGCTATAATTGTATCCGGAAAGAGAAGGTCCAGGATGAATTTCTTCATCATCAATCTAGCCTGTGCAGGTATGTAAATGTCTTATCTATAGTAAGAACATATTAAGTGAAATCTTAATGATTAAGAAGGGGTGTAACGAGCGTTAGCGAGTGGCCCTTTCTTAACCATTAAGATTTCACGTAATATGTTCTAACTAAATTTGAATATAACCTATATTTTAATTGGCCGAAGACTACAATATTCCCACGTATCGTAAACAAAGCTGGCTTATTCTGGTTGTGAGATCGCCCAAATATGGCAGTATTTACAACTAGTTGCTACGAGGCGGAGTGATCTATACCGCGAGCAGACACCACGCGACGTCGAAACACAACACAATTCTTCATGATTAAGTGCCGTACTTAATGGGGTGCAAAAGGCAGTTTGATCGGTTTAAAATGTGGGTTATATTCTAACATTGCTTACTACTTTTAGGTAAAACTACTACATAGTAAACTGGATCTCATTTATTCTTCTTCTTCTACAACAGGAACAACATGCACTACTTCTGCCACGGTTTGTACTACTACTACACAATGTACCAATACGACTTCTTTTTCTTCTACTGCTACTACTTCTACAACTAATACTAAGAATTATACTTCTATAACAACCTCTGCTACTACCACTACTACTAATACTACTACTACTTCTACTTATAATATTATTAATGTACTACTTCCAGGACTGCCATTACTCTTTATTTTTCCGAAATCGTCGACTTTGTATCATAAGAAAGGGTAGTTTAAAGCAGGCTAAATGTTTAGCAGAATGCGCCTTAAGGCGCGTTCTGATTAACTTTCAACCTGCTTTAAGCATTTGCGCTTAAAATAGAAAATTTGAAATCTTAAACATTTTTCAATATCAATGTATTGCAGCCCAGTACGTCTTCTACCACCTCTACTACAATTTCTTTTAGTTATTTTACTCCTGCTATAATTTAACCCCTTACCCATTAAATACGCCTTTTTACGCCTTTGATTTATCCCTTAACTAAAGAAAAAAGGTCCACTTTTTTATAAGAAATATTTTATTTATTCTAGCAGATTATAGCTTAAAACAGGCTATAAAGTAAAGCAGAGTGTGCCCTAAGGCACATTCTGCTTTACTTTCAACCTTTTTAAGTGGTCAGCAATCTTCAAAACTAGAAACAGGCTATGGGGTAATGGGTTAAATGATTTTGTGACACTGCAACATTAAACGTAGAAAAAGTAAGTAACGGAATGCAATAAAGTTTGGACAATGACAACTTTTGGAACACGCTGACAATTTATACTTATCTGAATGGCCAACTGTTTGTACCGGACATAAAGTTTTCAAACACGATCGATTGGGTAGAATAAGGCCATCCATACTGTAGGATGAAATAGAATTTTGTTATAAATAAGTCCTTTTTTTTCTTGAATTGTATTTGTGTAAATTAACCTTAGTTTTAGGAGGACAGGAATATTTTTTTATCCCAAACTATAAAAGTTTTAATTAATTAAGCTTGTTGAGTACAGGTGAATTTGAAAATGCTGTTAATACATTTTATCTTTTAAAAACATGTTTTCCTGCGTGTTGAGCGTGTCAAGTTCTCCTTCGTTTGTTTACCAATTCGTTAAAAACTTACTGGTTTTCAACGATGTAGAGGAACATTAAAAGCCGTGTTATTGGGCCATAGGAGTATTGCTCTTTGTGTCTAATTCAGCGCGTAAAACCTAAAACATTTATCAAGAACTATTGACTACAACACAATATATGCGACCGTAGTTTTGAGATTTATGCTTTAACTAATTGAGGTCAGCTATTTATTCTAATTACAATTGACATTTCTATTTTAGCAAAGGCATTGTCACGGACATAATTGAAACAAGCTGTCAAGAGATAGCGGCTGTTTTTAGTTAAAACAAATGTATTCCTGGTGTGTATGCGGCACACCAGACAGAACGGTTTCAGTTCATTTTATGTACTTGAAACAACTATTTTAGAAGTAAAGAGGAAGGATTTGACATTTGCATGCGAGGTTTGCACCGTGCAGATGAGTTACCTCGATGTTTATAGATTAATTTTAACATCAGACTCCAAGGTTATAAAGCTTTTGAGTCCAGTCTCAAGTCATTCTGAAGCATTCGATTGGTCAGATTTGAGCCTAGGCTCAAATCTGACCAATCAAATGCTTCAGAACACACTCAGACTCAGCTCAATTGCTTTATAACCTTGGACCCAGTAGTCAGTTCAGTCAACGTTTTATTTATTTTAGTTTAACCGATTACCGAACAGCCTGTTTCTAGTTTTGAAAGTAGATTACCACTTAAAGCAGGTTGACAGTAAAGTAGAACGCGCCTCTAAGCCTGCTTTAAACTACCATCTGTTAGAATACAGATTCTATTTAATAAATAAAATACGAAAAAATGGCGTATTTATGGGGTAATGAGTTAAACACTACTGTAATAAAAATGTAGTGCCAAACAGTGTTTGTAGTAATAACATGATCTTTATTGCAATAGTATACATTTGTTTCATAGGTACTGTGGGAACAGTCAAATCATTGACCCGAGGTAGCAGGGAAGACCTTGAGAACTGTTGCCCGAGGCCAACGACCGAGGGCAACAGTTCTCAAGGTCTTCCCTGCTACCGAGGGACAATGGTTTGACTGTTCCCGAAGTAACTATCAAACAAATGATTTATTACCTGACTCTCTATTTAAGCCAGACTGAATGAATGGCTAGATCTAGATCTATCTAGATATACAAGATTTGAACAACACGTATTTATAAATTCTAGAGATGATCTTACGTGTATATTTAATCTTAATTCAATTCAATACAACAACTAAATGTGAACATCACTGTTTTGTAAAAAAGATGTCTAATATATTCATATTTTCAATTACGATTGAATTATTATTGTTTCTTATTGACTGAAATTGATTGACACTTTGTCAAAATTACGTCATGTATAATATGAAGTCATTTATTTGTGTAACGTCATAATTTGTTTAAAAAAATGAAGACGTTAGATCTGCAAGCGGTTTATCGCTTTTATTCGGAGTTACTCTTAATTTTAGGTCTAGAACTATATAGCCTTTTAAGGGGATTGTTCGGGAGAGAAAACAATGACCCGATCAACTCCGCAAAAGGCTAGATCCTTAAACAAAAATCTGTATCATAAAGACGCCTTATTTGGTCCCGCGATGCAGAAAAGTTTTGCGCACCATTTTCGCGCATGTAACAGTGCTATATAACAGTCAACTGTTGCCCGCTGGCCTCAGTCTAGTAAATATTTCGGAAAACAGTCAAAAATGCTTAATATTCACTTAAATAGAGAGTCAGGTAATAATATTAACTATTGTCAATCCGATTTGAGCTGCATCAAACACCGAGTTACTTGACCAATCATCTGGTTCTAAACTGTTCGTAATGGGTATGTCTTCTAGAAGTACAATCGTGTTTTGTGAGAACGAATAATACTTTAAACTTCAAATTGTTTGCCACTATGATTAAAACATTCCACATTTTCCAAAAAGTGTTGTTTTCTAGATTTGTATAGCATTACAATATAGGTTGCAAATACAGTAAAACCTCCCTATTACGAACACCAAAAAGAAGGTTAATTGAGTGTAAAAAAGACAGGTGACAGCTTAAAGTAAGATGACAGTAAAACAGAAAGCTCCTACAGGAGCTTTCTGTTTTAATGTCACCTTGCTTTAAGCAGTCACCTGTCAGAAAACCTAATAATTAACACAATTTAGTGGTCGTAATAGAGAGGTTTTACTGTAGGGGAAGGGTCGAATTTGATTTTGTAAGAACTTGTGGCCCAACCCCTTTTCTATGTATATTTATGGAATAAAATATGTTTAAACTAAACTAAAGGTTTAACTTCATATTTATCCCCTTCACTGCCTTACTCTGACTACAATATTTATGTGTACATTATTTCACACTCGTTGCAATATATTTAATCTAAGTAAAAATATATAAAATTTCAATTTGAGAAATAAATGTAGACGACAAGGGTTTAAATTTGTTAATATAAGCAGTGAAGGGTTTTAGCGAGGAATACTTAATGTAAATGAGCCGTGCCATGATAAAAAACATGTCTTATAACATTGTAAACAGTGTAAATCACAGTCAAAGACGCAGCGGTTGGCATTGATCCACATTGTTTGGCACCCATATGTATCTTTTTCCGAAATAAACATATACATATATCTAAAGCAATATGCGGTATTTCGCAGTGTAGACCAAACTCAGATATAAAGCCCGATATGACAACGGTGCTTGGTCAGTACAATGTTGCACTGCAATAAGGTTTAGTCATTGCACGGCTCAAATATTTTCCAGCTGTAACTAACTCATGTATAGGATCAATGACTATTTTTTCCAATTATCATAGATCGTGCAGACTGAGCATATTTTATTGCTTTTTATTATATACCTATCGATGATTTATAGAGATTTCTCAGTTAGATAAATTTGATATCGTCACTGTTGATATCATCACTACATGTAGTGATGATATCACTTTTTGTGACGTCACGTCATAATTAGTTTAGTGACGTCGCGGTAATCAATTCCTTGTGTTCTTTCTGTAAAAACGTCATTAAAATATATATAATAAATAGAAGAATCAATTCCTTTGAATAGACATGAAAAATATATCACGAGAATGGGTTGTTATCTGGTTAAAAAACTCGTCCTGTTGACTCGTTTTTTAACCAGATAACAACCCATTCTCGTGATATATATTTCATATCAATCCAAAGAAATTGATTATCCTCTATATAATACATTTTAAACTAACGCAAACAAAGGAATCAGATTTTTTCTCAGGAGCAAACTTTCATTTTTTATATCAAAACGTTACTTTGGAGAGGGCGCTATTCTTTCCAAATTAAACGCAAACGAAACAAAAATGCATTGCTAGAAACTGTAGATAATGACAACTTTATTGTGCTACTGATTACAGTGGAGAATCTGTTATTCTTTCCCGTTTAAACGCAAACGTACGCAGACGCAAAGCACTAAAACGTAGAAAAGAACAACTTTTGGACAATTCTGAATATTCTTGTTTATCTTGGTGGCAAACAGTTTGGAGCCTGATCAGACGCCGGGTTACCAGGCGTCTGATCTGGCTCCAAACTGTTTGCACTGCAAATAATAGTTTTAGCGTAAACGCGTTTATTGGGAAAGAATAACAGATTCTTCACTGTACTCATTCCTGACAAACAATTTGTAGTTTTCTCAGAGACCGGATAATTGAAAAAAGTTTAAACGCGTTTATTGGGATATAATAATATGATTTCTACTTTATCATATAAGACCTATCTATCAGTCATCCGTTTATAGTATTACAAAATTTAAAAATTCGTGAAACCTTCTAAATCCTATGTCAAGCAATCTGTCAATAAGCGTTTTAATGCTCTCAGCGAGAGATATGAATCCAATGTACAGTGGAGAATCTGTTATTCTTTCCCAATAAACGCGTTTACGCTAAAACTATTATATGCAGTGCAAACAGTTTGGAGCCTGATCAGACGCCTGTTTGCCACCAAGATAAACAAGAATTATCAGAATTGTCCAAAAGTTGTTCTTTTCTACGTTTTAGTGCTTTGCGTTTGCGTACGTTTGCGTTTAAACGGGAAAGAATAACAGATTCTCCACTGTAGAAACTGTAGATAATGACAACTTTATTGTGCTACTGATTGCTCATTTCGACCAAAGTGACGAAAAATGTGTAGTTTTCTCAGAGACAGGGTAATTGAAAAAAGTTTAAACGCGTTTATTGGGATATAATAATATGATTTCTACTTTATCATATAAGACCTATCTATCAGTCATCTATATGTTTATGTTCGATTATAGTATTACAAAATTTAAAAATTCGTGAAACCTTCTAAATCCCATGTCAAGCAATCTGTAAATAAGCTTTTTAATGCTCTCAGCGGGAGATATGAATCCAATGTAGCAAGTGCCAGTAACTTTGACGAGAGTTTGGCGTTATCTGTGTCCTCAAAATTATAATCGAAAATATTGGAATTACTTTTCATGTGCTTGTCGTTTTGAATAACTACAGTAGAAGACCTCCTTCTTCTATTTTTAAGCGCAAACAAAACGTTCACACAATGCAGTTAGCTGTAGAAAATCACATTTATTTAAGGAATAATTCGAATATTTATTGCATTCATGGATGTATGAAAAAACAACCTGGTCACACTGTATGAAACCGCGAAGCGGTTTCATACAAAAGTGTGACCAGGTTTGTTTTCATACCTCCATGAATACAATAAATAGTCCGAATTATTCCTTATAATTTAATATCACTTCTGAATTTAAGAAAGTAGTTAAATAGAGAATGTGACGCGAATGTTCTTTTTAACGCTTTTAAAACGTAGGTTGTAGTCCCTCCGCCATATATATTTTCCGCCAAAACGCGACGTTGTTATGTAGTAACGCCGACGTCAATGACGTCATTTGGCATCCTGCTTCATGCAGCGCTCTAGAAGAGCAGTTGGACTAAGGGAAAGTAGTCCTGACAAGGCCAGGCCTGAATTTATTTTTTTTTCATGGAGTTATGAAACAAAAATTACAGCCAATCACAGCTAACCAAATGTAATGAAAACAAACAATATTAAATTATTTATGAATATCTTACACTTTTTTTAATCTGTTTGACGAACAGTTAGGAACCTAAATACACATCGGATAATGTTCCCTTAAAATGCAAATATACTGAGGGAAGACGTATTCATTTCCACAAAAATGCGTAAATCTTAAAAACTATTTATCACATAGCACACATATTGGAACAAAATCGACCAGACTGGTATCCCGACGTCTGATCAGACTTGAAACTGTTTGCCACTCAGAAGTAAATAAATCGTAAGAAATTAGAAAATGTTATTTATTCTTCATGTCATTGCGCTGCGTTTCGTCTACGTTTACACGGGAAATAATAGGATAATAATACAGGGCTCCAGATAAAAGGGAGTACACTGAACGAATCCAACATTTAATCACATATGTCAGCACCAAATTATATGGTGTTACTACTCATTAGAATAGTCTATTTGAGACGATTCTATGAGTTTTTACACTAAAAGGTTTTATGCAAAAGTAAATATTTAATTTTTTGAAATACATTGTATCTGGAACCCTGGGGTATTCTCAACTGTACAAGTAGGCAAGAGAAAACTTCCTAATCAAATATAAGTCCTATGATTTAATACTTTATTCATTTTCAGATTTATCAGTGGGGTGTGTATTGGTGCTTACTGACATAATTTGGAAAACAACTATTACGTGGTATGCAGGCAATATAGGATGTAAACTCGTCAAGTTCTCACAGAGTTACGCAACTTATGGTGCCACTTATGCGTTGGTGGCGCTGTCCATCGACAGATTTGACGTCATTGCTCGACCAATGAACATGACGGATGTGGGTAAGTATAATGAGACGTGATCCATTGAATAAGTTCTTTGGTAGTTTAACCCATTTGTGCCGATGATATCATATATGGGACATAGACAAACAGCATAATGCGGCGTCTGATCAGAGTCTACACTGATTGCTGTGGGAATTTCAATATAAAACAAAATGAAAATGAAAATGTTGACCAGGCATCCCTTTGATAAAAAAGGACTAATCCAATATATATAAACATTGAATAAACCACTGGGCGTAAATGGGTTCAAGCCCATTACGACCATTTGGTAGATATTGACATGCACTTGAAAAAGCTGATTACAGCGTGTGTTTTTACTGCAGTTCGAAACTACACTGTGTGTCACTCGTTAGATCGTATTGTACAGTGATCCCTCCCAACAACGGTCTTCAAAAAAAGATTCCCTCCTTACAACAACGCTTACCACTGTTCCAAAACAAGGTTGTCAAATATTCGCACGGCTGAAATATCGTCTGCTGTTTTTCTAAAAGTTGCCTACTAGAAAGTTTGACAGAATAAAACATAATGACGAGTAACAAACAGCTTGACTCCAGATCAGACGCCGCTGCACGCGGCGTCTGATCTGGAATCAAGCTGTTTGAAATTGTTAGCCAAGTATTAATACTCCCTCCCTATAAAAAGTCCCATCCGAACACCACACATTATATGTATCTCCCATTGGATGTTGTCGTAGAGAGGGAGCACTTTACTTGGTATTGTCCAACATTTAGCGCCACCATGTCTGCCATGATATTCATTTGTAAAATAAATGGTTATTTGCAAACACTTTAAATCTTGATCAGACACTGCTTAACATAGCGTCTGAACCGGATTCGAACTTTTTACACCCGTAACAATATATAACTTTAATCAAATTTACTCTATAAATCAATGTTAAAGAAAACACCTCAGGTGAAGGGGTTATTATAAAAGTGTATTATACTATACATGTACAGGTCTTGCTATAACTGATAGTCGGAATATTTACATTCGTCTTTTTCAATTCCATTGAAAAAATGATGTTTATTTCGTATAGATGCAATTGTTCTAGAGTGTGAGACTTGTAGATATCTTTTGCAGAGGAGGCGGGGTTCATTTATCATTTCTCCGCGATTCACATCATCAGTTATTTGGTTATGGCTGTTATTTTCAGAGTACACACTATTCGTGTTATAGTGAATCTAACACCACCGTGAGTGTCAGATAAGAATATCCCACCCGAGTTTTGAAGATATTTTTGGAACACGAGGCTTTGCCGAGTGTTCCAAAAATATCTTCAAACGCGGGTGGGATATTCATCTGATACTCAACTGTGGTGTTAGATTTGTTTTCTCACCTCGTCAACCATAAAAACGCGTTTAACTTGCTATACAGTGGCGAGTTGTATTTTAAGGCGCTAATGCATGCATGACGACGTCATGACGACGTCAAAACAACGGCAATAACAGCCAATCATAAGATAGTTACATTAGTTCGGCTTGTTTGTCCGGACAGATAAGGTTATCTCACACCCCCTTGATTTCGGGATACCTCTGTCCGAGAGGTGAGAAAACAATCTCTTATACGTATTAAACATACATGCATACTAATAAAACAGTCATTTAATATTAGAAATGTCAGCAAATATAATGTCAATGTAATACATGAACTGATATAATCGGGGTTTAAGAGAACATAAAAAACCGGAAAGAGAATGATCAGCATATTAACTATGACTCGCGCGATTCTTAAACGTCGACAGAAATCGTTCATTTCTTAATATGATTTGGCCAAGCTCGCTGGTTTGTCGTCGTATGGTCTGAATCCATAAATTTGATATTATTACAGTGCTTGTAATGTGCATTAAAAGAAACTAAGCGGTAAGGTAAAACTAAAAATAGATGCATTTAAAGCGCTAGATTACTTCATTACTGAATATGTTTTCCAACAGTTTAGTTTTCTACAGGGAAATCTGAAACAGCTTTGCTTCTTGTTTTGCAATATCTCTGATTGCCATTGCATTTAAGCTGCCGATTAAACATTGATTTCGCTGGTAACAAATGTAAAACCCGGATCCAGACGAAACGTCACATAACACGGTTTGCCCTTTAGCTCAAACTTTTTAGACAGTGACATAAACCCTTTCACTCTCAATGACGTCATAAAGTGCATTTGCAAACAGTTTTGATCCTGATCAGACGCCGCGTAACGCGACGTCTGATCAGGGTCAAACTGTTTGCCACTTGTTTTGACATAACGTCAGTTATTCTGCCTCAAATCTAACATTAAACCGATATTACAGACAACAGTATTCAAACAGACGACACTATGGTGGTGAAGGGGTAAAAACTTCACGATAAATTTGATCATGAAAGGGTGCGTTAACACGAGTACAATGGTGATTTACAAACAGGTTTTACTTTGAATTCATTATCAGACACTCTGTACGTTGTTTCTGAGCAGGATTCAACATTTGTGACATTCGTTTCCATATTGTTTTACTCAAAACACATAATATTTGAATTTGAGAAATAAAAGCAGACGACACTTGTTTAAGATTGATACTGTCTTAGCAGTGAAAGTTATAATACTTTCAGTGTCACAAGCGACTAGTGTCGACTTTGAAAATAAGCAGACGTTAGGTTATGCCTAATTTGAATTTGTGCAATAACAATACAGTGAAACCCCTCTAAACCGGACATGTTTGGGGACAGCATAACTGTCCGGTTTAGAGAGGTTTCCGGTTTAGAGGGGTTCTTACCCATAGCTTGTTTCTAGTATGGAAGATAGATGATCACTTAAATCAGGTTGAAAGTAAAGCAGAATGCGCATTAAGGCGCATTCTGCTTTACTTCCAACCTGCTTTAAGCTGCCATTTGATATAATAAAAAATTGGAGTACATAGGAGTAAAAAGTCATGTATGGTGTAATAGGTATAATAAAGTAGGGTTGGAAACGGGAACAACATTTTTGTCCGGTTTAGAGAGAATTCCGGTATTTAGAGGTTCCGGTTTAGAGGGGTTTCACTGTAATTGATTAAAGCAGATAATGTCTTGGTAGTGAATGGTTTAACATCAGACGACATTGTTGCATCAAACTCGATTAAACATACGACAAATTACACTTTTACTCCAAAGCTTGTTTCTTGAATTGCAGAAATAAGACAACCACTTACACCAGGTTGAAAGAGTTTGCCTTTTATCGCATTTTGCGTTACATTTAGCTTGCTTTAAGATACTATCTGCTCGGGTAAATAGCATATTCCTTATGGTGCTATTTTCTCCAGTGAATGAATATATAAAATGCGTAAAGGGCATTTATACGGAGTTAAAGGTTAAAGAAAAATGGAAAAGGATAAGACTGCACTGGACATCTTCAAACAATTATGACCGATGGCATGAAACTAGTCACAGAGCGACAATAACTTCGCTAGTAATGAGAAAAATAATTGTTTCTAGTCGATTATCCTTGGCCAAGAAAAAGAAAACGAACCCCTTGGCACTTACTCAAATCTGTGATATCAAGTTAGATCTAGCTAAAGAAGGCTCTGTAGAGTTCTTCTCTGTTTTATTATATCTTTCGTTGGTAGAAAAACGAATTGTTCCTTTCGAAATGGAATCCAATATCCCTCAGAGGTGATTGACAATGTTCGCTGGTATGGATTCCAAAATTGAGACCATATTGAAACGGTACTGGGGGTATTGCGAAGGCCAAGTCAACCGCTAAACGTATTTACAAACCGCAAACAAGTACCAAATAACATTTAGAAAGTCAATAACAGGGCCTTCATGCATACGTAATCCATTTTATAAAATGTAGTAAAACCGCGCTATTACGACCACTAAATTGTGGTAGATAGTAGGTGTTTACGACGGGTGAACACTTAAAGCAAGGTGACAGTAAAACAGAAAGCTCCAAAAGGAGCTTTATGTTTTTCTGTCACATTGCTTAAAGGTGTAACCTGCGTTTTATACTCTCTATAAGGCTTCGTTTTGGTGGGCGTAATAGAAACGTAATATACTGTCAATGTACGATATTTTGACCACTCAAGTAAGGATCATTGTTCGAAGGGCAAGACGCTTGGAGTTATATAAAGCATATGCAGTTTTCTGATTTACTGCCACCCAGTTTCAAGCTTCTTGCCCATATATACCTTTCTGCTTTACTATCATTTTGATACATGCATCTTCTTATCTCAATCACCGCGAATATGTATGTATACGTATATTTGAGATAACAGGAGTTTACTGTATTGAAATATTTTCCCTGAAATTGTTATTATTGAATCAGAAACATAATTATAACGTAATAAGCTTAGATGTTTATCAACTGTTATGGGTAATAATATTCCTGTCACCTTTACTTGAGTGCAACTCGAATTACCAGACATAGTTTCCCTCTTACGATTTGTCTGTCTCATTTATATTGCTTTCTTCTATGTGTCAAGTGTCATTGTGTTGCAGCGGTTGATATAAGAGATGTTCACGTAACACAAACAAATAACTCAAACACCGATATTTTCATCGGGAACCTGGTACAGATAATCTCACAAAGGAACTCTCTGACTTTATTATGTTGTTCAAGAACAATCCTGTTTTCAGTTTCAGATACAATGAAAGAAAACGCATTTCCCGTTGAAAAAAGATTAAATGCATCACAGTATACATTGACAGTGTCTTGGAAATATCAGCGCTTTCTGGTTTATCGAGAGTGTTATAGTGGAGAAACGTTAATCTTCCCCGGTTAAACGCAAACGAAACGCAAACGCAGGGCAATATACATGTAATGTAGAAAAGTACCATTTTTTGACATTTCTCATGATAAATTTTTATCTGGGCGGCATATAGTTTGGAGCTTGATCAGACGCCAAGTTACCCGTCGTCTGATCTGGCTCCACACTTTTTGTAATGTAAATTATAATTTTAGCGTAAACGCGTTTATTTGGAAAGAACAACGTTTTCTCCACTGTATCTATAAACTCATTAAAGCCGTCGCTTTTCACACGTTTAGCTGTACAGTTTGTCTTTTGCAGGTAAGCGATGCCGTCTTTTAGTATTCTTGGGGTGGACTTTCGCTGCCCTTTTCTCATTACCAATGCTGTTTATTTACGAGGAGAAGATGGTAGGAGGCATCAACCAATGCTGGATGGAGCTGTCAGAGACCTGGATGTGGCAGGTAAACAGTGTTCCATCCCTATAACTGTCCTTCCAACAACGACTCCTTCTTTACAGCGACCATTCCCGCCGTTCCTTAAATACCACAATCATGTACGCTTTGACTGCTGCAATATCGTCTTATAATCATCTGCTTTTTTTTCTCAAGGTTTCATATAAGTGGACATTTTTACAGAATGAATATAAAGACGAGTGACAAACAGCTTGAATCCAGAACAAACGCCTCCTAACGCGGCGTTTGACCTGGATTCAAGCTTTTTGGAAAGGTAAGCCAAGTATTAACTTTCCTCCGTATAAAGACTCCTTCCGGGCAACATACAACACATGTGTCTCCCATTAAGTGTCGTTGTAGAAAGGGAGCACTGTATATTTAACAAAGATGTTGTGAAACCTTTCTTAACCCATTACCCCATAGCCTATTTATAGTTTTGAAAAAAAGGTGACCACTTAAAACAGGTTGAAAGTAGAGCAGAATGCGCCTTAAGGCGCATTCTGCTTTACTTTCAGCCTGCTTTAAGCTACCATCTTCTAGAATATTGAAAATATTTCTTATCATACATATTAAGAATTGAATAAAATTGAACTATTTTCTTTAGGGGAGGAATACATTAAAGGCGTAAAAAGGCATATTTATGAGGAAATGGGTAAACCATTCCTTGGCCATATGTGTCAAAACTCTACATTGTAAACAGTAATGATACTCGTCAGATACCGCGTGACGAATAGTCTTATTAGGAAACAAACAGTGTTTCAATTTTTTGAATATGTCTTAAGGGTGTATCAATGTCATGAATTTAAGACATTTTCAAAGTATATGAAAACACTTTATGATGGTTTTGTATTGAAGAGCTATAAGATGAATGAAAAAATAGAAAAAGTGTACATTTTGGTGAACAACAGTTGGCTCCATGGCCATGTAACATTTACCCCACCCACTTTCTCTTATTTTGTCCTTTTCAAACAGCCCGCTTCAATAAAATCCATTTAAATGAAAACCTATCTATGGTAGTATTTCTTCATATAAAAACTAATTTACGAGAAAACAGGCACCAAATGTGAAATTTATAAAGCTCTAAATATCATATTTGTGGCACTTTTTTGTAAATTGTGTAAGCTCTTCCACAAAAACAATGATAGAAAAAAAGTTTTATACTTTGAAAAAATCGCCTTAAGACCCTTAACCCTTTCACGTCCAAGTGTTTCGTGAGGTATTTACCCATTCACCGCCATGTTATCGTTTGTTTCAATATTGTTGTCTGCAATCTCGTTTAAAAGTTATTTTCAAGGCAGTATGACTTACCCAATTTCGATATGAGTGTCAAACTGTTTGGAACCTGATCAGACGCCGCGTTACACGCAAACTGTTTGCAAACGCGCTTTAAGGTGTCTCTAAGAGTGAAAAGATTATTTTTTCTTTTGAAACGATGGAAGTTATGTTCGCCCCCTCATGTACCTACGTTTACCATTCAGACTAAGTAGAAAGTTCGCCTGAAGAATAGGCCAAATTAAATTACTTTGATCCTCGTCCGACAAACATAAGGGTAATTAAGTCTGTAACTTCGTTTTCCTTTTTCTTAAAATATTTCTTACAATTTGTTTTGACAAACGCTATAAACAAAATTAAGATTAACACCCTTTCTAGCTCAAAGTATACGCCTATTTTGCATTTTTTATCCTGATGTAAGGGTACCTATGCGTCCTTCTGCTCAGGGCATGTACTGTTTCTTTTGCTATACTAATCATTAATAAAATCAAACTCTAAAGTCAATATTAATTGTTCAACTTTCCAGTGTTGAGTATTCTATATCAACAATTCAACATAATTATAGTTAAATTTCAAACCTTCGAAATCCAAACGCATACCTAGGATTTACTGCAGAAAGGCCTTACCACGCAATATTGATTTTTATATAGTACAAAAGTAACGCAAAATGTCTTACATTTACAAGGGTCAACCAGTTAAGTCATATTATTCTATAAACGTCAAGTATATTCATCCATGCTTATATACGCACGCAAAATTTGATAGCCGATCTCTGTTCATTACTCATTTTCACACGATAAGCACTAAAAACAGACGTTGTTTACATGTCCGACGTTAGAAATCAACATGACGTCATGAACGGAAAATCTACGAACGCGACGCGGTGTTTCGTTACCGCTTAGTGTTCAAAATTCGTGAATTTGGGCCGGGAGGACGTTGTTGACGTTACTATAGAAACCACATTTCCTTCTATGCAAGTTATAAATTCGTAAAAGTTTCGACTTGAATTTAGATTTATTTTACCTTTGTTTCTGTGAAATACTATGAATGTCGGGCGAAAAGTTAAAAAATAAGACCACTTTTGCGCGTATTTTCTGATCATCCCTCGTATATTGAGTGACTCTTTTTTCACTTAACCGTTTACCCCTATCCGGTTTAAAGTTTTGAAGATAAGTGACCACTTAAGCTGGTTGAAAGTAAAGCTGAATGCGACGATTTCGCCTGATCAGGATCCAAACTGTTAACAAGCGTTTAAACAGTATTATGTTATCTCAATAATGTGTACAAATCAACATGAACGACAATACATACGTACTAGGTAAAGGATTAGGTCGAAAACTTAAAGTTTAATATTGATGACAGCTAATTTTAAAGCAGAGAAACTGTTCCAAGATGAGAACTGTATTAAATTTATAACACCTTGAGGCATATATTCTGGGAACTGTCTCTTCTGGAAAACAATTGAATACAGTGTTTGGTTTATGGATTGGGGTTTTCTTCCCATTATAAACACCACGTGCTAAATCAATTAGACAGAATATATGCCGCACACTAATATTATACCGCACTTTATCCCACCGACTCCAATGGCGGCTTTTCTGATATTTGATTCAAATAATTTAGGCGTTGTTTAATCTGCATCAACCACCTTTGAATTTATGGTTCTTCAAGTTCAAATGCAGAAACACTTTTAGAGAAGAAGTTACTCTATCTCAAAGTTGCGGGTTTTGAGAACTTCAAAATGGAAATAAACCGATATAGCCATTTTCTTATAATATTATTCCTCTGTTTCCCGTTTAAAGAATGTTTATACGACTCTCATACACCATTGTTTTAACGAATATTTCTTAATATTTACATTCAACCTGTAAAGTCCTTATGTAATCCTATTAAAAAATATGCAGTCATCTGCCGATGAACCTACAATTCGAATCTGGATTTAACCAGTTCGGATTTCCCCCGTGCTATCCGTGGACTTCTTCAAATAGACTACATCGGGCACTTAACACTAAGCTCCCATTGGTCGACGGTAATATGACACTAGCGGAGTGATACAGACCCATAGGTCGTTGCCATCGCGTTGCTATGTGTGTAAATGGGTTAAGAAAACAACCGCGAACTGTACTTTTAGAATGTGCTTTGGCAATAGATATTCAAGTTGCACTGTTATTTGTTTGCCTTGTAAGTCATTTCCATTCACAGAGAGAAAGTTTACTGGAAAAAATCCTGAATTTTTAATACAGTTACAGTACATGTAGTTGGGACTACTTTCTCACCATATTTAGAAATTGGAATGGCTATTACATCGACATTACATCTATCAAACCTCTTTGACCGGTATATGATAAATTCTTATACAGAAAAACAAATCTGGCCAATAAACACATTAAATTGACAAGACAGAAAATATAAATATAAATATAAGGAATAAACAACATCTCTTTGCCGCTCATGACGGTATGACTACATTAGCTTCGGGGGGTAAATTCATCGAAAACGCCCTTCGGGCGTTTACGGAATTTACCCCCTGTGAAGCTAATGTAGTCATACCGTCATGAACGTCAAAAATATGTTGTTTATTCCTATAGTGGGTTGACAATGCAAACGGTAGGACCCGAGCGCCGTAGTACACGCTCAGATTCGAATTTGAACATTTCGATTATCATGTGTCCATCTGGTGTCACTTTCGGGACAGTGTGACGCGGGTATAAGGACAAACTAACTTTGAAACGATATTGCAAACAAAACTTTTGAGGCATGCGACAACATGATAGCCAACAAAAGAATTGGCGTGGAAAGGGTTAAGGGCTAATAATACCGTAGTCCTCATTTCAAACTAAAAGGATACGACAAATATAAAAAAGTTTCGATAATGTTCGTAAAGGTTAATTTTTATTATCAATTCGTCACTCAAAATACACATGTCACAGATGCAATGACGTTAGAACTATGCCGTGCTTTTAACAAAATGAGCATGCGTTGATTATTTAACAACATAGAAAATGTTGAAAAACAAATCCGTAAAGCTTTTTTCAGGGATTATTGAATTACGGCAGGATCGCATTTCGCAAACAACAATACTAAACGGGCAAATACACTATGCATGTATGTACTAAATCACAAAGGCTTAGTACTAACTTGGCCTCTGGAAGGACTCCAAATTATTTTATCACAAAGAGCAAAATTAATTGCTAATGATACCTATTAGAATTGTAAAAAACAAAGTTGAACTATGGTTGGCGGTAATAAAGAGTGTCCCATCTCTACAACGGCCCTCCCATCAACGACCCATCCTTACAACGACCCTTGTCGCAGTTCCCGAAACAGGATAGTTATGTCCAAACTTTTCGCGGCTGCATTGTCGTCTGCTGTTTTTTCTCAACGTTACATGATAGACATTTTGACAAAAAAATTATTTACGAGTGACTAACAGCTTGAATCTAGATCAGACGCCGCGTAACGCGGCGTCTGATCTGGATTCAAGCCGTTTGCTATTGTAATCCAATTCCCTCCATATAACGACTCCCTCCCAACAATGCACATACCTTTTGTCTCTCATTGGATGTCGATGTAGAGAGGAAACGCTGTATATCAATCCACTAACTGCCTGAACCTTTATGAAGCAACATTGGAAAACAGTTCCGATGCCATACTGGTATAAAGCTTCATAGAAGGAATAATAAAAATGAAATCAATTATTACAGTCGCTAAACTATACGTCAATCCGAGTTAGCTTATTGACATGCATTGATTGATCTCCTTCATATTTTAATTGTACCAACGCATCATATATATAAACTTTTACACACCAAGTATAATCGAAATCGGTCAACAGATACAGTCTCTACAGTTACAGTAGATTGACCATCAACCAATCAGAGCCCAGATCACCTAATTCATATAAGCATTTTTTCTTAAAAATCCCCAACAAAACAACTAGGTGCCTCCTTCTCATGATACCGAACATAATTTATGTACCTAATATGAGCCGGATATTTGAAGTATTGGAAGATATTGTTAGATATCTCGTAACATCAAAAGTGTTGACGAACGGACAGATTGTTTCTAAAGGGCAATTGCGTTTTCATTAAACGTTGCATTGTATAGCGTTTTGCGTATTATTTGCTCACAATAGTTTCTTTACTGACATACTGCAAAACACAAAATCAGCTGTACATTCTTGCACAGCAGATAATACCCGTTTAAATGCAAACAATACGCAACTGCTAAGATGTAGTAAGTGTGAATTTATGGAGCTTTCTAACGATTCATTTTAATCTGAGTGGCAAAACGATTGGAGTGTGGCCTAGTGCAAGCGCGTTATTGGGCAATAATAACATCTCCACTGCATGTAAAAATGTCCTATGTGTTTGATTAACTCTATTATCTCTTGACTTGACAATGCTTTCTATCTTAATGTCAGTAACTAGTAACCAAACGCAGAGCAATCACGATAGCTCAACCATTCGAAGGTAATTGTTTTGATGATGTTTACCAATTGGCCTATAATCTGTGTACGTGTTTTTTATTTCTTTATTTACCTTTAAGTGCGTTCTGTTTAAATTTTGACCTACTTTAAATGTTCACCTCTGTTCAAAATTGGAAAACACTCTATATGAGTTTCGTTTAACCCTTGCGGTGCCGAATAAAGCTTAAGGTGTTTACCCCTTCACCGTAACTTTGTCGTCATCTTCAATATTATGTGTGCAATATCGTTTCAAAGTTATATTTAAGGAATTTAGATTTAAGACATATCAGTGTCAAACAGTTTGGACCCTGCTCTGACGTTGCGTGCCACGGCTTCTGATCAGGACCCATACTGTTTGCAAACGCGCTTTGTGGCGTCATTGAGAGTGAATGGGTTAAGAGAATAATGGTGAAACAGCAACTAAGTGAAACGTTTTAACGACAGTTATATAGTGTACTGCCCTAATTCTACTTGATCGATGCTGTAATGCATTTTGTGACATGCACTCAGGTATTTCAATGTATTGCCAATTTGCATGCTTGAATGCAAAATCATTATTTTGTCGAAATTTAAGACTATTAATCTTAATTGTCATGACACTGCAAAGCATAACAAATTATAGCAAATGTCACTATACTTCAACTCTGCATCTGATCTGGATCACAACAGCTAGCAACTGTTAGTCAACCAAATTAAAGAATTCTCAGAGATTTGGACCCGATGGTAGTATGGTAGAACAATCATTGTACGCGTCCTTGACATAAAATGTATTTGTAAAGAGTACACTTGTTCAGTTGAAACAGTATAGACACACATCAAATGCCTCCTATAGTATTCCTCGGAACAGGACGAATATTTAACATTTTGTAATGCATCTTATAAAGTAAGAAGTCAAAATCTGACTCAACTTCATTGGAAACTAGAACTGTCTGTTCTTTGCATCAGGAATAAATGAAATCACACATGAAACCTACCAATCATGAGTTTGCAATAGCACTTAGCTTTCTTCAATGTATTACTGACGTCTTTAGAATGTTCATTTTCTGTTTGTGGGAATATCGAAAGAAGTATGGTCCATTTTATAAAATTTCGTGCGACAAATGTTGTCGTAAGTCAGATTATAAAGGTCTCAACTAGTATGTATGTCTCCATCTAATGCTGTCTTATGACATCTCTTTGGAATTGTCTTTTCAAGATAATTCCAAAGAGATGTCACAAGACAGGATTAGATAGAGAAATCAGAAAATAAATGTATTTGAAAGGTTTGGCTTACGATCGTTGTTCGTCGTACAGAGTTTTGTAAAACGGACCCAGGACTATGCAAACACGAGGCATATTGTGAGTGGGCAGAGTTTGACCTTTAAACAAATTGTAAAACGAAAAATAAAAGACAATAGATCAAGACGTTAATTGCCCAGTGGCACTCTTATCTCCAGACAGAAAATACCAGTCAAAGTGTATGTCATTTTATGTTAAATTTAACTCATTTTACTGCTGAAAACGTTATTTTCTCGTTTAAATTACCCACATGTTTTTTTCCATACAATTGAATATAGAATATGGTAATGTTTCACATTTTGAGGTTGGTCAGGATACTAAGTTAGTGTGATATAGATTTAGGTTGTCGTTGTTTTAAAAAAAAAATCGGTACCCAGATAAAAACATACGTGTTATTGAAAAGCTTTAAGTCTCCATCCTTGTATACTTAATCAATTACTCCATTAGTAAACTTTTAATTTAGTCCTCCTCTGAAGGAAATAATTTCAGCCAAATGATTGAGAACGTATATACATGTACCATTTTGCTGCAGTGTCAAAGAGGATAATGCGAAAATGCATGCATGACGACGTTACACACATGATATCATGAAATGAGGTCATGATAATGACGTCATGATATTTGAAATACAAAGCAATGTTACCGTGACGCTAAAATAATATATTTGTTTTGATTTTATGGCTGAATGCATGTTACAAAAATATGACGTGTGTTTGGACATGATTTTCTTTGAAAAAAACCTTTTGTGGTCTATAAGAAAAGAGCAGTTTTATATATTAATATATATAAATATTAGTATTTCATTCTTTCACTGCAATTATGACGTAATAAACTGCCTCGTAATCGTAAACACAACTGCTGCCTTGTCTTCTTCTACTTCATTCTTTTGTCTTCTTTTATTTATAAAATCGGGAATTTTGTGCGCTTCTTGGAACTTTTAATCCATTAAAGTAGCTGTCAGTTTTGGTCCTGATCAGACACGCCTTTAAACGCGGCGTCTGATCAGGATAAAAACTGTTTTCCAAACATAGATTATCTCAGAATTTGGAGTGTAATGATAAATGAATAAAATAAATGTTTTTCGGTAGTTTGCCGTGTGGCTATATCTAACAAATTAATTGCAATGTTATTTTCTTTCAGTTATATATGACTTTGATTTCGTTTGCCGTGTTTATCATCCCAGCTATTATCATTGCCACGTGCTATATTGTCATTGTCGTGATTATCTGGAGCAAGTCATCTATGAAGTTCAAGCCCTCCTCTGGCTCCAGCTGTAATGAGGCCACCAAGTGTCTTCCACAGAATGGTGAGTTAAAGTGACGTCACAAAGTACCTTTTTATTGTATTCATTGAGGAACCTACGGAATAATATTAGTACAGTGGAGAGGACGTTATTCTTACCCGTTTAAACGCAAAAAACCCGCTTAAATGTAGGAAATAACATTTGTTATATTTCTACTTATTGTTCTTTAATCTGAATGGCAAACAGTTTGGAACCTGATCAGACGCCGGGTAACCCGGCGTCTGATCAGGATCCAAACTGTTTGCAATGGAAATAAATAGTTTTAGTGTAAACACGTTTATTGGGAATGAATAACGTTTTCTCCAGTGTATATGTATCAACTTTGATCCGTGACTCTGTTTCATTTTCAACAGTAGGCACGAAACAGTACGAATATGCAGATACGATTTCATCTTTTATTTCTCACCACCGACGCCAACGTAGTTGTTTAACAAACCCTAAATTTAACCGTTGCATTATCGTACTTTTCGTCAATGTCCCTATGAGGGAATTCGTTAAGAAGGTGATAGTCTTATTTTGCACTAAGTCGTCTCACGCGTTTTAACCGCTCTTACTTTTCAGTAGTCAATCCGAAAAACGGATCTCGAAAACGACTACTCGGGCCCATCTAGAAAAGAAGTGCAAACATTCAAGGTCGATTTTAGCATTAACATTTTTGGGCTTGCTGTTTGAATTCATATAGAACTGCCTTGGAGTTTAGAGGGCTCAGGTATGAGTACGGGGTGCAAATTAATAGACGTGCATTTTCGTATTTTCGTTTTAATCTTTATATAACAGGAAAGACGAATGTCGCGACAGGATTTCGTAAAAATCGCCATAACCTGCCTCACAGTTTCACTGCCGTGGTATGTTTTGTATTTCAACAGTTACATTTGCTAACATGATTTAGTCTGCTCGGACGCCGCGTATAAAACGACGTCTGACATGGATCCAAACTGGTTTTGTAAATATGGTTTAAAAGAGCAGGGCAACATGACGTTATAGAAGGTTTCAACAACAGATTACAAACGGTTAAATGACAATGTATATGTATGTGTATAGAATGTAAGTTTTTCCTGCATGACGAACATACACCAGTGTTATACCTCCCTTTGCCTACACACAAGCAATTTAATAACCAGTCTTTGTACATGTGTTAACATGTACATGTAGAAGGAAAAATAGTTTTCCATGTACTTTCCTTGTACCTAGCGTTCGACTCAAAAAGTTAAACCTTTTTTTTTTTTATCACTATAGATAGTTAACAGCGAATAAATTTAAAACGGCATTTGAAAATACCGTGTCGACGACTTTGCGTGGTTATAGGCAAGCATTTTCTTTTCTTGGAATGTTGACTGATTAAAATATGTAATGTTATGCGGAAGTCATTAACCCTTTAACCCATAGCCTGTTTCTAGTATTTAAGATATGTGACCTATTAAAGCAGGCTAAAAGTAAAGCAGAATGCGCCATAGGGCGCATTCTGCTTTACTTTCAGCCTGCGTTTAGTTACTATCTGCTAGGATATAGAAAATATTTCTTATGGTACATATTTATGACAGTATAAAATGGAACTATTTTTTTGGCGGATGAATGAAATGAATGCGCTAAAAGTTGTTTCTATAAGGGAAAGGGTTAAGAACGTTTAATGATGCAACCTGATACACACTAGTAAATCCCTTCACTGCCTTACCCGTAAAACAATAGTTGTATGCAAACAGTTTGGATTATGCTTAGGCCCCGCGTAACGCGGCCTCTGATCAGGATCTAAATTGTTAGACACTCTACATGTATTTTTTTCTTAAAACGAAAAACCTCAGTTTAAAATTGAAAAATAAAAGCAGACAACATTAGTTTAAAGCTGACGACGTCATGACAGTGAAAGGAAAGGTTTTCATGAGGTATGAAACCCGACGGGCCTCACATTATTCTTTGCTAGTAAAAGCAACTGCTTCGCATAACCGCATGAATTCCGGAAGTACGCAATTCGTTTATATTTCATTGCCAACAGAGATCCATAATAACCTGTAAGCCTGTACACATGTTGCCAATTTATATGCGTTGCCAATCGTAGTACAATCTCTATATATGAATTGCATACTGCAACATAAACTGTACACATGTACACTGAAATAAAGCGGCGTTTTACTAGCCTTAAACTTACAATTAATGGAAAAATGCAACTCTATTTTACCAAAGAGTTTATATATAAGGTAGGTATAGGGCGAATTGAAATATTAGCGCATGGAATCATTATGATGCGATGTTACATGGACCATGCTATAAATCCATATATGTATATCGACACCAAAAGTAGATATAAGCACTCTGGTTAGATGCTGCATGTTGCAGCCTTTCCATTTATGGTACTATCAACGCATACAGTCGAACTTCGATATCTCGATCGCGCTTAACTGGAACTATCGGATAGTTCAACACATGAACTGCATTGTTTCATGCTCGGTTAGGTCGAACATACCCATATTTCAAAGTTAAAACGTGGCTAAGCCACGTTTTAACTTTGAAATACGGGTATGTTCGATTTAACCGAGTTCGGGATATCGAAGTTCGACTGTACATGGGTTAGTATTGACAAAACTATCAAACTAACATGTGAACCAACACAAGCAATGTCTTACAGATTGACTGTAGATATATAATGCAAACAATTTCAAAATGCCTGTAAATTCGGATAAATGCGATTTGATGCAAATGTGGCTTTAAATTGGATTGTGAACACAAAGTTTTTCTTAAACGTTCGAGATAGATTCTGAGTAAATTGGATTTGTTCACGATTTTAAATCTTCTTAAATCCGTCGAACGATATTATAAATTTGACTGTAATACATATACAATTTGGGAAATATCAAGATATTATTAGTTCAGAACAAAAACTGGGCAGCAAACTTCGAAGTACTACTTTAACATTTTCATGATAGGCATTATGTATATTGTCCATTCAAGCATTAAAAATATTATTGGTTCAGCATGTGCTACTTCTCAAAACTAAAATTAACCAATGTGGTAAACCGTTAGTGCACTAGTCTTGAGATGTATATTGCAATTATTTGTGAATCATTATATTCTAGGGACGCTGAAGGTACGATTCACTGAGAGCTGTAAAACCAAAGCCCTCAGTGCGACTAGTTCAAGAGGCGTTATACCAAAGGCTAAAATCAAAACTATTAAGATGACCTTTGTTATTGTTCTCGGTAAGTAATTGGATTACATGTATAATGCTAAGTGCTAAATAGACTACAGATGCGCGTTTATTCGAGCGCAGTCGTCCTCGCTTATGCATTTTGATATCCTTTTTTTAAATTTATTCGTACGTATTACTTTCTAAAACTTCTTCTGTTTGTAAACATATGTTTTGTAAAATTTATGCTTATCTGCTCTTGGAATTTCATTTCGCCATAACTTTCCATAACTTTATTCTTCTATCAACCTCACCTTTTTAACGTTTTTCTTAATATCTACACTTCATTTTCACACTTTTTTAAGACAAAATGGAGGTTTAAAAATTCCTTTCCTTCTTGTCTTTTTTAAGCCTCTCCATGTTATAAGCGTGTACGATTAACATTTAAACCTTCGGTAAAGTAGTACTTATCACACTTTATTCTAAACAAAGTGTACTTGTGCATACTTTTCCTGTTTAAAAATAAATCTTCGGACAGTGCATTCTGAAATAAATTAGTAATTTCCACAGAATATCTTAATATATTATATATACACTTATCATTTATCCTGTTAGAAATGGACCTTCGGACAGTGCATTCTGAAATACATTAGTAATTTCAACATAATTGCTTAATATAATATATATACACGTATCATTTCACCTATTGTAACCAATCATGTTTTAACAATTTACCTTTAACACTCCATCTAATAATCCCTAAGAAAGGAAACATACATGAGGATTGGTTATTAAGTGTTCTTATTTAGCTTTAATGTGTTTGTGTGTATTTCCTACGTATATTAAACATACAATTTTCAATAGTTATGCATAATCCTTGCAATGTATTTGATAGGTCATCCCAGCCTGAATATTTTCTTTTTACATTTCAGCCTTCATATTTTGCTGGTCGCCGTATTTCATATGGGATCTGCTATCTGTGTACGGACATATACCGGCGTCACAGCAGACTATCGCCATTAGTACTTTTGTACAAAGCCTTGCTCCTTTAAATTCAGCCGCCAACCCATTAATATACACCCTATTTAACACTGTAATTTGTAAACGGATATTTAAGAAACACACTACGTTTAGCTCTCCTCCGACTTCTTTAGCACCGGTTATAAACAGTACGCCATTGTGAAAATATATTGGTTTCGTTTGGATGATAAATATCAAGAACTTAGAGGATTTAAAATACATTTTCTTGAAATTAATTTATTTACACCTGAAACTTTAATGGACAATTTCGGTATCCAATTAAGTCCATAAATCATTACGTACCGTATATTCATAGTGAGCGGAATATTCAGTGTAAGATGAGCGGGAAAGTCACAATGGTTAATGAATAGACGATGATTATACAGTGCTTCCTCCCTACAATGGTCATGGCCCTCCCAACAACGATTCCCTTCTTACAACGACCCTTGCCACAGTTCCCTAAACTGAACAATTATGTCTAGCGCTTTTACTGCTGAAATATCGTTTGCTTACAAATATCGCCTGTTGTTTTACATTTACATGGGCAATATGATAGAATAAATATAATGACGAGTGATAAATATCTTGAATCCAGATCAGACGCCGCGTAACGCGGTGTCTGATCTGGATTCAAGCTGTTTGCAAATGTAATTCATGTCTTATTTTTTCCCTCCCTATAACGACTGCATCCGAACATTACACACGCTTTGTGTCCCCCATATAGTGTCGTTGTAGAGAAGGAGCAATGTACATTTAATTAGGGTCGGTAACAGGAGATGACACAGTTTACTCAGAGACTACCAAGCTTTGATAAGCTATAGTGTTTGCTTCAGTAAGATACATGTGTTGGTTTGTTGTTGGAGTATTGTTTTTGTGTTCTCGTGTTTTGCATTCCGTATATATAAATATTTACCATCGGGAAGACGTTCATAATAAACGCGTTTAGTTAAATACACTTTATGTTCGTTGCACATATTTCAGAGTCAGACAAGGGGCCCGTTTTATAACACTTCGTACGACAGAATCGGTCGTAAGTCAGAGTTTAGAAAAATACATTCTTTCTGATTTCTCTATCTTACCATGTCTAGTAACATCCTCTTGGAATTGTCTTTTCAAGACGCCTCAAACGAGATGTCATAAGACAGGATAAGACATGACAATAGTAGTTGAGACTTCTATAATTTTACTAACGACAACATTTGTCATGCGAAGTGTTATGAAACGGACCAAGGCCCAAAGATGTTTGCTACTCACCTAACAATAAATCAACAAAATTGGCAAAACATGGGGATTTTCTACATTCAGTGTTTTTTATTTGTGTTTATTTACAATTAAACCCATTAGTCCTCAGGCCGGTTCTAGTTTTAATAGACAGGACTGGTCGTCTTTTACAGCAGGTTGAATGTAAAATAGAATGCGTCTAAAGTTATTATCTACTTTACTTTCGGCTTGCTGTAAGTTACTATCTGCTTAAACATAGAAAACATATCTTAAAAATAATGTATATTCAATGCTATATAAAGTGGACATGTTTTCCTTTGAGGAGGACTTAAACGTTAAAGGCGTATGAATTGATTGTATGGAGTTAAACCAGTAAAAACGTCTTCTCCACTGTATCTGATCCTATTTGATGTACCATGTTATTATGATTATCCAGGGAAATAGTGTTATTCAATCTTAGTAACCGTAGCTGTACGTTATCAACATCTTTCTATTCCACATTATTTTTAGCCAGATCAGACGCAAGGTGATTTTGCGTCTGACGGAGCCAAAACATAATTTACTCTCGGAATAATCAACTGACAACAATTTCAAAAACATACTTATATTGCGCTGTCGGTTAGTTTTGTTAAACTTAAAAATGACAGCGTTTTATCATATGTACATTTTATGGCAGCCGTGTTCAATGAATATATAATATATTTCCCCCTTTAATGCCATGACATCATTATTTTCAAACAAATTTCGTCTACTTTTTTTTCTAAAAAATGTATTTTGACTTAAAATGTATTTAATTGAGTGTCAAACAGTTTGGATCCTGATCAGACGCCGCAAAATGCGGCGTCTAATCAGGATCTAAACTTTCAAATAACTATATTATCGGAGTAAGGCATTAAATGGTTTACATATCGACGACGTGGTGAACTAGATATTGTTTGTATGTTGAAGCTAACGATTCTGAACGACGTTGTTGGAATAAAAACGAATCTAAAACAAGCTATTTGTGTTAATAGTTCTATTTCAATGCCTCGTTTGTGATTAAAATATTCAATCGTAATATTTCTATTTTATAAGCATAACATTTCATGTACAATTATATTTTTGAATACTGTTTAGAGCAACACGTACCAACTAAAGTGGTAAAACTTGCACCCTCAGGTGACTGGGGCTAATGGCGACCAAAGTATTTTTATACCTTATTAATCAAGTCTAATGTCCAATTTCATGTGTCCAATATGTAATATGCTCGATCTCCAGTACAATCTAGCATACTTGTCAATGCGTCGCCACGTCATGAATACACTCTGCGATAGATATACACAGGAACCTTTTTACAAATAGTACTGCTTACAGTCAAATGCTGTACACTCAGCCGATCAAATATGTACGATTACGTCACGGGCATACACCTTTACCCTGTTCAAGCTGTTTGCCACTCTTTATTATATGTCGTCTGTCAAAATGCCAATACAAAATATGTAACTTTGAGACAAAACAGCAGATAACACAGGCAGACAGACAGATAGACAAACAAACAATCATGCAGACAGTCAGACAGCCAGACAGGCCAAAACCACTCGAAGAGACAATTTTAATTAGTTGTTATACCATACTGAAATAAGTAAGAAAATGTTAGATTTGTTCAGTTCACTCCCTCTTATCTAGAACCCTGCCTGTAATTAGTATTCATACAGGGCTCCAGATAAAGCGGGTATTTTAAAAAAAAAAAATCTTTACTACTGTATTAAACCCTATTGTGGGACTATTCATTGGAATGGTCTCTTCGAAACGATTCTAAGAGTAGTTACACAATATGATTTGGTACTGCTTTACTTTCATCCTGCTTTAAATCATGCTATCATCTAGGAGGATGCAGAAAAAATTCAAATGGTGTACATTCAAGACCGTATCATTTTGTAGAACTATTTTCTTCAGTGAAGGAATACATGAAAGGCATAATTATTTTAAGGCATATATACACAAGGCTCCAGATAAGGGGAGTAGTTCAAATCGTAACATCTTTTTTCTGCAATAAACCCTTTGATGTTACTACTCATTAGAATTGTCTAAAAGAGACGATTCTAATGAGTAGTTACACCAAAGGATTTTGTGCTGCTTTCATTTCAGCCTTCAACAAAAGTTCCCCGTTACTAAGGAGTTTAGTTAATGTAAGTGTGTTGCGAAAAGGGAAAGAGTGGCATTTTACAAGTTCAATCTTAATAATTCCTAAAAGCGCGTTTGCAAGCAGTTTGGATTCTGATCAGACGCCGCGTCACCCGGCGTCCACTCAAGATCCAAACTGTTTGACACTCATATCGATACCGGTATGTTTTCAGTCATATTACATTGAATCTATCTGTGGAGCGACCTTACAAACAACAGAATCGAAGCAGACAACAATGAAATGGTGAATGGGTAAAAAGCTCACGGACCGTATGGCAGTAAAAGAGTTAGGTCTCATTTAGCCGTTTAAATTATGGCTAAATTTTGGTAACGAACACTGAATATAAAATAAAAATATGGTAGGATGCTCTTTAACCCTTTACCCAACAGCCAGTTTTTAGTTTTGAATACATGTAACCACTTAAAGCAGGTTGAAAGTAAAGCAGAATGCGCCCTAAGGCGCATTCTGCTTTACTTTCAGCCTGCTTTAAGTTACCTATTGCTAGAATAAAGAAAAATATTCCTTATGATACATATTTATAACTGTATGAATTTGGAACTATTTGCTTTAGCGGAAGAATAAACTGAATACGCTAAAAAGCGCTTCTATTGGGTAAAGGGTTAAGGAACAGTTTACTCTACTTTCATGATATAGGGAAATTTTCTTGTCGTTCATATTCAGTACTGTTTAAATGGAACTAATTTCTTTAGAGATGGAATAAATTAAAGACGAAAAGGGCGTCTATAGATGGTAATAGGTTCAAACGAATCGAACTCAAAGTACAAATGAGCCGTAACATGTCAAAAACACCCTTATTGCATTTCAATATTGCACATATGTACTGAGCACCGTTGTCATCCCAGACTCTGTGTCTGTGTTTGATCTACACTGCCGACTATTGTATATAAAACAGCTACATAAAATGATACATGTGGTTGTCCACCAATGTATCTGACGCTGCAGTTGGCATTGATCTACTCTTGTTGCAATGCAATATGTCAGATTTCTCCTGGCACAACTCAAATTAAAATCAATGACAATTGGCATAGTATAAGAGACAGTGTTTATGGTAGTCAATTAACTTAAGTGTTCATTCTCAGAGCTGAATCTTTAAAAGATTTTCAAGCAATCACAACACACGATTTAGTTGATATAAACGTGTTTGTATTTGAAATTCCTTAATATGTTCTCAAATCTGTCTTTGGAATCGAACGGTTTCCATTAACTCTTCTATTTTCATGGCCAACTACCGTCCGCTTTTATTCCACAAATTTAAATTCAGGTAATTTGACTTAAACACTATATATTTGATTGTCAAGTTGTTCGAATCTCGCCGTTTAATATGGGTCAAAACTGTTTACAATTATAGTTATCACCACTTCATCGGCAGCGAACATAACGTTAGAAATATGAGTTCTAAATAAACTATGAAATTAACGGGAACACCGAGCAACTGCAGTATGCTTGAATTCTGTACAAGTACAATGCTGCCCCGTTCAACAATGAATGAAATACTGCATGTTTAAAATGGTCCTCTGCTGTTTTTTTTAAAAACACATATTGGACATTTTGGACAGAAAACAAATATAATGACGAGTGATAAACAACTTGAATCTAGATCAGACGCAACGTGACACGGCGTCTGATTTTTTATTCAAGATTTTTGCAAATTTAAGCCAAGGTCCCTTCCCAAATAAACCCCTCCGAACAACACACAAATTGTTTGTCTCTCAATTGATGATGTTGTAATTAGGGAGCAGTGTATCGGCTAGTGAAAAGAAATTCAAATGCACTATTTGTGAAGATCATATGATATAGTAAAATCGTTCTATTACGGCCACCAAATTGTGTTAGTTAGAAGATAATTAAGGCAAGTGACTGCTAAACGCAAGGTAAACGTAAAACAGAATACCCCTGAAGGAAGTTTCTGTTTTACATTCACTTTGCTTTAATTTGTCACCTTTATTTTATGAAATCAATAAGCCCCGTTTAACCCTTTACCTTATAGAAGCGCCTTTTAGCGAATATGATTTATTCCTCCGCTAAAGAAAATAGTTCCAATTTAATCAGTCATGAATATATATTATAGGGAATAATTTCTATATTCTTGCACATGATAGCTTAAAGCAGGCTGAAAGTAAAGTAGAATGCGCCTTAAGGCGCATTCTGCTTTACTTTCAACCTGCTTTAAGAAGTCACATATCTTCAATACTAGAAATAGACTATCAGGTAAAGGGTTAAGTGGTCGTAATTGAGATGTTTCACTGTATATATCTAAAACTCATACCAAATATCATCAGTGCCAACGCCTTTCCTGAATCCAATAATATACTGTCTAATTGATCTCCTGAGATAAATAGTTTTAGTGAAATGAAATAAAACCATTAATCTCTTCACTTCCAACCAACACTACACAGGAAATTTCAAACAGGGAATATCTATTTCATATACCATGTGACTCGGCAGCTGATCTGAAACAAAATGTTTTTTGCCCATCATTTGAATTTCCTTCAGTCAAAGTATATACAATCTCGGTTGGATAATAGGTTCATTTAGCAGAAATGATGCATATAGAGTAGTTCTCTTTATACTGCTAAAGAAAGGTAATTTACCCAGACAGTTTCGCCGACTATTAGTCAGCTTAGTCACCGGTGACCAATCTGACTGATAGTCGGCGAAACTGTCGAGTTAAATACTTTTCTTTAGCAGTGTACAAAAACTATTCTATAAATGCAATCTCATTACGCAAAAAACAAATCAGAGGACAATTTATAAGCAAACGATACTCAGAAAGTGTACAAGCCTTAAATGTATAGACACCACATGGATGGTGCTTATTGCAGGGGCAACATAATACAGTAAAACCTCTCTATTACGACCACTAAATTATGTTAATTATTAGGGTGTTTACGGTAGGTGACCGCTTAAAGCAAGGTGACAATGAAACAGAAAGCTCCTTTAGGAGCTTTCTGTTTCATTGTCACCTTGCTTTAAGCTGTCACCTGTCTATTATACAATCAATAAGCCTTCGTTTTAGTGGTCGTAATAGCGAGGTTTTACTGTATGTTAAAACAATTGATGTTAATTTCGTGTGTTCAAAACACTTTAGTTTTGTAAATTGTTGAAACTTGAATCATGGTTTCAATAGTTGAACTATTATACAAAAGCAAATGATAAAATGTAATAATATTTACGTACATGAGAATCTATAGCTTGAAGTACACCACCATCAAGTATGACTCAAGTCGACATTGCAAATAATTTAGATGCTGATCAAATTAACACTGGTTTTAATATTTCTGTACATAAGAACGTAAAGGAAGTGCAGTTTGAATTCAATTGCAGGCGACATATTACGTTTAAGGACACGCACCGACTATATTTTGTACTCGCCGAACTAGCCTAATGTTAACAAGTTTAGGTTTACGATAATTTTAATGATCTCATGATACATTTTACAAAACATATCACAAACTACAAAAGTTTTTTCAAGCGAAGAAAATAACAATGTAGTCTAATTTATATCTAAAGTTGTGGTTTTTACATATTAGGAGAACAGTAAAAAGGCATCATCCACGTAGATGAAATTCATACGTCTAAAGCTAATCAACTATCCACAAGGATACATATGGTCATAAATCATTACATTTCTATTTTTGTTGTTTTTATAACTCAATTTCGCTGTAGGATAGCGAATGCCTGCATAGAGTTTCATCTGTACATGATTAGTTTTCTTGTAAAGCTAGAGATATATGACTCTTATTAACCAACATGCTGGCAAAATATTGTCTGCTTTGAATTTGCTGTCAGTGTTTCGTATTACGACTAGAAGAGAGCCACAGCAAAGCAAAGATATATAGGATCTATCATGAGTCGATGTTTAAGACAAGCTGATCTCAAACGAGTCTAGAATAGAAATGTTATTAAGCGAGCCTTGGCGAGCTTAGTAACTTTTCTATTCTATACGAGTTTGAGATCAACTTGTCTTAAACATCGACGAGTGACAGATTCTTTTTCTCACATTAGGAACGATTTCATCTCTTTCAAAGCAATATGCATTTTGGAATCCCGGTAAAGTCAAAACGCCGTTATAAGTAGTGACTTATAGTGACGTCATCAAAGTGATCTTACACGTGTTGGAGATAAAGATATTCGTCATCGTTGTTTGCTATAAAAACAGGGGATTTTCCAACCGTGTCGACGACATCATAGAACATGTCGGAATTAAAGACAAAATTGTTTTCTCAGTCGAAAATCAATGCTCTGTATTTAATGCGTGTTTGCTGAATTTACGTCTGTTTTAAATATGTCGTCTGAGAAAAAAAAATCAAAACTATACTTATACTTATTCAAACTGAAGAAAAGAAAAGTTGAATATGTGTGAAAAACAGTTTGGATTCAGATGAGACACCGATTATACGTCTCTGATCTTGATCAAAACTGTTTGTAAATACTAGCCAAGTTGGGATAGGGTTAAACATTCAAGTGGTTGCTTGATGTAGAATTAAAAATAATGCAGTCCCTTCAGGACCTTTTTGTATCATCTACATCCGCATATAGCAAATTTCACACTGTTTCATATTCAGACTGAATATAAAGCGACACCATTGTCAACATAAATTGTTATTTCTATTGATGATTCTTGCCATTGCGTTTTGTTTATGCATTGTTTTAACAAAACACAGCTATAAATTTTCCCATAACACATGTTTCGGTGTGAACAACCTCATGTGTTACAAACTAGAATAAATGTCGCCATAATTTGGGCTTACACACTCATTCGTTGGTCCGTCTTTTTAACTTGGTGTGGCTGCCTGCAAGAATTATTTCCCATCATATTTCACACGAGAAATAAATAACCAGAAATGTTAATGGGTTTTTATTCGTAATACTAAGGATATTCAATTTGCTATTCAATAAATGCCCTTTACACTTTAGTAATATTAAGATTCATGTAAAATAATAATGTTCAAAATCGTTTCGAATACCATATTGACTTCCATTTCTAACAACAAATATGTCATTTTTCAATGTTCAATTTCATATACTGTAAAACAGGTAATTTTCGCGTCATGAATATTTCACGTAATGCGATTTTGTATTAATTCGCGACATCACGCTGTATTTCTAGCAGGTGTAAGCTTAAAGCAGTCTGAAAGAAAAGCAGAATGTGCCTTAAGGCACATTCTGCTTTACTTTCAACCTGCTTTTAGTCGCAAACAAAACCGGTTTTACAGTAGTTTTGCCTTTGGTGTATTATAAACCGAACAAAACGAGTCCCATTGAACGTAAAGCTAAAGCCATATATGCGAGGCTACCGTTATTGCAGCATTGTTGAAATGTCTCACTGGCCAATGCTTGAACACGTCTGAGATCAGTAATTTGGTATTGGCAAACATCAAGAATACTTGATAAAATGCCGACGGAACTTTGGTTAGACATATTCCTTTAATGAACCATTCTTATCTGCTCTGCTTCTTAGAAAGATTCCTCTTTTAGTTCACAATCACGTTTTATATGAAATGCTGTAATCTTCATTGAGAAGCCATGAGAAAACCAACTTTATTGCATTGCACTATTGTACAGATGAAACACTATTCGTTCTCATTTTAGGTTTTGTGTGTCTAGGTTTGGTCTGCACTTCAAAACACCCTATACACGTATATTACACTACATAAAATACTTAAGATGCATGTGTGGGTTAAAGAGTGAAGATCAAGGCTAGCAACCGCGTCTTTGACGTTGCGGGTGACCTTGATAAACACTGTTTGCCATAAAATAAGATACGGCTCAAATGTATGTTTTAAATTCAGCTAAACTTACTTTCTGACAATACCGTGATCAGGTTATTATTTTTATCTCTCAGGAAAAAAAAAAGTTAAATATTTGCAAACCAAAAATACTGTTTTTTACTTAAACTCTTGTCAATTGTTTAACTGCATTTGTTGTGAGTATAAAAAGGAACTCATTCATTAATTAGTTTGAACGTTTATGAATGTTCTGAAGGAAATACATTTGAAATTCGACACTGCGAACTCGCTTTAGTTCGAACATACCCATATTTCTAAGTTAAAACGTGGCTTCGTTGCGTTTTAATTTTGAAATACGGTTATGTATAAGCAAGATCGACTTATCGAGATTTATATTACGGATTACTGGTATGATCGATTGACGCGAGTACAAAGTATCAAGTTTCATCTTTAACAAGAAGAAAGTTATTTTTGATAGAGGATAACTGTTCTTTTTTCAGTATAAGCTGCCTATTATCTCAGCTTTGAAGACGCTTGCTAAAACCTTATGCACATACAAAACTGATCGTTTTGGGGTTAATTAGTCACAGCCATACAGTTGCCTCTGTTTCTATTAATAACGTTGTTTAACGGTTAAGATTATGATGTTTTCATTATTCCATTGAGCACTGAGGCTTAGTTACATATATTCTTGTTCGGTGATCTAGAGTAAACATGCTCTTTACAAAGAGTGCAGACACAGATCTATTTTATCAGAGTATGTATGGTTTGCAACATAGCAATAAATAATAACAATAACCCTTACTTTTCAAATATAGACTTGACCATACCAGAATCTTGGCAAGGTCTATTTGAAATGTAAGGGATGAACGAGTTAACATTGTTACACTCATGTTGTAACAAAGAATACAACCCTCATTGTCATTTGATATCAAGTTCTATTAAACGACTCCGAAACAATTTATCGACCAAGACCCATGCCAATCTACAATCTCATTATCACTAAAGCGTAATAACAAGTGTCAGTTTAACGGATTGACAAAGCCCTGATATACATTATCTTGACAATATTAAAGTTTAACAAATATTTATCTGTTTTAATGCGCGGATCAAACGATAGTTATCAGAATACTTAGCATACAATGGAGAATACCCTTATACATGTACTTTTATACTAGAAACACTATTCAACTGCAATCAGTTTGGAGCCAGATAAGAAGCCGGATAACCCTGATTTGTATTAGGCCCCTGTTTACTTAAATTTAAAACATAGAGCTACTTCAATAAATCATTTCAAGAAATTGCTATTCTGTTTTACAATTTAGTGCTTTGCATTCAAGTTGGCTTTCCGTTATTATCCAATGCACAAAGACAATTCAGTGTATCGTCATCTATTATGCCCCTTTTTCTGAGTGGCGGTGTCGGGTATTTTCTCCCTCCGATTCCGCGCATGCTCTGACTGATTCTCGTTTTCATTGTATCTCAGAAAACATGAGATTGATAAGACGCAACAATTTTCATACAACAGAACAGAACAGAACAGATGTTTTATTTGACTTAAGCATGCAAGCTCATCATCATAACATATATACATGATAACATAAAACTGATGGTACTAAAATTATGAGATACAAGGCATGTTTAACAGAAATATCAACATGGATCATGTATCTCGAGAGTGCTCATCATTAGCACAGGGCTTCTAAGAGTTGACTATACAAATCCTAAGACTTTCTATTTTATCTTTTTATTTTTTAAACGCGATTACTTAAAGCAGGTTGAAAGTAAAGCAGAATGCGCCTGAAGGTGCTTTCGGCTTCACCCTCAACTCGCTTTAAGCTACAATCTGCTAGTATAAAAGTCCGAAGAATTTTGGAAAAAACTTGAAAATGGCAGCCCTGTTAGCAACATAAGAAAATAAATTTAACCCGAAGTCAGCGCAGCACCACCGCATCTGCGAGTTAAGTTACTCGATGATACCGCAGTATTGCACTGAATAGATTTATATCTACACTATTTAAACGCATTCATATATATCTAACACAATTAAGAAAACTATTTGGTATAGTAATGCACATCAACAAACAAATCACAAATATTTCACTAAGTTATTAAAATTTGACCTTGCTTACAAATTAAGACTGCTAAACTATGGTCGTTTATATGTATGGTATTCCAAATTCCTACATAAATTTTCATTAATGCAATTTGAATCATACGGTTTCCATTAACACCTCTAACATTAAGTGCAATTTCAATATCATTTACAAGCATTTTCTTCCTAACGGTACATACTCATGACTGTATAAATGGAACTAGTTTGTCTTCAGTGGAGAGTTAAATCAAATGCGTAAAAAGACGTATTAATTGAGTAAATAGTTAAAGAGAAATCGACCAACATGTAGTAGTGTGCTACCTGTCTGTACTTCTTTATTATCGATAGGAACAAACATACAAATACTTGCACACGATTGTTGCACATCACAAGATACATATCTGAAATTGATACCACTTGAATCAACATTGCCTACGGGTTTCCTGAACTCAATATAGTACTGTCTAATGGATCTCATGAGATAAACAGTTTTAGTTGAATGAAAATAAAACCATTAACACATGCACTGTCAACCGAAAATACACATTATTTTAAACAGTGCCTGCAAACAATTTCGAGAAATAAGTGCGGAACAACAAAAATATGGAAACTCGCAGGTCTTGAGTTTATTGGACTTCAGGGATCACACAAACTGTTAAAACACTTAATGTTAAATGGAGTTTTAAGGAGTTGTATCGGTTGTTATTCTTTTAGTGAAAAACACTTTATTTTTTTTGCAAAATTGTTTTGTAAAATGTTTCATGAACTCGTTATAATTATTGATATAAAATATGCTACAACTAAATGTGTTAAACCTTTCGCTCTCAATTACGCTTAAAAGCGGGTTAACAAACAGTTTGGATCCTAATAAGACACCGAGTAACGCGGTGTCTGATCAGGATCCAAACTGTTTGCAATCGCGCTTTTAAGCGTCATTGAGAGGGAAAGGGTCAAAAACCTTATATTGTTTAACAAAATTAATATGACTCTCTTTTTGAAATTTCTTCAGTCATACTGCCTTATACTTTAACATTGAAACGATATTGCAGACAACAAAATTGAAGCACCAAAAATGAAAAGGCGAGGGGTAAAATTCTCACGACAAATCTGGCAGTGAAAGGGATAAACTAGTAATGCTGAATACAAAAGGAAAATGTAAAAACATTTATAAGGGCATATTGATTTATATAACAATGTAAGGCTTAAAACGTTTCACTTCCACATGCGATTTATGTCGATGTTCTAAACCTTTTTTTATAACGAAACGACACCGCATGACGTAACGTTCAACCATGTTACAAACCGATTGACACGTGTATCAATATGGCTTTTAAATTAAAACCTCAAGCAAGTATAGTTTGCATAAATTGCAGGCGACATAGTCTAACCAGGATTACTAGTTTAACCATATAATTGATTGATTGATTTTATTTTGGCAATAGTGGCATAACATGGCAATACAAATGCATACACATATAATGAAAACTATAAAAATATCGGTGCGAACATAATCGTGAAGTTTTACCCCTTCATCGTTATTTTTCGTCCGCTTCACTATTTTGTCTGCAACTTACGTTTTAAATTTATATTTAATGTACAGTACTGAACCTTATTAAATTAACATTTTTTGCGATTCGCTTGCGATTCGATGGCAATTCGATGGCGATTCGCTTGCGATTCAAAATACTAACTTTACCCTCGGGTAAGTTTTCTTGAATGGTGTATCTCACATATGTTCGCAAATATGTCTTCGTTAATATTTTCGATTCCATTTCTGTCACAACCGCTTCGGGAAAATCACGTAAAACTATTCAAACGTAGGATTTGTTTTTTGCAGCGCCCGCTTCGATGTCAATTCGATGGCAATTCGATGGCAATTCGCTTGCGATTATCAATTTAATTTATACAGTTTGGATTTTTATCAGACGCAGTGGCATCAGCGGAACGTCTAACGAAACGTCCTAGGAAAAATATTGTCGTAAGTCAGATTATAAACATGTCTATTTTTATTTATTTCTCCATCTAAAGCTGTCTTGTGACATCTCTTTGGAATCGTCTTTTGAAGACGATTCCGAAGAGAGGTTACAATACAGGATTAGATGGACAAATAAGACAATAGATGTGTTTGTAAATTTTGACTTACGACCGCTTTTGTCGTACGACGTTTCGAAAGACGGGCCCCATGCATTTATTAAAAGTGTTTGCAAAGTCGATTTTATGCTACTTCGGTGGAGAAGTGGTTAACATGTTAAATAGCAGTTTTATTTATTGACATGATACGTTTTTCAATTAATGTCACGCGATTGAAAAGTTTTGCAATAACAAAAAAAAAATTGTTAAGTCTCAGATAATTTATTACACCAATTACAATGAAGAATTTGCACAAATTGCACAACTTCTGTGATAATTAGTTTCCACATGAATGAAATCCATATTTCTAAAACTAATCAGTACCTACAAGGATACATGTGATCCTAAATTATTGTTTTCTATTTTTGCAGTTTTTATTTCTCAGTATCGCAGCAGGATAGCAATGATTTGTATTGATATTTATACATATCTGTGAAGAGTAAGTCATTCCTGAGCATAACTAGTTTTCCTTTTAGGCCAGAGGTAATATATAACACGCCGTGAATTCTTAACATTACTTTTATTCATACTAAATATAGCAGATTATCGTCTGCTTCAAAGTTATAGTCATCGGCTGCTCTACTTAATCGCATGCACAGTATATAAAACACGTGGTTGTTTTATGTAAGATTGAAAATTCAAACGACTCTATTATTTCCCGTGTTACAAATAATCTTGTCATAGATATTTTGTTAGATGTTTTACATGTATTTACTTATTGTGCTGGCGGTCTGTTTTGTTGTAAGGTTGTGGAACAGGGTTTATATTTTATGTACACTGTTCGTCTTTATAGGTGAATATAGGAATTAAGAGTGAGGTTGGGCGCCCCATAACCCAGGTTTAACCCCCAGTGGTTGTTAATGGTTATTTATAATTAATTATTGATTGCTGCTGACCGTACCAAGGCGGGCTCCTATATTCACTTTGCTTTATGTCTGTCTTGCGTGTAGTTTTCTTTCTAGTGTGTAGATGAAGGAATGGGATTGTGTGTGTGTGTTAGTGTGTTTGTTATGATATGACTGTTGTGTGTGTGTTCTGCTTGAGAGGTGAGTGTATTGTTTGTGTTGCGATTCCTGCTTGAGTTTTTCGTATTTATTCATATAGGAGCTTTCTGCATGATCTACATCCTGTATTAAACACACGCCATACTAGTTTACAATCATCTTGTATTTTAACTAGTTGCATGATCGGTAATCATTTTCATCTGCCACGATTGTTATCTGCTTCTGTTCTAAAATATATTTTCAATATTTGGTTTTAAAACAGGGTCAAACAGTTTGGATCCTGATGAGACGCCGTGTGATGCGGCGTCTCATCAGGATCCAAACTGTTTGCTCAGAATAAAAACAGTTCCTCGGCTAGCGTGCAAATAGTTAATCAACATCATTTTCAACAGCACCTTAAAGTATTCATTAATGATTGTATTTCGTTCTGTTTATAGCCAACAAAAAATATAACTTCCCAAATTTAAAATATGTATCATTGTAAAGCGATAGTTTTTGTCTATATAGCTGTCTGAGAACGATTCTAGAGTATCTCTAGTAGCAATTATCTGGTTTTTGTAAAGATGAAAAACACTTGATAAATGTCGCCGGAATTGTGGTTAGACACAAACTTTTAATGACGTATTCTTCTGATCACTGGTGTGTTTGTTGTTTTAAAATTATTGCTGATCATGTTTAGAAAGAAAACATATTGACTTGTTTATTGTGTCTTTCTTCGCAGATTTGATTTTGTTAAGTTTATTATTATACTTGTTTTTAAAAAAAATGTATGTCACATGATGATGTTCAAACTGTTTTGGAAGAGCATCTTGACTTTCAAATTAAAAATAAACATTGTCATTTTCTATCATTCATATCTGAAGTCTGATTTCGGTCGCAAGTCTAGGTTCAAATCTCAACAATCAAATGCTTGATAACGATTTCTGACTCAACTCAAACGCTTTGTAAGTATGAACCCCATGATTACTCAATATTGCTATGTCTCACAGGCCAATGCAAGAACGTCTGAGAAGAGTAAAATTGGATCAGACACACATCAATTCAATAACACTTGATAAAAGCCGACGGAATTTCGGTAAGAAGAAACTCTTTAATGAACCGTTTCACTATGTTTTTCGTTCATTGTTTAGATCAGAAAAAGCATTATATATGACTAATGTATAGTTATCAGTCAGGTGTATGTTTAACCCATCACCTCATAGCCTGTTTCAAGTTTTGAAGACAGGTTACCAATTTAAGCAGGTTGAAAATAAAGCAGAATGTGCTTTAAGGCACATTCTGCTTTTCTTTCAGCCTATGTTAAGCTACCATTTCCTAAGGAATAGAACATATTTCTTATGGTACATGTACATGAATATCATTTGGAACTATTTTCTTCGGCGGAGGAATAAAATAAACAAATTCGCTAAAAGACACTTTAATTAGGGAAAGGGTTAATCTGTTTCTCCTGCTGATGTTGTAAGTTTGATTTTCATGAGACGATAAAACATGTTAACTGACATTTGCGAAAAGCGAAAACACAACGAAATCAAAAATGTCTATGCAAGTGTCAAACAGTTTGGCTACATTTGGTGCCGTTAGCATTGAAATAGTACGGGCATTCCTTTCTAAGAGTTTGGAGCCAGAACAAACGCCGAGTTGATTAGATTTACAATGTTTGACACACGTCATAAATCGTGGTGTCTCACCGGACTCTAAACTGTGTGTTAATGTAAACTTGTGTAATCGATAGGCATTAACTAGTTTCTCGTTACTTCTGCTTTTATTATCCACGCTTTTTAAATTAATAACAATAATCGAAACTTTCTCCATTTTATCGTAACGTTACCTGAAAGTTTGACTTGTGCACTATTATCTTTTGCTTTAAAATTGTCTTCTGCACTTTTTTCATCGTTTTAGGAGTTATCCAATTTGAACTTGCAAAACTCTAAAAATGAATGTCAGTTTGGAAAACATTTTGCACAAACAGGTCACGAGTTCGTTGAAGAATGTCAGAGTTACAAAAAAAAACTTAAATTTAAAGACGGCTGTCAAACAGTTTGCGTCCACATCAGACAACACACACGTTGTCTGAGCTGGATCAAACAAGTAATCTTGATTTGTCCACGAAAACTATTCACTACTCAAATTGGTGAAAAAAGTCTTTTAAATTTTACTTGTGATAAAACAAAGAATAATTCTTAAAAAAGACACTTGATGTATCAGAAGATTTGTTTATTTTAGGGTTGTGTCTAGCCAAAACTCCAGTGAAATATGTCGAGTGTTCTTGATGTTTACCAAGACCAAACTACTGCTCATAGGCGTGCTTAAGTGTGGGTCTGATAGATATTTATCTTAACCCTTATTTTCAGTTTCCATTTCAGTGCAGTCAATTTTGACTATAAAGTTTTTGGTGTTTTTTCTTCAATACATTGCAATGACACACATAACAGTCTCAGCTCAGATGTTTCCTATCTGATCTGGGTCTGCAGTTTATGCATAGGACAAGTGTACTCTTTACATGTACTATAATTGCAAATTACACGTTTATACGTCACTAGGGTTCAAAGGGTTGGTTAGGCACGGGACCCGCGCAATGTCAGACATAAGTATGTTCAGGAAAATGGATTATTTTCACTATTATAAAGTAAGATGTTTTGAAAGTGAATATTTTGTTTAATCTGATTGTGATTCAGACTCAAAAAACTGTATACACCCTCTACTGATACGAATTACAATACAAAACGAAATGAAAATGAACCTTTAAACAAGGTACCCCTTATATTCAAAAAATAGACTTATCCATTTTTATAAGCATTAAAAAATCGACTTAACTGGGCTATGTTGACATAAAAAACATAGCATAATACAGTCTGTGTGGTCTGAACACATCATTAAGAGTGTTTTCTTGTGAAATATACTGAGAAACAAATCACGATGGTCAGATGATCCATTAAGGGATTATGTCAAGACAGAACTCCGACAGTATTAATACCGTTTTCTTAATGATTTGCAAAGCCAAATAGTTGCTCATGGACATATTCAATCGCCAGTCCTTCATAAAGCTCCAGGGAACGTAATCACAATATTGCCACAAACACAATATCCTGTCGATAAAATAAAAATACATTGGTTTTGTAAATCCGAATTCCAGTCAAATGAATAGCCCGCTTTAGCTAACTCGGTAAAACGTGTACATGTATCTAAATTTTCTTTTTCAGTCCCCACATACTGGACCCTGGATTCGAATCCCACCAGAGCTAAACACAATCATTGAAATTCTTTTTTAAACAGAATATCTTATTCTATACCAATATTTACTGTTTTATAGTATAAGTGTTCGACATACATTTACAAATTTCAATTTTAATTTGTTTGTCGCAGAAGATTTATTTGAACAAGACGACAATTCAGCATGACAAGAGTCAACAAGTCATGTTTTTTCCTTGCGAAACATGATTAGGGTTATGACTGACGATCAAACACACCAATGATCAGACGAATGGGTCACTGAAGGATTGTGTCTAGCCAAAATTCCAGCAACATTTATCAAGTGCGTTTGTGGTTGCAAAATATGTTATTGTTCTAAGACGAAGTACTCAAGCACCGTTCCGTAAGACATCCCCGGAGATTTAAATATTTGTTTTCACAAAGACACACTTTTGACAGCACGTACAATGGGAGAACGTGTGTGCTCAGTTAAATGTAAAATATATCGCAATGCAATTGATAATAAATAATTACAGCTTCTATATAAGTGTTGACGAGTTAAGTTCAATTTAAGATAAAAACAGTATGGAGCTTTTTAAAATACAGAATGTAGCTAAAATGTAACTTCCAAAATATCCAAAAGTCTTTTCTAAAAGACATGTTACCACTTAAATCTGACTGATAGTATTTAGCAAAAAGCGCTATAAGGTGCATCTGCTTTTCTTTAATTCCACTTAAGGCTAAACACTTCTGAAAAATGATAACTAATTATTATGGAGTACATTTATGACTGCATAGAATTTAATTACTGCCTTCAGTGTAGGGATAAATTGAGTGTGTAAACGGTCCTATTTACGGAATTTATTACGGTAAATAGTACGAATTAGTCTGATATTGAAAATTAGATAAACAAAGGAGTGCTTGTTATTCTGAAATGTTCCGTGATAACGTCGACACCCGTGCAAAACAACAACATTTAGCTTTGCCTTGAGTTCGCTCCTGCAGCACGGTACTACAAAAACCTAACAGCTAATTTGAAGCAAACGATATTCGGTCATCATGTGAGTTACACAAGTAATTAATACTTCATGGTGTGTGGTATGTCTCTAGCCTTACAAGGAAACTAATCATGCACAGAAACGAATTCATCTTCACAGTTATTAATGAATATCAATGCAAACCCATGCTATCCTGCAGAGTTATTGAGAAATAAAAATAGAAAACAATGATTTATTAAAACATGAGTCTTTGTTGGTAGCTGATTAGTTTTAGTTTTTTAACAACATCCTATTGCACAGTTCTCTTAACCCTTTGCCTCATAGCCTGTTTCTAGTTTTGAAGACAGGTGACCACTTAACGCAGGTTGAAAGAAAAGCAGAATGTGCCCTAAGGCACATTCTGCTTAACTTTCAGCCTGCTTTAAGTTAATATCTGCTAGGATATAGAAAAAAATTCTTATAATACATATTCATGACAGTATAAAATGGAACTACTTTCTTTGGCGGATGAATAAATTAAATACGCTAAAAGTCGCTTCTATAAGGGAAAGGGTTAACAGGACAATTATATCTAACGCTTCCACTGCTGCAATATATTTTGCTTACACTTGTCATATATTGTTTTTTCTCAAAGTATATATAAGTAGACAGAGTAAATATAGTGCCGAGTGACAAACACATTGAATCTAGATCTGACGCCGTGTTAAGCGGCGTCTGATCTGGATTTAAGTTGTTTGCAAATGTAAGCCACGTTTTAACTTTTCCTCCTATAACGACTCCCTCCTAACAACACACACAATCTGTGTTTTCTATTGGGTGTCATTGTAGAGAGGTCATTGATTTTGTCGATCGCGCACTTTTCAAAACAGTTTGGATTATGATCAGGAGCCAAGTTCATCGATGGCTTAACTTGATTTATTTATGCTTTTCGGTGGATTACCACGAAATAGCAGTGGATTATCACTTGGTAATCCACTGCAGTGGATTATCACCAATCGCTTTTATTATAAATTTTCCCCGTAGGGCTACCAAAGAATCGTAGTCAATCGTGTCTTATCGTTAAATTCCGGCAGTCCGATTAGTCGCGAACTACTCACCGGAAGAGCACGAATCCAAACTCGGGAGCAACGAAGTACGGGAAACTGTTTCGAAAATGTGTTCGGTATAAAGTTGGGGCTCAACACGGGGTAAATCATTTACTTTCGCTTTCTCAATTGTCGAACAATTTCGTTTAAAAAGTGGCTTAAAAGCATAAATAAATAGAATAATTGTATTTTTTCAGTATAAGATCGAATTTAATCCATTTCGTGAACACCAGATTGTTATATTTACACCCGTGGCTTCGCCACTCGTGAAAATATAACGTCTGATGTTCACTCAATGGATTAAATTTCTATCTTATACTGAAAAAAACCCCAATTATCCTCTATATATTATTAAAATGTTTCATATATGTCCTAAAATTCAACTTAAATACAGTGGACATTGTTTTTAAGTCAACTTTTAGAAGTTGTTAGAAACTCATCAATGCTTAACAGTTTGAAACTTTACTCCTAGTTTTATAGCATGTAATGGACAGGGTTCCCCTAGCATGCACGTGTTTCTAGAGTAAAGAATGATATCCTCTCTACTAAATTTATGTATATGTTTTCAGCCTTTATTTTAGAATGATAGACGTGGGATAAACGGCACCTTGTTTAGATTTAGGTGTTTCTGTGAAATAATATAACACAAACCAGCAATAAAATTATGTCTTTATAAAAAGACATAATTTTATTGCTGGTTTGTGTTATATTATTTCACAGAAACACCTAAATCTAAACAAGGTGCCTTTTACCCCTTTCACTTCCAAATTGTTCGTGATATTTTGCCCTTGTCATCTTTTCATTGCCGTCAGCTTCATTTATTTTGTTCGCAATATCGTTTCAAAATTAAACTAACGTAGTGTCTGATCTGGATTCAAGCTGTTGCAAATAGAAGCCAAGTCCTTTTCGTCCTTCCCTGAAATAACACCCTACGAACAACGCACACAATTTATGCCTTCCATCGGATGTTGTTGCAGCAAGTGAGCTCTGTACTGTAGGTTATTTCTCTGGAGATGTCCTACAGGCAAATACTTGAACACGTCTACTAGCTGTAATTTGATAGTGCCAAACATCAAGAACTTTTGAAACACGCCATCGGAATTTGGCTAGACTCAATTCATTCCCTAACCCAATCATTTGGTCATTGAAGCTGTGTGGCCATACAAATTATTTCTTTCAATGCACAATGAAATATATATACAACGTATACACCATATTTCGGTCAGGCAGACGCGTCGTTATTGTTTATGTTTTATATGCAAATGATGGTTTCCTCGAGATATTTAAGATTAAAACAATCTATTTGAATACAAACACGCCGAAATATGATTTTATAAAACTTCGAAGACAATTTTCATACGATCAAGCGAAAATATGTAGGTCTTACGTTGTCCCCTCAACTTACAGGAACAGTTAAACTCCAGGAGTACAGCCATTGTTAAGTAGACCAACTGATTCTACTTAACATTCCCCCTCCCCATAATCTGTTTCTAATTTTAAAGACAGGTGACCACGTAAAGTATGTTGAAAGTAATGAGTCGTAAGGTACAATTTTCTTTATTTTTAGACTTTTTTATGTTATCATTTACTAGGATATAGAATATATCTTGTTATTGTGCATATATTGTATATATACAAGACTGCATAAATTGTAACTACTATTTAGTTTGGGAAAACAATAGAGCCGTACGAGTAGTATTTATGAATAAAACGTTTAAGCTACATGACGCTTCAACTGAAGATTAAGTAAATCAGGAAGCTCCTTCAGAGGTTTTATATTTTTATTTTGGTGTGCTTTAAGCAGCCACCTCAATGTAACACATTTCGGCTAATTGCAATTTCCAGACAAAAGAAAAAAAATACCGAGGAATCCGGCTGATGTCCTACTCTTTTTTGATATAGCTATCAGGTTCTTTTACCAGCCGTGTGTATAACACTTTTACAGGGAACATCGGCTTTCAATATTCATCCGACTAATTTGATTCGGTGAGAATCGAACTCACGCACCTGAATTGGCAGTTTAGCGCGCTACCACGATCTACCGGTATACTGAGAAGTTTAACTGAATAACTATTGACACATATCTTGTATTATCACCATTTATCATAAGACATGCAATATATTCATTGCAGGCACACCTAGAGCAGTTTAGTACAGTAACGTCACATTTAATGACATCATAATGAACGTGTTATGACTCAGTAAGGTATTTTCAGTAATTGGTATGTTTGTCATACAGAGTGGTAAACGAACTATTAACGAGACATAATTCTCAGTAGCATGATGCAAATCACCATTAAAACAAACAATTAAAGGAGCTCTGCAAAAATGTACATAATTACACAAGTACAATGCTTCCTCCCAACAACGGCCCTCTGAATAACGGTTATCTCCCTACAGCAACGCTCTTTCGGCGTTAATGCGAAAAGAAACGACATAAAAAAACGTCAAATTTACCATGACTCGGTAGTTCATTTCTTAAATACGGTTACTGTTAACATTGCGTAATGCGCCGTATGTTTGCTAACAAAGAATTAATACATAAACAATAAATAATTGTTTTACACAAAATCGATAGAGACACAGAAAACATAAAAAATAATCTATTAAACGATAGTATCTTTTTCATGACAAATTCACTCCGAGTTTGGTTTATGGGTCATAGATTGATGGTTGCTACATTATTGCATAAGAAAGGTTGTTTTTAAAAATATATTGCCTTAGTTTTATTTGATTAAGCAGAATACTTTTTTTTGGACTCGTTTGAAAAGAATATGTGTTATCAATTACAGGCTTTTCTTTGGGGAAAATATAATATCAACAACGCATCTTCATAGGGAGTAAAGATAACACACATATATGCACCTCACACTGTGCTTAACGATACTATAATTTGAACCATCAAAGCATCTAAGGTCACAGAAAGATAACACTATTGACTACATCAATACGAGTTTCAAGAGACTCAATTCACAGATTCTACGGAGATGGAAGCCCCTCATTATAGCACAAATGATCGCAATCTATCGGAGGAAATGAGCGTGTCAGCATCAATTTGCTTTCTCAAGGGCTGTCCTGATTTGATATGGGAGATATAAGTGTACTTGTTAAGTAGAATCGGTTGACTTCACATATATCTCTCGCACAAAAAAATTATCGATCCCTAAAATAGCAGGTGAACAATTTCACTTGTACATATATGTTTTTAGTCTTTTTCGCGTATGGCTATTTTGCGTTGATTTTAGAAACTGTGCTGAATCTGCTCTAAGTATTCCAGTAGAATCCATCTTTATTTTGTTTGCATATCGCAACTATACTACAGTGCTCCCTCTCTACAACGATACTCAAAGGGATGCAATAATCGTGTGCATTGTTCAAAGGGAGGCGTTTATTCCTAAACACACAAATGACTACTATCATACATTGTGTAATGTTAAAGGCGTTTCTGTATAAACATTGTATTTCACTGACAGTTAAAATGAATATGCAGTCTACATACCGATATGACAATTGTTATCACGTTAATACCGTCTGTGTAATCTCATTCACCCTAGATCTACACTCAGTGCAAAAAGAAACGCACATCGTGCTCAGGCGCAGATTAAGATACTTTTATTGAAAAAAATAAGAATACTTAGACTATATCTCAAGAATCATTTAATTCGGCAACAAGTTCAGAAAATAAAATTCTCAAACACACTGCGTTGCCTTTTAACCCTGTCACTATTTATGCCGTCAAAAGCGCATGTGCAAACAATTGGGATCCAGATCAGACGTCGCGTACCGCGGCGTCTGATCTGAATCCAAACTGTTTGCCACTCGTATCGATATGCTTAAAGTCTAACAACATTGGATTTTACTTTGAAACGATCTTGCAACAAATTATAAGCTGACGACATTGTAACGGTGAAGGAGTAAAATCTCACGATTAATTTGGCAGCAAAGAGAAATTACAGCCGGTTTAAAACACCGCAGCGATTAGTACAGTTTGTGATGCTACCAGTTCAATAATAAACCTCCCTGTTTCAACATAGATTACCTCAGGCAGAACTTCTGTCAAAAATATTGTGGTGAAACAAATGTGCGTTTCTTTTTGCACTGAGTGTATATCCGCTCACAGAAGGTATGAATGACTATGTGACATCATTTTGTTTATCGCATTACATTGATGAACAAACGTAACGAACGACATACGGAAATGAATACCATTGAACACCATTGTATGTTGTGTTATCATTCATTTGAATGTCTGGCTTGGGTCTGGCAGCAAAAACATCAAACAACAGTTCTAGTGACCCTCAATATATCATAATATGAAACTTAAACAGTGAAACTAAATTACAATGACGTCCATCTGATTGCTTGCATTAAATGATATCCACATTTTGATATATCAGACTCCTTCCGAACAACGAACATTGTTTTGCTATTCCGTTTGGTCTCGTTTTGGGAGCGCTGTATCTATTCTAATTTTTGAGTGTACGGCAATAGTTCAGTGACCTAACATGTCTATAATAATTTGTCAAGCTTGATGTAAAACACTTTACTGACATGTTAACCAGCCATATTACCAGCCATATTATGAATATTCATATAAAATATAAATGACACCACTTATTCAATGCAAGAGGTCACGTTGGTTTGTAAAAAAAATGTTTAGTGAGATTGACGTTTTCTTCCCCGTTTACGGGTTAAACAGAGATATGGTAGAGATATACAGATTTATTTATGCTTTTCGGTGGATTACCACAAAATAGCAGTGGATGATCACTTGGTAATCCACTGCAGTGGATTATCACCAATCGCTTTTTATTATGAATTTTCCCCGTAGGGCTCCCCAAGAATCGTAGTCAATCGTGTCTTATCGTTAAATTCCGGCAGTCCGATTTGTCGCGAACTACTCACCGGAAGAGCACGAATCCAAACTCGGGAGCAACGAGTGACGTCATTATACCGCCAACTGTCACGCGCATGTGTTCGACATAAAACGTGGGGCTCAACACGGGATAAATAATTTACGTTCGCTTTCAATTTTTAAACAATTTCGTTTAAAAAGTGGCTTAAAAGCATAAATAAATAGAATAACTGTGTTTTTTCAGTGTAAGATCGAATTTAATCCATTTCGTGAACATCAGACTGTTATATTTTCACTCGTGGCTTCGCCACTCGTGAAAATATAACGTCTGATGTTCACTCAATGGATTAAATTTCGATCTTACACGAAAAAAAACAGTTATCCTCTATATATTCAAATATTGAACATTTACGGAAATCAAAATGGCAAACACTTTGTTTGTCATTTTGCAATACATTATTAAAACAAACCTAAATAGTGTAACAAGGATTAACCTTTGTTTAGTCACTTTGAAGTTTCAGGGGATAATGTGTTCATTGCAACAGGAATTTCCCTTTCGTCGTTTTGGATATACAATAATTGCCTTTAAAGTACAACAATATTCGTAAACGAAAGTGACATTTAATGCAATAACACAAATCGAAATAATATTATAGAAGAGTTTAAAAACGATATTGGATTCCCTATTGGCCAACACTTGAAACGTTAAACATGCATTTAGGTTCATGTTGTGACTTATTGAGTTATTGGATCTTGTCGTGCATTATCATGTGATGTCTCTTAAACACTGTTAGAAACCATTCAAAGACTCAATGCTGTTACAAGCAAATTTGATATAAGCTTAAGATTAATAAAATCTTTTCGAGTTATAGAGCGGACAAAAAATTTGGCAGACTGACTGACTAACGGACTGGCGGATGGACGGACGGACTGACGGACGGACGGACAGGACACGACGATTACTATAGGACACCCAACTCTCGGTTTATCCCTCGTGACCTTTAACATTTCCTGATGACAACATAACTGAGTACAGATATGACATTTTTTCACAAAATTACCAAGAAAGAGAAATGTTCATTAACTATAAATGGTCATCATACGACTTGGGAAATCAATATACTACAATTGCTGAAATTGCTTTTTTCATTTTGAGATAATAGTTCTTGCTTGTTTAGAGTCGGGCTTTTTCAAAAATTCGAAAAATTGTTTTAATTCATTTTTAAACTCAATTATTTAAAGTACACATTAATCTGATATTGACGTGATAATGTTTTTAGAATTTACAACGTTCATTCAATCCCAAGGGTGGGTTATCAGCATTGTGACACAACGCAAGTTACAGTCGGCCGTAAAGAAGGACATTGAACTTCGTTTTTAAAACTGAGTGCCAGTATCTTATAGATCAGGCATCGATAAGATAATGATTGCAAGAGACACCCGGTATATTGTAGAACACCTTAAACCATTACCCAATAAATAGGGGTTTTATGCCTCTAATATCTACTATGATGGAGAAGAAAGTATTCTGTCCTACGTACAATAATCATAAATTTAATGTACTATAGTGCAACAATGCCTGCCTTTTGACACTTATGCAACAAGTATAGAACTTCATAAGGCGCCGGGTTCCCTTGCGTCCTATCTGGTTCCAATTTGTTTGCAATGGACATACTATTTGCAGCATAGAATTTGCATGAATAACGTCTTCTCCAATGTAACAGCATTATTAGTTTAAGTGTCAAAACAAATAAGCTTAACTAAGACTAAAGATTACAAATCAGCTAGCAGTTTTAATACGTATGTGTTCTGCATAGAACTTCTACCAGTCTTCGGTATTTTAACGTTTTTGTCTTTTTCGATTATCAATTTCACAGCTAAAGTCGCATAAGTGCGACTTTTCAAACAGCTATTTGATGTTTCTAAACTCACACTTCCTTAAATCTAACTTTGAAACAAACTTGCAGACAACAACAATGAAAAAAACGACAAAAAATGATGTTAGAGTAAAAACCTTACGACGAATCGGGCACCGAAATTGTTCAATTGAAAATTGAGGTGTATGAGAGTGGTTCTAGATGTTGCTGTAATTTAGTTTTTTAAACGTAAGTTGACATGTGGTATGACTGTGTGTGTGTGTTCTGCTTGAGAGGTGGGTGTATTGTTTGTGTTACGTTTCCTGCTTGAGTCTTTCGTATTTATTTTTTGAATAAAACCGACATACAACGTGTCAAAATCAAATCATTTCAATTTATTATGCAACATGACTCTCAATATTTCTGACACATAAACACGCCTATGCTCAGTTTAATGGGTCATCGAATGATTACGTATAGCATACGATTTTTATCAGGTACCATTTTGCGAAAAACAAACTTGTTATTATACTAAAGGTAAATCTACTAAAACATTGTTTTCTTAAAATATCCCTACATTAATAAATCATGTTTTTACTCAGACATGTATAAATCTTATATTCTCAGACGAATTTGGATGCTCGTGCAATGGAGGAAACTGTTGTTTTCTGTTTTAACCTTTTTCCCCATAAAAGCGTCTTTTAGCGCATTTCTTTTATTTTTACACAATAGAAAATAATTCAAATTCAAACGGTAATAAAGATGTACCAAGTTAAATATATTCTATATCCTAGCAGAAAGTAGCTTAAAGCAGGCCGTACGTAATGCAGAATGCGTCTTAAGGGATATTCTGCATAACTTTCAACCTGCTATAAGTGTTCATATTTTTTCAAAACTATAACCATGACAAGTATTGAGTAAGTAGATAGTTCAGAGAGCTTCTACATTAACCTATTAACATACATCCGGTTTCAATTTTTATGACAAAAGGACATCTCCAACCAGGTTGAAATTTATAAGAATGCGCTCTAAGATGGATTCTGTTCTTAAACTATTTCTTTAATCTTGCTTTGAGCTATGATTTGTTAGATTAAACAGACATTTCCTATGACGCATATTCATGATATAAAGTAGAACTATTTTCTACAATGTAGGAAAGTGATAAAGGCATAAAAGGGTCTATTTATTACATGTATTTAATATTGCGCATTGCTGTCTTCTTTTGGGAGATACATATAGATAGATGCAAATTCACTATAATTCAGAAATGTTAGATGACGCCGAAAACAAAATGCTTTGTATTGATTTTGCTCTTGCGACACATGTAAATGCTGACGGCAAATATGAAGCTGAGGATATTTTGCCTGCATTTGGGTTAATTAAAGTAAATATTATACTTCACGAAGCGTGATATATTTTTGCCTTAAAGGAAAACTAATATTGCGCAGGAATGTTTCATCCTCACTGACATTTATGAATATCAAAGTAAACATTTGCTATCTTAAAGCGATATTGAGAATTCAAATGAGCAAAAATAGAAAACGATGATTTATGACCACACATATATCCTTATAAGCAGTTGAGTAACGTTAGAAGCATCGACCGTTTAACCCTTTACCTCATAGCCTGTTTTTAGTTTTGAAGACAGGTGACCACTTAAAGCAGGTTGAAAGTAAAGCAGGATGTGCCTTAAGGCACATTCTGCTTTACTTTCAGCCTGCTTTAAGCTAAAATCTGCTAGGCTATATAAAATATTTGTAATGGTCATTGTTCATGAGGGTATAAACTGGAACTATTTTCTTCAGCGGAGGAATAAATTAAATACGCTAAAAGTCGCTTCTATGGGGGAAAGGGTTAAGCTCACAATGCATCAGTGTCATCACCGATATTTGTACAAAAATATAAAATTAACCCTTTACCTACCGATATCGAAAATAATTGCAGAACGTTTAGATCGTTGTCAGTAACCCGGTGTCTAATCAAGATGCAAACTGTTTGACACCTTTTGTGATATCATATTTGTAATCATCCAGATATTCACATTAGAAAAACAAGCATACCGCCATTGTTTAATTAGATTATGGAATGACAGTCAACGAGTCAAAGCACGCGCCATCACGACAGTGATGCAGTTGAAAAACACTGCATGTTTCCTAATGATTTTAAATAATGACATGTTGTACTATGTTTCGAAATAGTTCTGCACGTACCTGCAATGTTCATCAGACACGTGTTATGTATGAGCACCAATTATTAACTCTTTTACCGCCAATGGCACTAAAAGGCGACTTTGCAACATATCTGAAACCTGATCAGACGCCGCATGACGCGGTTTTTGATCAGGATCCAAACTGTTTGAAACTCTGTTCGATGTTTCTCCAGTCAAAACAATCCTTGAGCTGACTTTCCGAATATTACAGGCGACACTACCAATGCAGACGATATTTGAATGGTAAAAGGGTTAAAGCAGGCGATAAAACTTGGCAGTGAAATAGTTTATGATATACAATGGAACCTCTCTATTACGACCACCAATGGCTAATTGTCTGTATAAAAGACAGGTGACAGTTTTAGGCAATGTCAAAGAGAAATAGAAAGTTATGTTTCACTTTCACATTGCTTTAAACTGTCACCTGTCTAAAACGTTTAGTATTTGACACACTTAAGTGGTCGTAATAGAGAGGTTATACTGTAGTACTATTTCAACATCGGTCCAACTGTCTTAACAGGAGAGAAGGCAAAACATGTTGTTTGATACTTGTATCGCATGATTAGACAGCATTGCCTCGAGTACAATGATTATTTTCGAAATGTTTGAATCCTGGTAAGAGTCTAGCTGTGTGTAGCTCAGAACAATATTACTTCAGCAAATTGATTTAATTTTGAATTTGTTTAGTAACTCGGGGTCTTATCTGGATTGGAATTGTTTGACACTCATTGTGGTAATAGATGCACTGTAGTGAATTTACCAAAATTTCAAAATGAGAACTAAAGGCGGATAACAACTTTTTGAAGCAGATTGTGCGCAATAGCGGTGAACTGGTTCAAATGCCTTATATGAATAAATTAGACACATGAAACTGAGAGTCCTACATCTCCCAACATTGTAGTCGCTTTCGGGTTTATTTGACAAACTGATGCCCTGACTATACGTGCTTCTTAATTCATTGGTCATGTGTGTCTCCTTTTGGCGTGTTTGTCAAGCTGTGCATACATAAATAGGACCCATGTTCTACGCAAATATTCTGTAGACCCAGATCGGCTAGATACAATATATTCAATGAACCACTCATTTTGATCCTTGAAGATGGATGTCTATATGAAATCACAAGCAAATATTCACAAAATATATCAATAACTTGTTTCGGTCAGTCAGACTAGTTGATAAATGTATCATAACGCTCCCTATCTACAACAGTCCTCCGAACATCGACTCCCTCCTTACAACGACCCTTGTCGCAGTTCCCTAAACAATACAATTATGGCCATCCTATTCACTTCTGCAACGTCATCTGCTTAAACTTGTCATCTGCTGTTTTTTTCTGACAGTTACATACTAAACATTTTTACAAAAAAATCATAATGACAAGTGACAAACAGCTTGAATCCAGATCAGACGCCGCGTGACGCGGCGTCTGATATGGATTCAAGCTGTTTGCACATTTCCCCCTCTATAACGACTCTCTCCGAACAACGTACATAATTTGTGTCTCCGGTTGAGTGTCGTTGTAGGGCGGGAGTGCTGTATGTCAATCGAAACGACCTACATTTTAGGTCACAAGCGGAATTTAACAGTTAACAATTTTAGACTTATAAAGAATAATGGACATTGTTAACATTGTAGGATGTACAATATGGGTATGCCTAAATAAGAAATAACCCATCAACGTAACTAAATATATTAGTTTTATCACAAAACCATAAACAGGGAACATATAATTATTTTGATACGGTAACGTATTTATTTAATTATTTTGCTCTAAGTTTATGTTTAGTGTTGAATATTAATGGCTGCTTTTATAAGGTCAAAACAAATGTATAAATCACCTCATTAGATATCTACTTTACTCTTATTTGATACCACCACAAAACAGTTTTAAAAGACCAGTTTACACGGAAAATGCAGAAGCATGACACTTCATGATTTTGAAGAATACATAATTTGAAACACACATTTTAGGGGGGAACGTATTAACACATATATATATATATGAACCTCATACTGTAATTAAGGATACTTTAAGTTGAACCATAAAATCATCTAAGGTCACAGAAAGATAACAAAATTGACTACAGCGATACGAGTTTCAAGAGATTCAATTCACAGATTCTACGGAGATGGAAGCCCCTTATTATAGCACAAATGATCGCAATATATCGGAGGAAATGAGCGCGTCGGCATCAATTTGCTTTCTCAAGGACTGTCCTGATTTGATACGGGAGATATAAGTGTACTTGTTTAGAATAATCTGTTGACGTCACAAATTAAGACATGGCTTACATTTGCAAACAACTTGAATCCAGATCAGACGTGTAACACGGCGTCTGATCTGGATTCAAGCTGTTCTTCACTCGTCATTATATAACAGCTAATGTTCGTTGGCCAATCTTTCTTTCGAAGACACTTGCGATAAATAGGTTAACTTCATTTTGCAACCAAAACGTCGTTTTTGATTTGTTTGTTTCTAGATATTACCACGCCAGACTTTTGTTTAAGAGTATATCAAATATACTCGTCGCCCGAGCATGCGTCAAACTGTCTGTAGTGGAGATAGCTATACATCGTCAACAATGTCAATATTTTGACTTTTATGTTTTTTTGTCTTTCTCTCTATATATAAACAAGCTTTTCTTTATATCTGTCCTCCCTGTCTCTCTCACGTGTGCATGTATTGTATTCCTTAGTTGTGGTAGTCTGACAAATATGAACATTATTTTGTTCCGACATTGTTGTTTGATTATAACAAGGGGTCATGAAATAAGTCAACCAATCTAAAAGGAATAATTAAAACTGTCACAACCGTAAAAGGAAAACAAGTTTATTTGCCGACAAAATACCAATTGATACCAAGTATACCATCGTTTATTAAAGAAACCTAAACCCAAATGGTGTGTTTGCAAAAATAAAGGAAAACCACAAATAAATACAACTGTGTAGCATTAGCGTAAATCTGACAGTAAAACAATACGATTGGGTCTTAAAAACAACCAAAAGAAATTACCAATTGAGAGTCAGATTTCAGGGCTGCCATTTCTCCGGATTTTTCCTAAATCTTCGGATTTTCTTTCCAGTACATGGTAGCTTAAAGCAGGCTGCAAGTAAAGCAGAATGTGCCCTAGGGCGCATTCTGCTTTACTTACAGCATGCTTTAAGTAGTTGCATGTTAACGAAGCTAGAAACAGGCTATAGGGTAAAGGTACGATTCATAAAATTGCACTTGAAAAATGCAAATTTGGAAATATTAGGTTTTTTCATGTCAACTTATGGTAGCCCTGAGATTTTCTATCAAAAGATTTTGAATATCATCATTTTACATGTTTAACAATTAGTGTAACATTGAAAAGAAAGCAAATCTAATCAAATCGTGATTTGAATGACAAAAACCTCTAGACATTTCTGATAGACTTTAAAAAGTCATTTTTGCATTATTGCGGAGAAAAGTTGTGACAACAAAACAGCAATGTCACTGAATAATTTGTCTAGCCGAAATTCCCGCGGAATTTATCAAGTGCTTATTAATTTTGCTAACTCAATACTGTTGCATTTAGAGGAACAGAAACACCGTTCCTTGAGACAATCCCAGAGATAATCTGGCAGAATGTTCATTTGTATTGTTTTATTATAAGAGTTTTAACCTTCACCGTTTCATAGTGTTTACGTCAATTTTTTTGTCTGCAATGTCGTTTCAAAATTATAAATAAGACAGAATGACTGAAACATTTCAAAAAGAGTGTCAAACAGTTCTGATCCCGATCAGACGCCTCGTTGCGCGGCGACTGATCAGAATCAAAACAGTTTGCAAACGCGCTTTTAAGAGTAATTGAGAGTGAAAGGGTTAATGGGAGCAAAGTGTAATGCAACACATGATGTCAGTTTATGTTTAAAATTTTGTCAACGCATCTCCAATATAAGAGAAAACAGTATCGCCTTTGCTTAATGCAGGGTGTAAATATGCAGAAAGCTTCTACATTACCTTTTTATCGCATAACCTATTTTAAGTTTTGCAGAATAAAGTTCACTTGAATACTACGTATCGTATTGATGGATTTACTCGGGAGAAAACCGTATAGACAAGTTAAACACTTGGACATATTAAGTTGACTCTTGGTGTTCCAAGTTCGTTAACCATTCAATGATCATATTTATCGTCAGGGTTTTACACCTTCACCGCAAAACGATCGTCTGCATCAATATTGTTGTCTCCAATCTCGTTTTAAAGTAAGATTTGAAGCAGTATAATTGACGTTATTTCAGAACAAGTGGCAAACAGTTTTGATCCTGTTCAGACGCCGCGTGACGCGGCGTCTTATCATGATCAAAACTATTTGCAAATGCGCTTTATTACGGGGAACTGGTCATTTCGTACCCAAACCATTTCGAACCCAAACCATTTCGTACCCACATCCTGGTCACTTCGTACCCAAAATGAACTCATGGTCATTTCGTACCCAAACCATTTTGTACCCGCTATCTTGGTCATTTCGTACCCATATAATGAATCTAGCTCACACTAACATTTACCGGGGTTTTATAGACTGCAGTAAACAAATATTTAAATGGTGAAAATAGGCAGTAGGAGTCCGTATGAGTCCCGTTTCAAACTAAAATAAAACTTTGAAAAGGAAAAAAACAACATATTTTTTGGCTATTTTAACGTGGTCATTTCGAACCCACGAATTAAAATTCAACTTTTAAGTACAAGCTCAGATATTGTACAAAACAGTTTTATGAGAACTATAGCACAGTTGTCTTCAAATCATATTCATTACAAAGCTGCCTGTCAAAGAATGTACAATATTGTATGCCAAAATGTAATACAGTACATTTGCTTGTTCGAAACACGATTTTCATTGGCAATATCGATAAGATTGCATTTCAAAGCAACAAAATTCAAATGCAGAAATGCATTTATCAATCCTTATGCACGTAAATGCTACCAGAAATAATAAGTAATAACTTCGATAGAGTTTATCCGTTGAAAAAGTTCACCAAAATTACTCAATTATGGAATTTTATTGGTTTTATATATGGGTACGAATTGACCACGTACGTGGGTACGAAATGACCATGATTGTTGGAATTTGATGTGTTGTTTTTATATATGGGTACGAAATGACCACATTCGTGGGTACGAAATGACCATGATAGTAGGTATGAAATGATTTGGGTACGAAATGACCAAGATGTGGGTACGCAATGGTTTGGGTACGAAATGACTTGTATCCTTCTGACGTTATTTACAGTGAAAGGGTTATGGTAAACGTATTTTACAACCGGTGTAGTAATACAGTATGTTGGCGATTCGTATATTAGTATAAAACATGCATACTGTGATATTCGGGTATTATGACCCTGTGTGTTTTGTAGGTTTTATGTGATAAAAGTAATTATTAAACTTCACGGCGCGTGATTTATCTCTAGCCTTACTGGGAAACTAATCATGTACAGGAATGAGGTAATCTTCGAACACATTAATGAATATCAATGCAGACTTTTGCTACACTATCCGGCAGCGTTATGAAAAATAAAAAACAAACACAACTAAAAAACAATGATTTATGCTCATATGTATTCTTGTACGGGTAAATTGATTAGCTTTCGAGGCATCAATAGTTTAAACTCAATGTGCAAGTGTAATCATAGATAGTTCGACAGAGAGATTGAAATCAAACGTTTTCAGTCAGTTTTAATGCTGATCAGATGCCGATTAAATCGACGTCCCTATCAGAATCAAAACTGTGTGACACCCATAATGATAGTACTAGTATTTTTGTCATTTTGAATGTTTTCAAATTTATCGCATGTGGACCTTGTGTATGCCGACTTTGAAAAATGGGAACCACTGCAATAGCCTGGCATGATACAGTAAACGACTGCCAAACGGTTAAACTCGAGAATATCTGTAGCTATAGTATTCTGGTCAGGATGCAACTTTCTAGATCAAACTTCATATTTTTAGACTGACGTATCTGTGATGTTGGGCAGGAAACTAGTCTCCCGGACTCGTGGTCTGACAGAAATACAGCGCTTTGGGAGACAAATAAAAGTGTACATTGTTCGTAGGGAGTCGTTGTATGGACCGAAACTGGCTTGCATTTGCAAACAGCTTGAATCAATATCAGACGCCGCGTACGCGGCATCTGACCTGGATTCAAGCTGTTTGTCATTCGTCATTATGTTTTTATTCTGTCAAAATGTATCAAATGTAAATTTGAGAAAAAACAGCAGACTACAATTTTAAGTAGACTATAGTGCAGCCGTGAAAAGGTTGGACATGATTATATTTTTTTGGGAGCAGCGGCAATCGTCGTTATAAGGAGGGAGCCGTTGTTCGGAGGGCCGTTGAAGAGAGGGAACACTGTACTGTTAAAGCAACATAAAACCCCAATCCAACAAGAACAACAAATTTCTAATTTGATAAAGAAAACGGGGGACGTTATTCTGTCCTGTTTAAATGCAACGCGTTGAAAACATGCGTAGCTACGGACAACAACTTGACAATTTCAACTTTCAATGTTGCTCTGAAGGCCAAACAGTTTGGAGACTGATCAGGTACGGCATCTGATCCGGCTCCAAACTGTTTGCATTGTAAATACTAGCTTAAACGCGTTTTTTGTGAAAGAATAACGTTGTCTTCACTGTAAGCCAAACACCATTACGACAATGGTGTTGTTGAAACATCGTACCCTTCCTGTTTGTAAAGACTAAAGTGATAAACATAATATGACATAACCTACGGTGCCAGCGTTGAATAACACTCATTGTTTTATCTCGTATATAACTAGTTGTTTAACAATGCAAATGGAATTGTCATACTAAAATGTGTATTCCTACGCGCTGTCCATATGTGTAAATAAATATGACACCAAACGACAATTATGTTGGCGTTCCAGTGGCTACAGACGGATAAGTTGACTAAGTCTTATTGGTGGTTCTTAAGCTCTGGAACTTCTAGAATACAGTTCCAAGTATAGTAGAAACCCGGTTAAGGGGAGTCAAGCCGAATTCTCAATAAGTGGTCGTAGAAAGGTTAAACTGAATTCCGATCGAGGCATGATCTGACAGTATCTCAAATCATCCTGTTGCCGTCCTTTGTGGATTTATGATAAAAGCAGATAACAATTATTTTATACAAATATGCCATAATCTTTAAATGTGACTTCGAGGTTCAATGTGTTTTCACGTTTGGCATATTTATATAGTCAGAGAGACACTTTTGACAAACGAGTGTATTTTTATCCCGAACATTTAGGCAGTTTGCAGATTTATCGGTTCTCAGAGGTACTTTCTATTTTTGTGTATAAAAGACAGTATTAGTGTCAAACAGATTGGAGATATTTAGGGTCTTGTCGGGATAAAAATCAAAATCATATGCAGTCGAACATCGATAACCCATTTTAACCTTTAAAACGTACGGGTAGATTCGACTTGAGTGATATCGATTAAGGGAAGATTACAATTTATTTATTATGAAATAGCTTGTAGCATTTAATTACATTTCCAAACAGTAGTTACGCATTTTACACCCAAATTCAGTATCATTGTTTCTTAAATTCGTAGGGCATGAATTGTTTACAAGGTCACAAATTTTTAGCTAACAGTCGGAACTTTTAAGAAAACAATAGTTTTAATGATAAAGAATTAGGGATACTGTATACAATGCAAAGTGCGTCATTATGTCAGCGCTAATTAAGAAAGGATACATTCATGGGTGAGAATTTAGGTGTTTCATTACAAATCCATACAGTGTCAGTAAGCATAAAATTTCTTTTCTCAAACAATTATTACTTTGCTTCCAGCTTTGTGTGAGTGCTGCAAATTGAAAGCTGCTCTATTTAGACTTAAATAAATAAATCTCCTAAAGAAGGTATCTGCTCTACTTAAATTTGATTTCAGCACAATACAAGTTCAAAGGCCTTGGTTAGATGTACTAGGAGAATGCAGAAGGAAACAAAGTCCTTTCTTTGAAAACTGAACAATATAAAACACGAGTTATTTTTATAAAGAAACGAATTGACACACAAACATAATATTCATATTGTGATTTGGGACAATGTTAGGTATAGATCGATTTTATTGACCTGGCAGGGCGGAGTTTCGATACGGACCTTTGCATTTCAACTTTAGGGCCGGCAGCACGCTCTTTTACTATCGGAATTTACCGTTGTCGTCTGTCGATTTTTTCTCAACACTCCATATCAATGGACAATTTGACAGAAGAAATATAATGAAGAATGACAAACAGTTTGAATCAAGTTCAGACGTCGCGTTACGCGGCGTTTGGTCTGGATTTAAGTTGTTTTCAAATGTTAACCAAGTCTTAATGTCTCTTCCAATACAATTCCCTACGAGCAACACACCCAATCGTTGTCTTCCATTGGTTGTTGTTGAAGAGAGGGGACACTGTATATACCAATTGCACGTGAATATTGGTGCACGCATAAACTGTGTTTCTTCAAGTTGAAAGTATCGCACAATAATGATATAATAAGAAACTATACCTATCACCCCTAAATTAAAAAGTAAATTAGTTTATCTTTGCCAAAGGTGAAGTCCCTACTTGAAAAGTGCTGAAAGTAAGATACAGAATAAATTTCAAAGATATTTAAGATAGTTGCTGAAATCAGGTTGAATGAAAAATAATTTGCGTTTGAGGCGCATTCTGTTTAACTTTCAACTTGCTTTGAGGGGTCACATGTAGAACTACGCTACAAGGTAATGGGTTAAATAAACAAAAACCAGTAATGTTGAATGCTTTTCTGTTTTAACAATGTGTCCATTCACAGTTCAAGTGAATATGCAGTCTAGATACCGGTTTAACAATTATAGGTATCACATTGATAATGTTTGCCTTTATTCTTTCTTCAATATATCCGCTCGAAATAAGTATCACTATGTAACAGCATTATATTAGTCTTATTGCAGCGTTGAACATACACTACGGACACCATGAGGAAATGAACACCATTGTATGTTGTGTTATCAGACAATGACCTGTCTGGCGCGAGTCTGTAGCGAGGTCAGTGATGAGTTCAGTAAAAAAGTCTATGGCCGTCGATATCATCGATTGCGAGTTGGCTACCGATCCAAGAATACAGTAGAGAAAACGTAATTATTTCGTTCAAACGCAAACGCATTGCAATGGAATATAGACAATACAATATTCTAACAATTCAGACTACCAGTTTAAATCTGAGTGGCAAACAGTTTGGAGCATGATCAGACGCCGCGTTACCGAGCGTCTGATCTGGCTCCAAACTGTTTGCAATGAGAATAATAGTTTCAGCGTAACCGGGGTTATTTTGAAAGAAAACCACTGTTTGCTGTTTAGGTTAGAAGTTGGTGCCCCGTGTGCAGCGAGTAGAGTAGATGAAAAACTTTTTTTTTCCAAATGAACACCCTTTCGCTTTAATCTATTATTTTCAGATCAGGCTCCAAACTGTTTGTCACTCTGATTAAAACTGGTAGTCAGAATTGTTAAAAATTGTCATTGTCTATATTTCATTGCAATGCGTTTGCGTTTGAAAGGAGGAATAATATAATCAAGCACGGCTTTTGGTAAAGACGGGGACTTCTATACCCGAGGTTTGTCTGTCCCAGTCGGAAACGAGCTTTAGCGAGTTTCCGACAGGAAAAAGACAAACCGAGGGTATAGAATCCCCCGTCTTTACCAAAAACCGTGCTAGATTATTTTTCTCGCTTAAAATTACCGTTAAAACGAGTTAATTAAAGGAATTGTAAAGACCTACTTTTTATCCGAATCACACATTTCAAAACAGCTGTTTAAAAGTCGCGCTATTTCAGCTTGGCTTTGACATTTATTTGTACACACGTTTTAAGAAGAAAACATGTCCCATTTTAGATTACAACTCAGAAATACAAACGTTTTTATTGAATCCAAGCGATTTTGAACAGTAAAAGCTATCAAAACGTCCATTTCTTCCTTTATTGCGTTCTACTTTCAAGCCATAACAACAACCGACGTCAACGACGTCATATAAGAACGTGACCTTACGCGTATACTCGATCATGTGAAACAATCAACAACAACAACATAAATTATGGTTTAAACATCGGATCATTGAATTGTCGAAAGCCACAGATAACAGTAGAGTCTACTGTAAAAGTATCAATTTCATTTCTCTCTATAAACGTAGTTTGTGGTCCATTTAAGTTTTAGGGAATTTCTGTAAGAGTAACGTCCCTTTCCCTTGCTTTTAGGCAATCGGGCGGAAGGATACCGTACCAGACAAGGTTTGCCGCACTGCTATTTATAGTAACAAAATGTGGTCTAGCACCCCTGAAAAGCGAGAATGAGGTTTTCTGCACTGTATTTCAGACCGGTATCCTACTCGCAATCGATGGTCATCTAGGGCCATCGATTACCTTACTGAACTCATGGCTGGCATTATTCAGTTCAGTGCAGGTCGAACAATAACACATGTATTTAGTACTTGTCGGTTACTTATTAGTTGGTGCAAACTAGTCTCCTGAGTGACATGCAGTTTGGTAGTTGAATGTATTCGCAATCTGAGAGTTAAACAGTTCTGACCCTATTTACTAGTGATCAGATAGTGAGTAACTGAAATACTCTGATCCGGATTATGTCTGTTTGTTCGGTTAGTTACCTCAATTTCCCTTCAAATTTCAAATGAAGGATTCTAGAATCAAATTAGGGACTATCTGCGTATTTACGTTACTTTATAAAATGCTATACAGCACAATGCTTAACAGAGTGTTCCTTTTGGGACCTTCTGATCTAGATCTACAATGTTGATTGTCAAATGTACTGTTTACTATTACACTGTGTGTACAAAACGTATATATTCGTCATTGGTGTTAATGGGTTAACCTATTACGCCATTGCCTGTTTCTGGATAAGATGGGTTTACGGCACTGCGACACACGATATGTCATATGGCTCCAATTAATGATAAAGGATGGTGAGATTAGATGATGATTGCAGAAAGATAATTTCGGCTAATCCTTTACATTGAAAATCAGTGCATATGATAAAACCATCGACCTGACTTTTATTTCTTGACAGATGGAATCATGTTGGTCTAATACACAGAAACAATTCCCTATGACAATTATCCCAAGAACCACGACACGGTAGGAAGGTCTTTAGGATTAAGTATTAGAGATAGATGGCAAAAGCAGGTTTAAGAGAAAACAGAATAAGTCTGAACGCACATTCTCAATTACAGCGTCCCCTCTCTACAACGGCCCTCCCTAAAGCGATTCCCTCCTCTCAACGACCCTTGATGCAGTTTCCTTAACAGGACATTTATATCTAACGCTGTAACTGCTGCACTATCGTCTGCTTAAAATTGTCGTCTGCTGTTTTTCTCAAAGTGACATAATGGACATTTTAACAGAAAATAGATTAATGACTTGTGACAAACAGCTTAAATCCAGACCAGACACCGCGTGATGCGGCGTCTGATCTGGGTTCAAGCTGTTAGAAAATGTAAATTAATGTCCCTCTCTGTAACGACTCCCTCCGAACAATGCACACGATTTTTGTCTCCCATTGAATGTCGATGTAGAGAGTGATCGCTGTACTTGCAGTCTGCTTTTAGCTACCAACTGCTGAAGTTACAGAAACTCTTTCTTACGGCCCATATTTATAATGTAAAAAGTGTGTTACTTTATTCAGCTGAAGAATATTTAGGCGTACAAACGTATTCATACGGTAATTAGGAAAGGAAGAATACAAACATTTAGCCCGGTTTAGTTATTATGCATTCTTCCTCATTGCGTGACGATAGTTCAATGACCTTATATGTCCATACTAATTTGTCAAACCCGATGTAAAACACTTTACTGACATGTAAACCAGGCCTTACATGAATATTCATATAACATATAATGACAATACTTATTCAAAGAAAGAAGTCACGATAATTTACAAAAAATAAAAATCGATGTTTAACCCTTTAACCCATAGCCTGTTTCTAGTATTTAAGATATGTGACCTATTAAAGCAGGCTAAAAGTAAAGCAGAATGCGCCCTAGGGCGCATTCTGCTTTACTTTCAGCCTGCTTTAAGTTAATATCTGCTAGGATATTGAAAACAATTCTTATGATACATATTCATGACAGTATGAAATGGAACTATTTTCTTTGGCGGATGAATAAAATGAATGCGCTAAAAGTCGCTTCTATAAGGGAAAGGGATAATGGTGATGACGTTTCCGTTCCGGTTTAAATCAACAAAGGTTCAATATTACAGGAATTTGCAAATTTTGACGATATTTTGAATTTTTTTATAACGAATAGTGTGTAGGTTGTTTAGACACCAAGTAATATGGTGCCTCAAAGATGTGTCTAATGGTCATAAATTTAAATTAAAAACGTGTTGCTTGAATAATAATGACAATTTCGACCCTGTACATTCCTACCGTGTGATAGATGGCGCTCATACCAATGTCATAATAAGCACTCCTTCATTACCATGGCGTTATCATTTTAAATTATTGCCGTCATAGTCAAATTGTAGGTTTTTGTCTAAAGAAAAAAACAACAATTGAGTGAGAAACACTTTGGACCCTGATTAATTACGGCATTATGCTGCGTATGAAGAGGGTCCAACCTGTTTTCAAATAGCAATTGTACTCGATATAACAATTAATGTATGTGTGTTGGATTCCCATTCAAACTTGACCTAGATATCAATAAGACATACATTTTGACAAAGTTGCATAAAATTCCAATGAGATGTGTTACCTCTAGAGTGTTCACACGGTTTTCTAATCATTTGACATAGTGACCTAGTGATTGACCGGACATAACTCGCATTCAAACCTAGATAATAACGAGACAAACATTTTGACTAAGTTTCTTGCAGATTACCGCGCGTGTTTACAAAATCATCAATGTTAATTATCGTTCAGGCGTGACCGTGTGTCGTCCCGTTTCCAGTTACTGTGTGACAGAGTTCCTCCCCTGTGAGAAGAGCGGTACTTGTATTTACTGCAAACATTTTATAGCAGTCTGATCTTGCAAAAACATTATATATCTTCAACATTGTCAGTCAGTTCGGTACTTTATATTTCAGGAATTTTTTATCTTACTACAATTTCAACAGGTAATAGTTGCATCTTAAATAATTGTACAGGAATTTCAATTGAAAACACATTCATGGAAAAAATTTAAATTTCAAGTAATTACAGGCAAATATAGAAGTTATAAATCATCATGGAATTCCCTATTGACCAAAAGAAGAATATAAATAACGCAATAGTGACAACACGTTATTCCCTCGTAGTGATATTCGTGCATTCATGTGACGGTAGCTATCGGTAACATGTTAATGACTTGTTTCTAATTCAATCTATCACGACTCTGATACTTAAATATACGTAAACACTTATAGAGCTTACCGTTTTAAAAAGAAGCTCTATCTTGTTTTAGGAACACTTTTCTTATAAGGCATCATTACATTCAACTCTTAACATATATATGATTCGAACAATTAAATTAGTACTAATGATGTGGTAATAAATATATATTCGAACGTTAAGTTTCCAGTATGGTTTACTCAAAACTAGGAAAGGTAAAAATACGATTCTAACATGACACGCGTTTCTGTCACTATAAAAATAGAACAAGCTCATTGTGGTATACCTGAGACGTTTTACAATGCTCTTCTCTACCCCTCTCCTCCCGCGGTTATATGACATGACGTGACCTCATGCATTCATACGTCATGTTTTTGAAATGTCTTATGTTCTTCATATAGACCGTAAAGACCATATACTTTTAACCAGTCATATAACTGTAATTTTCCCATTCTTCTGTCTTGTTTCATGTAATGTTTGTTCTATACCAGATTGTGGATAGGTAAATGTAAATTTGCTGTTGGGTGTTAGATTCTTGTAATGCCGCGTAAAAAAATATTCGGTCGAAAAACTGCATCTGCTGAGGAAATAAGTATGGAACATTTTATCTTCTTTCTAATGAATTTCTTTAAAATCTTGTCATGCTAGAATCGAAATAATCTATTTTCTACAGTTGTGATACGGTATTTTACATCGGTCGGCCTTCGTGGTCAATTCCTGCGCACCACAACTCCCAACCGTTGTAAAATACCGTATCACAACGGTAGAAAATAGATTATTTCTTAATTAACGGACTTGTATTTTCAGAAACGTAAAATTAATGTTTTTTCAAAAGGAAAAAAGGCTTCAACTGAAACTAAAACTGCGTTTGTATAGTGGTGAAACTCATATAACGTGGCAGATATTATAATGTCAGTGCTTTTATTTGTATGTTATTTTTTCTTGTCCTTTAAATTCTCTAAAGTAATATGTGATTATAATCGTTTCATACTGTTTGCAATGCAATGGAAGATATCTATTATGCGGTTACTAGACTTCGTGGTCGATGACCTGAAGTTTCAAATCGCCTGATGGCAACACATAGACGAAATTGTATTCACAGATTTGACTCGGAGAGATAATTCTCATTAACTTCTTCAGATCATCACTCGTGAAATGTGGGAAATTAGTATACCAGGATCGATACTATTTCTCATCGGCTATGCTTATTACATTTCAAGAGAACTTTAGAGTTAATGATCTTATGTCGTTTTTGTTTTCTTCAGGTTTTCGAATTGTTTGTAAAAAATCATTGTACTCGGGGTACGACAGTGGAATACTGTGTATGGATTAACTTGCTTCTTGATTCCTTTTTGGTCCTACCATAACCCGATGACTTGGTGAAAAAACTATTGCAACTCCTTCACAATTGTGAATGAGTAACAATAGTTTTGCACCAAACCACTGAACTGTTGATTAAGTGAAACATCAATACTATAAACAGAATCTGGATAAATGCATTTTCTTATCTCCAATATCAAATCAAGACATACATTGGGAAGGCAAATTGATCTTGACATGGTCATTTTCCCCGGTTGATTGTGGTGAATTGTTTTGATATTGTTAAAAATCCTCGATGTGGAATTTGAGTACGTTTGATATTGAATAGATAGTGCATTAACTGATTTAAGATTTGAGGTTGAGGGAGCTGTTTGTCACACTTTTATTCTACTACGGCTATCCTGTTCTCAAAATTTCAATTGAGTGTGCTTCCTAAGATGCACCTCTAGTCGTATAGAGACCTGTCTTAACAAACAGGACAAACCCTGCTCAGACTGTTCCTAAAGGAGTATACACTGCATTCCATCGATTTTGCACTTTTGGGACACCTTGTTGTTTGTTGAATGTGTTAATTTCAACAGTCACTCAAGGTTTCAAAATATGAACCCCTTCATGACCATATTGTCGTCCGCTTCAATGTTGTTGTCTGCATTACCAATTTTATTTAAGGATCTTTTACTGTAGACATTTCCCCTCCACCGAACCTTGTACGATAGTTTTGGCTAGACCCTGTGATCTTGTTGTATGACCATACCATTTAAGTTTTCCCTTTTTTACAATGGTGAGTAGATCATCATGATGTCAAATGTGCTGAGTGATAGTTGTGCGGACATGTTTATTATAGTACGGACAGTATGCAAATAGTATATATTTCAGAAAACATTTACAGCTGAGGCATACTCATTAATAAAGAGCAGATGTTGATGTGCCAAATAATTGCCTTGAAATAAGAGTGTGTAGACGACATTTATAATTAATTCTGTCATGTGACCAGTTGAATGACCATTTGGATGAATTCGTGGTGCTTAAGGTGGTTCGACAGCTGACGGCCCGCATCTCGAGTTCCGGAAATGCTGATGACTTTCTCCTGATCTTTGCGGCACGTGCTTATAGTAGTAAATTTAGATAAAGAAAAGTTTGATCTGCTTCAGTGTCTTCTCTGTTAGCGCAGTTGGTACGGTGATTGACTTGCAATCCAAAGGTTCTAGGTTCGATTCATACTCGCTTCAAAACTTTTTTTTAACAAATTGTCCGATTTTAGTGACTAGTCAATTCATAACGCAGTGATCAAAGGACAGGCTATGTTTTGTCTAGTAATAGTGAATAATATCAGATGCAAGTATAGTCAAGTGACAGCTAAATTTGTGAGGATTTATAACCTATATAACAGACGGCAGCTTAACACAGGACAAAAGTAATGCTAAAAGATAGATCCTAAAGGAGCTTTTATGCATTACTTGTGTTATGCATTAAGCAGTCAGTTGCCTTGAAAGATCTACAGGCTACCGTATTCAATGATCCCTTATCATAGTTTTGACTTATGGTATTATTTAGAGCTGACGGCAGTTTAAAGTTGAACTCAAGGGAGGTTACTCGTTTTGTGTTAACATTTTGTCAGAATTTCAGGAAATCATGTATAAAATGTAAATTCTACTGTAGATTTTCATTAATTTTTTGTGACTAGTAGAATTAAGTTATATCTATCTAATAAGAGTAAAATTAGTTTGTGTTAAACAGCTAGAGTTTTAGAAATTTGAGATTTTCAGAATTTGACTTTTTTAAAATATTGATATTTCCAGAAAATATGTCATGAAATACTTTTGTTTGCCCAATATCTTATAGTCTATGTACAGTTTAGTTTACTTGAATGTACAAAAATTATTGAGTTATATCATTATATAAAGAAAATATTCCTGTTTATTAAAAAAAGAGCTTTTCTCTACAAAAGGTCCTGTCAGAAAAAAAACGGCACTGTAACTTTTTTTTATTTTAACGATTTTTCACTCTCCATATGGTATATTTCAATTTAATCAAGGTTTCAAAGAATTCTGACACAGAATAAGCTGACCCGCGAACCACCTTAACAAAAGCCGAAATTGGGTCAAAGGGTTACAAATACCCTTATATCTAAAAGTGGGACCCTGTCTGCTATTTGACCCTTATCATGCTGTGAAATCGTCTGCTTTGAAACTGTCGATTTGCAAAGTTTGTTAAATTTAGTTTTATTTATTGTTTAACTAAAGTAACATAAGGACAAGACTATTATAAACAGTTCGTATCCAGATCAGACGCCGCGCTACATGGCGCCTATCTAGAACCAAATTGTTTGCATAAAAAACGTTGAAGTTGCGATCAACAAGCCAAGGGTTCAGTATATTTCAGATTATTTCAGGCGATAGACTATCTTATAACACTACAAATGATCCCAAGCTACCAGGGGTAATGACCATGTCAAGATCCAAGGTCTGTCCTGATTTGATACTGGAGATAGGAAAATGCATTTATCCAGATTCTGTTTATAGTACTGACGTTTCACTAAATCAACAGTTCAGAGGTTTTGTGCTAAACTAGTAGTTTTTACACCAAACCTCGAGATATGGTAGAACCAAAAAAAATCACGAAGCAAATTAACTCCATCCACGGCTGTATCCCGAATACAAAGATGTTTTTCAAACATTTGGGAACTCGTCCAGACATAGCGCCACATGGCATCTTTGTACGCGACGTCTTATCAGGATCCAACTGTTTCACACTCATTGGTATATTATTTTAGTAATTGCAATTAATCGTTAATCGAGAAATACATACATACAATGCACGATAGTTGTTTTAACCAACTACCCTATAGCCTGTTTCTATTTTTGAAGACAGTGACCACTTAAAACATGTTTAAAGTAAAGAAGAGTGTGCCTAAAGGCTTTAAGCTACTATATGCTGGCATATAGAATATATCCATTACGATACCTATTTAAGACTGTACGAGTCGTATAAAGTGCAGTTATGTTTTTTTAAAAAATGGATATATTCAAGCGTACAAAGGCGTGTTTCTGGGGTAATGAGTAAACGCAGATGACGTCGTGGCAGGAAAAGGGGTCACGTTACTGTTACGCTGTGTCTGACCATGATCCAAATGTTTGACGCATTGTAGCGGCATGATTTGAAAAAAATTCTAATTTGAAAAAAAAAATCAAATCATGTCAATTTTTTCAAGTCGACATGATTTGAAAAAAAAAACATAATTTGAAAAAAAAATTCAAATCATGTCCAAAACGGCATCTTGAAATTTGATTCAACATGATTTGAAAACTTTTTTTTTCAAATCATGTTGAATCAAATTTCCAGATGCCGGTTTTCGACATGATTTGAATTTTTTTCTTCAAATTATTTTTTTTCTTCAAATCATGTCGACTGTGAAAACATGATTTGAAAAAATTGACATAATTTGAAAAAAAAATTCAAATTAGAATTGTTTTCAAATCATGCCGCTACAACGCATGTATCGAACTTTCGTCAGACATATTGCCTTAAATTGAACTAAGAAACGATATTGAAGACAGCTATGTTGGACCAGACGACAGAATAGGGGCAAAAGTAAACACCCACGATAATTAAGGCGGTGAATGGATAACATATTGAGTGTTGTCCTGGGGTAATACAGACACTTTGTTGCAGCTTCCGTATTATACAAATCTTCAATAAGACATCTACAAGTCTACCAGTCTATCAGATTACAATGCGTGCTCATTAACTTTTGACATGCTATGCAATATTACCATATGCAACTAGTGCCGTCTGCTTCAGCTCTGACTATATAATGTTCAATATTTTTTTAACTAGTGGAGGAGTATCAAACAGTTTGGATTATGATGAGAAACCTCATCATGTAGCGCCTCATTAGGACCAAAACTGTTTGCAAATATAAGCATAGTGTCACCGACAGCGTGTAAATACAGTGGAGAATCTGTTATTCTTTCCCGTTTAAACGCAAACGTACGCAAACGCAAAGCACTAAAAGGTAGAAAAGAACAACTTTTGGACAATTCTGATAATTCTTGTTTATCTTGGTGGCAAACAGTTTGGAGCCTGGTCAGACGCCGGGTTACCCGGCGTCTGATCTGGCTCCAAACTGTTTGCACTGCAAATTATAGTTTTAGCGTAAACGCGTTTATTGGGAAAGAATAACAGATTCTCCACTGTAGGTAAATGGTAGCTCAAAATAGCTTTCGCATTTTCGTGTTTATCTTATAACAAGTCAGACAATTGCAAGAGAGGTTCGTTTAGGCTGCAGACAATTCATTGTCAATGTACAATGCTCCCTCTCTAAATCAACACCCACTGGGAGACAAATATTGTGTGTCTTATTCAGAGAGAGTTGTTATAGGGGGAAATCGGTTAACATTTGCAACAAACTTAAATCCAGATTAGACGCAGTGTTACGTGGCGTCTGACGTGGATTCAATATGTTTTTTACTTGTCATTTGATTTGTCTATTTTAACCATGTCTAATATATGTATTTTAGAAATAAAGCAGACGACAATGTCTAGTAGACCATACTGCACTCACGTGAATACGTCACTGGAATTTCCAAAATGACCAATGGTTTAAGAAATAGATTATATTTGTGCGTTATGTGAGACAAAAAAGCTGTCCCTCTTCGACTGTTGCGACAAGCTGATCTCAACCTCGTCTAGAATAGAGCGTTTATTGCGATGTATGTGTTAAAGTAGACGCTAAAACTTGACAGTGAAAGGGTTAGGTATTTAAGAACTTGCAAACTCTATAACGTATGATCAAATCTTTCATAAATGAGATGCCTGATCTGATTTATACTGATGTTTGTGCCGCTAGTTGTCTATACTTAATAACAAAATAATGGAAAACGTGTACAGTAATCCCTCTCTACAACAGCACCAAATTGGAGAATTATTGAGTGAAATGTGCGAAAGAAGTTGTACATGTAATAGGGATGGAATTTGGCTAACATCAGCAAACAACTTAAATCAAGATCAGATGTCTGATCTGGATTTCAGCTGTTTCTCACTCGTCAGTAAATATTCGTTTGGTCAAAATGTCGAAGACAAAAACAGCAAACGACATTTTAAGTACATGTAGACGACATTGCAGCTGTGACAGCGTATGGAATAGTTGTCTTGTTTGGGGAATGGCGGCAAGCGTTGTTGTACGTGGGAATCGTTGTTCGGAAGGCCGTTGTGGAGAGAGAGAGCACTGTATCATGAAATAGTCAGGCTGCACTGACGGTATATCATGCAAAAGAAAATTAGTTTCCATATCACAAACATAATGTATAGGAATATTCATGCACAGCAGAATTATGATGTTCAATAGCGATATTAAACTGTATATCATCAACACTAGACAGGCAATATTGATTGACTGTGTAATAAAATAACTTTCCCATAGACCTTTTACTGCCAAGCCCAACAATATAAACAGTTTGGATCCTGATCAGAAGTGCGTATAGCAGGAACTGTTAGACATTAATTTATTGTTTCATAAAACAAAAAATGCAAAAAATTCAATAAAAAGTCTAGATACAATCAAACGAAAATGTAGACGATAATTTTGCAGTAATTGTGATAGACTGGTTTTAATGTCAAACTATCAGTGAAATAATTAAGTTGTTGCATCATTATCTCATTAACCCTTTCCTCCCTGAAACCTAAAATTGGTATTTCGATTTTTTACAGTTTTGTTTAGGTCTACTATACAAAGCTACATATTGAATATCCAAGCCATTCTCCGAGGTTATAAAGCGATTTAGTTGAGTCTGATTGTGTTCTAGGCTCAATTCAGACCAATCAAATGTTTAGGAACGATTTAGTTGAGTCTGATTGTGTTTCCAAGCATTTGATTGGTCAGATTTGAGCCTAGGCTCAAATCTGACTAATCAAATGGTTGGGAACGAATTTAAACTCAAGTCGAAAGCTTTATAACTTCGGAGCCAGGCCTCATGGTTTGGCACATGAAGATTGGTCGATGCCAAACGACAATTACAAAACATTACAATTCTGCAAATTTTACCTTTAAAACATCGTCATTCGGGCACAAACTTAAGATCTGCAAGTAAATAAATCACAGTAACAAATACAACACAGTGTAGCCAACTTCTTTTGCGCTTTTTGATACAACATTTGCCTTTGGTTTGTACTTAAAAGAATAACAAACGTCCCTAAAACCAAATGTCCGTTTTTATCGTATTAGTATATATTTTTCAGGGATTAAGTGTACTCAGGGAATACGTGAAATCCCTGAACTTTTATGGATTACGGTTAATCACTGGATATTCTAGGGAATTGATGAAATGTCCCTTTTTTCATGAAATTAATAGATTTGTACTATCATGACATTTCCATTGGTTTAAAACATCATACTTTCGTGAAATATCATGTCTAATGAACGTTCATACAAAGTTTCTCGCACAAATGAAAAATATAAGTTAACAGTGTGCATTTAAGTCAGGACAATAAAAAACTAAGATATCTGTCTTGTTAATAAGGTTAACAACATATATTCAGCGTGGTACTTGCCTTTGAACTTAACGAACTAAACGAGGTAAGATTCATTTCTTTAAACAAAAGTAACAGCAAAATATTTATAAAAAATCAACGAAAAGCTTAAAAAGTACGCCTTTTTCCTGGGAGGTATAGGGTTTCGTGAAATCCCTGATTTTCAGGGATTTCACGTATTCCCTGATTACACCTAATCCCTGTAACACATATAAGTGTTCTATAACATAGGTTAAGCAGGGCAAACCTGGCGCACCGTCTTATTGATGACTCTTTGTTTTCTTATAAGGACGTAAAACAAACACAAAACCGACGGGGAATTGATCACAATTGTCTTGCATGAAACAGTCAATTAACTATGTGTCCTGATCTCCACAATCTATCAGACAGGATAATAAATTGCACAGTGCTCTTAAATATACAGTGAAGAAGACGTTATTCTTCCTAAATACAGTGCTCCCTCTATACAACAACACTCAATTGGAGACAGCGAGTGTTTGTAATTCGGTGGGAGTTGTTAAAGGGAGGGACATTGGCTTACATTTGAAAAAAAACACTTCAGTCCAGTTCAATAAGCTCGGTTTTGTGATGGAAATAAATCTATAAGAAATTGCAATACAGTGCTCATTCTCTTCAACGGCGCCCAATGGGAGACTTATATGTATGTGAGTGTTGTTCGGAAGGAGTCATTATATGAAGTGAACATTATGACTTGTCTTACATTTGTAAACAGCTTGAACCGAGACCAGGCACCGCGTTACGCCGTGTTCAAGAATCCGACATTTTTCACCTTTGTTTAAAATTTAGTTTAAATCCGTTTGAGCAAAGGAACATAACGTCTTCCCCGATTTATCATCATAGCCGTGTTCCTATAGCACGAAACAAATATATAAGTGTCTTACATGTGTCTCTTAGAGGGTTTCTCTATGAATTATGAATTTTTCTAGAATGTTTCAATGTCAAAATATTTTTAAAACATTTGCAAAACTAAAATCACGAAATTCAATTACAAGCTAAGGTTTAAAAGTTCATGATAATTCCCGTTGAAAATGACACAAAACATTCAATTGAAATTATATCAAGTATTTCATTTCCAGAAATTCGTCATACATTAAAATAAAAGAAAATAATATTTTATGATTTGTCCATAAGGAGAGGATGGCGGAACTTGTTCGATGACGCCAAAATCAAACGGTCGATAATTTGCTTTTTCAGATACAATGCTCCCTTCAGTCTACAACGACACCCAATGGGAGACAAATATTATGTGTGTTGATCGGACGGAGTCGTTATAGAGAGATATAAGTAAAATGTGGCTTGCATTTACAAACAGCTTGAATCCAGATCAGAAGCCGCTTCACGCGGCCTCTGATCTGGATTCAATCCTTTTGTCACTTGTCATTATATTTATTATATCAAAACTCTGAGAAGCCACAGCAGGAAACTTTTAGCAGACTTTAAAGTAGCAGTTAAGCGTTAAATACTATTGTCCTGTTTAGGGAACTGCAGCAAGGGTCGTTGTAATGAGGGATTCGTTGCTGGAAGGGTCGTTGTAGGGAGGGAGCAAATATTGACGCATACACTTACAGTACACATTTTCCTTGCAACCTTTTAAATTCAAGTATGACGTCATAACTCATCTATCACGTTCACTGTCGTAACACACTTACCGTCTGCTTTAGAGTTTTGGCAGTTTGACATGTTTATGAGTTTGAAACAGTTTGGATCCTGGTTGAACGAATCGTATCACGGCTCCATACCTGGATCCAGACTGATAGTATATGTAATAGAGCCTAGGAGCAAAAGGTTCCATCGAAACTCAATGCAATAATTAAAATGCAAATATTGGTAGCCTTCTATAAATGTTTATACATGTTATTCAAATTCCATGACTATACATGTAGCTGCTAATGTAGAATGACGATTCTAACCGAGTCGCCAGAGTCCTAACGTTTAATTCACAAACAACTCTTCGCTCATTGAACGTCTTTCATGCGTTTTTGCTTAACATCTTTATTTCTATTGCAAACGGTTTGGAACAAATTCAGACGCCGGGTTACCCAGCTTCTGAACAGGATTGACGCTATTGGTATCTTAGATTACAATAAATGCTTAGACATTGAAAAGAGAAGTTGTGTTTTCTACATTTAGTGCATTGCGATTGCGTTTTGTTTGTATTCAAACATGACGAAAGAACGTGTTTCAACTGTTACTGTACTTAAACACTACAACGATTCTAAATTTGTCAACTGATTACTAAACCACCCTGCAGCGTGATATATTCCAATCTTGTAGAGATTTCCATCATGCGGTATTAAACATTATTTTCAGCATGCCATACAGGACAATTTAGAGTCACCTGGAGCGATATTGTGACGTGAAATATAAAAATAGGACACTACAGTCAACTACGAGTTAACCCATTACCCTATAGCCTGCTTCTAGCTTTAAATAATGAAGATCACTTAAAGCAGGTTGACAGCAAAGCAGAATACGTCTGCTTTAATCTTTTATCTGCTAGGTTTTACTAATTCTTAATTAATCCTGATCATGCTGAAGTGTCGTCTGCTTCAAATATACCGTCTGTGAATATACTTAAAAATAAAATTTAAGCTTTTCAAATTGACGAAAGGTTTAAAATATGTGGCAAACAGTTTGGCCCCAGATCAGACGCTGCGTAACCTGGGTCCAAACTATATGCAAATGTAAGTCAAGTCGAGCTTCACATGATAAGGGTTAAGAATAATTGATAATATCTGAAGGAATCTAAATATCAAACGATGAAACTAGAAACAGTGTAGAAATAATTATATTCAGAGAAAAATACGTTATTTTCATTATACTAGTTTGTTATCTGGAGCAATTATTTTCATTGCAAATAACTTGGAACCTGGCCAGATGCTGGGCAATCCGGCGACAGGTCAGACTAAAAGCTATTGACCAATGAGTTCAAAATAAATATTCATAATTCTCAAAAAACTGGTTTTTTGACATTTTCTTGAATTGCGTTACTGTTAGTTTTGTTTCAAACCAGAATAACAGAAATGTGTAGCTATAACCGGGTTGAGTATTGAATGTATATACACTCAGTACAAAAAGAAACGCACATTGTGCTCAGGCTCAGATTAAGAGACTTTTTTAAGATACTAAGACCATATCTCAAGATCAATTTAATTCTGCCACAAGTTTACTAAAAACATATACTTAAAATTACTGTGCTGTAGTATAACCCTTTCACTCTTAATGACGTCAAAAGGCGCGTTTTCAAACAGTTTGGATCCTGATCAGACGCCGCGTAACGCGGCGTCTGATCAGGATCTAAACTGTTTGACACTCGTATAGATATACTTTAAGTCATACTACTTTGAATCTTACTTTGAAACGATCTTGCAAACAACAAAATTGAAGCAGACGACAATGAAACGGTGGTGGGATAAAAATCTCACGATTAATTTGGAAGCGAAAGAGTTAACTAGTGCCTGTTGAAAACACCGCACCGATTTGTACAGGTTGTGATGATACCAATTCAATGATAAACCTCCCATTGTCAACATTGATAGCCCAAGACGGAACTATTGACTGTAATGAAAAGATTATTTCACAAATACGTTCCTTCTACATACAGATAATATTGTAATAAAAGTGTGCGTTTCTTTTTGCACTGAGTGTATTGTATAGTAGTATATATGCCCATGGACTGTAAAGTATATTGCAGAATAAACTATCTATCTATAGAGGTAGCAGTCTGTAACCAAAAAACGACATTATTAATGACAATGGTAAAACAGACAACAATGTTTGGGTGTTTGTATTTCGTTCGTGTTCCTATTGTCCTGCTGTCTTTAGCATATACTGTAAATCACTTTGAGTGACCGCTTTATGTAAGGGTATTCAATTGGCATGTCTCCTCCATTTTCTCGCTCAAATTACAAATTACTCAATCAATAAGAAACAATGCATTTAGCATGCTACATGTACCAATAGCAACTTTCAAAAAACATTTAATTTCTTATTTCTCTATCTAATCCTGTCTTGGGACACCTCTTTGGAATTGTCTTTTCAAGACGATTCTATAGAGATGTCACAAGAAATGCTTAGATGGAGAAACAAATAAGAACTGAAACTTTTATAATCTGACTTGATCTTGAGGTTTTTACCCATCACCGCCATAGTGTCATCTGCTTCAAAGTTCTTGTCTGCAATATTGTTTCAAAGTTAGATTTAGGGCCTCACTGCTACATTGTATGTCAATCCGAATAAAACAAATTGTTAACAAATTTCAACAGGCTGCTTTTTTTAAACATTATTTTTCGATTGCGATGAGTTGAGTTGAGATTAAGCGGGGAGAAATAATGCTTTTATATTGTTGCAGTCGCTTGAACGCCTTGACTGTTTGTATTTCTGTCGAGCAATTTTGCATGAATGATTGAAGATGTGATCAATTGACAGCCATTTGTGTCATTGATGACCTCCACGCTGAGTTCGCTATCTCTGTTGCAGAGTGTGATTCGATTAGTGTCGTGAATGTCTGAACGAATACATCTTCTCGTGACGTCACTTACATCGTCTGCAGATGATATGCTGCCTGTTTCTGTAACCCTTTCGCTGCCAAAATGTTCGTGAGATTTTCCCCTTCACCGTTTCATTATCGTCTGATTCAAATTTGTTGGCTGCAAAGTCGTTTCAAAGTTAAAAATAATACAGTATGCCTGAATAACTTTCGAAACGAGTGTCAAACAGTTTTGACCCTGATCAGATGTCTCGTTACGGATCAAAATGCGGTTCTTTACAAAAGGGTTTGCCATTCAGATAAAAATAAATATAATTATCAAATAGTTGTCATTTTCTTCATCTTATTGCAATCTAATTGCGTTTCGTGTGCGTTTAAACGGGACAGAATAACGTATTCTCCACTTTACCGTACACCACTCCCTCTCTTCAACGACACCAAAAGGGAGACAGCAATTATGTGCGTTGTTCGGAGGGAGTCGTTATAAGGAGGGGACTTATTTTACATTTGCAAACATCTTGAATCCACATCAGACGCCGCGTAACACGGCGTCTGATCTGGATTTAAGCTCGTTGTCACTCGTCAGAAAGTTGTGTCTGTCAAAATTTCGATTTTAATTTTTTTTTTGAAAAACGGCAAACGATAATTTTAAGCAGACGATATTGCAGCACTTAAAGCGTTAGACACAATTGTCTGTTATGGGAACTGCGGCAAGGGTCCTTGTAAGGAAGGAGTCGTTGTTGGAAGGGTCGTTGAAGGGAGGGAGTACTGTAGATCTACTAGAAAATCAAAGATCCAGACAGACAGGGACTATGCTGACTTTGGACTGTGATGTTAACAATCAATTTACTGTTTGTCTATCTACTGACAGTTTATCAGACTGGACAATAAATTGCCTACTGTTCTTTTACCGAACATACAGACAGGGCTGCCATAAGTTGGCATTAAAACACCTAAGATATCCAAATTTGAATTTTTCAAGTGCGATTTTACGAATCGTACCTCTACCCTAAAGTCTGCTTCTAGTTTTGTTGACACGTAATTGCTTACAGCAGGCTGGAAATAAAGCAGAATGCGCCTAAAGGCGCATTCTGTTTTACTTTCAGCTCAAGCTAAAATCAGAAGATTTAGGAAAATCCGGAGAAATGGCAGCCTTGTACAGAGAGGCAGAAGTCATTCTTTCGCATTACAATAGATGATCCTAAAGTTTTATGTTTATTGAAAACTGTTTGGATCATCATAAGATGCTAATATTGTGACTGATCATACTCAAATACGCAGATGCATGTAGACATAAATCGTCAAAAATTCCAAAACATTGTCATTTTGTTCACTTTAATTGCTTTGCTCTCACGTTTAGTTCCTTTATCTATCTACAGTGACCATTTACACACAATACAGAGGCAACGTGGTCACTTGAACACTTAACCCTTTACCCCATAGCCTGATTTTATATTTGAAAAAGGCGATATCTTAAAGCAGATGGAAAGTAAAGCAGATTGAAAGTAAAGCAGAATGCGCCCTAAGGCACATTCTGCTTTACTTTCAGCCTGCTCTTAGCTACACATGTACCACCTACTAGAATAAAAAAATATATTCCTTGTGATAAATTTTCATGACTGTATAGATTGGAATTATTTTCTTCGGCGGAGGATTAAACGGGATGTACTAAAAGGCGCTTCTATAAGGTAAAGGGTAAAACACTTAGTTCAGGTTGAAAGTAAAACAGAATGCGCAAAGGTTAGTCGACTTACGCTTAGCGTGCTAGTGGTTCAGAAACATTTATTAGAATAGTTTGACATTTATAAAGTATAAACTAATTAAACACATTGAGTTTAAAACCCGTATCTATAAAATTAGCAAATTAAGTTGTAAAACCAGCATCTATTGCCTATTGTAATCCATTTCCTTAGTTAAATTGTGTTAATGGAAAACAGTTTTTATCTTGATTAGACTACGCGTAACGCAGTGTCTGGTCAGGATACAAACAGTTTGACACTCATAAAAACATGACTGTAGATAATATACAATACATAAGTTTGAAGTTTTAGAATGAAAGCAAACGACAATTGTTTAAGGATAATAACGTCATGGCAGTAAAATGGTTATTGCCAATTAGTAAACCTTTTAGATCTAGAGCAAAGTCGTAAAATGTGGCGTCTGTAGAGCGTCCAAAATGGTTAACATTTACGTATATCGAGATTCTTTCAGTAATTTTATCATCTTCAGAATTTCCAAATTTTTAGATAAAAAGCATACATGTACTATAAACAATAAGCCAGACGATCTTATTGTAATAAAATAGTCATAAGTATGAATCATCGAGTACACTAATGGGTCATTAGCATTCCTTAAATCATTTTTAGAAACTGTTTCATCAAATTTAGACAATTTTCTTGAGTGAAATGTATTCTTTATGATAATAAAAAGCAATTGGTTATGAAAATTAGAAATAAAATTGTGAAAAGAGCGCTACAGTACTGAATCTTATTAAATTAAAAATGTATATTATCTGGTATACTTAAAACAATAATCTCGCTTACAAATGGGGAGGTAAAGAAACAGAGAAGAGGTGATTATTATTTTCAAAAAATACGCATTGTTCTTAAACGATTATCTTAAGTTCAAATAGCTTGTGGCCAACTTTGACGCCTAGTAAACTTGCATGTGATCATATTTCAAATTGTTATTCAGTTTTTGTAAAATCATTTTCAAAACACTGTCCTTGATCACACTTTATTCTATTGTGTTTGGGTTTACATTTTAAGTATTGTTTAACCCTTTCGCTAACAATGACGCTAAAAAGCGCGTTTCCAAGCAGTTTGTGTCCTGATCAGATGCCGCATCAGGATCCAAAACGTTTGACACTCGTATCGATAAGTTTAAGTCACATTACATTGAAACTTACGTTGAAAACGTCTTGCAAACAACAAAATTGAAGCAGACGACAATGAAACGGTGAAGGGTAAACATCTCCCGAATGATTTGAGCATGAAAGGGTTACACAGCAAATAAACGTCTTCTTCACTATGGATATATACATCACAATTACTTACAACGAAGAAAGACGTAAATCCAATTATGAGATTGAAAACTGAATTATCATTCCGGAAGAGCGACATTTGTGTACGAAATTACAGGATATTGCAGAAAAGCGTCGACAACAGAATCATTCGCTGGAAAAATTGCCGGTGACTTTCGATCTTCTTCTGCGTAAACCCTTATCATGTTAACCCTTGCATGATCAAATTATTCGGGAGATGTTTACCCCTTCACCGGTTTATTGTCGTCTGCTTCTGTATTGTTGTCTGTAAGACACGTTTCAAATTAAGATTTAATAGGTTTTTTCACTTAATAAATATCGATTAGAGTGTCAAACAGTTTGGGATATGATCAGACGCCGCGTTAGGCGGCGTCTGATCTGGACCCAAACGTTTTTGCAAACGCGCTTTTAGGCGTCATTGAGAGTGAAAGGGTTAAGCATGTATTTGTCTTCTATACATTACTTACAGTGGAGAAGATGTTATTCTTACCCGTTTAACTCTTTTCATCGTCAAATTGATCTTGAGAACTTTACCCCTTCACCATGTCTTTGTCGCCTGCTTCAATGTTGTTGTCTTCAAAATCGTTTCAAAGTTAGATTTAAGGCAGTATACATGTAACTGACGTTATTTTAAAACAAATGGCAATCAGTTTTGATCCTGATCAGACGCCACGTTGCTCGGGATCTGATCAGGATCAAAACTGTTTGCACATGCGCTTTATGACGTCTTTGAGAATTAAACTTGTCCCTATTCAATAGCCAAAATTGTACAGCCACGTTTTCAGGTCGAGGACCCCTTACATGTATGAGATAGGACCAAAATGGGTACTCTTCGTATGTAGCGATCGGTAGAATTTGCCTTTCTACGATCCGTCCCGGACTGTGTTTGATCGCTCTATTTACAGTACCGATATTAACAAATAGTGGCCATAACTTAGGGGAGGGCCGTAACTAATGTTGGTAGAACTTGTGGCCCGACCCGATTTCATGAATTTGAAATAAAATATGGTTAAACTAAACTAACAAATATTTTCAAGACCCGTTACGAACCATGTTTTATCGCTCTGTTTCAGTACCGATATTAACAAATAGTGTCCACACCCGTTCCAACCATGTTTGATCGCTCTATTTACAAAACGGTATTAACAAATAGTGTCCAGATCTCATTAGGGGCCCTCTACTATAATTTTAAAATGACATTGATTTATTGAAATTTCATTTAAATAGATTTGAACAAGCTTGATTTTAAAAGCGTATTCGAATTACTGAGATTCGATAGTTTGTTGGATAAAGAATAACATATTGCCCGTCGTACATGTACGAGCTATTTTAAGTTACAATGGAGAAGACCTTTTAATTGAAGTTTGGCTTTGACCATAAAATTACTATGTCGATATATTGTCTGTAAAATGATAGCGCAATTTACACGAATATTTCCTGTGCAACAGGTTCGAGCCAGATCAGACGTCGGGTAGCCAAAGCTCCAAACTGTTTGCCACTCAGATAAAAATAAGTAGTCAGAAATGTCGAAAAAAATATTTTCACATTTTATTGCAATGCGTTTGCGTTTTGTTTGCGTTTAAACGAGAACGAATACCGTCTTCTCCACTCAATAACATCAGACACTGCATTTGCAAGCAGACAGCACTACAGTGGAGAATCTGTTATTCTTTCCCAATAAACGCGTTTACGCTAAAACTATTATTTGCAGTGCAAACAGTTTGGAGCCAGATCAGACGCCGGGTGACCCGGCGTCTGATCAGGCTCCAAACCGTTTGCCACTCAGATCAACATGAATAGTCAAAATTGTCGAACAGTTGTCCTTTTCTATGTTTTAGTGCAATGCGTTTGCGTACGTTTGCGTTTAAACGGGAAAGAATAACAGATTCTCCACTGTAAGTCAGTAAATGTGATGGAAAGGTTATGTCGTCAAAATTGCAGTGAAAAGGAGTTGTTGGAAAAGTGTCGGAAGAAGATCTACCTTTCTTTTGACAAACACATTATTTCTCGCACCATAGAGTCATTTAGTGTTTATATTTCTTTGCAATGTACAGTGGAGAATCTGTTATTCTTTCCCGTTTAAACGCAAACGTACGCAACCGCAAAACACTAAAACGTTGAAAAGTACAACTTTTGGACAATTCTGATAATTCATGTTTATCTTGGGGCTGTTTGCAATAGAAATAACAGTTTTAGCGTAAACGCGTTTATTGGGAAAGAATAACAGATTCTCCACTGTAAATTGTTTTGTATTGTTCGCACACGTATGTCTTCGAAAAACCTGTTGATTCTTCAGGAAGAAATCTCATTTTCTGATATCTTATATTTTTATCTTTTCAAATAATCAATGGATTAATTTATTTCTTGTTTGTGTATGAAGAAACATTGTGCAACTTTAGATTAATTAAACCGAATGAATAACTTTCCAGGAACAAAATAGACTTGACCCATGGCATCTTACAAACAGAAACCAGACTGTCTTTAACTCATTTTCCCCTGAAACTTCAAATGGACAATTCCAGTTTGAAATAATAGCTAGTCCACTTTCGACTATTTAGGGTTGTGTTTTTTTGTAATAAATTGCAAAAAAAAATATTTACGCTTTGCCTGCCGATTGCGAATTGAATGACATTTGCAAAAACTTTGTATCCAGATCAGACGCCGACTAATGAGACATCTTATCTGGATCCAAACTATTTGACCATCGTCTTTAGCGGTATTCATTTTAAATTTATATAGCTCTTGATTTTATATATTACAGTGGAGAATCTGTTATTCTTTCCCAATAAACGCGTTTACGCTAAAACTATTATTTGCAGTGCAAACAGTTTGGAGCCAGATCAGACGCCGGGTAACCCGGCGTCTGATCAGGCTCCAAACTGTTTGCCACCAAGATAAACAAGAATTATCAGAATTGTCCAAAAGTTGTTCTTTTCTACGTTTTAGTGCTTTGCGTTTGCGTACGTTTGCGTTTAAACGGGAAAGAATAACAGATTCTCCACTGTATGTAGACGACACGTTAGAAATTAACTCATTCACTACAAGAACATGTACATTGTCAGCAACTAGATTGTTGTATGCTTTTAATTATTTTACTGCCAAGTTTTATCCTCTGCTTTAATTCTATTACCGCCAAAATATCGTCTGTATTGGTAGTAGTGTCTGCAATATTGTTAAAATCAGATTTGGTGCTGTTTTGATTGAAGAAATTTCGATACGAGTGACAAACAGTTTTGATCCTGATCAGGACCCAAACTGTTTGCAAAGTCGCCTTTTTTGCGCCGTTACAAATGTAGCAGTGTTAATGTTGAATGGAAATATATTGATATGAGTACTAAAACATGTAGTATACTACTATTCACCCTGATCAGAAAAGAAACACAGCAAACAAGTATCAGCATTCAAGTCTAGATACGGGTATAGGCGTATTTTACAAACGGGGCTCATGGGGGAAATGTATATTTGTCCATTCCGAACAGAGTTGACCAAGCCCAGGGTCCCATCTCATGAAACGTCGTAAAATGAAATTGATAAAAACCATCTCCAGGGCTGCAATAAGTTGACATGAAAAATCCTAAGATTTCGAAATTTGCATTTTTCCATTGCGAATTTACGAATCGTACATGTACCTTTACCCCATAGCCTGTTTCTAGTTTTGTTGACACGTGACTACTTAAAGCAGGCTGGACGTAAAGCAGAATGCGCCTTATGGCACATTCTGCTTTACTTTCCGCCTGCTTTAAGCTACCGTGTTCTTGAAAAAAAAATCCGAAGATTTAGCAAAAATCCGGAGAAATGGCAGCCCTGCATCTCAATTCTGATTTCTCTATCTATCGTCTTAAAAAGACGATTCCAAAGAGATGTCACAAGACAGGACTAGATGGAGAGATAAGTAATAATTGTAAATTTTATAATCTGATTAACGACAATATTTTACCCCCAGAGACCCGTTTTGTAAACGTCGTACGACAAAAATGGTCGTAAGTCAGATAATAAAAGTATCTATTATTGTTGATTTCTCCATCCATTCCTGTATTATGATTTATCACATAAAACCGACTCTGGGAGTGTTATAAAGCAATTCAATAAACTATTGTGAAATATCAATATTTGGGCTCCGGCCCTACCTGTTCGTCCACGAGCGCTGTATGGCGCTGGGCGCCAAATGACGTCATTTGCCATGGCCTTACTGTAAACAGGGAGATTAAATGAAAGGGAGTGGCAACTCGCTCTTTACCAATCAGATTTCTGGAATTTCGGTGCCGTAGGTCAAAATCTGATAGTTGTTTGGTCACATGACTAATTTAGTACGGGAACGATCGATATCGATAATTTCGATGACGTCAGCTTTAAATGTTGACGTCAGGACGAGAATCTGATCACACAGGCGCTTTTTTATGACGATCTGTTTCAATATGGCTGACAAGGATGAAAGCGGTAAGGATTTTTCAGTTACTTTCGGGGGATGCATACGCTTTATAGATTTAGCGATTTTGATCCTTCATGTTTACACCATTCCGACAGTGAAGAGCCTAACAAGCCTCTGCGTTAAAATGCGACTGTTTTTTCAGTACGAGTTCTACACGACCTTGTCGAATGATCATAATAAGCCTACCATGTCAAGTACAGACCTAGATCTTACATGTTTCATAGATTCATAATCGGTATTGTTTCGCTTAAATGGATATATCTACTCGCCTATTACATGCGACTCCTATCTTCGATTCTTAGGAGGGGTATAAAACCAGGAGCTTTTAAATAAATGTATCTCCTTGATAAAACCCACTACTACCGAACCCGAACAGTTACGGAAATTGCCTAGTTGTTTCCTTAGTTCATTTTCGGAGTATTTCTCTATATTTGATAGATCGATATAGATCTGGATTGTCATGTTTAACCAATCCCGAAATACCTCTTTGGCTGTAACACATATGCTTTTCGAGAAATTCTATTTCTAACAGTTTAAATGTTCAAGCGCCAAGGGCGTATGAAAACCCCTTCAGCTTTCCGTCTATTTTCTCAAATCATCGACTGTCTAAGCAAAAATTATATGAGTTGTAATCGTGCAATTGGTGGGGAGGGGGTAGCTCTACAGTTTTTTCATCGATCTTTATTTAAATAGGCCTACCTGAAGTAAATCACAGAATTATACACACATGAAATATATGTATGATTCCACGAGTAAACTTGCATGTGTTTTATGCAACCGACGGCCTCTTTGATGTTAGATGATCAAAGATTTAAGAGGCAATAATTGCAAACTGCGGATCAGAAAAGCAAATTTAATAAATTTGCCCAAGATCAAGATCAGCTTTATATTTTGACCGGGATAACTTTGCTAATTCCTGTTATTTGTATTTTTTCAGGGTGAAAATTCTGCCAAGATGTGTTGAGTGGTGACATGAGAACTTTCTACTAGAACAAATAGAGCAGATCTAGATCCAAGGGCTCTCAATTCATCCACCCAGAAATTCCACAGTTGCCACACCAAACTGACAATACATAAATTGACACTGATTGCATTATTGATTGGCTTAACGGAGATGGACAGAGAGTGTCCTTAAGGGTGTATCAATGTCATAAGCGATTTTTTCAAAGTATTAAACTTTTTTTCTATCATAGTTTTTTGGAAGAGCTGTTTATGATGAATGAAAAAATGAAAAAAAATATATATATGGTGGTGTCTTTGTTTTTGAGCTACAGCGATTTGAAAAAGGTATGTCAAATTTGGATTTTTTTCTTCAAATTTTACCCATTCTGAGTACAAGCTTCAGTAAAATCTATTTCAAAACAAAACAAACATGGTTATTTGGGTTTTCATTATTTATTTCATGTCTATGATGATATTTTCACATATAGAAACCAAATTTAGACAAAGCAGGCACCAGGTTTGAACAATATGGATCCTTGAATATCAAACATATGCTTGTTTTAGGGCATAATTTTATCAGATTTTTCATTTTATGAAAAAAAAAGTAAAAAAGTTTGAAAATGAAATAGTTCTAGTATTAAACTTTTTCTTATATTCAACCAAATAAAAGCCAATGCTAAGGCAGTTCAAAATATGAAAAGAAATTGAAAGGTCAGTGTTGAAAATTTTGTGTTACTAAAGTAAAAAGAGTGATCTCCCCTTACAAAATTTATAAAAAAACAAGACTGCGTTCAATAAACGCTTATGCCCCCGGTGGCATCCTTGACAATATATTCTGAATCTTTTCTAAGTCCAAATTAGGTCAAGGTCAAGGTCAAATTGAGCTTGGGTATTACTGTTGGGTTGGTAATGGTCCAAGGCAATAACTGTATAAGTATAGAAGCATTGTAGTAAGTAGTGTTGATGCTAGACGAAACGGTAAAATCTAGTTAACCAAGAAATAGCCCATTCAAAATATTCTAAGTCCAAATTAGGTCAAGGTCAAGGTCAAAATCAAGGTTAAGTGATATTGGTGGATAGGGAATGGTCCAAGGCAACAACTGTATAAGTATCAAAGCATTTGAGTAAGCGGTGTTGATGCTAGACGAAACGGTAAAATCTACTTAACCTGTTACGGACGCACGGACGGACGGACGGACAGGACGATTACTATATGCTCCCGCATCTGTCGATGCCGGGGGCATAAAAAAGTACCATATCGATGATATTTAGAGCTTTATAAATTTCCCATTTGGTGCCTGTTTTTTCTTCAACTAGTTTTTGTATGAAGAAAGACTACCATAGATAGGAAATAAATTACACAAAACCAAATTATCATATTTGTTTTCATTTAAAATGGATTTTATTGAAGCGGGCTGTTTGAAAAGGACAAAATAAGAGAAAGTGGGTGGGGTAAATTTTACATGGCCGTAGAGCCAACTGTTGTTCACCAAAGTGTACACTTTTTCTATTTTTTCATTCATCTTAAATAGCTCTTCAATACAAAACCACCATAGAGTGTTTTCATATACTTTGAAAATTTCCCAAATGCATGACATTGATACACCCTTAAATGAATAGAATAAGAATGAACAGTGTGTCTTAAAATACAGTATGAACGTTTTGCTGTGTATCATGTTATTTTTTGTTGTTTTTTTTTCAGTAGAAATATTTCTATATTCTAGCAAATGACAGCTTAAAGCAGATCAAAAGTAAATCAGAACACACTTTAAGGTACATTATGTACTACTTTCAACATGCTTTTAAGTGATCAACTATCTTTGATAATCATATTATCATCATATCAGAAATAGGCTATGGGATAAAGGGTTCAACACTAAAAGGATAACCATATCTCGACCATACTTTTGCCAAACACACAGGACTCCAGATAAAAGGGAGTCAAATGAACAAATACAACTTCCACACAAAATTCTATCAGTCCTACACTTTACTGTAAGTTTGCCAAATTTTCCCTAGTGTAAGGCTTTGACAGCGGAGCATGAATCTCATGCTCTTACATACAGTAAAGGGTAGGACTGTATGGGGTTATGGGATAGCTACTCATGTTGTCATTACAATTGTCTCAAAGAAATGATTCAATGAGTATTGAGTCTATTTACACCATAGGGTTTAGGATCTAAGTTTACCCTAGCAACGAGTATGCTCGTCATTTACAAACAATGTACATATCAGGATTACACATGTCCCATGCAAACAGTGTAGACCCTGATCAGAGGACTCCTTAAGGATATGTCTGATCGAGTCTACACTGCTTGTCATTTTGATAAATATTGTTAAAATTAATCCTAAATACCGGTAGTCCAAAATGGACTAGACTTAGCAATTAAATTTATAGATTTTGAAAAATTCTCAAATAATACCAAGGTTCATAAGTTGTTCTATGTGATTTGCAGTTTTTGAATACAGTTAAGTCATCCAGCACCCATCTCTGAAGCAAGCAGACCTCTAAAGACAAGTGGCAGCTAATGGCAGGAAAAAATAATGCAGAACGTCCTAGACTCTATAAGCATTCTTTTTAATTTTTATTAAGCGACCACCAGACCATAATCTTGCATAATTAATGGGTGCTGTAACAGACTTACTGTTTTAACCCATTACCCCATAAATGTGCCTTTAATTTATTCCTTCATTGAAGAAAATGCTTTCAATGAATACAGTTATGAATATGTATGATAAGAACTATTTTCTAGCAGTTAGCTTAAAGCAGGTTTTAAGTAAAGCATGATAATATATGCCTTAAGGCGCGCATTCTGCTTTAATTTCAACCTGCTTTAAGTGGTCATCATTTTCAAAATTAGGCTTGGGGGTAATTGGTTAAATAACCTGAACCATTTATCATTATTGACTGTAATCAATAATCATTCTGTTTGGGAACCCGTTGATGGGTAGACAGAAAATAATAAAAATACCAACTTAATATATTTTGTTTGTTTTAATTGTACATAGCATGATAGGTAACAGCAAATCCTTCCAGTTTGTTTACTTTTGCTCATGAATGTAAGTAAAATATGAATATATTCACACTGAAGTTACATGGCTTGCTTATAAAGTAGAAACTATTTGTCTTGTACAGTGTTGGACAAGTGGACTTTTCTATCTTGATTTTACCCATAACCTCTTGGTCTCTTTCTAGGTTTGAAGACAGGTGACCACTTAAAACATGCTAAAGTTAAGCAGAATAAACCTTAAAAAGCATTCTGCTTTACTTTCAACCTGATAACATCTGCTACTTGCTAGGGATATAAAATAATATTTATTGGCATATTTTTTAGTCTAAATATTTTAGTGGAAGAATAAACAGACTGTGTATTTATGGTGAGCTACACCATTTTACTCTACCTATTCCACCACAGAAATACTTTTACAGATAAAGCACCATTGGCTATTTTAACTAATGTATTTCCTGAAAGATGGAACCTTACAGCAGTATGGAAGTTAATCCAAAAGCTAAAACAGTAGATTTGCCTCTTAACCTACTTTAAGCAGCTACCTGGTACTTTTAAACATCGAAAGCAACCTATGAGGGAAATGGTTAACAGTAATAGTTGCAGGTCTTCACCTGTTAGGACCTGATAACCCTTTTCTCCAAAGATGTGCCTTTTTTTAGGAATTTTACTAATTCCCCCAATGAAGAAAAGATTTCTAATTGATACAGTTATGATTTTTTACCAACGGTATTACATCTGATCCCAGTATATGGTAGCTTAAAGCAGGCTGAAAATAAAAAGAAACCTTATACCCCATCCTGCTTTACTTTCAACCTGCTGAAAGTGATCAACCATCTTCAAAAGCTAGAAACAGGCCATAATGTCAAGGGTTAAATCACATTTTTTCTTAATAATTTGCCCCAAATAAGCAGTTTCCAAAATCTAGTCTATTAACTTTATTTTGCAACATGACATACAAAATGTAGCCCTCTGATCTAGTTCTACACTGTGTGTCTAAAATGTACTCTTCACAGTCGACACCGTGTTTAATTTTTAGTAAATGATGTGTACACTGTGAAATTTATAAGTGATTTTGATAAATTTATGAAAATTTCAGAGAAATCACTGACTAACTCACTTTTGTAAATTACTTGAGTTTCAAATTATTATGTCCAATCTGTGACCAATGAGGGGTCCTTTTTACACAATCTTACTTGTGTCCTTTCAGTGAGATCATGAAAGTTTTTTAGAACAGACTTTTTTTACAGCAGAGCTTATGCAAAAAACCCATAGTGATTGTGGGCAAAGGTTAATGTCTCCACTTTCTGGTTTTTGCTCATATTTGAAGATTCCCTCTGGCACATGAGGCAGGCTGTCTTGACTAACTGCATGTCTGTTTTACTGCTTGCCAAGGTGGGACTGCAAACACAAAAGGGAAACCAATTTGATAAATTACAGTTACAAATATGTGCCATAAGAAAAGAATCTATTTCTTAGCAGATGGTAGCTTTAAAGCATGTTGAAAGTAAAGCAGAATAAGAAGTACTTTAAACTTGCTTTAACTGGTCACCATGGCAGTCTCCATTTAGTCAAATTTTGGGGGACCACGTGTTGATTTTTATTAGTCAAATTTGGAATTTAGTCTACTCTACAACATATAAACAGTTATTGAGTTAAGTATACAAAGCTCAACTAGTCTACTTGACTTGGTTGTGTCAATTCAATATAAAGCAAAACAATATAAATTAGATATAAAGCAAAACATTGATATTGTAATATTGGCCGAGTTGGACCGTGGAGTTGGAATCGGATAAATTTTTTGGTGTGTATCACCTCTGTGTACAATGTACTAGATGCCATTGGATGTAACAACGATAAAACAACCTCTACTGGAGTATTATGAAAATATTAAGATTAGACTAATAGCAATCTGAAGCTTGATTTGAGGTCAAAATTGATTTAAAATTGATTTTTGGCAATAATCACAGGTACTTGACACACACATCTAGATCTATTACCAAAAAAAAATAAAAGATTAAATAATTTAACTTCTATTATAGATACAAGGTATACAACGCAATCCAACACCTTTATGAAATAAAAAGTAGATATTGATAAATTAATCATTTCCCGAGGGTACCACAAGAGAATATTGGCGATCAAGTCTATTTTAGCATCGGTTTACAGCGTTTTTTAGGGGGACCCGTTCCCAATTGAAAACAAGGACTTTTTTCCCAAAATGAGCATTTCACGGCACGATTTTTTCCAAAATAAGCCTTTAAGACTCAGTTTTTTCCCCAAATCAAGTATTTTACGCCGTTTTATGGCATATTTTCGGAAATTTTCCCAATTGAATGAGTACCAACTCATTAACAAAGTGGAGGAAAAAAACACTGGTTTAAATCAATAGTTTAGACTTTTTTCTTCTTTTTGGTAATAGATCTAGATCTATGTGTCAAGTACCTGTGTTTTTAACTAGTAAATGTGACTCAATCAGTAATTTTACAGAATGAGATGAAACTTAAACCTTTCCTGCCCGTTTTCAGTGTATTGTACGGTAACCTGAGGACGGCACCTGTCACAAATTTAGCATGCTGTCACATTCTGCTTTACTTTCAGTCTGCTTTAAGCAAAATTTGTTTTTGAAAAATAGAAAATTTGGAAATCTCAGGATTTTTCATGACCAACTTGTGGCAGCCCTGTGTTGATGTCTTCTGGAATTATTGTGTCAATTCTCTATATAGCAAAACATTTATATTGGTATTGTAACAGGACTGAGTGAAAAAATCGTGGCCCGACCCAAGTAACTCCCGCTACATTACTCTCCCTTTTTTCCCGAGATTCGTCCCGAATCAAACTCATGGAATCATGGTATGCAAGGCAATGGACGGTCACGGCACCAAACTGTAACAGGACTGATTGAAAAAATTGTGGACCGACCGGGACTCAAACCCAGGGTCTCTGGCTACAGAGTGACCCGGTTTAGGACTTATTGATTATCAACCAGATACCTCATTACCTGTACACACCCAAGTAACTCCTGCTACAGTATATTGGCCCTGTCAGGGATCGAACTTACGACCTCCCACCTCAAAAGCGGACACTCTACCAATTGAGCTATCAAGGCGGTTACCATAGTTAATACATTCTCACAGTAACAAAATCAGACAGGAATTATTCAGATTCAGACAGAGCACTTACTCATAGTTGCTTTAGTGTTGATATCAGCAACCCGTACCCCTCAGGCTCTGTTGGCTTTGTTTGACGGTGAGTCATATCTTCCATCCTTGATTCCTTCTCTCCAGCCCAGGAATATGATATCTGTCCGATATGCGGATTTGGCTTATTCAGCGTTGAGTGACAGTGGTGGTCAAATAGGTTTGCATTGCTCTGTCTCTGTCAATGTAGGTGAGGACAGTCATAAAAACATCATCGTTACCCCCACCCACTGTCTGTTACGCAGTAGCTTCTCCACAAAGCCACTGTCCGTCTCTTTACGCCTGCTCTTGTTCCTATCCAGTATGAACTATAATCTTATAAGTTTATTTGTCTTCATAATGTTCCATTCCAAAGTCTTTTCATCTGTCCTCCCAAAGGAAGCGAGGACAATCGATCGGTGCGATAAGAATCTGTCATTGCAGGCGACCATCTTTTGTTGGAATCACATTACTAAAACTCGAACTTTTGCGATCTATCGGTAGATAATGCGGCGGGGCCGTATTAAATAAAATACACCGTATTAAATACAAGACAGTGAGAAGCCATCTGGCCGAAAATCGCGAGGAATATGCTCTTTCAAACCAAAAAAATTAATCATTTTGCTTCGATGAATAATGTAAACAACCTCAAGATACATGAACAAAATCAGTCATTTTCGAAGGCTATGAAAACAAAACTGACATCAATTACCGACATAAAAACTATTATTTACACTTCAAAGATGCAACACCTATCTAATTTATTTGTGTTTCAAATAAAATATATGACACGGCGATCAGGAGGTGGTCAGTAGTAAAACACATATAAACAAATCAGGGAATAACTGAATGGCTTTTCACGAAAATACGCAATATTTCAGCGTATTTTTTTCTACTAAACCCTCGTACATCGGCCTAGAAAAATATTATTTACACAAAATCAATCCAAGATCTAACAAAAGAAGTTATCAATAGTGCAAATCTCTTGAAATGATTCACATAGCGTGGTAAGAAAAATGGTGCATATTTGAATTTTCCGCCATTACTGGATAGAATGGCGTCATGAAAATTTGCGATAACGCGCTACGGCCGTGCTTTTACGAGATTACCGTCAGTGACACGCTCCTTTATATATAAGAGCTCCTGCTGTAAACAATGTCAAGTTTTGGCGGAAAATACATATGGCGGAGAGACAAAAAACTACGGATTCAGTTCACTTAAAAGGGTTTTATAATGTTTATGTGATAAATAGGATCTAACATTCGTGCTCATTATTTATCATTCTTAATAAACACGATGACTAAAACAAATATAACGCTCGCCAAGGCTCGCGTCATATTGTTTTAGTCAACTCGTTTATTAAAAATGATAATTAATGAGCACTCATGTTAGATCCTCTATATATCTTTGAAATCGTCTTGAAAATAAAATATCAAAGGGATGTCACACGGCAGGGTCAGATGGAAGACTCAGACATTATATGTATTTATAAGTTTTGACTTACAATGTACGAACAATGTTGCCGTACGAAGGGTAAAAAATCGGGCTCTTGAACCCTATGATAATACAAAATTAATGTAGTTTGTAATGCTTGTCAATTTTGTAAAACATTGTAAATTCAGCCATAAATAGTCAAAACATTAGACTTGGTTGTGTATTGAACTTGCCCATTTGACATTTCAGAGTTGTTGACAACAAGATATTAAATGTTCAGCTGAGAGAGAAAAGATAAGAAATATACAAATGAACGCATTTAATCATAAAATAAATAAATCAAGTAGAAAGAGTTTGTCTCGAAAGCTATCGAATAAATATATTTGAACACTTGCCCTGTCTAGTTTCCAACTGTGATTTGCAATGTACAGTAGAGAAAACGGTATTATTTCCCAATAAACGCGTTTACGCTTAAACTATTATTTCCACTGCAAACAGTTTGGACCCGATCAGACGCCGAAGAAGCCGGCGTCTGATCAAGCTCCAAACCGTTTTCCACTCAGATTTAAAAACAATAATAAGAATTGTCAAAAAGTTGCCATTTTCTACGTTTGACTTCATTGCCTTTGCGTTTTTTTTTTTTTGCGTTTTAACGGGGAAAAATAACTTATCTCCACTATATTTTGTACAGTTGAGAAAGACACACTGTGATACGAGTGTCGTAAAGTTTGGATCCTGATAAGACACCGCTTTCCCCTGCGTTTTTATCCGGATCCAAACAATGCGGAAAGTCGACTTCAATAGTCCCCTACGGTAGTTACAAACAACATGTAAGACAGACATTTATACGTAAACCGCTAAGATTTTTATACACTAACTATGGAAACAAAAACATGCTTTCTATCAATATGATACATGTACTATTGAAGAATATTTTTGCCAAACATATTAGCTTTTGTTTGAAACCAAAAAAGGCGATGAATAATTGATTCTAATGTTCTGGAGTAGGAAATGAGTTATGTGTTTGCTAGTTCATGTACACGTGTTATACAGAAGATATAATTTTATATTAACCTATGACGTCACCTGCTGTAAATTTGTCGTCTGTGTTTATTCTCAAAAATACATGTAATATGTTGCAAAATTTGACTGTTTTGAAAAATTTTACTGCTTCCCCCTTTTGGCGCTGAGGTCGCTTAATGTTGACTAAGCAAAAACACTTTGGATTCTAATCAGACGCCGCGTCACGCGGCGTCTAATCAGGATCCAAACTGTGTGACACTTGCATCGATATTTCTTAAGTCATACTACATAGAATCTTGCTTTGAAATGTTCTTGCAAACAAATCAAAAATAGTGGAGAATATGTTATTCTTTCCGGCTTAAGGGGGTTTATACACCTTTAACGCCTTATTGTCGTCTGCTTCAATAGTGTTGTCTGCAATATAACTTCAAGGTTAGACTTGAGGCAGTTTAACTGACTTTATTGCAAAACAAGTAGCAAACAGTTTTGATCATGATCAGACGGCGCATCAAAACTGTTTGAAAATGAACTTTAAGGCGTCACTGAGAGTTAACGAGCTAAACGCAATGAAACGCAAAAACAGTGCACTGAAATGTAGAAAACAATTTTTTTATAAGTCTGGCTAACTATTGTAATCTGAATAACAAACAGTTTGGAGCGTGATCAGACGCCGGGTTACCCGGCGTCTGATCAGGCTACAACAGTTACTGTTTGCATTAGAAATAGTAGTTTTAGCGTAATCGCGTTTATTCGGAAATAAAATTTGTCTTCTCAACAGTACAAATGTTTGCAGATACATGTAACATCATAATCTGGGTGAGGCAATGAAGAGGCTTTAGGCCTAAATGTTTCGGAATAAACTATACAATTCGAAATACAAATGTAACAATTTACCCCTAAATTGGTTGGGACACATAGTATAATTGTTTGGAGCCCGATCAGACGCCGGATTAACCAGTCAAGCTAAAAAAATGTTTGCATTAGAAATAGTAGTTTGGGCGTAATCGCGTTAATTCGGAAATAAATTTCGTCTCCCCAACTGTACAAACCGTTTGCATACACATATGTAATCACTGAAATTCTGTTAAAGTTACATTTTTACTTGGACAGTTACGAAAATGATATCACATAAACTTTTCAATTTTAATAATTTTCTACAATTCAGTGCATTGTAGTTGCGTAACATCATGATCAGGATAAAGCAATTAAGAATTTATAGGTCTACAAATTTATGGATACATTTCTACAAGTTTACAATACGAATCGACATGACCACTTACCCCTAAATTGGTTGAGACACATGGCATAATTGTTTGTATACAAATAATGTGCGTGATACATTTCAGTAAAACACATGTATGTCAATTCCCAGTCAAAAACAATTTCCTACGTGATACTTTATCGCTATATATGCAAAACAAATTCGAAAAATGTGAATGAAAAATGGATTTATCCCAAATTGAGAAGGACATTTTCAATTTGTAATATATAATAAAAATTACACCTCGGTGATACAGTTGGGAAGACATTATAATGTAACCCTTTCACTCTCAATGACGTCATAAAGAAAATTTGCATACAGTTTGGATCCTGATCAGACGCCGCGTAAAGCGGTGTCTGTTCAGGATCAAAACTGTTTGGCACTAGTTTTGAAATTTCTCTTGTCATACTTCCATAAGTTTAACTATAAAACGATAATGCAGACAACAATATTGAAGCAGACGACAATATGGCGGTGAAGAGGTAAACAATCTAACGAAAATTTTGATCATGAAAGGGTTTATGATAACCGCATATGTGCTAAAACAATAATTTATTTTTGCAAATAGTTTGGAACAAGATCACACATCAGGTAATCCGGCGTCTCATCAGTGGTTTAAACTCTCTGTTATTCTTCTAATAAAGCATTTGAGATGCGACTGAAGTTCTTTTAGATTTGAACAGATAGCGTTTGCAGTGTGGCTGAGATCATTCTCAAGATTGGTGAAATCTGACAAACCAAAGCTTGGAAACGATCTCATTTTAAATGCTTTATAAGCATGGATGCTGTACAGTGGAGAAAACGTTATTCGTTTCCAATAAATGTATGATGCTAAAACTTTTTTTCCAATGCAAACAGTTTGGAGCCAGAACATACATCGAGCGACCCAGCGTCTGATCAGGACCCAAGCTGTATGCCACTCATAACATAAAAAGTCAGAATTGTCTAAATATTTTCCTTTTGTACGTTTTATTGCAACGCGTTTGCCTTTCGTTTGCGTTGAAACTGTTTGACACTCTTCTCGAAATGTGTCAGTCATACGGCCTTAAATATAACTTTTGAACAATTTTGCAGAAAACATATGAAAGCAGACGACAATATGGCAGTAAAGCGATAAAAACCTCACAATAGAATTGACTAAGAAAGAGTTATTAGTGTATTGGTTTCTGACCTGTCAGAGTTATTTTTAGAACAGAATAGTTAATCAAGGTAAATAAGTAAGCAATGTAACATTTGAGATAAGTATGATCCTCGTGCAGCACGTGACCGCTGCGCTAACTTTACCGCTATCTTATTTTTTCCCAATAAATACAACTATATAGTACTAAAACTATTAGTTCCATTGCAAACAGGTTAGAGCCAGATCAGACGCCGGGTAACCCGGCGTCTGATCAGGCTCCAACCTGTTTGCTACTCAGATTAAAAATAAAGTAAACAATTCTAAAAGTAAATAATTTCCACAGTTTGCGTTTAAACGGGAAAGAATAATATATATTCTACTGTACAATACGCACAAAAATTACAGCTACATGTATCCGTATCTCTAACTGGATGAAGAGAAAACTCATCCCTTTTAAAGTTTTAGAATGTTCCAATCTAAAAATAACTCTGACAGGTCAGAAGAAAACGCTAATAACTATTTCATTATCAGATTTATCATGAGGCTTTCACCCCATTCAACGCCATAGTGTCGTCTGCTTCAATATTTGTGTCTGCAATATCGTTTCAAAGTTAGATTTAAAGCAATACTTATAATTGACGTTATTAAAGAACAAGTGACAAACAGTTTTGATCCTGAGTTACGCGGCGTCTGGTCACGATCAAAACTATTAGCAAATGCGCTTGATGATGTCATTGAAAGTAAAGATGTACATGCGGTAGCCTGTGAGAAGAACTATGAGCCAATCACACTGTTTCTCAAGGCCATGTAAACACTCTTGAAACATCGCTATATATTCCTCTGTCAACATAAAACATTTGATAAATGCGATTCGGAAAGACAAACTAAAATCATCGGCAATATTTACCAGTAAATGGTTCTTTAATAGACTTGCATTTCGACAATATCCTGTAATTTCGAAGACAAATGTCCTTCATCCGGTACAATAATTTAGTTTTCAATCCCGTGATTGGATTTACGGTGTTTTTCCTTTTTCGGTAAATAAGATTTGTACGTGTATTATAAAAGGTTTTTTCATCCAATGTAAAACAATTTCGTTCAAAATACATTGGATAAGTCCTTAACCCCTCTCCTCTTAAATTCTTACAGTGGAGAAGACGTTATTCTTACCCAATAAACGCGCTTACGCTAAAATTATTATTTTCATTACAAACAGTTTGGAGCCAGGCTCCAAACTGTTTGCCAGTTACATGTAGATAAAAGAAACAGTAATAAGAAATGTAAAAAAGATAATTTCCTACATTTTAGCGGTTTGCGTTTCGGTTAAATTTGATCGGGAAAAAATAACGTCACTGTATAATGCTAAATTATCGTCTGCTTCAAATATATCGTCTGCTATTTTTCATGCTTTTGATACAAAGAAAATGTTAATATATCTGACAAACAGATAGGATTCAGACCAAACGCCGCGTTACGCGGCGTCTGATCTGGATCTAAACTGTTTGCAAAGGTAAGCCAAGTAGCGCTTAGCATGATAGTGTTTTGTGAATCCTTCACGAAATTCTACATTTGTATATTTTGTAATAATTACAGTGGGGAAAACGTTATTCTTTCCCGTTTAATCGCAAACGAAACGCATATGCAACACACAAGAATGGAGAAAATGACAACTGCTTAATAATTCTAACTATTTATGTTAATCTGAGTGACAAACAGTTTCGAGCCTGATCAGACGCCAGGTTACACGGGGTCTGATCTAACTCTAAAGTGTTTGCAATGAAAACAATAATATAAGCGTATGCATGTACACTTTTATTGTGAAAGAATAGCATATTCTCCACTGTAACTTGTTCTGATAATCGATCCCTTTCCCCGATAGAAACGCCTTTTGGCGCATTCTTTTTATTCCTCCGCTGAAGAAAATAGTTCCAACGTATACAATCATAAATATGTATCATAAGAAATATTTTCTTTATTCTAGAAGATAGTAGCTTAAAGCAGGCTGGAAGTAAAACAGAATGCGCCTTAAGGCACATTCTGTTTTACTTTCAACCTTCTTTAAGTGGTCACCTATCTTCAATACTAGGAATAGGCTATCAGGTAAAGGATTAAATAATAACCTTTCTTCGGCTCCTAACAACAGTCTGCCTAAAGCAATATGAAATTGTAAAGCAGGATTTCCTTTACTAACAGTCATTTGAAAACAAAGCAAAAATGCAAAGATCGAAGCAATTAACAGTGGAGAAAACATTATTCTTTTGCAATAAACGCGTTTATACTTAAAAGATAATTTTAATTGAATAGGATTCAAGCTGTTTGTCACTCATAATTATATGTATTCCATAAAAATGTCCACTTAAAAGAAACTTTGAGAAAAACAACAAACGACAATTTTTAGCAGTGAGGTGTTAGAAATAAGTATGCTGGCAAGGTTCGTTGTAAGGAGGGAGTCGTTGTTGAGAGGGTCGTTGTAAGGAGGGAACACTGTATGAAGGACTATATCTCGATACAATCGTTACTAATACAGGGGTCAATAGTTTAATGTTTGCCTCAAATATAACAATTGTTAAAGAACAACGACATTTGTCCTAATTTGAGGCCTAGATCTTAAAAATGACTTTTGCCAAATCAAGATTGTATCTAAATTAAATTATATCATTTATTATTAAATGCATGTATGATAAATTTATCAATAAATATGCAATATATAATTGGGTATAATAATAATTATGATTATGTTACCCGGTCAAAACTACAATTTCTATTACTATCGTACCCTAAAGGCAAATGTGAGTTTACCCTTACACCGCGAAATAAAAATGAAGTCGTATTTACAAACAATTGGATCCAGATCAGACGCCGATTAATCGAGTATTGATCACGATTTAAAGTGTTTGACACTCTCATTTAAAGTTTATTAGCCAAACTACCTAAAATCTAAATTTGAAAAATTAAACGTTGCTGGTACTGATTTAAATCAATCGTCATAATTATTGAAAATCGGCTAACCTTTATCCTGCAGATGACTAAGATGGTATTTACAAACAGTTAGATCCAGATCAGACACCGCGTGACGTTGAGTCTGATCTGGATCGAAACATTTTCTCTCAACTGTCTGTAATTTGTATTTATCCAAATATACAAAATCAGTTGTTTGTTTTTAAAAAAAAATTGCCGACGATAATTTCAAAGCTGGCGATTTAGCCCTTTCACTCTCAATGACGTTTAAAGCGCTCACACACAGTTTAGGTCCTGTTCAGACCCTGCGTAAACTCGGCGTCTGATCAGGACCCAAACTGTTTAACACTCGTTTCGAAATTTCGTCAGTCATATTACTTAACATCTAACTTTGAAATGGTATCTCAGACTACAATATTGAGGCAGATGACAATAAAGCGGTGAAGGGGTAAAGATCTCGCGAATTATTTAATCATGAAAGGGTTAACGGCAGGGTAAAGGTTAAAGCAGACGATGCTAGGATACAGGATATAGTTCATGCGGGATTTTATAATACTGGTTCGTATTTACATAGTGCGGGGTTTTCTTTGGTAGCTTGTGATTGGGGTATATCCGATTTTACAAAGATGAAGATACTTCTAGCTTGTGCTGTCGTCTTATTCGGTAAGATATAATTCAATTGTAAATTTCAGTGTAATATGGATTGTTTTTCCCTAACAAATGCGTAAATTAAAAGAATGATTTACGTTGTAATTTGTTTGATTCAAGAATATACACCGCTGTGATTCAATTCTTTTCTACAGTGGAGAAAACGTTATTTTTCCAAATAAACGCGTTTACAGTGGAGAAAACGTTATTCTTTCCCAATAAACGCGTTTACGCTAAAACTATTATTTGCACTGCAAACAGTTTGGAGCCAGATCAGACGCCGGGTAACCCGGCGTCTGATCAGGCTCCAAACTGTTTGCCACCAAGATAAACATGAATTATCAGAATTGTCAAAAAGTTGTACATTTCTACGTTTTAGTGTTTTGCGTTTGCGTACGTTTGCGTTTAAACGGGAAAGAATAACAGATTCTCCACTGTACGCTCAAATTATTATTTCCTTTGCAAATAGTTTGGAGCCAGATCAGACGTCAGGTACATTTGTAACCCGGTGTCTGATCAGGCTCCATACAGTTTGTAACACGTATATAATAAAAAGTCAGAATTGTCAAAAAGTTGCTATTTTGTACATTTTATTGGAATGTTTTTAATCCGCGTTTAGATGGGAAACAATAATGTTTTCTCCACTGTACGTTGAAATTAGTTTGAAAGAAGATAAGACGCCGCTCTGATTCACTGGGCGATATTTTATTATCTCCCACAGTGGAGAAGACGTAATTCTTTTCCAATAAACGCGTTTACGCTCAAATCATTAGTTTAAGTGCAAACAGTGTGGAGTTAGATCAGACGCCGGGGAACTATCGTTTTGAGACTTTTGGGGTCCATTTGACCCCATTTTGTAAATTTGTTAAGTTTTCTAAGTCAAGATAGGTATTTACAATGTAGGACATAACGAATGCCGAATTAATAATATAATCGGTATGCTGTTGTAGCGATAATACCGAAACGTAAATCTCACTGTAACCATGGCAACCAGGTACCATAGTACATGTAACACAAAAATAGGTAAAAACTAACCAAAATATGACTGGACCCCAAATTATACTTATGCATATACATGTAAATGTACTACATTTCTAATTTCGGTCTGTTTGTCGGTTCCATATTGTGTGAGACCTCTTAGACTCACGGTTTCCATCCCTGGTTATAATAGCTTAGGGAAATAACTCGATCGTAATATAGTTTAAGATATATCTTGATAGCAGCAATTGAGACACACTACTGTTTAAGGGCAATTACATGTATCGCTTATACCATTTGTTTAAATCCTTAAGCTCGAATCTCGAAATGGACGTATCATGTTTTCATGTTATTTAAGTCTGTAAAGCGTACATATCCGTAAAAGAGAGTTGAAAGTTCCTATAGGGTCAATACTATTTGTATAATGCAAGTTATCCTTGCAACGGTACACTGTTTTGTAACCGCATCACTGGGGGTTTGTGGCTTTACAGTAGAATATACACTAATCGTTCCCTTAAACATCCTCTCCCTAAAATTCAAATGAACAATTCAGCCAATTAACTCTAGTCCATTTTGGAATACTCAGAGATGTTTTACAATATGACAAATAGGTTAGTCCCTGCGATGAGTTCAGTAAGGAAATCCATGGCAGTCGATGGCCATTGATTGCGAATTGGCTACATGTCTGAAATACAGTGGAGAAAACGTTATTCTTAGGTTCAAAGGCAAACGCATTGTACTGAAATATAGAAAATGACAATCTTTTAACAAATCTTACAGTACCAGTTTGAATCTGAGTGGCACACAATTTTAAGCCTGAAAAGACGCCGGGCGTCTGCTCTTGCTCCAAACTGTTTGCAATGAAAATAATAGTTTAAGCGTAAACGCGGTTATTGTTTAAATAAAACGTTTTCACTACTGTACTCTGCACGCCACACACGGGCCACAAACTGCTAACCTAAACAGCAAACAGTGGTAACGGAACACGGGACTGACGAGAGTGTTCCTTTACATGTATGAGCAAGGACTGTGTTCTTGGTATTCAGTGATTGCATCTGACAAGTGTACTCTTGACATGGACATGTTTTACATGTATTTACTTACTGTGCTGGCGGTCTTTTTGATTGTGAGGTTGTGGAACAGGGTTTATAGTTTATGTACACTGTTCGTCTTTATAGGTGCATATAGGAGATAAGTGTGAGGTTGGGCGCCCCTAAACCCAGGTTTAACTCCCCAGTGGTTGTTAATAATTAATTAATTTATAGTTAATTATTGATTGCTACTGACCGTACCAAGGCGGGCTCCTATATTCACTTTGCTTTATGTTTGTCTTGCGTGTTGTTTTCTATTTTGTGTGTAGATGTAGGAATTGTATTGCGTGTGTGTGTGTGTGTGTGTTTGTTGTGGTATGACTGTGTGTGTGTGTTCTGCTTGAGAGGTGGGTGTATTGTTTGTGTTACGTTTCCTGCTTGAGTCTTTCGTATTTATTTATTGTTTGCCAGGGATGCATATGCGTGACTAAATTTCAATGAGATAAACATATAATTTCCTATTGGTGTAGTTGCTATTCACTTTCTGAGATCAGGGGCCTCCGTGGCCTAGTGGTATAGTCACTGTGACTTACATCACTAAGCTCCTCACCGCTGTGAGTTCGAATCCCAGTAGGGTCGTTCGGATTTTTCATGTGGGGAAGCCTTCCAGCTGGCTTGCAGAAGGTCGGTGGTTCTACCCAGTTGCCGATTTGTGCCTGAAACAGTGCATAAAGGGCTTCTGGGGTCTTCCTCCGCTTGTAATTAGCTGGACGTCGCGATATGACTGAAATACTGTTAAAAGCGACGTAAAATCATATCAAATCAAATCAAATCTTTCTGAGATCTACATGATTGATTACAGTTGAACTTCGATTTCTCGAACTCGGTTCGGTCGAACATACCCGTATTTCAATGTTAAAACGTGGCTAAGCCACGTTTTAACTTTGAAATACGGGTATGTTCGACTTAACCAAGCATGTAATAATGCAATTCATGTGTCGAGAAATCGGATTGTTCGAATTAAGCGAGTTCGAGATATCGAAGTTCGACTATTTTCCTGATTTTTTTCAGTGGTAACGACTGTCGTGTCGAACCCATGGCAAGAATTTTACCCAACTGGAGACTTCCCTCCTCTGAAAATTGTTGCACCAATCACCAAAATCAACCCAGCTGACCCGGCGGACCAACACGAATTTCCTTTTGTTGCCTATCTACGGACAGACTCAATACCCCACCTTTGCACAGGGTCCCTAATTGAGCGTCGATGGGTGCTGACCGCCGCCCATTGTATTGGCTTTGCTGGCACGTATGTTGTCCTTGGCGATTACAAGCGAAGCATAAACGAAGGCTCTGAGCAAATCATACAGATCGACGAGACGGTCGTGCATCCTGATTATCCTAGATACCCGGATATTGCCCTGATCAAACTGGCAAGCCCTGCTGATATAAAGTCGGAAGCCGTTGCGAAAGTAGCACCGCTTACCTCAAAGTCTTTCCTGAAGAAGGTTCTCAACAATGAGAAAAAATGCAAAGTTTTAGGACTTGGTGCGGCCTTGTACGGTAATGTTTGGACTAATGCTGAAAGCGTGCAGCAGCAAGATGTGAGATTCGTTAGTGACGAGGAAGCAAGAAATAGAAGTTACACCGTTGAACCAACCGTTGTGAATACGGAGGCGATTTACAAAGATGAATGCAACATAGGGTCGGTTTGTTCGGGTGATAGCGGTGGTCCAGTTGTCTGTAGGAAAAGCGGCGGTTGGATTCAGGTCGGCATTGTCTCGTTCGGCAGCAGCCTCGACGGATGTATGGAAGGCGTGAAAGGGAACGTTAACGTACAATTAATGAGTTCTTGGATCGCGTCTGTTACAGGAAAATAAAATGTCGTTTGTGTTTATTTATCCCTTTCACTGTCAAATCATTCTTGAGATTTTTATCCCTTCACCGTTTCATTGTCGCCTGCTTCAATGTTGTGCGCAGTTTCGTTTTAAAGTTAAGAAATAAGGCAGTTTGACTTAAGAATCTTCAAAACGAATGTCAAACTGTTTGCAATCGCGCTTTTAAGCGTCATTTAGAGCAAAATTTTGTTTTGTACATTGTACTCCCGGGGCTATTTTCATTGAAAATATTTTAAAGTCATTGTTAACTATTTCACTCTCAATGTCGCCATAAAGCGCATGTGCAAACAGTTTTGACCCTGATCAGACGCCGCTGATCAGGAACAAAACTGTCTGTCCCTTTTTTGTTTTTAAAATAATGTCAGTTATACTGCCTTAAATCTAATTTGATACGAGATTGCAGATAACAATATTGAAACAGACGATAACATGGCGCCGAAGGAGTTAAAACCTGAAGATAAAGTTGATCATGAAAGGTTAAACGTTATGAAATGTTCCTCTCCCACAATCTTAATTGTACATGGAGCCTACATGTATATCATTGATATGGCTCTAAACTGATTGCAATGAAAGTAATGATTGAGCAAAACCGCGTTAACAAGGGCAAAATAATACATTGTCTAATGTGACACGTTAAAACTTCAGGTTGCCTGAATTGTAATGCATTGCTCTGAGTTTCACTGAATAAATCAAGAATTGCGTTTACTCTCCTTTTCTATGTTTCGCGATGACGTAAAACCGGATTCCATCAATAAATCAACTTACTAACAACAGAATAATGTACAGCGAAAAGCTTGAAATTAAACTTTGTGATTGTTAGTGTGTTATTTGTTTCCGAAAAGCATTGCTTTAAAGAATAAAATTTTAATATACTTGGACGTCTCCAGTTATTTTATATTTACAGAGTTCCCTCCCTACATAACCTCCAACAACGACTCCCTCCTTACAACGACCATTGTCGCAGTTCTCTTAACAGGACACTTATATCCAACGCTATTACTGTTGCAATATCGTCTTCTTAAAAGTGTCATTTGCTAAGTAAAAGATATACACTGACGAGTGACAAACAGCTTTAATCAAGATCAGACGCCGCGTAACGCGGCGTCTAATCTTGATTAAAGCTGTTTGCAAATGTAAGCAAAGTCTTAATTGTCCCTCCCTATAACGTCTCCCTTCGAACAACACACATGCTCTGTGTATCCCGTTGCATGTCGTTGAAGAGAGAGAGAACAATATAAGGTTATTTTTCAAACAAATGGAATATCTATCTTAAACTAGTCCTTAGTTTGCCGGTCGTAGATAGACTGATTTTGCAATCGAAATAAGATGATGTGCTAAAGATTGCTTGCCAAACTTGTCAAGCATCTTTTAGCTAGTATTTGTTATTTTCCAGTTTTAGACTTGTTGATACTGAGGAACCCTTTTATAAAGACTGCTTACTTGTGTTTATCAGAAGGTGTTTAAGGCGTGTTGCTGCTAGAAGCAAGGTGAAAGTAAAACAGAAAGTTCGTTTGGAAGCTATCTGTTTAAACTTCATATTGCTTTAAACCTTTCGCTCTTAATGACGTCATACAGGGCGTTTGTAAACAGTTAAGATTCTTATCAGACGCCGCAAAACGCGAATCTTATCAGAACCCAAACTGTTTGACACTCTTATCGATACAATTTAAATTATACAACTTTAAATCAACTTTGAAACGTGCCTTGTAGACAACAATATTGAAGCAGACGACAACATTGCGGGGAAAGGGTAAAACTCTCCTGAACATTTTGATCATGAAAGGGTTAAGCTGAAATCAGTCTTTCATATAACAATTCTAACACACCTCGCCTACACCCCTATATAAGCGAAGAAGGGCCGTCTCAGTGTACGAATTTTCAGTAGAACACTCACGCGCTAAACGTTCTAACGTGACGTCATTTGGGTTCGAAAATGCGTACGCCAAGAAATGTAGCGCTGTTGCTTCGGTGCAAATTAAGGTTAAATTATGTGTGTGAAATAATAAATTAATACCAGTGTTTTATCTAACAATCGAACACGGGTAGTCGTTGAGATGCTTGTAATTAAACCACTCGGCATAAAGGCCTCGTGATTAAATTACTACGCATCTCAACTCCTACCAGTGTTCGATTGCACGATAAAACACTGGTATGAATTTATTATTTCTTAAATAAGCCCTGATTTGAGATGACGTTACAGAGGAGTTTGACTGTATCTTTGTTTCAAAACCGTATCTAATGCTGATGTCAGTTACATTGAAGAAGAAGTACTTTCCCGTTGTGCCCTTTCCGACCAATTTATTGTGAGAGTTTTACTACTTCACCGTTTCATTGTCGTCTACATCAATTCTCGTTGTATGTAAAATCGTTTCAAAGGCAATATGGCTGAAAAATGTTCAAACCGATTGTCAGACAGTTTGGATCCTGATCAAACGCCGCGTAACGCGGCGTCTGGTCAGGATGCAAACTGTTTTGAAACGCGCTTTTATGCATCAATAGGAGTGAAAGGGTTAAATGCAATTGCATATAAAAATATTTGTTTTTGTTCATTTCTGAATTTTCATTTTATTCTGAATGGCAAACAGTTTTGAGACTGGTCAAAAATAGTTCGACTTTATACTGTGTACTTATATACAGTGTAATATATAGTTTATATATCCTAGCAGAATGATAGTTTAAAGCAGGCTTTCTGATCTACTTTAAACCTGCTCCACATGGTCAGTTGTCTTCAAAACTAGACACAGGTTATTGGGTTAAGGATTAAGCGGTAACATGTCTAAAACACTATAAGATCATTGATTATATGCTTTCGTATGATATCGAGCGTTTCCGCGTGCATCTGCCGAGTAAAATACTAGAGTCTGTATCAGCCACCTTGTATCAGCCACTTTGTATTTTACTCTGACGTCGCTATCGATTTAACGTGACGTCATTTACGTCCATGTAAAAGTGCCGCTTTATTCTTTGTAGCATGCAAAAATCATTTTCTGCTTCAAATAACTAAATCATTTTGGGTATAAAATGATTTAAACAACTATTTAGTTGTTTCTTGAATGTATTCAAGGCATATAATAAACACCATCACCTGTTGACAGTGCGCTCCAGAGTGTTGCATTTAGCTCTCGACGTTTTTGGCGGAAACAACCGATCAGATCGGCTATTTCCGCCAAAAACGTCTCGAGCTAAATACATCACTCTGTATCGCTTTGTCAACTGGTAATGTGTATTTATCCCATAAACGTGCAAAATATAGAGGTCCGTAAAAATCGTACGGCCCACCGGGCATATATTTTATACTAATTTTCGAATAAAAAAAATACTGTAGTACTACGCCGACTTTAAATCAGTTAAGAGAATCTAGACAAAATATGATCATCATAAGGTATTTAAAACATTTCCAAGTGTCCTACAGACGTTACAACAATAATGACGTCACGTTCCAATAACGACGTTAATTTGTAAACGAAACTAGATGCTAAATGTCAAGTGATCATTTTAGTCAATTAGAACACTTATAGAATAGATATGAATTTCAATTTTGAATATGGAACAAGAGAAGTCTTTTCACAACACATTGATGTTGTTTTTCGTTATTTTAGTTTGATATGTGTTTTTATCTACGGATGAATAAAACCGAATAATACTTATGACGAATCGTTTACCTAAGAGTCGAGGGGGGGAAATGAAAGTTAGACCGTCCGGATTTTCGTGTCATTTTGAGGTTATGTGATAAACAGAAAAAAATAAACTCGTGTGTTTTCAATAGTGAATTTATTGAAAATCGTTGAATAAAATGATATGTTGCTCCCCAAGGCTCGCAACATATCATTTTATCCAACGAGATCAACAAATTCTCTACTGAAACCACACTCATTCAATATCCTCTATTTATCATTACGTGTTTATATGAATGAGCATATACGTATAATGTTTATTGCCTAACAGATACCCATACGTCAATCCTGATTTAAACCACAGTACCTTACCCCTTCACTCTCAATGACGTTATAAAGCGCGGTTGCAAACAGTTATATGTAAGGTCCTGATTAGACGCCGCGTAAACTACGTTTTGATCTTGTATGTAAGTTTGAAATATCACGATCAATTTGATCATGAGAAGCAAATGGTTGCGATCCCGCACAATGTAACTACCAGAACACGAACGCCTAATACAGACGTTATTCTTTCCCAATAAGCGCGTTTATGCTTAAACTATTGTTGCTACTTGCAAATAATTTGGAGCATGATGCGACGCCGGGTAACCCGGCGTCCGATCAGGTTCCAAACTGGTTGCCACTCAGATTAAAATAAATGGTCAATATTATCAACACGTTATCTTTTTCTACGTTTTATTACAATGCGGTTTCGTTTGCTAGTTAACGGATAGAATAACGTTCTCTCAACTGTAACCGAAATTTCTATGAAAACTGAACTAAACCCTCAACCCTGACAATGTTTTATACAGTGGAGAATCTGTTATTCTTTCCCGTTTAAACGCAAACGTACGCAAACGCAAAGCACTAAAACGCAGAAAAGAACAACTTTTGGACAATTCTGATAATTCTTGTTTATCTTGGTGGCAAACAGTTTGGAGCCTGATCAGACGCCGGGTTACCCGGCGTCTGATCTGGCTCCAAACTGTTTGAACTGCAAATAATAGTTTTAGCGTAAACGCGTTTATTGGGAAAGAATAACACATTCTCCACTGTACATGCTAATAAATCCTTCAACGATGAATAAGATGTACATGTATACTGTCTACAACGACAACCAATAGGAGACAATTGTGTGTTTTGTTTTGGAGGGAGTCGTTATAGGGAGGGAAAATTATATCTTTAGAGTGGTGATCACGACTGACTTACATTTGCAAACAGCTTGAATCCAGATCAGATGCCGCGTTACGCAAACTTTCAAACGAGGGTGGGATATTCATCTGATACTCAACTGTGGAGTTGGACTCAAGCTGTTTGTCACTCGTCATTATAGTGTTTTGTCAAAATATCCAATATGTAACTTTGTGAAAAACTAACAGACGATAATTATAAGTTGACAATATTGGAATAGTGGAACGGTTATACATAAATGTCTTGGGAAACAGCGACAAGCATTGTTGTAAGGAGGTGTTTTTGTTTGACATGTCGTTCTAAGGAGGCGGAACCGTGCATAGTTAATAGAGCAGGAAACCTTTTAATACTGGAAAATAGTAATGCAGAGCGTTCCTGAATTAGCTTTCTGCATTAATATTGTTTTGCATCAAGCAAAATCCCCTCTTGTCCGGAAAACTCTCTTCATCGAAATTTCTTTTCGATCCTGAAGGCTTCTGTTTTCAGAGAAAGTACAGTTTATTCCAAAACCCCTTTCAATACCAGTTGTGTCGTGAGGTGTTTACCCCTTCACCGGTATAAAGTCGTCTGGTTAGATATTTTTGTCTGCAATATTTTTGAAAGTTATAGAGAGAAGGAAAAAATTCTTCACCGTTTAAACGCAAACGAAACGTATTGCAAAAATATACAAAATAACTAAAATTTTGACAAATCTGACTATTCATTTTTAGACGATTGGCAAACAGTTTAGAGCCTGATCAGACCCCGGGTTACCCGGGGTCTTATCTGGTTCAAAACTGTTTGCAATTGAAAAACATGTAATAGTTTTAGCGTAAACGCGTTTATTTGGAAAGAATAACGTTTTCTCCACTGTATTTAATGCAGTATGACTGAATGACGTTATTTCGAAATTAGTGTTAATCAGTTTTATCTCTGGTCAGTCGCCGCGTTGCGCATCATCTAATTAAAATCCAAACTTGGGTGTTCGGATAGCGCAGTGGTAGCGCACCCGCTTCTCACCAATGCGGTCTCGAGCTCGATCCCGGCAGGGTATTGGCCTCCCGTCGGATCACGTGGGTTTTCTCCGGGTGCGCCGGTTTCCTCCACCAGAAATGACTCAAAACTCTACCATTCACACCATCGAGAGAATTTGTATAATTTAATGTGCCTTGTTTCATAATCGATGTAAAAGATATATAAAGTGTAAACTTTAAAGGATAAACTGTTTGCAAATGCAATTTTTGGCGTCATTGACAGTGGTAGGTTTAAGTCTACGTCTCGAATATTTGCATTCAAAATTACGTTTATTTGGATTAAATAATACTAAAAGGTGATACATGTAGATAGAGGATCTTACATGAGTGCTCATTAATTATGATTTTTAATAAATGAGTTGACTAAAACTATATGACGCGAGCCCTGGCGAGCATCATATATTAATTGTAGCCAAATACGTAATTTGATGTCCCGCTAGATGCAGCGCTTGTGGATGAAAATGTTTGACAGGAGCCAAAAACGATATTTCACTAAGAGATTATTATATTTATATTGTGACCTAATTTCACTCCAAGACCGCCAGTTTGTGATAAAACATTTTTATACCATTAACATAATCAACATATTTTAACAATAATAACTTATGTATATCGCATCCGTATTTTAGGCCAGTCCGTTGCCCGGAGTCTGACCAGGCGACCGTGTTACGCTTGAGGATACTTCATTCCGTCCTTATTAACGCGTTCATGTACAATCTTTGCAACCCGTTTTGAGACAGATCAGACGCCGGATAATCCGGCGTCTAACCAGGCTCAAAACTGTTTGGCACTCATATTAAAATAAATAACCAGAATTTCCAAAAATCGTCGTTTTTGCGTTTAATTGCATTGCGTTTACTGTTAAACGGGAACGAATAACGTTTTCTCCGCTGTATATTAGTGAGAAGCAGTATATTTATCACCTTTGGATATTCACACCGCTTTATAATTAAAACAATGATTTTCACCTAAGTTTGACCTACTAATTATATAAAATTATTACTATATACCTACAGGTACAGTGGAGAATGTGTTATTCTTTCACAATAAACGCGTTTACGCTAAAACCGTGCGTCTGATCAGGCTCCAAACTGTTTGCCACCAAGATAAACATGAATTATCAGAATTGTCTAAACGTTGTACTTTTCAACGTTTTAGTGCTTTGCGTTTGCGTGCGTTTGCGTACGTTTGCGTTTAAACGGGAAAGAATAACAGATTCTCCACTGTATACATGTCTAGATTAAATAAAACAAAAATTATTGTTTTCATTAATTGATCACCAACATTTTAAAAGAATTGAGTAACAAAGGTCACTACAATAGGTCTATTACGTTTGTTCAATTAACCCTTATCATGCTACGCGCGACCATGTTAATATTTACAAACCGTTTGGATCCGGACCAGATTCCGCGTAACTCGGCGTTAACCCTTTAGACACCAAAGGCGCACAAAGGCGATTTTGCAACCAGTTTTCAACCACTTTACACTTGTATCGATATTTCTGAAGACATAATACCTTAAATCTATTTTTTAAATTATTTTACAGACAAACCAAAACAAACAAACATACTTTATTGTCATAAAAGCCTCCAGACAACACTGTTGAAGGATACGACAATGTGGCGGTGAAGGGGTAAAAATCTCACGATTAATTTTAGCGCCGCAAGGGTTAACAAGTTAATTACTCTCTGCAGTTTCTATATCAACCTTTAATTTGCTAACCGCAACTTGATTTTTCTTTTGCAAACAGTTTGGATCCTGATATGACACGGTGTTAATCGACGTCTGACCGGGGTCGTAACTACGAATTTTTATTTTCTTTGTTATAACATTCAGGTTATATTTCATATAGCAGATGACAATTGTTTGAATTGATGACGTCATAGCAGGGAATGGGTTAAAACTCTTACCTAGACATTTACCTGCACAACGTTGACAAGAGTTTGTGTGTGTAAAACCTTCTGACCGTCTGGCGAGGCTCTCGGTGAGGTGATAGGAAGAAGACAATTATGGAGGAACTTGGACGGGTTCTGTTTTTCATCGCTGTTGGTAGGTTTATTTGTACTGAAGTCTAGAGAATATGTTATTCTTTCCCAATAAACGCGTTTCTATTATTTCCATTGCAAACAGTTTGGAACCAGATCAGACGCCGGGTAACCCGGCGTCTGATCAGGTCCCATACTGTTTGTCACTCAGGTAAGAATATATCTTAAACAAATTCAAATAGTTGTATGTTTTTCTATATACTCGTGCATTGCGTTTGCGGTTATTTTGCGTCTAAAGGATGAATAATAACGTTTTCTTCCATCGTGCAGTGGAGAAGAAGCCAATGTTTACCATTTACTTACAGTGGAGACGTTATTCTTTCCCAATAACCGCGTTTACGCTAATACTATTATTTCTATTGCAAACAGTTTGGAGCCAGATCAGACGCCGGGTAACGTCTGATCAGGGTCCAAACTGTTTGACACATGCATCGAAAATGTTTCAGTCTTGCAGACAACACTATTGAATATAGTGAAGAGGTAACTATCTCACTATTAATTTGGCGCCGAAAGTGTTAACCCGTTCCTAACAAATGTAAATCAGCCAATATCCAAATGTGTTTAGCGCGTAGTATGACCTATTCTGAATGCAACATGAACGTAATGTATAAAGCTTATTTAGGAACGTTTTGCTCTAAGCTGTAATATGTATTCAACTATACCACTAACTATTTATTTATGATGCATTATTGAAGATACATGTAGGGATACAGACGTCCTGTGGCTCCTTTGCAAAGGAAATGGTTTTCTCACATGACCACCCTTGTTTCTATAGCGAACAACGATCACAAATATCCTTATCTCCAACATGTGTAAGATCAGTTTGATGATGTCACTATAATGTCACTTTTTATAACGGCGTTTTGACGTCACCGGGGTTCCAAAAAATACCTATTGCTTTAAGAAATACCCTAAATCTTTGGTTTTGTGAGAAAAATAATCTGTCACTCGTTGATGTTTAAGACAAGTTGATCTCAAACTCGTCTAGAATAGAGGCTCGCTTAATAACATTTTAAATTCTAGACTCGTTTGAGATCAGCTTTTCTTAAACATCGACTCATGACAGATCCTATATAAAACTGGATCTCCGAAGGCAAAGCTGGTTCTCCGAATGTTAAGCAAATCCCTTATACAGTGGAGAAGACGTAATTCTTTCCCAATAAACGCGTTTACGCTAAAGCTATTATTTCCATTGCAAACAGTGTTGGGAGCGAGATCAGACGCCGGGTAACCTGATCAGGCTCCGAACTATTTGCCACTCAGATTAAAAAACAATAATTAGAAAATGTTAATGTTTCCTACAATTTTTCGATTTGCAGCTTTTTTTTCGTTTAAACCGGAAAGAATAACGTTTTCTTCGCTGTATAGTGTGCTACTGAAGTTCCACGAATCACAAAACTAAAAGTAATGAAGTAAATCAAGAAATGTTCAGTTTTTCAAACAGAGATTTTTTACTCATTACCCCATATCCAGTTTCTAGTTTTAGGGAAAATGTTAAAGTTGCCACTTGTCTGAACACATTTGACCCTAGCGACGACTATAATCGTGTACATGTGATTATTACAATTGTCCTATGCAAACAATGTAAACCCTGATCAGAGGACTCCTTAAGGAGCCCTCTGATCAGGATCTACACTGTTTGTCATTTTGAAATATATTGTTAAAATCATCCCCAAATAGTCACAATTAGACAAGACATATTTTGAAATTGGAATTGTCAATTAAAAGTTTCAGGGATGAAAGAGTTACATGTAACCTAAGGTATTTTCATACTTTTCAGTTATCTCAACACAGTACGTGGCAGGCAAAGACATTTCAGGTAGAATTTTTCCGACAAACGAAGCAAAGGAGAATGAATTTTCGTTCACTGTCTACATGCAAGCACTGTCTCTTTCCGGTTATTTCTATCCGTGTACTGGAACTCTTATTGATAGGCGTTGGGTTTTGACAAGTGCTCGTTGCTTTAGTTATTATAACGCAACTTTCGTGGCTGGGGTTTACGATCGCTCAGTCGGTGGCGAAACCAAACAAGTTAGGACCATTGACACAGTCTACACCCATCCTAATTTTACCAACCCGTTTGGATACCACGTGGGTCTCGCACGACTGTCATCCCCGTTCAAAACCCGAGACGATTCTGTGTCGACAATTCCGCTGTTGAGATCGAAGTCTTTCCGCCGTAAAATGTTAGACGGTGAAAAACAGTGTCGCTTGTTGGGCTGGGGAGGCACTAAGACTGACGGAGTCTGGGACTACTCGAGACGTTTGAATCAACAGGAAATCAGATTCGTGAATGATACTGAGGCAATGGCACGTGGCTACGTCGTGGTGGATGGCAATTTCAACATCGAGGCGTTGTACGCAGATAAGTGCAGGTATGGAAGCACGTGTCTAGGGGATTACGGCGGACCGTTGGTTTGTAAAAAGGGTGGTCAGTGGGTCCTAACAGGCTTTTACGACTTCGGGCTGTTCTACGATGGATGTATCAGTGGGGTGAAATCAACATCAGATGTTTATCAGAACATTGATTGGATAGACCATACAACGGTGTTTTAAAAATGTTATGTAGATGACGTCATATATGACACACGTTGTTCATTTCCTGCACACCTTATACAGCAATCACCTTTCTATTTAAGACCACTAAATAAAAACAAATATACTATAATGATATGCCTTCCCGTGATATTGAACTTGTACTTGTAACTGTATAAGATATACACATTACCAGTTGACAGTGCGATACAGAGTCATGTATTTAGCTCGATACGTTTTTGGCGGAAATAGCCGATCTGACGAGCGCCTTGGCGCGAGTCTGATCGGATGTTTCCGCCAAAAACGTCGAGAACTGAATGCAACAATCTGTTGCGCACTGCCAACTGGTGATGTGTTTATTATATGCCTTGAATACACACCAGAAGCAACTAAATAGTTGTTTAAATCATTCTACATCCAACATTTATTAGTTATTTGAAGCAGAACAATAATTTTTGTATGCCACAAAGAATAACGCGGCACTTATACATGTACGTAAATGACGTCATGCTAAATCGAAAGCGACGTCAGAGTAAAATACAAATTGGCTGATACAAGGTGGCTGATACAGACTCTTGTATTTTATTCAGCAGATACACGCGGAAGCGCTCGATATCATACGAAGGCATATAATAAAAAAAGAGTATGTGTCTTACTCCTTGTATTTTACTGTTTGTATTTTAGTCCGAACTCGTGTTTGATAAGCTTCGATTACTCTGACGTCATTTTTATAACCGTGTCATCATGTTTCCTGGCTACACGTATATGTTCAAGTTTTGCGTTATTCTTTGTTGCATAAAATAATTCTTGTTCGGCTTCAAATTTCGAATATTGCTGGATTAAAAAATTATTCAAATAATCGCCTAGTAGTTGTTTGTGCAAATTGACATGTCACAATGTAGCGGTGCGCTAAAGGGTGTTGTATTCAGCTCTCGACGTTTTCGGCGGAAAAAGCCAACCAGACTCGCACCGAAGGCGCTCGTCAGATCGGCTGTTTCTGCCAAAACGTCTTTGAGCTGAATACTTCGTCTTATATCGCACCGCATACTGGTAATGTGTACAGTGGAGAATGTGTTATTCTTTCCCAATAAACGCGTTTACGCTAAAACTATTATTTGCAGTTCATACAGTTTGGAGCCAGATCAGACACCGGGTAACCCGGCGTCTGGTCAGGCTCCAAACTGTTTGCCACCAAGATAAACATGAATTATCAGAATTGTCCAAAAGTTGTTCTTTTTAACGTTTTAGTGCTTTGCGTTTGCGTACGTTTGCGTTTAAACGGGAAAGAATAACAGATTCTCCACTGTACTGTATATTGTATTTTATTGCAGATAAGTGACACCTTAAAGCAATGTAATTGTAAAGTACACACCTTTATAGTATTTCATTTCGCTCTGGGTAGCCATCTACCTTACATACTAACAAATACTATTATATAGTGGTTGAAGTTGACTGGTTTTACTGTATTCGGTGCAAATAGCTTATAGTCAGATTAGACTCGGAGTTTAACAAGTAATCAAATAAATTGGCTAAGCTATTAATAAGCTTATATGTCATGACAATCAACTCCTTTTGTTTGACAAATTACCATTATAACTTGTATGTTGATTCTTAGAAATCTTCCTGGACACGATTACTTTCTACATTTCAGACCCTGAACAGATGGTTCTTTCAGGGTCTACACTATTTGCAATTGCCGTATACTGTTTTTTGCATATTAGGGCTAGATTTAGTACTTGTACTGCATATCTTCACTGTATATTTGTAATTTGGCTTGTAATAAATATCGTACGTGTAAGGCTTGTTTATCGTTCTATTAACCCGTGTATATTTTAATTGCGTCAGGCAAGTCTCTCATTTTATATCCCCTTCCTACCAGTGCGAATCGTTTACAGTCAAACTTAAAGTTTACAGACATCTCCTTACGACCTTTTGGTCATAACGCATTGCCAGACAATTTCCTTGCAAAAAGCATGGGTATTGTGCATATTGAACCATTGAAGCGTCTTGTGTGAGACTCTACCTATATTTTTGATAGTTTAGTTAGAAATAACCATTGAAAATCACTAGAGCATGAGTATTATCTGGACCTCACCAGGTAAACTGAGATTGTGCTGCATGTGTTTTGACAGTTACATTGACACCTCCAGAACAATTGCCTGGTGGTCCCTCAATGTACTGAGGAAAAGTCTTTAAGTCGAAATAACCCGTATATAGAATTCAAAACATTACATAGACACGTTTCAATCTAATCTTCAACTGAGCCCATTGTATGAACATTAAACGGAACAAAAACGGGTTCGTTATTCTGAATCCTTGTCTCCCTTCCTATTTAGTCTAGACCGACTGTTACTACAGTGGAGCAAACATTAAACTGTTTCCCATTCAGTTTAATCCTTTGCTGAAGAAAATAATTCCAATCTGTACAGTCATGAACATATATCAGAAGGTATATTTTCTTAATTCTAGCAGGTGGTACATTGTACATAACAACGTAAAGCAAGCTGAAAGTGAAGCAGAATGCGCCTTAGGGCGCATTCTGCTTTACTTTCAACCTGCTTTAAGTAGTCACCTATTTTCAAAATTAGAGAAAGGCTGTTGGGTAAAGGGTTAATATATACACTGTATTGCATTTTGGAAACGTTTAGTTTCCGTGTTAACGGGAAAGAATAACTAGTTTTGCACTGTATCACACATTGCCAGACCATCCATCCACATTGCTTTTGATTGATTTTCAAGTTCTCAAAGCATAATTACTACTTTTACTGAAACACTATGACCACGAAAGGTAAATCTCCCTCGTCAAATAGTATTCAAGTCAGAGTAACTTCCCTTCTTTACTTTCCCAAAACACAACATAACAACGAGGTTTTAGTTTTATAATTTAATATGTAACTACTAATCATTTATTTGCCTTTAGGGCTCATGCAGCTGAATATGTTGGCATATAAACTATCATTACATAAATGTTTGCTGTCTTATCCCCAACACTGATCCACGATACCCGAGCTATGACCAATTTTTTAGAATCAAATCACTCTGTATGTGCAGGCTGAGGTCAAGTAATGCTTGCCTATATGAGTCCGGTCCACTAATACCTGAGCACATCGCAGAGTAACTGTAATTCCGACTGAAGTGCGATTTCCGTCTTCCTAATCGGGCAAGAAATGCTTGCCTAGGAGAGGAGAGAATTAGTCACCAGTGCATCATAGCACGAGCACCACAGAACACTGCCAGGCAACAAACAGCAACTGTCTCATACTTGGGAGAGATTAAAATGGTTGAATAATAATGATAAATATGCCAAATTATGCAGATGTATAAGCAGCTGCATAAACCCCAAGTATGGTAGATGAATAAATAGAGGTTTAGGAGATAAATAAATAGCTAATACCTTTGTGAAATTATTTTGCTATTGTACGACATGCCTTTTTTTTTGCTATAAGTATAGCTTGCACACATCATAATATATACACTATATTGTTTCGATGCACCTTGGCTAAAGGTCTGCAATATTGAAGAAGAAATAACGTTGTGATGAAGGCTGAGTAGGTGTTATAAATAAAATAGGTTTATTCTATTTGATCATTTCTTGTCCTTCGTGGCAGTACATGTGGCCAAACTGCATTGAGCGTCTTTTAACACTGTCTGTGGTGTTCTTATATAACGAGTATAGCAATCTGAAGACCATCTTCCCAAGTCTTTATCAAATGATCCTCAATGCGTGCCGATGCTGCCGATGTTGCAGCACTGATACTAAAAGAGTGGCCATTGTATTTGCGTGGATCATAGCCTATACGCTGTAAAATGGCTTGACACTGAATAAAGTAGCTTCTAGTTACAGGCATATGATAACTTGTAATAAAGAAAGGCTCTGTTTGTAAAGCCTTAATGAAATTGATCAGTCCTTGAAATGTATACACAGATTTTTACATATTGATTTGTTACAGATATATCTGCACGTATTAAAAGACAAGCTGGGTCAAAGTATTTTCAATAGTCAGTTCTCCACAGCTGAAAAACGTAGAAGGCAGTTGTATCCATGGCTTCTAATAAGACATTTGTATATTTGTCAAAAAAAACCTTGCTCAAGGCAATGCATGTACGTTTCAAAATCTGAGCTGTGATTGGTAGCCATGTTTGGAAATAACATGAATTAGCTTGCACTTTCCTTATACCATTCAAATCATATTTAAATGATCCATGGATTGACATTTGAATTCAAAAGGGTTTAGTATCACCTTTTCTAAGTATATAAACCTAATCAGATATTTTGACCGTAAGCAATAATTAACATAAGAATATCTTGAGATTATATCATACAGTCAGTAAAAGTGTGTATGCTTTAAAACCTTGCTGATAAACTTTTATATTTCTGCACATACTAACTTTGCATGTGATGTGGCCGATTCGCACAAAAAAAACCAATTTTTATGAGGAAATGTACCCATTTAGCAAATATCGAGTTACATAAAGTAATACCACGTAGATGTTGGGCCCCATCTTCACAAACAAATTTAGATGTTAAAACACCAAAATCGAGTGCCATGATATATGGAACCTAATGTGTGTTAGTGCTGTAATCAACAAAGCACATTTGCAACAAGAGGGCCTGAAGGCCCTGATATCGCTCACCATTTGTAATGAAGCCTGATAGCTTTACCTTTGAATTTCACCCGTTTTATTCTAAATCCATTCAAGTTTGTCGACCTATTGTAGTATAGTAGAGTACATCAAAGGCAGATAACTAGTGCCTAAACAATACTGAAATGAAGCCTTTTTCTAGCATTTCAAAGTATATCAAGGGCAGGTAACTGTTGCCACAATGATTACATTTCAACAATAATTGCACTCCTTCCAGAATGTATAGCTACATCCTTTGTGTACAAGTATAATCAAAATCCATTGAAAACTGTAGTTGCAAGAGTGTAAACGCTGTAAAATATGGCATTTTCAGCAATTCAAAGGTAGATATCTCTTGATCTATTTGTCCAATTCCAACCATAATCACCTTTTTTCGTACTCTTATGGTCATATACAATCTGGGCAAGTTTGAGAGAACTTGGATAAATATTGTGGCCTCTAGAGTGTAAACACTGTTAAATATTATCATTTTCAGCAATTCAAAGGTAGATCACTGTTGATCTATTGATCAGATTACAACCATAATTGAACTCATCCAAAGTCTTATGGCAATATACAATCTGAGTAAGTTTGAGGAAGATTGGATAAATTCTTTACCTCTAGAGTGTAAACATCGTTAAATATGGCATTTTCAGCAATTCAAAGGTAGATAACGCTCGACCTATAAGTCTGATTTCAACCATAATCAAACTCATTTGAACTCTTATAGTCATTTACAATCTGAGCAGGTTTGAGATAGATTGGATAAAAATTGTGGCCTCTAGAGTGTAAACACTGTTAAATATGGCATTTTCAGCAATTCAAAGGTAAATAACTCTTGATCTATTTGTCTGATTTCAACCATAATCAAACTCATTCAAACTCTTATGGTCATATACAATCTGGGCAAGTTTTAGAAAAAATGGATAAATACTGTGGCCTCTAGAGTGTAAACACTGTTAAATAGGGCATTTTCAGCAGTTCAAAGGTAGATAACTCATGACCTATTTGTTTGATTTCAACTATAATCGAACTCATCCGAACTCTTATGGCAATATACCATCTGAGCAAGTTTGAGAAAGATTGGATAAATATTGTGGCCTCTAGAGTGTAAACACTAAAATTGTTGACGCCCGGACGACGCACGACGGACGACGGACGACGGACAATCAAGGATTGCAATAGCTCACCCTGAGCTAGCTCAGGTGAGCTAAAAACTTAGTAAAATTACATGCCTATAGATCTTATTTCAAATATACTAAAAATATAAAATGACCTATTTGTTATTTATATGTCAACACTTAATATTGTGTGCTGGAATGAAGAAATGCCTTGGATGACAGCTCCCTGAACAGTTTTCCTACTATCGATTGGGAATGTTTATTATAATGTCTTTTACTTTCATTTCTTTCACTCTGTAACATATGACAGTTGGTTCCTTCATCACCACCTGTGTGTAAATGTGAATACTCTATAAGTTCTTGTCATTCGCTGTACCATCAATATCTGCTGAGCTCTGTCGAAGACAATAGACATTGGTCGGTGGACATAATCCTGTGTGCCTTCTCATGCCTTCGTGATGGTTAGTAGATGACCAGTTCCTGTAATTATGCAGCTGCTGCACCGTCATTATCTGTCAGGAACTTGCCAGTCAAACAAATTGTGAGTACTTCCTCTGAAAATAAATACATGACAAATGTAATGGCGCTTAATTTGCTAATATAAGAATTTGCCTGTCGTCAAGAAAATAAACTACCATCAGAAATGGTACATTTATGGCTTTGATTTGGCTAAGCTGTGAGCAGAACAAACCTGTACCGTCTGGCAAAAACAAACATTTTCAATTTAAAACAGCAGCCCCGTGAGCTGAAGCCATGATACCCGTGCTATGATGACTGCAAGAAAGAAATCACTCTGTATGTGCTGGCCGAGGGTAAGTAAATGAGTCATGTGCACTAGTACTCGAGCACATCGCAGAGTAACTGTAATTCTTAAAGAAGTGTGATTCTGTCTTCCTATTGGGCAAGAAATGCTTGCCTAGGAGGTATCAGTCACCTGAAGTGCAATCCTGTCTTCCTAATCGGGCAAGTAATGCTTGCCTAGGAGAGGATTGGTCACTTGAGTTAGTCGGCACGAGCACCACTGAACAGCAGACGACAACTGTTGGGAGAGATCAATTTGGTACAATGCAGCAACAAACTATTCTACTTCATTTCCTAATTATAAAACTAGCTCAATTATTAGTTCTGTTGTAGTGCAAGTTTCGCCTTCCCACTGAGCAAGAAATGCTTGCCTAAAGAAAACAATCAGTGGTTCAGTCACTTGAAGTACAATTTCACCTTATGTGCCTGAGTGAAGTTTGTTCATTAGAATCACAGCAAGAGTGTCTCGAAAAAAAAACAAAAAACCAAAACACCTTTGTCAATATGTAGTCGGACTGAGTTCATTGCAAAATGGTGAGAGATTGTGTAAGTGGTCCGGACAGATCAGACAGGAGAGCACTCGCCCTGTAAGCGAGGGGTCCTGGGTTCGAGTCTCTGTGTGACTACATGCCTCTCCTACCACATCACATAGGATAGTTATATATATATGTATCTCTCGGATTGTACGAATATAATAAGTAGAACTCTTGTTGAAATTTTGTGTAGAAAGATTTTGTGTAGCCAAGTAGAGTTCAATGGACTTGGTGAGAGATATGTGTTAGTGGTCTGTATAGATCAGAAGGGAGAGCAATCGCTAAGCGATGGTTCCCGGGTTCGAGTCACAAGTCTGTTTGCATATTTTTCTCACACTGTTACCACTAGATAACTGTCATATAGATGCTTGGGATATAATATATTTCAACTTCTACGTACATTGATCTTTCAGAATTGAAAACTATGCCCAGCTTTTAAACCCGGCTACGTACATGTAGTTTCATTATATTTTAGAAATTTAAGCTGCCTACAACATGTAGACAGTATAAATAGATAGACTGACAAATGGCTTCCTTTTGTGCTCAGGATTTCGGGTTAGCATTACAACTGGTTCGTCGGTGTCAGGATAAAGTGACCGGTCGGGTACAGTCCCAATGGTGCACCTAAAAAGTGCCCCTTCTCATAATCATCAGTATTGATGGCGTAGAAGCAGTAAATAGAAATAGAATAGAAATAAAGGTACATATCTTTTGAAAACTCTGGCTTGTGTTGCCAATAACTGTAACCTCATCTTCGACATCCACCATCTAGCCTCTCTGGTCTGTGCGTATTTCGAACAGGGGGTATGATTGCAGTTGATACAGATTGTTGAATGTTTATCCAATTCATGTCTAGATACACGTAGTGTCTATGTATCGGGAACTCGATTCTAATTATCGGGTTTAAATAAACAAGTATAACAAGTATAAATGTAACTTAAAGTCTTTTCTGCGGCAAGGTATTTCACATCCGGAGTTTTATGGTGATGTGATTTACAGACTTCGTAAGATTCTTGGACATATACATTTTCAAAGCCTATTTGTGAAACGTATTAGATTTTTCCTCAAAAAAGATTATGATCCAACTATATTGCTGCGCACTTCACGTTTGGTTATCGATCAGTCTACAATTGATAACTATGCTTTCCTCTTTGGTTGTGCGACGACAGACAGGGCTTAGCACTACATGATGATGTATCTCTAAAGCCGTCCTTAACCGGGAGAGTTATGTCGGATTTTCGTGCTTTGTTTTTTTCCCTCCCTCTCTGTCGTACCCTGGACCCTTCCATGTCTTACAGTTGCTCGTAACTACAGACTAGTCGCTTGAGTACAAATTGACCGTTGCCATAGTGGGTTATTTTTAACACGGGCTTGAATGTTTAATTCTTTCCCATGTTACTAATGATCTTGTCATAGAAGTTTTGTTAAATGTTTTACATGTATTTACTTACTGTGCTGGCGGTCTTTTTGATTGTGAGGTTGTGGAACAGGGTTTATATCTTATGTACACTGTTCGTCTTTATAGGTGCATATAGGAGATAAGTGTGAGGTTGGGCGCCCCTAAACCCAGGTTTAACCCCCCAGTGGTTGTTAATAATTAATTAATTTATAGTTAATTATTGATTGCCACTGACCGTACCAAGGCGGGCTCCTATATTCACTTTGCTTTATGTTTGTCTTGCGTGTTGTTTTCTATTTAGTGTGTAGATGTAGGAATTGTATTGCGTGTGTGTGTGTGTGTGTTTGTTGTGGTATGACTGTGTGTGTGTGTGTTCTGCTTGAGAGGTGGGTGTATTGTTTGTGTTACGTTTCCTGCTTGAGTCTTTCGTATTTATTAGTACTGTTTTGTTGACAATGTCATAATCCGATCACTACTTATTTGCTTGTCTTTTGTCAACCGTTTGTTGACTGTTTGTTGCAGAGCTGCACACGATTCAGCCATCAATTTCATCGTTGACAGCAGCGTGTTGTTTATGGTCGCCATTGTTTGTTGTTGTTATTCTTTCCACTAAGAGGCGATTCGTCCCGAGTACTGATCACGTGATTCCGGGTCCGCGTGATTCCTACTGGATTCGTCACTTCCGCCCGAAGGTGCTTCGTCCCGAGAGGGGCGTTGCCTTTGTTTGTCAAAGTTTTCATTAATAGAGCAGTCGCAACGCTGTAGCGATATCGCGCAGTTTTTGTTGTTTTTGTTTTTCTTTCTTTCTTTAACTGTGTCGTAGTCCAATTTAATGGGTTTGATAAATCCCATTCACCGCTATTCCACACAACACCCGCGTCTTCTACGGTACTGTTACACCTCGAATTTTAGAGAGTTTGTTCACTATTAGAACTGTATCCTCGCATTCTTTGAGACTTTTGAGGAAACCCGTGGCATAATGACACTAGATCTAATTGAGGTAAACATTTAAAAACTATGTCACTTGTAAACACGGGCCTAAACAGTCACTGCAGCGATCTTTATAGTCCGAAAAAGAGCTGACCGACTGAGCTCTACCGTGAACAAAGGAAATGTAGATCTAGTTCTACAACATATCCTTGTAAGTAAAAATTAAGTCACTTAATTCACTTTCTTATAGAAACAAATAAATCCAGGTAATTGTCCAACACTGATCAAATATTTGTATCGTAAGTAACGGCAATTCCGTATGTAGAAGTTTTGGCAATATAAGGATTAATTAATAATACTGTCTTAACTCGGACTTCCCACAAAGAACTGACTGCACACAAAGACGCCCCCTCTGCAGCATCCAGCTTCGGTCAGAATTGATTGTGGTTGGTTAATTTTGGTCACATGATAAGTATGATGAGGTCCCTTATCTATATGGACGAGTCCATTATATGACACTATCAGGGGCCTGCTTCTGTATGTATACAAATGGCCAAGAGATCAGACAGAGCTGCTGTATTTCGGAAAATAAACTTTGATTATAAACTTAATCAATATTCAATACATTCTGTGAGCTATTTTTACATGGATCGTTAATCAAAATGATTGATTAAGGCCTTTCGCTCACGGAAGTCAATCTTGCGGGCGAGCGGATATGCGTCTTGACGACATAGACTTTTTTCGTACGTGCTTATACTAGAAAATTTATATAAAGGAAATGTTGATACGATTGTGTATAATCCTTCATAGTGCAGTTAGTATAGTGGTTGACTAGCAATCCAAAGGTCATTGATTCGAGACCCATCCGATCCCAATATTTTTTTTAAGTGTCCGATTTATTGACTTGTTCAACCATAACGCAGTAATCAAGAGACATGTTATGTTTAGTCTTCGTTGATTAGAACTAGTGATGTTTACGGTCCAAGTATATGTCCACTTACCTGTACGTTTTAGTTTAATGACTTACAAGTCAATTAAATCGGTATACATGTACACGATTTGATCGAACTATAAAGCCACACATTGAAGCTTATCAATACGCTAACCTTTTCAAGATCGATATTGCCCATTATAATTATGTTAAAACAATATAATAAACCTTGTATGCAAGTCCATGAATAAATAATAATGCATTTTAATGACAATTTTTTAATTCTAAGGTAGGTAACTGTATCTAAACAACAAATATCCCACATTTTAATAAGAAAATATGTTAATACAACAAATCCTGACTGTAATATTTTCTAATGTTTTCAGACTGACTAGTTCATCAACCATATATTTGAATACAATGAAAACAAATATACATTGAATGAGTCAGTGTTTTGTAATTCAAGTTTTTTGGAAAATTTAAATAGCTGATAACATCTTTCTGAACACCTTTATTCAAAATGTTTTTAGCATTTCTTGTAATGAATGTTGTGGACTACTTATTGGGCGAGAATTATAATCATTAGCTTTATTCATTTTTGAGAAAAATAAAATCATCAAAATTCTAGGTTTTTGTCAGAAAAGAGACCTTAAAGACAAACCACACGATAACTTTTGCCCATATTTACACACATTGTTTCTTAGGCTATTATCATTTTTCATAAAAAGTTTCATAACACATTGTATGGAAACTAAGCGCAAATGCGAAGTACCTTAAACAAAATGCAGAACAATTATTCTATAACTTGTTAACCTTAATCCTTAGAATGCTGGATTGTCGTCTGTGAAATAAATCAAAATTTAGTTTTTAATCGTAATTGAAGAACGTTTGATATCAGTGGCGAACAACTGAAAGCCTGATTAGATGCCTGGTTACCCGGCGTCTAATATGGCTCCGAACTGTTTGAAATGGAAATAACAGTTTTAGCGTAAACGCGTTTATAGTACACGAATAACGTGTTCTTAACTGTTCCACAATCTTCATTACAAAAGGATAAAATATTGGGCACTTACCTCTCACAAAAGCTGGTTTAAGATAATAACAAATTATGTAAATATCATTATAGAAAACTAGTGACGAGTATACTCGTCACTTGAAAATATTGACCATGTTAAGAGTATAGTTGCCTTATGTAAACAGTGTAGACCCTAATCAGAGGGTTACGATAGGAGCCCTTTGATAAGGGTCTCCACTGTTTATTCATTTTGCAATACAGTATAACCTATATTTGACGTCCCGAAAACGAAGGCTAATTGGTTGTATTTAAGGATTGATTCGCGGTTTCATACAGTGTGACCAGGTTTTTTTCATACCTCCATGAATACAATAAATATTCCGAATTATTCCTTATAATTTAATATCACTTCTGAATTTAAGAAAGTAGTTAAATAGAGAATCTGACGCGAATGTTATTTGTTAACGCTTTTATAACGTAGGTTGTAGTCCCTCCGCCATATATATTTTCCGCCAAAACGCGACGTTGTTATGTAGTAACGTCGACGTCAATAGCGTCATTTGGCATCCTGCTTCATGCAGCGCTTGTGAGGAGCAGTTGGACTAAGGGAAAGTAGTCCTGACAAGGCGTGGCCTGAATTTTTTTTCATGGAGTTATAAAACATAATTTACAGCCAATCACAGCTAACCGAATGTAATGAAAACAAACAATATTAAATTATTTATATATAAAAGACATGTCACTTGCTGTACACACATACAGTAGAGGAAACGTTATTCTTTCCCGTTTAAACGCAAACGCAAATCCCTTAAATGTACGAAAACACTATTTTTTTATATCTCTATTTTTTTTAAATCTGAGTAGCAAACAGTTTGGAGCCTGACCAAACTGTTCGCAATGGAAATAATAGCTTTAGCGTAAACGCATTTTTTGGGAAAGAAAAACGTCTTCTTCACTTTATACATGTAGCAGAATGGCTAAAGATTCGGTAATTTGGTTGCAAAATAGCATGGAGTTTAGCCTGCACTGGGAAGAATACAGTCTTCCCCACTATAACGGGTAAATTAAAAACAAATGGATATTTAAATAAGGAACAGCCATGCCGGCGGACATAGTCGAGTGGTAAAGCACCCGCTTAAGACGTCAGGGGTTGCGAGATCAACCCCCGCCAGACTAAGTCCTTCGGATGAGACTTGATAAACCGAGGTCCGATGTATCAGTGTTTTACACAGGGCTTATAAAAAAACCAGATAACTATTTCGATAATAAGAGTAGACAATCGTGCTCGGGTTCTCTGTATCCGCTCCCCTCTCTCTAGGGCGTCCAATTAGCCCATATATGGCAGAAACGGACGGTAACAAACAAAACAAACAAACAAACAACCTTTTTATTAACAATAGGGAATTTGTTATCTTTTCCATTTGAACAAATTGAAAAAGTACCAAACAACTGCTTATACTTAAATTACAATTCATGAAATCAGCAACATCTTCAAGAAAAGAAATATTTACATTTTATTCCATTGGGTTGAAGTTAGCGTATTAAGTATATTAGAACCATAAACCATTTTTGTTACCAGCGAAATAATCTGCCTACATTGAAATGAAACTTTACACAAACTGACTGCAAGAAGATGTTGAAGCTTATATGTTCCAGAAAGTGTTGGTTATTTAGAATCTTACTAAAAACCCTTAATAAAAGCGTATCCCCAAACGTCATTAGATAAATGAAGTGGACAATGGATAAAACGCCATTTTCAAAGTATTGACAAATACTTTCAAACACTCATATCAGGCCAAACACGGTCATATATCATGTTAGAAGGTGAATTTATTTACGTCTGTCATTACACATCTAATTACACATCTGAAAAATGTTTTAACCCATTACACGATATATACCCGCTTTTGCAACTTTACGGTTTTCCTCCATAGAACAAATCAATTCCAATATAATATCATATATTCACAAATATGCACCATGAAATTATGTTTTTCTACATTGTAGCAGATGGTAGCTTAAAGAAGACTGAAAGTAAGACAGAATACGTATTAAGGCGCATTCTACTCTTCATTCAACTTGCTTTAAGTGATCAGGGTTCTTCAATACTAGAAAAGGGTAATGGATTCAAGGGTTACTATGAGGTGAGCATATAAGATAATATTGTATATTAACATACATGGCAAAGTGTTCTGTCAGTAAATATCCAAAGCCTGATTTACATGTCAAACATCTTAAAGCCAGGATATATAAGTGCTTTAGTGTTAATTGTTAGAAATATACCATATTTATAAAGCGCCATTTGTCACACAGGATTATTTATATTTTCACAAATTTGCATAGTATGTTGTATTGAGTGATGACAGCTGTAGTAAGTTTATAATTATGACACTTTCTCAGTTCAACCAATTAAATTATATTATTTATAACAATGCTGCAGCACTGAGCGTATGCCACTGCCTCTTGTAAAGAAATGTTCAAAGACAAATTAACCATTTCACTCTCAATGACGCTTTAAAGTGCGTTTGCAAACAGTGTGGACCCTGATCAGACGCCGCGTAACGCGGCGTCTGATCAGGACCAAACTGTTTGACACTCATTTTGAAATTGCTTCAGTCATACTGCCTTATTTTTTTTACTTTGAAGCGATATTGTAGACAACAAAATTGAAGCAGATGACAATGAAAAGGTGAAAGGGTTAACACCTCACGAAAATATTGAGAGTGAAAGGGTTATAAAAGATAACTCATCGACGTTTCTATACCTGTTTCAAAAGGCTTGCAGCAAATTTAAAATTGTTTGTAACATTGGGAACAGAAAACCTAAAATGTTTAATTGAATGAATAATGTGTTTCACACTTTCCAAAATATTTTGAGCAAATAATGGAAGCCCCATACTCAATCAAATGTGTGCGACTGCTCAGATAGTGAGCGTTTCAACAACCATTACCAAGACTAAATCGACATTGGCTTTGCTAGTTCGTAACCATTGGTTTCTTGTGCAAATTCATAATCTCCTGGTGTCGGAGATTGACTGAAGGTAAATCCACTTGGTTTCGACGCCCCCCTCTGATCATCTTTTGTAACGAATGAATAATCATAACCTTGAGTTCCATTGCCAGACTTCGGGTCCGACAAGTTGGCAATCGGCCTCGGATTGCCATTTGATTTGAGAGAAGACTTTTCTTTGTCCTGAATAGGACCGGTATGGTCATATGTATCTTCCACAATCTCGCGAGAATGATTTTTAAGATTTGCCATTGAAGCATTGCCATTTACACTAGTCCCTTCAAGGTGACTATATGTTTCATTCGGACTGAACTGTGGCAGTCTATCACTACTGTTGGAATTGACTGGAGCATTTTTAACTTCAGCGTGATTGTATGTTTCGTCATTCTGGCTACTCGCAATATTTGTATGGTTATACGTGTCCTCTGCTTCGTCATCGAATCTGTTGTAAACATTATCAGTTACGACATTGCTCTTGACTATTCCTGTCTTAGTGGTGTCATATGCGTATTCATCCGCTGTCTGAACAGTGTCATCAATAGAGGAATATTCGCTTGTTGGATCTAAAATATGGTAACTATGTTCCTCTGTGTCTTTTTGTGTCCCAATATGGAAGTCACCTTGGTATGCTGCATTTGATATCCCATTCCCAAGCCCAGTAGTTGGTTTCGTGTCTTTGTATATTGATCCGTTGCCGGTTTGATCATTTGCTGATGGCCGATGGTTTCTAATAAATTAAAATCAACAATGGTAAGACAGTGTACACCTATCACGCTAGCATTGGTTAATTGACAGTGTTGTGTAAAAGTCTCATAGATCTGCAAAAAAAGGCCCTTAGTAACGCTTTCTGAATTTTGTACAGATCTCCTGCACTATCAGTAATATGCCTTTATAGAGGGTGTGATATTTCATTTTAGAGTGACTGATACAGTCGTACATACATTTGTCAAATTTTCAATCATAATGTAAATCTATGTATCTGTATAGTCAATAAATTCACACTACAGCTATACACCAAATTGCACCACGAATCTAACGTTAAAAATGAAATTACATTCAATATAGGCTTTGCAATAAATAACAAAAACGTATACAATGTTGATGGTTTGACTTATCTGAAATATCAATTATCACATTAAACTTACAATTCGTTTAAAAGGAGACAAAGTTTACCGTTTTCTCCATAGCAGGTATCCGGCGACGACAGCTAAGAGTATCACGACTATAGGAACAGCAACATACACTCCCACTGGTAAGTAAAGAAAAAAACGAGTTTAATTTCTATTCTGCATAATTCATTTTTTAAAATTAACAAAGACCTAGTTGCTTAAATTATTCTTAAAACAACAACTGAGTGTCTGTTAATTGAACGGAAGATAACGGTCCATTTTGACAACAGCATGTAATGCCGAGGTTTAAAAAATGTTTCTGAATAGAATAATTGTTTTTTTGTTCTTTTACATTCAGACCAAACTTTGACAAACTCGCATATTTTTTAACAAAACAGCTGGCAGAAATTCCCTATAGGTGATATTTGAGAACTTACAAAAAGATAAAATCCACAAAAATGCTTTTATACATAAAAAATTATGATCGGCGTATTTGTTCAAACTATTTTTAGTTTAGACCCAAATCAAGTCAGCCTTCTGTTGCTTTTTCTATTTCGTTTTTTCTGGCTGGTTTGTTTTGGAGTTTGGGGTTTTCGTTAGCATCTGTGTCTTAAACTTAAATGATAACTAATCTTTATGTTATTTAGCTTTTTTCTGAGGCCACTGTTATTAGTTATCCTTTTCTGTCGATTGAAGCATCTTTATTAGCAAAGTGAACGAACATAGTAATGTCATGTAAACGTCTTAGACAGCTAAAATGCAACATCTACCTAAATTCGATTCCTCCTCTTTTGTTGAGGGATCTATCCTGTACTGTGGACTAACTGGTCCTGTTGTATCTGGTGATTCAGACGCTGAAATCAAAAACTGCCTGATGAAATTAAAAGAACATGCTGTGGATATATAGGTATATATTCGAGGTATGAAAATGATTCAACCTAAATTATCGTTATTTGCCGACTGTTTTAAACATGTTTTTGCGCGCGTCAAAGACAGATCGTATGTTATGAAGATGCGTGTTGAATTTGACTATTATTTTCTTTGCCCAAATATGCCAGTTAACTAGGTTCAGTGAAATAAATAGGCATTACATTATAAAAGAAATGATAGATAATTTAATTATTCATCTTATATCTTCCAAACTAAGAATGGTAATGCACGACGAGATGATTTTAAGACAAATATTACGGTTATCGATGCCGTGTTTAAAACCCTCTGACTAACTAAGTTGTTCCAGTGCGAATATTTGCATTATATAGAGAATGCGTTAACTTCTGGTTGTTTGTTTACCTTGCAAAATATGTCCACAATAACCATTATACTCAGTTCGATAATTATCTGCCAAAGCCATCCGGTCGTAAAAATACGATCATATTTGGTAAACTATACCCCTTTTTTTTGACAAATAAAGAAAACATGTAGAGTTTGAACTTTGGTATACATTTCTTATTTGAGTTTGCAACACATGGACAATATTCTACCTTGAAAGAAAGCCCTCCTATTTGAGGAGATCACTGTTAATCTGTAAACAACAAGTGTGTGATACAAACGTGATTTCTAGTTAACAAAAATGCGTGTTATATGCTTGAATCAATCATGTTAAGATAACTTACCATATCAAGAAACAAAGGATAAATGAAGAATGTTATAGTACTTTTACAATGGAGCCAAGTATAATACTCATACGAGCATAGGTATAGTTTTAAAGTGTATAATTCGGGTAAAACTAATGTCACAGTGTGTAGGTTTATCATCCCGTGTACGGCCTTGCTGTACAAGCGCGCTTTTATGGCGACGTGGTAGAGTGCAAGACTTTGAACCTGGCGACCCGGGTTAAAACCCGGGTCGGAGCGAGTTTTTCTTTATAAGAGCACCCGGCTACATTTGGCGCCCAACGTGGGGCTGTGACTGTACATACTCCGAGTTCGATCCCCAGTCGTTCTCATACCCATATAGAAATTCGGGATGAATTTCAAGTTGTCGGGGGAGTATGTCACAGTGTGTAGGTTTATCATCACTTGTACGGCCTTGCTGTACAAGCGCGCTTTTATTGCGACGTGGTAGAGTGCATGACTGTGAACCTGGCGACCCGGGTTCAAACCCGGGTCGGAGCGAGTGTTTCTTTATAAGAGCACCCGGCTACACTATCAACTCACAGCAAAATAACAAACACACTGACAATGATGGTTCTTACCCAAACAAGAGGATATTTGACGGGTTGTTGAAGAACAAAGTCACTGTAAATAGTTCTTTGGCACTGTTATAAGCATTCGATAACTTAAAACCTTTAATCGTACCTTAATATTAAGAAACAAAGAACAATGAATCAAAACGATATTTATAGACCTATTATCTTATGTTTACTATTGTAGATACTATCACTTTTACAATGCGTTGTGTTACTTATTATGTAATTAAGACTATTTTAACTTGTATCAATAGATTTATATTCATTTCTTTGTATATTTTTTCTCATCGATCAGTGTAAACCGCAAATCAAATCAGTTATATTGCAGCCCGATATTATGTTTATCACTTAAAATTCTAGTTACAAGTGTTAAGATGAGATTTCCTCGATATTCCAATGGGCTAATGCGTTGGTTTGAATTTAGCGAATATTATGTTTTCCTTCTGCGCACATGTTCGATCCGATAAGGCTCAAAATATTATATCTTTGCCATGTAACTTTTAAATATCTATTTTACCAAACAAATATTTACAAGTATTTAAGGGCACCTGTCATCCATTTACAAAACGAAAGTGTGTTCAGTCATTTTAAATCAGCTACATTATAACGCAAAATGAATGTTTGACCGCACGCGCACTAGTTAATCATACCGGAGACTCAAGAAATGACACCCCCAATGAAACCGAGCCGTTGTTGACCTGGACCGTAAAGCATGGAAAGAAGCAACAAAAAATAACTTTGAATGGTCGTTTAACCTTCTTAGAAAACATCAACATGAATCAAAGGAAACATACTACGACGTATTTTTCAGCCAACAGGAAACACTTGTAATAAGTTTATAAATGTATTCAGCTGTAGTGCAATTTGTTTTATTTTCTTTAATTGTTAAAAGAGGATTGAAAAAACACGCGGTTACATCATTTTTCTATCAAGGAAAAGCATATTCAAACATTTCCTTGCTCAGCGCTCACAATTATATTTATCTCATGTTGTATTCTTTTGAATTTGTTAAGATTCTTAAACTACTTTGTGATGTTTGATTCCATATCCACAAACATGTAGAAACCAATACATGGTTATTTGGATACGATAGTAAACAAAGGTTACATTTAATGAAAACATATACACTGATCAGAGGACGTAGAAATTGACGTGCCTTTTCAGGACTGGCATTGTTCGTTAGATAATCGTAAAATGCACAAACACAAGAAAAAGTTTCATTTAATTATCAAAATAGATATATCAACATCCGGTGATTTCCGCAATTGTTTATAATCCAAAAATCTATGATGTGGGTGAATATAGTTGTTTCGTTTTCAATCCATCTGTTTCACTGTCTGTGTTTAAACACCTGATTGTTTTCTATATCTGTTAAATACTAGATATATGGCTTTCATAGTATGTGCCTTGCATGTTTAAATACCTTGACATTTGACCTACTTTTGTAAAGAATATTTAAATGCTGAGAATGTTTGAACTAATAGGCCTATTGTGGTATATATCTTTCTTGTGTAAAGACCTTTCCAGTCATGCACATGTTGCCCACCATATGACATTGACCTTGATGTTTGATCTATTAAATCAAACTTTAACAAAAACGCTTAACATTGGCTATGACTTAAAAACTATTGCGTATAGGTCTTTGTACTTGCTATATTGTTTCTTTGTGGCCAGACTTTATCCACCGTGCCAACATTTTATGCACTCCTCACGTTGAGGTTGACATTTGACCTACTTTTGTCAAAACCTTTATATGCATATATTATTGTATCAATATACCTAGGGCTTCAATATTTAGTATGTATTTTTCTTGTGTTAAGACCTTTCCAGTTTACCATGTGACATTGACGTTGATCTTTGACGTATTTAATCAAACTTAAACCAAAAATCAAAGCCTTGGCTTTAACGCTTGCACTATTCGAATGGGTCTTTTATACTTGGCATGTGTCTTGTCGAGACCGTTCCTACCTTACTTACATTTTTGCCAATCTGACGTTGACCTTGACTTTGAACCTCTTTTGTAAAAATTGCCTAATACATTTAAACCGATAGACCCAGGTTTTTTTTCTAACTATGTATCTTTATACAAATACGAATATTTTTACTATGTAATATTTACCTTGACCCTTGACCTAGTAAAACACATTTTAACCAAAACCTTAGCTTGGTTATGATTATTTTACCATACATTGACCTTTACATTTGGCATGCACCTTCCATTTGTCGAGACATCTCCAACCATGCAAATGTTTGTGCCCTTGTAACTTAACCTTTGATCTACTTTTGCAAAACATTTTAGGTGCCTATACTAAAAGATCTAATAGACATAGGACTTCCGTACTTTACATGTTTCTTTGTTGTGTTAAGGAGTTTTAATTTTATTTTCACCAGTGACCTTGAGCTTAGACTTAATGCAAATAAGCATTACATAACAAATTTATGCTACTGACTAAGTGCATTTGTGTTTCACAAATATTTTGCTTTTTTTTTATCTGTGTCCCTTACACTAAATTATTTCAAAATCTAGTTCTTAACAATTGCCTTTTATTTGCCATTTACAGGTATCCTATATCTAAGTCTGCATAAGAGTATGAAATAAGCTTTCAAATTGTTTATCTAATTATACATATACGTCTATTTCAGGAAATCCAACTATAAAGTATATATATGGCTGCTATCAATAGCATTCATATTCTTGGGAAAAAACTAATTTAAGATAGTGTTTTATTTCGTACTTTCAGAATGATGTTCTAAGCAATAAAGTAAAGTATTGAAATCAAGTTGTGTATTAGACTAGGAACTTGTGAATACCAATTCCTATATATCTACCAATTTAACGGAGCGTAATGTAGTATCTGATCATCTTGATACATGTAAACAATTAAAAGCTGATGTCAACATTACATGTCACGGTATTTCACATCCGGAGTTTTATGGTGATGTGATTTACAGACTTCGTAAGATTCTTGGACATATACATTTTCAAAACCTATTTGTGAAACGTATTATATTTTTCCTCAAAAAAGATTATGATCCAACTATATTGCTGCGCACTTCACGTTTGGTTATCGATCAGTCTACAATTGATAACTATGCTTTCCTCTTTGGTTGTGCGACGACAGACAGGGCTTAGCACTACATGATGATGTATCTCTAAAGCCGTCCTTAACCGGGAGACTTATGTCGGATTTTCGTGCTTTGTTGTTTCCCTCCCTCTCTGTCGTACCCTGGACCCTTCCATGTCTTACAGTTGCTCGTAACTACAGACTAGTCGCTTGAGTACAATTTGACCGTTGCCATAGTGGGTTATTTTTAACACGGGCTTGAATGTTTAATTCTTTCCCATGTTACTAATGATCTTGTCATAGAATTTTTGTTAAATGTTTTACATGTATTTACTTACTGTGCTGGCGGTCTATTTGATTGTGAGGTTGTGGAACAGGGTTTATATTTTATGTACACTGTTCGTCTTTATAGGTGCATATAGGAGATAAGTGTGAGGTTGTGCGCCCCTAAACCCAGGTTTAACCCCCCAGTGGTTGTTAATAATTAATATATTTATAGTTAATTATTGATTGCTACTGACCGTACCAAGGCGGGCTCCTATATTCACTTTGCTTTATGTTTGTCTTGCGTGTTGTTTTCTATTTAGTGTGTAGATGTAGGAATTGTATAGCGTGTGTGTGTGTGTGTGTTTGTTGTGGTATGACTGTGTGTGTGTGTTCTGCTTGAGAGGTGGGTGTATTGTTTGTGTTACGTTTCCTGCTTGAGTCTTTCGTAATTATTTCCTACAATGTACTGGATACCAAAACTCCACAAAACACCTTATAAGTCTCGTGTTATTTATTGCTAATTCAAGTGCATGTACTACTACTAAGCTTTCCAAACTTTTAACATTGTCTTTAATTAAAATCAAAGAACATGTTCAAAGGTATTGTGATAAGACTTACGAAAATTCTGGACTTAATCTGTTTTGGTCTATCAAAAACTCTAATGAAATTTTGGCGAAGCTTGAATATAGAAAATACCAAGCTTGCAATATAAGTACGTATGACTTTTCAACACTATATACTACCTTACCTCATAATCTAATAACAGCTAAACTTATACAACTTATTGAAAAGACTTTTGCCAGAGAAAGGAAGCTATATCTGGCGTGTAATACTGATCATGCATTTTTAACAAATGACACCGTTAAGCATTACACTATGTGGACTTGCACCGATGTCTGTGAATCACTAACATTTCTTCTGGATAATATTTATGTACGTTTTGGGAGTACCATATACCGCCAAGTGATTGGTATTCCTATGGGTACAAACTGTGCGCCCCTTGTCGCAGACCTATTTTTGTACTGTTATGAGAGGGACTTTATGCTTAGTCTAAAACCTGATACACAGGCAGATATGATCGAAGCCTTTAACAATACATCGCGCTATCTAGATGATATTTTTAATATAGACAACCCATTTTTTGATACGTTGTTTCCTTTTATTTACCCAAAAGAACTACGCCTTAATAAAACAAACGAGTCAAATTTGTCGGCACCATTTTTAGATTTGGATCTTTTTATAAATAACGGTATTGTTTCTTCTAAGATTTACGATAAACGAGATGATTTTGATTTTAGTATTGTAAATTATCCTCATCTAGATGGCGATGTTCCCCGTTCCACATCTTACGGGGTTTATATTTCACAACTTATTCGCTTTGCTAGGGCCTGTACCTCTGTTGAGGACTTCCACATTCGTAATAAAACTATTACTGAAAAGCTTCTTAAACAGGGGTACAGATTTCATAAACTTCGTAAAACATTTTCTAAATTCTTTTATAGAAATCTTCCTCTCATTAACAAGTATAAATGTAATTTAAAGTCTTTTCTGCGGCAAGGTATTTCACATCCGGAGTTTTATGGTGATGTGATTTACAGACTTCGTCAGATTCTTGGACATATACATTTTCAAAACCTATTTGTGAAACGTATTAGATTTTTCCTCAAAAAAGATTATGATCCAACTATATTGCTGCGCACTTCACGTTTGGTTATCGATCAATCTACAATTGATAACTATGCTTTCCTCTTTGGTTGTGCGACGACAGACAGGGCTTAGCACTACATGATGATGTATCTCTAAAGCCGTCCTTAACCGGGAGACTTATGTCGGATTTTCGTGCTTTGTTTTTTCTCTCCCTCTCTGTCGTACCCTAGACCCTTCCATGTCTTACAGTTACTCGTAACTACAGACTAGTCGCTTGAGTACAATTTGATAGTTGCCATAGTGGGTTATTTTTAACACGGGCTTGAATGTTTAATTCTTTCCCGTGTTACTAATGCTCTTGTCATAGAATGTTTGCTAAATGTTTTACATGTATTTACTTACTGTGCTGGCGGTCTTTTTGATTGTGAGGTTGTGGAACAGGGTTTATATTTTATGTACACTGTTTGTCTTTATAGGTGAATATAGGAGATAAGTGTGAGGTTGGGCGCCCCTAAACCCAGGTTTAACCCCCAGTGGTTGTTAATAATTAATTTATAGTTGGTTATTGATTGCTACTGACCGTACCAAGGCGGGCTCCTATATTCACTTTGCTTTATGTTTGTCTTGCGTGTTGTTTTCTATTTAGTGTGTAGATGAAGGAATTGTATTGCGTGTGTGTGTGTTTGTATGTGTGTGTGTTTGTTGTGGTATGACTGTGTGTGTGTGTTCTGCTTGAGAGGTGGGTGTATTGTTTGTGTTACGTTTCCTGCTTGAGTCTTTCGTATTTATTAAATACTAGCGCAAACATTATTTATGCATAAACATGTGTTGTACGATAGAATAATAACATGATAATGATATCATGAACTACGATATGGCTCGTAGTATTTTTAAAAACTATCATTTAACGTATCCTGGCTAATTTACAAGCAAAACATCACGATCTGAATTTTTGTTTTACTTTGAAGACAAACCTTCGTAAATATCTGTTGGAAATTAGTGTTGCTACAAAACACATAAACGCATTATGTCATAGATCGATACCGGTACCTCTGCTTGATTGTGATGGATCACTGGTTGATCTTCCTGTGTTTAGTGTTCGGTCTGGAATCGAGTTCCCGCTAGTCATTCCATTCTGAGAGGATGTTGTTGTTGTTGTGTGTACTGTTGAGGTTGATGGGTTATCTGTTTCTTGGCCTTCATTCACAGATCATCATCAACATTTGATTAAAGAAAACATATTCTTTGTATAAAAATAGCATATTCTAAGGTTCAGGATCCTTAATGAAATCGGATCAAACTCATTACTTTACGCCCAGCGATCGTCAAGTTATGACAACTGGTGTCCTGTTATGAATCATACTGGGTTGCGTTTCGGGACGAGTCGCCAGATGACCCGAATGACTGATCGCTCTCCGTAGAGCACCAATGTTGATCAACATTGGCTTGATCGTATTAGGACTGTCCAATCATAAACTGTTAACCAAAGAGTGGAAATTGATTCGATCAAATAATATAAAATCTTTTAAGAAGAATTGCACTTAAAAATAAGGAAATGATGTAAAACTACAACGGCATATATTAATTGCTCTTTTCTAATGTTTGACTTTTAAGGGCATTTTTCAAAGATAATCACGTCCAAACACACACTATCAGTGGTAATAACAACAATGTTGCCATGGCGTTAAATGAACATTATTTTCTTTGATTTTATAGCTGAATGCATGTAACAAAAATGTGGCGTGTGTTTGGACGTGAGTTTCTTTGAAAAAGGCCCTTAGAGGTCGAAATATTAGTAAAGAGCAGTGTATATATTAATATTAATTTTATTTCCTATATGGAATATTGTTTTATTTATTTATATACCGGACTAGACAACGTTTATATAATAACTTCTACATTAATTGGAAAACGCTTAAATTCTATGATCAATCACACTATATACTGTAGGCATATGATAAGATGTCTCTTTTTCATAAAAATCGTTTGAACTATAACAGAAAATTACACAGAATAAACAATTTCGTCGAAAATGATGTTTTCCAATTCTTTCCGAAAACATTTTGATATTTGCTTGTGTCTGTAAGAGAGCAAACATACAACATGAACCAAAACACAAGTGCAGTTCGTAATAATATTGCTTACCCGTTTCACAAAGCGACTTCCTTCTACTAGTCTGATTATTGAAATTAAGTATAAACGTATTTCTTGTGGAGTTGTATAATACATATCCCTGTCTAAACCCGTCTATTGATCCAGCATTATCTAGTAGAGATAAACCACACACATATAAATACATCTAAACATCAGAATATCACTTATCTAAACTTATTCGACCAATACTAAGTAGATAGTTAAGTAGATATATACGTAATGAACGACATATGATATATACATGAGGTTATCATTCATTAAGTGAACTCATGTATACATTCAATGAATTCAAGTCGATATAATTATGTTCTTTGCCTTGTTACAAATATCACAATTTACGAATATCGAAATAGTTCTTAAAAGCAATGGCAGTTTAGATACTTTGTATTGTTTCACAAATAATCCGAAAAACATTATTTGAAAAACTTAACAATTCTGTTCTGTATGGTTGTTAGTTAAAGAAACTTTGAGAGGGACATATTTAATTTGTCAATGAGTGTTACGGGATACGTGTTACGTGGCGAATGTGGCTATCATTTAATAACACATGCGTGAATGAGACCATGTTTTGGTGATTTTGATATCTTGAATGACGGACAGACGGTGACAAAAGGCATACCGGTGACAGGTGTAAAGATGAAAGTTCTGATGGATCCAGTCCAAAGTTCTGCATTTCGATTTTGAGTTGGCATGAAGTTCACTTGTTCTTTCACAGGATAATCACCATCCAATAGGCATTTATTATTTACAGTCAACCACTTATCCATTTGTTGTATAATATAATAGTCACCTGGTACAGTGCTTTCATGCTCTGAAATATGATTAGACTTCTATCGAATCGTGACCTATGCCATCAAATAATTACGTACTATCAATATCTGTTTTATGACCAAATTAGATAAATAAAACCTTTGGAAAAGCATTTTTCACGTCCAAACATAACATGGCTGAAAAATTTATAGAACGTAATTAAAGTTCAAATTGTGTATGTGGGTACAGCGCACTTTCCCTACACAACCATCCGAACAACTATTCCCTCCTAACAACAATGCCTGTCGCTGTTCCCAAAACAATACACTATTGTCTAACACTTTTATTGCTGCAGTATTGTCTGCATCAACTTGTCGTTTGCTGTTTTCCCAAAGTTACGTATTGCACATTTTGACAGAAAAATATTAATACATAAAAACTGTTTACAAAAACGTACTCTAAAATGGTATTAATGTTCCCTTACTATAACAACTCCTGCCGAACATGTACACTATTGTCTCCCATGTGGGTGTTTTATAGAGAGGGAACACTATAAATCGTTGATAAATATATCTACCTTGTATAAACTTTAAGGTTAAAACCTATATTCGTCAAATAACATGTACGCGTTATCAATATCCAAACAAAACTAAATATAATACAATAAAAGGTTTTTTCATATCTAAGATTTTCAGATGATCTTGGTTATAATGTCTGTACAAAATACATAAGCGCATATCCATGAGAAAATCAGTAATAGTGACAATGTTTTCTAAACTTGGAATATTGTATGCCGATACTGACACGTTTTCTAGCAGTGAGTGAAACGAGCGTATTACTCAACAACGACGTTAAAATTATGACGTCAATGTCATCTGTGACAACTTTTATACGCTCTGTACACACCGGGAACATGTACAACACCTACATAAAAGCACAATGTAACAGAAGATAAAATGTTTAGTTACTTTAGTCACATGTCGCACAGACGTCTTCACGGGAGGAAGCCATCCTTATATGAGGGAAACAGTTTCCCATACTTCACAGAAACTACTATATTTAACTACACGCAGAGATGATTCCTCACATATATAATATGAAATAGGTACAGCCTACAAACGAGCGAAGCTGTCCAAAAATTAACACATTAACACATTACCCAATAACCTGATTCTAGTTTTGAAATCAGGAGACACGTTTTGTTAAAGCAAGTTGAAAGTAAAGCAGAATGTGCTTTAAGTTAGAGTCTGCTAGGATATAGAAAATTATTTTTATGATACAGATTTTGGACTGTGTCAAGTGGAACTATCTTCTTCACTTGAGGAATACATTAAGGTGTATTTAGTGGGTAATGGGTTAATACACCAAATGATATGATGCATGTTCATGATTTAATAACAAAATTAATGTATAGCAGTAGATCAAATGAATACCAGCTATTATCAAGCATTTAAACACTTAAAAAATGATTGATTTCAATTTAACTGATATGATGCATTAACATGATTTATAATTAATGCATTTTTGGTACACAGCATTATGTACAGCAATATATCAAATGAATACCAGCTATTAAAACTCCAATTTAAAAACGAACAATTAAGAAAACTTCATACAAACTTTGAAAACATCTTCGAACTAAAATCTTCAACTTAACAACGTATTACTTTTCTTTTTTTAAAATACGAGTCAAATATGGTTGATAGAGCTATGTATCCAGGACTATGACATCTTATTGGTCTTGATTTGAGTTGCAGACGGGTAGATGATCTACCTGCCTACTATACAGCTTTTTCTTTAATGTCTTTGTAATTTTGTTCTTTTATTTGGTAGAGACATTCATGTCACCTATCACTCTTTGTTAAAGCTTGAATATGTGTGACAAAGGGATGTACTGGTTAGCGACATTCATGTTAACCACCATACTTTATTAGCTGAAGGAAGGTAAATTATTGGCCTGCTGCTTTTTCTTCAACGTATGTGTACCTTTTTTGTTCTTTTATTTGGTAGCGACTTTCATGTCACCCATCATTCTTTTTTATTTGATAAAGAAAACAGAACCTTAAGTAAACTGAACCTTGGTAACATTTGAATACTGCTGTATAGACGGAATGTTTGAATTTGCTATACCATAGAAGCTCGCTATTACATACTTGTTGTGGGGATTCAGTTTAGTCGTTCCACTTTTATAAAAAACCGGCCCATAATTGTCTCGCCCACATTAGGCTACCGGCAGGAGAAAACCACAAGCGTCTTTAAAGTTCCGTATGCATTGAACATGTCTATTCATATGCTCCATGGATAAACCACGATTTGATACTCTTTCTTTTAACTATCTTGCAGTTTGTGTCTTTTCCATAAAGACATCAGATGTAAATTAATAACCCATTAATCGGTGTCGATTCTGTATTTGTCAATACTGGCAAACAAGCAAGCAAACACATAACATTTTACTAGCAGTTTCACTTTCCAAACATGTATACTAAATAAAGGACTTCAAACTTTGACAGCCGATTACGTAATTTCTCAGGCGATTTTACTATTAACTACTTTCTCATGGAACGACACAATTATAATTATAGAGGCCGCTCATGTATCATTATTGCGTTTCACACATACTAGTATATTCTAGTGTTTGAAATTAGTTATTGCAAACGCATCATCACAAAATATATTACCTTTTGTACACGCCGCTTTATAATGTGTTCCACAATCTGCCCAAAAGAATGTTCCTGATTTCAACATGTAAGCTCTGCAGTATCCAGTTTCAGTGTCATTCGATTCAGGATAATCCACTTAAACAAAACATATAATGAAAAACGTATATTTATTGACATAATTACAGGTTTCCCTCATTATCTCTTTTTAATTTAATTATATTAATATGCAAAACATTTTTGATTTTTTAAGAAAAAAACACCTGCTAGCTTTTAAAGCTTTACTTGAAGTATAACAAAAACAAAGCTGTTACAGCGCTCCCTCTCTACAACGGAATCCATTGGGATACAACTATGTAATGTTCTGCTCGGAAGGAATTGTTATAGGGAAAGGGAATACACCTTATTGTCTTGTTTGTCAAGCATATTTGGAAGAAGGAAATTGTTGTTGAGAGGGTCGTTGAAGGGTGGAAGAACTATGTAATAGGCTTACTAAATTCTAACAACCTAATATAATGTATTTACCATAATACCATAGTAGAACCTAGGTTGGAATTACGTTAACAAAGGGTTATTGGAGATAAGCAATACATTTTCTTTAAGGATGTAATGGAAATCACGATGGTTGACAACACGTCACTGACAGTATTGTATATATCTGGCACACTATATCGAAATCAAGTCTGTTTCAAGGAACGTACCTCTTTCATATAATGCCATGTATCCCTCGTCGCCTCCACATGTAGTGTTGCTTGGAAATCTACAGACAGTATCACAATTTCCGCTTTCAACGTTGACAGGAATCGACGACAAACAGTAACAATTGCCTGCCTATAAAATTGAGTAAAAAGGTAAAGGTATGGGTTTATCAAGTCTGAAATTGATATGTCATATTCTACCGACTTTTACAATTACCTCCCTGTTCATCGAGTCTCAAGTCGGCCATTTACATACGGCGCTACTAGCAGCCATGACACATTGACTTATTTCCCTCTCAGGTACCCATTTAAATCACCTGGGTGAAGTGGAGCAATGATGGGTAAATATTTTGCTCAGAAAAATGTCAGTGATCCTGACAGGGCTCGAACCAGGAACCCCTCTCTTCCTAGTCGAGCGTCCTACCACTGGACCAGCGACACCTACATAAATAATTTCCGTTTCAATTAAATCAAAATATTTTAGTCGCACATATACAGTTGTATCAGTTACTCTCAATGAAACATAAGTAATTCGCATATCCAATACTTTACAGCAAATATCTTTTTTTACGTTCTTAAGCCAGAAGAAGCTACATATTGTTGTATTAATATTTCAAAAAGAACATTTGTTATGAGCGTTTTAAAACCAAACTGTTTTTAAGACATTGGTCGAATAGAAGTTTTGATCATTATGTGTGTCATGTGATATTCCAAAACTCAAAACCACCAACTTTCACGTGGTGAGTTTCTTAACGGTTTTAAATATTTACTGCAAAATGCAACTTTGTTCCAGACTAAACAAATGTTCAGAACAAAAACGATTTGTTTTCGATATCCCAGCATCTCTCTACCTGTCTGCATTTGTGTGTATCTCTTCTTGTCTGTCTGTCTTTCTATGTCTGTCTGTCTTTTACTATATGCCTCTTTCTCTCTGTCTCTATCATTATTTCTCTTTGCCCCTTTTTCTCTATGTCTCTGTCTTTCTCTGTCCCTCAATGTGTTTACATTAGTCTTTCACACACAAACAATTCCCCTCTCTCCGTTCCTTTTTTCTCTCTCTCTATCTCAGTATCTTTCTATCATGAAAAAAATACAATTTTGTATTTCGCTGATACATTTTGTTGAAACTATTTCAGGATATTAGCCCAAATACTATGGTATACTGACTTTATTGTTATCATGATAATAATTATTATTACTGTTACAGTTGTTATTACTATTATCTACAATAACTAAATTTTGTTAAAATTTCTATTAAATACATAATTACAGCATCGGTGCTAAATGACACATTTTGTATCGTAGTGCCGTTAACCCAATATTATTCAAGGCCTAATTTTATATTTGTGCGACATGTGTTAAATATTATAGTCACTTGATGGAGATCTTGATGGAGTTCGCATCTCACTACAACATTTCCAAACTACTAGTCTGTAAATGGTTACTTACTGCAACTCCAATAAATTGTCCACGGCAAAACGAATAACACAAACCAGGGCTTCGTGAAAGAGTCCACTGATGTTCGTTATGGACACTTGATATTGTCATACATCCTGTCAATAGAAACGGATTAACTTTTTGAATGCTAAGTATATGTTGTTCTGTTTTCAAATCAAAACTTATTTTTAAAATATGTTTCGGTTGTCTAAACTTTTGGATGAAGATAAGACGTCGAGATATGAGTCTCATTCGGATATCATCTTTTTGCAAATGTATTTAGAGAATTTACCAATAGCATACTAGTTAATTCGCATTTTTCTACCGATCGCATTGTATGTTAATTTCTTAAACTCTTCGCTGCCGGTTACCTTTGTTTCTCCAAGTTAATTATGGCTGAATATAGGATATACGTGTCAAACACTAATAATAATCTAACGTATAATGTTTTACATTTAGTAATTACCATTGCAATCGGGTAGAAGCGAATAATGCGTTAGTACCGTTGCCATTTGAAAAAATGTGATATCACCAATAAACAAGCTATAATGCGTACAATAATATCGATGTTGTTAGCTTATTCAATTCTTAACGCTATGTTAACACATTTCTTACAAGTTCTACAACGTGCCGTCCGTTGAAAACCAACATGCATGTGGTTTTGTATGTAAAGTTAAACATAAAATATCTGGTTATTATATTATCAAAATAGTTATCATATTTTACATTGTAATGCAATATGGTGCTCAAATATGAAAGTATATCTGCTGGATTACCCTTCATGATTAAACTATTCTCGAGATGTTTACCCCTTAACCGTTATTATTGCCACCTGCTTCAGTAGTGTTGTCTACAAGACACGTTTCAAATTCAGATTTAAGGTTGTATGACTTAATAGATATCGATAAGCGTGTCAAACAGTTGGGTCCTAATTAATCGCCGCGTGACGCGGCATCTGCTCAGGCCCACGCTGATTGCAAACACGCTTTAAGGCGTCTTGAGAGTGGGAATGGTTAAGCCCGATTTAATTGAACATCACATTATTTACATATTGTTATTAGTTCTGCTGGTTGATACTGTAAATCAGGATAGTGCATTGATGAAAATGGGGACGTTCAACAACATGCATATCACAAACTTGTTCATTTAATACGCATGTTCATTATTTGATATTAAGAAAAAAATAACATAGTTTTCGGCTTACCCCTATAGAGAAAAGCTGCATATTCTCTCATGTAACCTATCCAAAACGTATCCCCGTTTTCAATTTTCCCTTCTATATCTGTTTTATCCAAGCTTACTGAGCGACCGCCTGCATAGCTAAGTTCCGGTACTCCAAGATTACACAAGAGTCGTGCTTCTGCTGAGCTTGAGTTATAAACACTGATACGGAACTTCTCAGCTGAAAAAGAATGCATCTATGTAAAATAAAGTATAAAGAATACACACTTTATAATGGAAAGTTTATATACTGTAATATAACGTAAGCCCGACATAGGTCAATAGAGAGTTTAGCCTTATTCTGTCTTAAATATGTCTTTTTTGAACGTATGTTGTCGCAAACCATGGAATGCTATTTTGAACATGACATTGACCTTTCGCTTCACCTCAAGCAAATACCTGTCCAAGTTAAATGCCCTATATCACATAAGCTAGGGATGCCGGATATTTTGGGTAAATCTCCGAAAAGCGTAGTATTTCTTATCTTTATATTCCTATGACCTTGACCTTTGACAATAAGTATACAGCAAACTAGTCCATAGCATAGTCCATATACTATATATGTGTTTGTGATGCTTGAGTACCTTCTTGTGATCGTGGAGTGAGTGAAGTGTACCATCATTAGGCTATTGTGATAAACCTTGCCATTTGAGCTAATTAAAAAAAGACTTACATATGGAGCATAGTTCCTGTACATCACCAGCCAGGGAAACCGCATTTGAATTTTAAGTAAATCTTTGGACGGGGAATTGCCAGGTCACTGTTGATTGTAACTTTGCTCTCAATTATATCAAAACGCCTGTCCGAAGCATATTTACTATACACATACGCCTACATATATTGCATTGTGTGCACTAGTACATCGTGGGATCTCTGCGTGTCGTGTATCAAGTGTTGTATATGACTGTACATGTATTTATAATTCATGCTACAAAATTCAGCTCATGTCAATAAAATGTTTCAAAGCCATTTGTCAAAATATCTAAAAGCTATTTCAGTAGATTTAAAAAATATACACCAGTAGCAAACGTTACGTCGATGGCATACGTCATGTATGTTGTTATTGTCGAGAAAAAGGTTCATCAGATTCGAGCAGAAACTATAAGGACATTGTTTGGTAAAGTTATTGCAATGACACGTTGTGTATTATACAAGCATATTACGCCTAACCTTTTTCCAGATTGCTATATAGTATATACGCATATAAATTAGCAAATAACGTCGAGGTAATCTCTCTTGCTTTCCGAACCACTTCGAACAATTGGTCGGTAGACCTTGGGATAACGACGCGGGAGGTTGTTTGTTACATCTAGGAAAGTGCAGTATTAAATAATTTACAAGAAGTACCTCACTAGGTGCTAACATTATAAGGACAGGGGCACCATTATTATATTATGTGACAGCATTTGTATACAATGACATGGGTTTGAATCCCCCTGTATATAAGTTTCTTACGCTTGGAACACTAGTATACCGAACCTATACAATATCTTAATTAATTCTTGTCATCGTTTAACTACTTTAGGATGGTTTTACATCTGTTGCAAATGAAAAACAGTACAGAACCGGATCATATCGTTCCTAAAAGAACACTTTTTAGGGTGGAATACACTATATGCATACGAAAGGTGTAGACTTGTCAAACATATACAGTTAGTTTAGGACGTTTAAATGCGACACAAGGGTTAAAAGGGTATAGAAAATCCGTTTAAAACAATTGCTGATCAAGGGCTTTTTATATATGGCGTCCGTGTGTATAAATTGGGAGTTTAAGCATTTCTACTTAAGCTATGAGTGTAAAACAGTGTTGATTCTGAACAGGAGTCACATGACGCTGTCATTTGATTTGGATCCAATTCGTATCGGAGTATGTTCTTGAATAAAACAATTCTACATTAAAATGCAAGTAGCTGAAACACACATGACAACCATTGTTTTAGAATAGTGCCGAAGAAAATTAGCTAAAGTGAAAGGAAAATAGGCTTTACATCAGCTTACCCTCTTCAAAACCTAAGTCAAACTATTATAATGTTCTTATTTCGCAGGCAACCACGATCAGAAAATGTTTTGGACATACTGACCTAAACAATTTGAGACCGGCAAAGTTCGGTATGAACGGCTAGTAATTGAGCTAACCGGACAACTCTCACATACCTCTCAAATCAGTACTCAATCCGTCGGATTACGATTTAGTCTTTAGCAGTACATATATAGACGGTTTGTTAAAGTATCAAACTTTTTTTCTATCATGGTTTCTTTGGAAGAGCTGTTTATGATGAACGAAAAACAATATATGGTTGCGTTTTTCTTTTTAGCTACAGCGATTTGAAAAAGGTATGTCAAATTTGGGGGGGGGGTCATTTTTTTACCCAATCAGAGTACAAGCTTCAGTAACATCTATTTCAAAACAAAACAAACATTGTAATTTGGGTTTTCATTATTTATGTCATGTCTTTGATAATTTTTCATATATGGAAACCAAATTTAGACAAAGCAGGCACCAGGTTTGAGCAATATGGATCCTTGTATATCAAAAATATGCTGCTTATAAGGCATAATTTTATAAGATTTTTTATTTTATGAAAAAAAGTAAACAAGTTTGAAAATCAAATAGTTTTAGTATTAAACGTTTTCTTATATTCTACCAGATGAAAGCCTATGCTAAGGCAGTTCAAAACATGAAAAGAAAGTGAAAGGTCAGTGTTGAAAATTTGAGTTTTTAAAGAAAAAAGAGTTACCTCTCTTTACAAAATTAAAAAAAAAGTACCATATCGATGGAATTTAGAGCTTTATAAATTTCACATGTGGTGCCTGTTTTCTCTTAAATTAGTTTTTGTATGAAGAAATACTACCATAGACAGGACATAAATAACACAAAACCAAATTATCATATTTGTTTCATTAGAAATGGATTTTATTGAAGCGGGTTGTTTGAAAAGGACAAAATAAGAAAAAGTATATGGGGTAAATTTTACATGACCGTAGAGCCAAATGTTGATCACCAAAATGTTGACATTTCTTTTTTTTATTCGTCTTAAATAACTCTTCAATACAAAACCATCATAGAGTGTTTTTATATACTTTGATAATTTCCGAAATGCATGAGTTTGATACACATTTAATCAGCTGGCTATTATTCTTTCTTTACACTACTGTTATTGCTCATACAATTGCAATCAGTATTTGTCTTACATATTGACTTGGATACCTTTTGCTGATTGTGAATACCTGAGAAATAAGAAAAACAATGCAACCTCTACACGGATGCACATACATGTAATTGTGTTGCTCTAGAGAATTATTGCCCTGTAGAAGTTGGGATAAAATTAAGTATTTTAATTACCAATTTGATTAACTGTGAACACAAATGCAATGCAACATTAATGCAGTAGACAAATAACATGTTATTTTAAAAGATTAAGAAGTATTTTGGTGGACTCTCTGACTCCAAAATATTTAAAAATGGATGTAATCGTAATGGCCTGAGGCAAAGGGTAAAAGTCATGTTCCGATGCGTTAGTTGGAAAGAGTACATGTAACTCTTTACTTTTTTGTCATGGTGACACAATTAGCTATGTTTGTTGCAACTAATATTTCAAGCAAAGTTTTTCTTTTTCCATTCACTATTAAACCCCTTCACTTCCTTACTACGAGGACAAAAATCATTTGCAAAAAATGTATCCAGATCAGACGAGGCGTTACGCGGCGCCTGATCAGAATTTTAACTGTTTGACACTCATTTCCATATTGTATAGGTCAAAATACTTAAAACATGAATTTGACAACTAAAAGCAGAAAACAGCTGTTTAAAACTAATGATGTTATGTCAGTTAAAGGCTGAAAGTTAAATGTGGCTATATAAACTATCGCATATATGACATTTAAAGTACCTTCGTTGTCATAAGACTTTTCAATATTGATTTACCTTGGTATTTCGAACGCTTATAAGTTGGACACATCCGTATTTTATACCTTTCAATGCCAAATGCTCCGAGTATTTTAACTCTTCGCCGTTTCATTGTCGTCTTTTCCAATTCTGTTGTTTGCAATATTGTTTCAAAATAAGATTATATGTAGTATTTACGCGTTACGCGGCGTCTGATCAAGATTTAAACTGTTTGCAAACACCCTTTTAATGTCAATGAGAGTAAAAGTGTTAAAGCATAACGAAACCCAATTAACTTTGAAATATGGGTTTGTTCGACATAGGTGGGTTTGAAATGTAAAAATACGGGGAATATTAATATGGACAGTTAAACTTTGATATATCTTGACTTTCTCAAGTCGAATATAAATATCTCGATTGTAAGATTATAATGTGGGTAGGGCACGTTTTAACTTGACATAAGGATATGTCAGACTATAGCGAGGCCAAAAAATGAAATTCAACTGTTAGGACATTTGGATATTAGTAGTTTTTGTGCGAAGAGAATAAAAGGGCCGAAGGCAAATTAAAAGACATACATTATTTTTTAGGACTAACCTAAATATTTAGATCAAGCGCCGAGCAGCAACAATTCAGAAGACTTGGCAAAATCTCAATTAAATCTTAACATTGGTGTAAGCTGTAAGATAATATAATTATCCGAATTTACCGATTTCTAAGATGGAAACTTTAGCGGTTGTACTTACTGTTGACGAGGTTGATCAGACGGAATATAAAAATTGTCCATAACAACTCCATTCTGCCACATTACACCGAAAAACACCGAAGTTTAACGATATATTTTGTGTATTTAATCGTACAAGGAAGTTTATACAAGTGTGTGTTTAACCCCATTCACTGCCATGACGTCATCGGCTTTCAAATATTGTCGTCTGCTTTTATTTAACAAATTTAAATTGTATGTATATTGATTTTAGAAATATTGAAATGAGTATTTAACAGTTTGGATCCTGATCAGACGCCGCTTTTAGCGGCGTCTGATCAGGATCCAAACTGTTTCCAAAAATCATTCTACTTGGGGTAAGGCATTGAATGGGTTAAACACATTGAATATTTAACCATTCCAAAAGCCCAGTTTAGCGTGTGCTTTGACCCATGCACCTCTATACTATCTGCTTTAAAATGGTGTATGCTCTACATTGCAAAGGAGATCTGTCGGTTCTAACAGTTTGGCTTATAGTACATGTATGCTTCCTAATCCTAATCCAGTCACTAGCAACCTAACCGATAGTTTGAAACAGTTTGAATCCAGACCGTACGCCGTGTTACGCGGCGCTTGTCATTCGTCCACGCTGTTTTACACTAGTCTGTAAGTTTTAAAAAGTCATTTATTCATAGTAATAACATTCAATTTAGAAATGCATTTATCTTTTAAACTTAAAAGTCTATGCACACCACTGTTTGAGAGTAGACATTACTAAGATAGGATTGAGAGTAGACATTACTAAGATAGGATTATGGTTAATTATTGCAAATGCAACATTTATGTGTTGAGCCTTAGCAGTGGAATATTGATACAGTAAAACCTCGCTATTACGACCACTAAAACAAAGGCTAATTGAGTGAATAATAGACAGGTGACAGCTTAAAGCAAGGTGACAGTGAAACAGAAAGCTCCTATAGGAGCTTTCTGTTTCACTGTCACCTTGCTTTAAGCGGTCACCTATCGTAAACACCCTAATAATTAACATAATTTAGTGGTCGTAATAGAGAGGTTTTACTGTATTAACGTTGACGCTTCGGCTGTCCTCAAAACGGACTCTCTGCCGCGATAACGTCTGTTTGAATAGGTTGTCTGCTTTTATTAATACATTTTGCAATTGTATTTTTTATCAATTGAAGAAATAATGAAATGGTTGTCAAGCAGCCTGGATCATTACGCACGCGGCGTCTAATCAGGATTCAAACGGTTAACCTGTGTTAATGTTATAGAGCCTGACAGGGTAAGGGTTTATTATGTGCAGTTTTATAGTTTGGCATGCACTGTTTTTATTTGTTTACAGAATAATCGAACCCTGCTGATGGCGACCTGGTAGGTATTTGTAAACAGGTTGAAGTCAGGTCAGACGCCGTATAACGTGACGTCTGATCTAAAAAATGGCAACCTTCTTCAGATATTATTTTTAAATACAAAAAAAAAAATATTACTTGACAAATGTAGCAGGTTATACTTTCAAAGCAGTCAATATTACGGCAAAGTATGTTTGAACTAATATATTAGCAGTGTTAAAAGCTACCCGACATTTAACCTTTAATATGACATTGTTTTAACTCTGGTAAATAGTTTAGATTATGTCAGGATATTGACTCACTCTGTGTAACATCTGGGTCCAATATGTTTGTTACGTTAATGCGATTATAAGATTGAACTCTCATGGTGCAGCAGACGTCACTCTCTGCCGACATAAACTACCCATAGCGTGCAGATAGTTAAACAACCTATTGTGACATAGGTTAAGGTATTTACACAAGTAAATGCCGTCTGCTAGTAAGGTGTCGTCTTCCCTCAAACTTCTTTATTACCTTTTAGTAATACAGTAACACCCATATATATCGACAACACATTTCTGTGGATTATTACGTATTAAGACAGATGGCTGCTAAAATCAAGGTGACTTTAAACCAGAAAGCCCCTTTAGGATATTACCGTTTTGCTGTTATTTGAATATAGTTAACCATGATACGGCAAAACTATAAGTGATGCATATCTTTGAGATTTAAAACCGATTTAATCATGCAGAATGGACAAACATATTGAATATATCATTGCGTATATTGATTAAGTAACAAACTGTTATACTCCTTGAATACTAAAATTTGGTATTATACCGTTTATGCCTACAGGCCCGGATCCAGAAATTTCTGAGTGGGGGGCACACTTGGGGAGGGTATGGGAGGGGTGGAACCCCTCCCATAAGGGGGGTACGGGGGACCTCCCCCTGAAAATTTTTGAAATTAACATCAAAATGGTGCATGCTGAGGGCATTCTAGAATGATGTAAACATCCCTATGAAACACCAAAAAAAGTGGTTTCATAAGTCAGAAAGAAGATTTAAACGTAAACTTGAGAAGAAGAAAAATCGATTCTCAGACAACTATAATTTAGGGTCGGACATTTTTTTAATTAACACCAAAAAGATACATTCTGGGGGCATTCTAAGATAAAAGTTTACATCAATAGAATGATGTAAATATCCAAACACCACAAAAGTGGTATTATAAGACAGAAAGAAGTTACAATCGTCATAAAGAGGGAAAAAACCCGGAACTTTTTTTAAATTAACATTAAAATGGTGCATTCTGGTGGCATTTGAGAACATTCTTCTAAGAAAGTTTACTTTAAAAGAATGATATAAATATCCTTTATGAAATTCCAAAAATGGTGTCATAAGACAGAAAGAAGATGCATGCAATTTTTTAACGATACTTGACCAAATCAGCACTGCAAACAGTAAATAATACAGCGAATTTTTTTAAAATTAACAATAAAATGGTGCATTCTGGTGGCATTCTGAGAACATTCCTAGAAGAAAGCTTACTTTAAAAAATGGTTTAAATATCCTTAATAAAACCCTAAAAGTGGTTTCAAAAGACGGAAAGAAGATGAACATTTTTAACGATACTTGACAAAACCAGCACTGAAAACAGTACATAATACAGTTCTTTTTTTAAAATTAACCTTAAAACGGTGAATTCTGGTGGCATCTGAGAACATTCATAGAAGAAAGTTTACTTCAAAAGAACGATTGAAATATCCTTTATGAAATGCCAAAAGTGGTTTCATAAGACAGAAAGAAGATGCAACTTTTCTTTACGATACTTGACAAAACCAGCGCTGAAAACAGTACATAATATGGTGAAATCTTTTGAAATTAACAATAAAATGGTGCATTCTGGTGGCATTCTGAGAATATTCTCAGAAGAAAGTTTACTTCAAATGAATGATGTAAATATCCGTTATGAAACCCCAAAAGTGGTTCAGAGATAATGATACTACATGTTTAATATTCATAGTATAAACTGTCCCTGTCATTGGGCATAGCTCATGGGGAAGTTAATAAAATTGCGACAACATGTACACTCAATGCGCAGTTCATCGGCCCTTGATGTACTCGATTATACTAAAATATATGTTGTATTCCAATATTGTTTACAAATTGGGATGGGTTTAGATTAAGCTTTTTAACTTCGATTTTGGGTGAAACTCAAAGGTATACCTATCAGGCTTCATTACAACAGGTGAGCGGTATCAATACCTTCAATGCCCTCTTATTTACGATTAAATTCAAGGTTCTACTTTTACAATATATCACAAAATGGCATAGTGCACATTGAAACTAACTCTCCCCACAAACATAACATTGACAATTCCAATTAAGACTCGTCCACGTTTTACTTTATTTAAGGTTGTTTTATACAATTTATTACAAAACGTCAACAATGCAGAACCTGAGCGTTTATGAGCCCTCTGACCTGGATATTCGCTGTTTGTACAGAACAAGTTTTCCAGTCACTACTTAACTTTTAACATATTCAATTTATTACAAAATTACACACAGTGCAGGCCCCAGAAGCTCTTTATGCACTATTTCAGTGCAGATCGGGATAAGAGGGTTCATTTACAAACCCTCTGGTCTGGGTCAGCATTGCTCGTACAGGACAAGAGTTCTGGTCACTAGTACACTGCAGTTTACTTACAGTTAATTCAAACTTAAATCATTCTCCCTTAACCCTTTGAAACCTAGTCCCGCATTTAGGCGTCCTTTTCAAACAGTATACATGTGAAAAGTGCACTTGTCCTATGCAAACAGTGAACACCCAGATCAGAGGGCTCCTTACGGAGCCCTCTGATTTTGGTCTTTACTGTTTGTCATATCGCAAAACATTGACAAAAACAACCCTTAAAGGTCGGAAATGGACTATACTTAAATGGAAACTGGGATTGTCCATTTTAAGTTTCAGGGAGGAAAGAGTTAAAACATCAAATGAACAATTCCAGTGACACTAAGAAACGATTTTTACAATACTTTATATAATGACAGACAGTGTAGAACCTGATCGAGGACTTCTGAAGGATTAACCCATACATACGCCTCTAATTCATTCATCCACTGAAAAAATTATTTCTTATTTAGACAGTCACGAATATTTACCGTAAGAAATACATTTTGTATTTATAGCCTAGTATAATTGTAGATGGTAACTTAAAGTAGGCTGGAAATAAAGCAGAATGTGCCTGAATGCACATTCTGTTTTACTTTTCAATCTGTTTTAAGTAGTCACCTGTCAACTAAAGGCAGGCTATGGGGTAAACTGTTAAGTAACTGTCTTTTCTCATCTTTCTGTAACCAGTGTAAACGATGCGATGGTCGCAGTTTTGGAATGAATCTATTCTTCCCAACTTGCTTTTCATGGTGACAGTAACAGTGTGTGATCTGTATTTTTCCTTATAAGAACTTTTCCATAGTAACCAAACTCCTGCTGCCAGGGTCTAATAGGGAACATGATGCACCTGTTAACTGTGATCCGAATCACTAAAACGCTTATTAGGTTGAAATAGCTGTAAAACAAAGCGCTTAGAAAACATGATTAAACCAGTGTAAGGGTGTATTGTTCCCACTACCAAACATGTGCCCCAGGGCTATAATGTTATCTAAATAAAGAAGGCACCCCGCAGTGTCAAGACGGTAAAATGTAGGGGCCAAATAAGGGGCACACGCCAATACAGTAGAACCGTAGAGCTTAGTGGTGTCTCAGAAGTTAAAAAGAGTAAGTTAAAAAAAAAAAAGTCGGCTCAGCTGGGGGGGCACGTGCCCCCTGTGCCCCCCCCGGTAAATCCCTACATATTGCAAAAAACTATCCCTGTGTTTTGCTTGATAGATGTACAAGGATGATCTAAAGATACTTTAGTGTTTGTCAATAACGCAGATTATCTCATATGATAAAGCATATTGCGGCGTCTCACCAGAATCTACATTGTTTCATAATATACCTTTCAGTTAACACATGGCTAAACGCATTGGATGGGTTTAGGTTTACCCTTCAACACTGTACACGTGTAGTCTGTACTATTTCCGACTCTAGTACAGCGCTCCCTCTCTACAACGACACACAATGTGTTGCTCGGAGGGAGTCATTAAAGGGAGGGAAATTATTTTACATTTGCAAGCAACTTACCGCGGCGTCTGATCTAGAATCAAGCTGTTTGTCACTCTTTATTTAGGGTTTTTATTCTGTCAAAATGTCAAGTATGTAGCTTTAAGAAAAACAGCAGACGACAACTTAAAGCAGACAATATTACAGCAGTAAAATCGTTAGAAATAACTGTCATGTGTAGGGAACTGTGGCAAGGGTTGTTGTATGGATGGAGTCGTTGTTGTGAGGGCCGTTGTAGAGAAGAAACACTGTATATCCTTTTCACTGTCAATGACATTTGCAAACGGCTTCGTTACTGATTAGAGGCAAAGTAAAGTGGCGCCTGGTCAGGGTCCAAATTGTTTGATACTCAATATAAATATGTCTTATGTGGAAAACGCATTAACCTCGAAAGTGTATAAGCAAATACATACAGCATAACCTAAGCGACTAAGTATGACGGGTAGTTCTGTCTTAATTGCAGAGAAAGTGATATATGTGTCGTAAAGCTACATACGCATTAAAGATATTTCCTCAGTCAATTTATTGAGTCACCCCATTGTTCTCGATAGGCGTGAAAAAGCATGCAGTATAAGCTGCCAACGGGTATATCAATCTCAGTTTACCTGGTGAGGCCTAGATAAACTCATGCTCTAGAGGCTTTTCAATGTTTATTTCTAACCAAACAATCAAATATAAAGGGTCTCACATGAGACGCTTCAATGGTTCTTTGCTACCGGCATGTGATCAAACCCCATGTTTTTGTAAGGAAATTGTCTGGCAAGGCGTTATGATCGAAAGGTCGGTAGAAAATGTCTTAAATACGTTAACCCATTACCCCATAAATACGCCTTTTTACACCTTTAATTTATTGTTCCACTTATGAAAATGGTTCCGTTTTATACATTCATAAACATCAAGCATAAGAAGTACTGTTCATATCCTGGCAGATGGTATCTTAAAGCAGGCTGAATGTAAAGCAGAATGTGCCGGAAGGCACATCCTGCTTTTCTTTCAACCCGCTTTAAGTGGTCACCTATTTTCAAAACTATACGAATCAGGCTATGAGGTAATGGCTAAGGCCTTTCTTTTAAAAGATTAGATTCGGGATGTAAACAAGTAGTCACATGTTATAAGGATGAACATGATTTATCTGATAGTCGATTGTTCCGAACGCACCAAGGAGGATAATCTAAACCCTCATTTACCAAACTTCCACTCTCGAACCTTTTGGTGAAGATTAAATGGGGGATTTTGTGTCCGGTTATGTTAACCATTTTAGCGTCGGATGTATTGTAAAACTAGGACCCCTTCACTGCCATAAAGTCGTTTGCTTCAACATTGTTGTTGACAATATCGTTCCAAAATCATATTTACATGTAAGCCAATATGACTGATGATATTTCAAAACGAGTGTCAAACAGTTTGGGTTCTGATCAGACGTTTCGCCCTTTGGCGTCATTGGCAGTGAAATGGTTAAATTGTGCGACTATCTATAAATTTATAGAACTATAATATGTCTGATTTCCTGACGATACGTTTTAGAAAAAAGACATTACACATAAAATATTCATTTACATTCGTTTAGCCAGGTAGTATGGCTGACCCAAACGGAAACAGAATAAATTAAGTAGTATAACCCTTATGCCTACCGTAACGATAAAGTAATATACCGTAAAACCGATTTTATTCGCGAAAATAAAACTTTAGCGTTAAATCGCGAATGTCTCTAGTTTTGAAAATTGGTGACTTCTTAAAGCAGGTTGACAGCTTTACTGTCAACCTTCTTTAAGCTACCACCTGCTAGAAATATGGCATGATGTCGCGAATTAATACAAAATCGCATTACGCCGAATAATCATGACGCGAAAAATACTTGTTTTAAAGTAATGTATTTACACGTTCCCAATGGCATAAGTTAATAATCATTTTTCAACGAAATGTGCACGGTCATATCGTTGTATATTATCCTGTACTATTTTCGTGGATTTATTAAAATGCATCTTAATTTTGTTAAATCTTAGTTATGTCACCCGACAAAAAAGTACCGTGTTTAAACTCACTGGTCTCTTGAAACATTAAATGGACCATTTGAGTTTCCAATTTCATACTATTCCTCGTTTTACAATTTAGGGCTGTGTTTAACAATGTATTGTACAGTTACAAGCAGTTACATTCCATTAGAAGCCGTCTAATCAGTGCGGCACTGTTTGCAGTACTGATAATGTGTATATCACACGGCGCAAACGCTTATGTTCCTAGAAAATATACCGATGCCTATGGCAAACACTCCGGAGTCAAATCAGGTGTCTTTTAAGGCTGCCAACCCAAATCAGTCCTCCTGACCTATTTTCGGTGATTATCCCTATACTGGACGTTTTCTTGCGAAATCATGATTTTCATTCATACCTGTATTACTGTGAATCATTCAATCGTCTCATGTGAGGCCAACACCATATATTTGATAGTTTGGTTAGTAAAACCCATTGACCGCCCTCTTTTTAGTGTGAGTATGCAGGGCCTCTCTAAACAAATTGTGATTAGTGATGTTGGCCGGGCACACTTTGCTCCTGCTTAACAGTTACTTTCACGCATATCGAAAACAATGGGGGGATAGTCCATCAAAGGAATAGGGAAATGTCTTTAACTGTTTGAAACTGAATTTCATATGAAAGGTAATTTTTTTAGTCGGTTGCATTTCATTTCGTTTCGTTGAAGAGGGGAGATACAATAAATAGTTGCTATTATTGTGGTACTTTATTGTAAATCTAACAATGAGGGTATGTCCTGTTTCTTTGTATCCATCACGAGTGTTTGGTTAAATATATTTCGAAATCTCACGTTTTACGTCCGCATTGCTCATTTTAGCATTCAAACACATTCAACAGCTTTATTAATCGTTAATAAACAGTATACCTGTAAAGCACACAGAGTCTGCAATGATTGCCATTTTGATATCTAGTGTTCAAATCAACATAAAATTGTCATAAAAGGTCTAAACATAAAAATGGAAACTTGAATTTTCGATTGTAGGGAACAAATATGCTAAGCAGGCATACGTTATTCGTTCCAGTTATTAGAAAAATGAAGCTCTAACCCTTTCACTCTCAATGACGCTTAAAAGCGCGTTTGCAAACAGTTTATATCCTTATCAGACGCCGCGAAACACGGCTTCTGATCAGAATCCAAACTGCTTAACACTCGTATCGATATGTTTTAAGGCATACTACACTGAATCTTACTTTGAAACGACCCTGCTTGCAAACAACATAATTGAAGCATACGACAATGAAACGGTGAAGGGGTAATATTCATACGGAAGTTATGTTAAAATGGTTAATAACGTAATGAATGTAAAAGGTTCTGGGGCCCGTTTTACTAAACTACTTACGCAAAAGTTTGCGTAAGTAAAAGTTATAAATTTTAATTTATATTTTTTATTATCACTTGCTACAAACAGCAAATTGCTGTTTGCAAACGTTTATGGTCGAAAAATAAGAGTTAAACGATTTTGACTTACGCAAACATTTTGCGTAAGTTGTTTAGTAAAACGGGCCCCTGGAAACAAATGATGATTTATTTCTTATCTAAATCTCAAACTGTTTTGAATCTGCTCATGTGCCAATTTCTTGGCGTTTGATCTTATACCAAACCCTTTGCAATATGCATACATGTACTTGTAAATGTACAAACGCATTTTAGCTTTTATAACACGCATTGCATCTCTTCCAGGTAATACCAGATATTCTGTTACAGCGTTCCCTCCCTTGAACGGCCCTTTAAACAACGACTCCCTCTCAACAACGACCCTTGCCGCAATTCCCGAAACAGGACAATTATGTCTAACGCTTTTACTGAGGTAATATCGTCTGCTCAAAGTTTTCGTCTGCTGTTTTTCTAAAAATTAGAAATTGAACATTTTGACAGAAAAAAACTTAATGACGAGTGACAAACAGCTTGAATCATGATCAGACGCATCGTTTCAAGCTGTTGGCAAATGTAAAAAAATTACCTCCCTATAACGACTCCCTCCGAACAACGAACACATTTGTGTCTCCCATTTGGTGTCGTTGTAGATAGCGAGTTCTGCACTAACACTTTTACAATAAACAGCGAGCATTTAAAAATATCAGTACAACAACGCTAAAGTATATTTATTGATGGTAGTGAACACTCGATACCGTTCAATGCAACCTGTTGCGTGTTCAATAACCATTGTTTGCTGTTTAGGTTAACAGTTTGTCCCCCCATGTGCAGCGTGCAGAGTGCAGTAGAGATAATGTTTCCTTCCAAATAACCCCAGTTACGCTTAAACTTTTCTTTTCATTGCACACATTTTTTAGCAAAACCAGACGCCTGATAACCCGGCGTCTGATCAGGCTCCAGACTGTTTGCTACTCATATTAAAACACGGTAGTCTGAGTTGTCAAAATGTTTTTTTTTCTATATTTCAAAGCGATGCGTGTGTGTTTGAACGGAAGAATAACTTTTTCTCCACTGTATTTCAGACCGGTAGCCAACTCGCAATCGATGGCCTTCGACGACCATCGATTTCCTTACTGAACACGCTACTGGACTTATTGCAAAACTGGATTACATCAGCTCAAACTTGATTTATATACTACAAAACAAGTTGAATGATGATTATGACTGAAATACTGTTAATATATGTTATAGTTAGAACATAATAAGTGAATTATTTGTGGTTAAGAAGGAGCGGAGCGAGTGTAAGCGGGCGAGCCACTTCTTAGCCACTAAGATTTCACTTACTATGTTCTAACGGACTTATAATATAAACTCTATTTTGACTGGCCAAGGATTTATTTGTTCCCACGGTCAAAAACTCGCCCGCGAACAGCACTTCAAACACCAATTACGTGTGACGTCACTGTTTTCCATCCCTTGAAAACGGTAAAAAATGGCTTGTGATTTCTACCTCAAGGATATCGTATCTCTATTAGAAGATACATTCGAGAAGATAAAATAGGATATTTTCACTCAGGTATTCGACATTCTAACGAAGCAATTACTGTAAAACGACGGCGTCGGTACATCCAGATTTTCGGAGCCTGTGTCCGGTACGGAACTTAAAATAGGCAGGCAAATAATTGGACTAAATTCTACGGAAGGATTGATTGAGTCCGGCATAGAAGTTCAAGGATAGAGACACTGTGCGAGCTTGATTGCAATATTATATCTATATAAATGTGTCTACTTTAACCATGACAGAGAGTATAAAATCAGAATTATCACATTATTCAAGCAAACAGAGTAAACCCTGATCAAAAATCTCAAACAAGATATATGTGATATTTGTCTACTTTTTTTCCAAACAAAAACGGTACTATGCGCATATGTGTGTAGCGGGAGTTACTTTGGTATGTACAGGTATCTGGTTGATAATCAATAAATCCTAAACCGGATGCTGTCCAGGTAAGCTAGAGACCCTGGGTTCGAGTCCCGGTCGGGCCACGCTTTTTTCACTCAGTCATGTTACAATTTGGTGCCGTGATCGCCCGTTGCATTGCATACCATGATTCCATGAGTGAGTTTCGGGGCGAATCTCAGGGACAAAGGGGGAGTAATGTAGCGGGAGTTACTTAGGTGTGTACAGATATCTTGTGGATAATCAATAAGTCCTAAACTGAGTGGCTCGGTAGCTCACAGGTTAGAGTGCTGTCCAGGTAAGCTAGAGACCCTGGGTTCGAGTCCCGGTCGGGCCACGATTTTTTCACTCAGATATGTTACCATTTGGTGCCGTGATGGCCCGTTGCATTGCATACCATGATTCCATGAGTGAGTTTCGGGGCGAATCTCAGGAACAAAGGGGGAGTAATGTAGCGGGAGTTACTTAGGTGTGTACAGATATCTTGTGGATAATCAATAAGTCCTAAACTGAGTGGCTCGGTAGCTCACTGGTTAGAGTGCTGTCCAGGTAAGCTAGAGACCCTGGGTTCGAGTCCCGGTCGGGCCACGATTTTTTCACTCAGATATGTTACCATTTGGTGCCGTGATGGCCCGTTGCATTGCATACCATGATTCCATGAGTGAGCTTCGGGGCGAATCTCAGGGACAAAGAGGGAGTAATGTAGCGGGAGTTACTTAGGTGTGTACAGGTATCTTGTGGATAATCAATAAGTCCTAACTGGGTGGCTCGGTAGCTCACAGGTTAGAGTGCTGGCACGGTACGCCAGATACCCTGGGGTTGAGTCCCGGTCGGGCCACGATTGTTTTAACTCAGTCCTGTTGCATGTGTAGTAAAGTTACTTTATTATCGTTTACTAGATAGTCGCCTGTAATGAGTCGAAACGTCAGACCGTTTGTATTTTGAATTGGATACGAGTTTTTACGGTAGATAAAACGACTGGCATTGTGGTACAGGGCTGCCATTTCTCCGGATGTTTCTTAAATCTCCGGATTTTTTCCCTGTACATGGTAGCTTAAAGCAAACTGAAAGGCGCATTCTGCTTTACTTACAGCCTGCAAAATAAGAAAAAGGCTATGGGGTCAAAGTACGATTCGTAAAATCGCCCTTGAAAAATTCAAATTTGGAATTCTTAGGATTTTTCATGTCAACTTATGGCAGCCCTGGTGGTACTGTCATCATGACAGTATGGTTAACTATACAAATATGACAGTGTTTACAACTACTTGCTAGAAGGTGGAATAACGCGAGCACGTACAGACCATGTGCAAGGTCGAAATATAGCACAATTCTTAATGATTAAGTCCCGTACTTAATTGGGTACAAAAGGAAGATCGATTGGTTAAAAATGTAGGTTATAATCTAAATATCTGTAAAACGGTCACACATCTATAATACCCCTTTTAATGCCAAGACCGACTACACTTACCGTTGCAAACGGTTTGGATCTTGACCAGACGCCGCGTATTCGGCGTCTGATCAGGATCCAAACTGCTAAACACCAATATTTAATTTAATTGGTAGTAAAAACAACCTTCTAAGAATTATTGATTTAATTTTAGTTTTTGAAATTATCCTCTTAGCTGCAGCACTTCCTTCGGTTGCTTAACATTAATACTGAAATAATAGTACAACGCTCCCTAAGAAACTTTTTGTTTTACTTTCAGTCTTCTTCACTCGCCTGTCAAGAAAGTATATGTTCATATAGCTATTTGAAATAAAATACTAGAATCATGACAATGCAAATAAGCAATGCTTAAAGGCGTCAATGGACGCGGGTCCGTCTAAAGACCCCACACCTCCCCAAACCTCCCCAAACAACTCCAAACCTCTCCAAACCTGCCTAAAGCACTTGAAAACAATCCAAACCACTTAAATTCCTTAATATCTTATCAAAAAGAGCTTTTATATGGCACATTTGAGCTAAAACAATGAATTAAATATTCGATGTTTTTTCTTTTCAAGGGGAACAACTCGAACAAAACTTAAGATCACTTTACACAGTTACCTCTAAATATTAACTCACTATCCTAATAGCCTGTTCCTGGTTTTGAAGACAAGTATTCTCTTAAAGCAGGTTGAAAGTAAAGCAGAATGCGCCTTAAGGCACATTCTGCTTTACTTTCAGCCTGCTTTAAGCTACAATCTGCTAGAATTATAAAAACTTGCTTTTAAAAGTGGTTTTGGAGATTTGGGTAAGTTTGGGGAGGTTTGGGATCTTTAGATAGACCGATGGACGCTTCTAAGGGAGACATGGAGCAATAAGAAATAAAACCAGTTTCGCAAATGTACATAGAAATTATGTTTATACATGAACATATCAGTTTAAGGTAAAAGAAACAATCGCCATGATTACACGTATCACTGAGTCTGACAACTACATATACACATCAACTATATGTTTGTTAGTATTAAAAGTTATGTAAGCAATCGACTAATTAGGAAGTTGATAAATTCAAGAGTATACGTGTTTGGGTTATTTACTATCGTGATAAGTTTTCTACTAGTTGAGAAAGGTACGATTACAGATAAAACACACACCTTAAACAACCAAAATAGTCTACGTTGTTGTAAAACTATTGTGAAAAAGTGGAGGGAAAAAATGTTTACCTAATGAGGCAAGGGTGTTTATCCATTTATGCTTTATAAACAGTTAATATTTGAACAGTTGTTACTCACAGAAAAAGCTATTAATTATAAAGCTGTCCTCTGAGGAAGACTTTCAGTTTATAGTTTTTTTATTCGGGAGTGACCACTTATTTTTACTGTGCACTGATACAAACTAAAACGTACTCATTTCAGGCAGTTGAATTCACAATTCATAAACAAATGTGAAATATACGTGTCGTTTTAGTATCATTTATTTTATTGCGTTATTCTTTTTCGCCACACATTTCTCAGACGAAAAGTTATCAGCTTAAAAAGTGATAAATTCTCATGAATTTCTATAATAGTAATTGAATCCTTTTACTCAGAGTAAATGGATTCAATTACGTTTATTAACAATCCAGAGCAAGAGGATACTCTACAATTTTGCATTTATGTATTTAAGTTAATTTTCAGTATAATTTACTACGGAAATATGCAAATAATTGTAAGTGGCGTCGGAATAGGACCCACACTGTTTGCGAAGTCAACTTTAATCTACTATGGCGATGAAAAGTTCAAACTAGCTATTGTGCAACATGATAATTTCAACACATCATAAACATTACTATGTACAAAATAAGAAGCTCAATTCCTGAGCCATCCGGTCATTTAACCTTGCATACTGATATTTATAGTTATTTGGTTCCAAAACATCGTTTTGAGTATAAAACAGTTTGGATGCTTAGCAGACGCTGAATTACTGGAAAAACGTGTTCAAGTCGCCTTTGTACAAAAAGGGCATACGATGAGATCGTTAGGGACAATTCAGGGAACGAGGAAGAAAGGCAGACAGAAAAGGTGGTGAGAAGATCGCATTTCAGAGTGCACAGATCTGAGTACTAGGAAAATGGTATTTGATTCTGCTTAAAAGTAATTTTAATCTTTTTCATGCTTTATAACTGTCGACTGCAAAACATATCTGAATTGATATGAATGCATTTCCATGCAGAAACTAGTATCAGAGTATCAAACAGGTTGTATCAAGATGAGATGCCGAGTTAATCGGCGTGTAATTTTAAACCAGACATTTTGCAACAGTTATCATTATTCGCTCGTAACGTCCAGATTAATTAACAAGTGTATATATAAACTTGTCGCTGTTTTTTTCAACAGAAAGGAAAATAATGACCTCACAAAATTTAATTTCAGTCTCAGAAAACTGTCATTTGATAATATTTGCAAACAGTCTAGAACTTGATCATACGCAGTGTTACCAACGAAACTTCTTTTTCCTCGTTGTGATGTTGTTATTATTAAGGTGTATACACTCTTAATTGAGAGAAACGATAACTTTTTAGATGACAAATGAATGCTTTAAGTTATTTCGTGAGTGTGTTATCACTCTTTCCTTAAAAAATGTTGATCACTTGTTAAATAAACGATATGTATCACATATTTTGCGGTCTGGGAGTGACAAAAAGCCATTATGTAAATATCGTAATCCACTAGTGGATTATCGTTTTTTGGGCTCCGGTCCAACCTGTTCGTCCACAAGTGCTGCAAGTAGCGGGACGCAATGACGTCATTTACGTCGACGTTAACGTAAACAACGTAACGTTTTGGCGGAAAATATATATAGCGGAGGGTCTACAAACTACGGCTTTAATCAATTTAATAGGTGCTTAAACTTGTTATGTGATAAATAGAATCTCACATTCGTGCGCATTATTTATCATTTTTAATAAACTCGCCAAGGATCGAATCATATCATTTTAGTCAACTCGTTTATTAAAAATGATAAATAATGAGCACTCATACAAGATCCTCTATTTATATTGTTTTCGCAACATTTAACTCAACGCTAATATCATATCGCCTGTTGAAAAAGTGCCGAAATATGTTTTCTTATGATTCAGATTGCAGACATAATTGCTAATTTATCAAACAACGAATTACGGTTTCTAATCTGAGTTCAAACCGTGTGCTAAAGTTTGTTATATGGGAGTTATTACACTTTTAGTCATCGTTTGAAAGTTTTAAATATATATGCGATGGTTTGGCAAGTTCGTAACCGGGAGCAGTAGGTTCCTGTGCAAATTCATAGTCCCCTGTTGTCGGCATCGTGCTCAATGTGAATGCACTAGAATTCGATGTTCCACTCGGCTGACCAGGTACGAATGCATAATCATATCTGGGCTTCAGATTGCCAGAACTTGAGTCTTTATTAGTCAAACTTGAATTGAAATTTGGATTAAGAGAACTCTGTTTTGTTTCCGGGATAGTACCTCCAGTATGGTCATAATGATCTTCTACGATGTCGGCAGGTATACTTTTTGGATTTGTCAGTGAAGCATTGTCATTTATAGCTGTCCCTTCAAGATGACTGTATGTATCATTTGAGCTGCAATCTTTTAGTCTAGCAATACTGCTGAACTCGCTCGGAGTGTCAATCGCATTGTTGACTTCAGTGTGATTGTAGGCGTCCTCATTTCGGCTACTCGCAATATTTGTATGGTTATAAGTGTCCGCTGCTTCGTCATCCAATCTATTGTAAATGTTATCAGTAACGACATTGCTATTGACAACACCAATGTTAGTGGTGTCATATTCGTTTTCATCTGCTGTCTGAACAGTATCATCAATAGAGGAATATTCGTTTGCGGGCTCTAAAATGTGATAGTTATGATCATCTGGTTCTTGGTTTACCCCAATAGGGAATTCATCCTGATATGCTGCATTTGATGTGGCATTTCGGATTCCACTGACATGCTTCCTTTCGTTGATTATTGCTCCCTTGTATTGTGACTTATCGACCTGTTGGTGTCTTCTGTAAAAAGAATCCAGTAAATTCTATGTACACAGATACTTGATAATTAGCAATTAAACATAAAATGTCAGCATTAATTGTGACAACGATTATTCCGAAAACAGGAGCTTCCTCCGTCAAGTAGTACTGTGACATTAGGCACTTCAAAATATATCTATAGATTCACCGTTGTTCAAATGTTTTACTTTTTTCAAACATGCTTCATTTATGCTTGATACCATGGTTCAAGAAGCAGTTGATACGGTTAACATAGATACTTGAATTATTGTGCCTAAATATGTAAACAGTAGACACTCTTCATTTTTTTATTTCAATTTTAACACGACATTAGTTATAAAAATAATGTTTTCACGACTTTTTATCATTGATATTTTACAAGTAAATATCAAAAGCTCAACTGAAACAACAAAACAAGGTCAATAATGCTTCATCTGTCACAATAAAGCGAACAAAGACACCATTCACAGTATGGCGGGACAATTTTATTCTAGAGCTATCGTATTCATAGCTATATTTCATATATTGCGCGAATGGGGAAAATGGAAGGTTAGGTTTTGAGTCGTGTTAGAATAGTTTTTACATAATACAAACATTGCAATGAATATCATTTGAAAATGAATTCATTTCATTTCCCTTAGCCAAAAAATTGCATATAAGACAAGTTGATAAACAATTTGTCTTCGTTTGATATTGGACAAACTGTTCGTTTGAAAGTTTATTGTTTACCGTTTTCTCCATATAATGAATCCGACGATGGCAGCTATAAGTATCAAAGTAAAAGGCACAGCCACATACACCCCTGCTGAAAGTTAAACATAGAAACCGGTTTACTGCCTTCCTAAACTCTTTAAGAGCTAACATGATAAGAAGCTGAGATGCTCGATGTCAGGTATAAAGGTATTAAATCTGTTTTCACCAGACATCTCGTCTGTTACACTTACAGTTTCTTATAGGAATGTTTTTTTGGTAATCCATCGAGGTCACTGATAAAAACAGTATTGTGCTTTCTTGTATCCTGCTCACTTAAAACTGACAATAATGCCGTAATCATAATAATTATACTTTTAGACCAAATATTCTGTATATTCATCTTTGATCTAATTGTTACCATGTGCGCCACATTAAAAAATCTCACGATATAGTCCAAATATAACTTCTAGAAAAATATTTACATTTAAGTTGACACGTCAAATAACAGGCCCCTCTGACAGTCATGCTTTTGACAATTCATATTATGTAAACGAGTTTAAAGGCTACATACTGCGAAACATTTCATTCAAATCCAAAATGTAATCGGACCAGTGATTTTCGGGATGTTTCTAGATTATGTACACGGGTTTCATGGCAAAAATACCAATAGCCCTAGCCACTTTCTTGGAACAATGTTTTAAAGTTTATCCTAACAGAATGAATCGGACCAAACTTGATTCCAATTGGGCTATTGGTTTCAGAAATGTTGTTTGCAATTGTTTATGGACAGACAGACAGACAGACAGACAGGTGAGCGGCGGGCAACATACATATGGGTATCACAGAAACGTACCCTGAGAACTTTGTGCTCAGTTGAAACAAACATATGATCATACGTTGTAAACAATTATAAAATGGTTCACCATATTTTCATACATAAGTTTATACAGCTATCATTTAAAAGATCGTTCAACACTTTGAATCGAAGGTTATCCAATTACATGTAACTTGTTTTTATTTTAAAAATAGAATTGAGACTACATCTCAGAAGATAACAATTATTTTTGCACATAGGAAGTTTGATCAAATTGAGTGAACAAATTTACAGAAATTAAAGATAGGTGTTCCATTTTACAAATAAAAATCACTTTCTCGTGACGTCATTTATATAATATTGGTTTTTGGAATGTGTTTAGCAACATTGAAATATGTTTTATTTAATTTGAAATTACCCTATCCGTATTAGGAACATTTCATAAACTGTAAGAGCTACCTAAATTTGTTTCCTTCTCTTTTGTTGCAGAGTCTTTCCGATACTCTTGACTAAATGTGGTATTCGAAGAGTCAGGGGCTGAAATGGAAAAGATTCACGTGAAAATTTTCAGCAGATTGTTGAGTATTAATTCGTGGTTCAGATAAAATGTCAAAAGCAACTTACTTATATATAGGTTAAAGTAGGACTTACAGTATTTTTACCGCTATCAAGTCGTAGTTCACTTCCAAGTTATAAATAATTTTATGTGACCAGATAAACATGCGTTAAAACCATCGACGCAACTTATAAGTCGGATGACCCTAGACTTCAAATCTTATTTTTTTTAGATAGTTTTCCATTGCTTTATCAATAGTGTCAAAAGACGCAAATCACGGGCTAAGCCACAAACCCGGGCCGAATTATGTACTCTCCATCGCTACACTAAATAACGTTAAGTCGATTCTTGAGATAAATAGCCCCGTGGTCGAGTTGGCAAAGTAGTTGACATTTTTTTGCCTTTTCTGTCCCCGCATGCCGGGTCCCGGGTTCGACTCCCCCCAGAAATCAAAATTTCTTTTTGATTGAGTTCGACCATAGGGACATATAGGGTACATTTTGACTACACTGTTGGTACGTTTTTGTTTGGGGTCGTTTTGGTTGAAACAATAAAGTATATACAGTGTGTAAGCCGGGGTCTTTTATCAGATCTAGTTGGCTGTGTAATCGCAACTTACCACACAATTGTTTATCCAGCAAGCAATTGTAGGTATCAACAGGTAAGTGAATCTTAGTAGCGACAGGACCGAGGTCAATTAAGAGCTCAGTTCTCTCAAAAGTGTATCACCAACCCACATTGGCACTGTACAGTTGAGAACCCGTTATTCATTCCCGTTTAAACGCAAACAAAACGCAAACGCTGTGAAGAAATGTAGAAAATTCCAGTTTTATGACATTTCTCCTGATATTTTTTATCTGGATGGCAAACAATTTGGAACCTGATCAGACACCGGGTTACCGGCCATTTCCTGCATAAGTCACGCTGCGAATCCCTGAGTAAATTCAACAAGCGTCTGGCAACGCCTCTCGTGTAATCTAGATTACACAACCAACAATTACTGATACAAGGTACTGGATCACACACTGTGGTGATATTCCTTTTAATATATAGATCTTCATAAACTGTTTGGTACTAGATCTAGATCTATATGTTGTTCAATCGAAAAATCACATATACGCATAAATGTTCATGAAGGCCCCTATAAATAAAAAAATCTGCGTTCATATGTAATTTTTAACTATTTATGGCCACAAATATGTGACCACAGATAAATTACATCATTATTGTTCTGATGACATATTACTTTGTTCTCGATTGAATCAGTTGTTTATGAAGCGGTGTGTTGCAAATAACGGTCATTTAAGCGTTTTAGAGTATGCGTTGAACTGTTTTAAATTAGTCCTTTGGAGAAAAACTTTAGTAAAAGTGGGTTTTGTGGGTTATTCACGCATAAAACGGAAATGAACTGTTCCAAATTGATCAAAGCTTAGTTTCAACTTTTTTAATAAATTAGCATCGGAACCTGGAATTCCGAAACGTAACGCGCAACGCTTCTTTATATAATTAGATCGTGTACAACTTGTGTTGCATAAAAGCAGCGACGTCAACATTGTGCAGCATATTATGCCATCTAATACGGACCATCGGATACGAAAAAGATTGTTGGGCCTGTATTGTCTTGTTTTTAGAATATGTGTATGATAAATATTTTCAACTTGGATTTCAAACTTTCACATATTTAAATTACCCGTTAGAATATTAATGCAATTAGAAATTTTAACCAATCAAACTGCCTTTTAACCCATTGAATACTAATTATTAAGACGTGTATTGTTTTTCGACGCCGCGTGGTATCTGCACGCGGTATAGATTACTTCGCCTGGTAGCAACTAGTTGTAAACACTGCCATATTTGGCGATCTTACAACCAGATGAATTTAGGTTTTTCTTAAAAATGGGAAATGATTTATCCTAGGCCAATCAAAATATAGGTTTCTAAGTTAATAAGAAGTATAAAGCTAAGTCTAAGTGCCTAAGAAGCGGCTCGGTAGTATGTTCGCTGCGCCCCTTCTTAACCACTACGATTTCACTTAATATATTATAATAAATACGAAAGACTCAAGCAGGAAACGTAACACAAACAATACACCCACCTCTCAAGCAGAACACACACACACCACAACAAACACACACACACGCAATACCAATTCTTCATCTACACACTAAATAGAAAACAACACGCAAGACAAACAGAAAGCAACGTGAATATAGGAGCCCGCCTTGGTACGGTCAGTAGCAATCAATAACCCACTATAAATTAATTAATTATTAACAACCACTGGGGGATTAAACCTGGGTTTAGGGACGCCCAACCTCACACTTATCTCCTATATTCACCTATAAAGACAAACAGTGTACATAAAATATAACCCTGTTCCACAACCTCACAATCAAAAAGACCGCCAGCACAGTAAGTAAATACATGTATAACATTTAGCAAAAATTATATGACAAGATCATTAGTAACATGGGAAAGAAATAAACATTCAAGCCCGTGTTAAAAATAACCCACTATGGCAACGGTCAAATTGTACTCAAGCGACTAGTCTGTAGTTACGAGTAACTGTAAGACATGGAAGGGTCTAGAGTACGACAGAGAGGGAGAGAAAAAACAAAGCACGAAAATCCGACATAACTCTCCCGGTTAAGGACATCATCATGTAGTGCTAAGCCCTGTCTGTCGTCGCACAACCAAAGAGGAAAGCATAGTTATCAATTGTAGATTGATCGATAACCAAACGTGAAGTGCGCAGCAATATAGTTGGATCATAATCTGTTTTGAGGAAAAATCTAATACGTTTCACAAATAGGTTTTGAAAATGTATATGTCCAAGAATCTTACGAAGTCTGTAAATCACATCACCATAAAACTCCGGATGTGAAATACCTTGCCGCAGAAAAGACTTTAAGTTACATTTATACTTGTTAATGAGAGGAAGATTTCTATAAAAGAATTAAGAAAATGTTTTACGAAGTTAATGAAATCTGTACCCCTGTTTAAGAAACTTTTCAGTAATAGTTTTATTACGAATGTGGAAGTCCTCAACAGAGGTACAGGCCCTAGCAAAGCGAATAAGTTGTGAAATATAAACCCCGTAAGATGTGGAACGGGGAACATCGCCATCTAGATGAGGATAATTTACAATACTAAAATCAAAATCATCTCGTTTATCGTAAATCTTAGAAGAAACAATTCCGTTATTTATAAAAAGATCCAAATCTAAAAATGGTGCCGACAAATTTGACTCGTTTGTTTTATTAAGGCGTAGTTCTTTTGGGTAAATAAAAGGAAACAACGTATAAAAAAATGGGTTGTCTATATTAAAAATATCATCTAGATAGCGCGATGTATTGTTAAAGGCTTCGCTCATATCTGCCTGTGTATCAGGTTTTAGACTAAGCATAAAGTCCCTCTCATAACAGTACAAAAATAGGTCTGCGACAAGGGGCGCACAGTTTGTACCCATAGGAATACCAATCACTTGGCGGTACATGGTACTCCCAAAACGTACATAAATATTATCCAGAAGAAATGTTAGTGATTCACAGACATCGGTGCAAGTCCACTTAGTGTAATGCTTAACGGTGTCATTTGTAAAAAATGCACGATCAGTATTACACGCCAGAAATAGCTTCCTTTCTCTGGCAAAAGTCTTTTCAATAAGTTGTATAAGTTTAGCTTTTATTAGATTATGAGGAAAGGTAGTATATAGTGTTGAAAAGTCATACGTACTTATATTGCAAGCTTGGTATTTTCTATATTCAAGCTTCGCCAAAATTTCATTAGAGTTTTTGATAGACCAAAACAAATTAAGTCCAGAATTTTCGTAAGTCTTATCACAATACCTTTGAACATGTTCTTTGATTTTAATTAAAGACGATGTTAAAAGTTTGGAAAGCTTAGTAGTAGTACATGCACTTGAATTAGCAATAAAACGAGACTTATAAGGTGTTTTTTGGAGTTTTGGTATCCAGTACATTGTAGGAAGTTTGTGACATGTAATGTTGACATCAGCTTTTAATTGTTTACATGTATCAAGATGATCAGATACTACATTACGCTCCGTTAAATTGGTAGATATATAGGAATTGGTATTCACAAGTTCCTGGTTTAAAGTATCAACATAATGTAATCGTCATACAATTATCACATTATTGGATGCTTTGTCGGCAGGAACGAGTACATACTTGGAATGAAAGTCTTGTATGCCCTTCTTTAAGTGACGAATGTTAAATTTAGGTTTAGGTGGTAAAAGATGGTTATTGGATAAATAGAACGAAATCCGGATATCGATAATATCAAAAATTAATTCTTTCCATTTTGAAAGAGCGTCATTTTCAGCATGTTCTCTTCGGCACCAGTTGGTACTATAATTATTCAAAGCTTCCGAAATATGATTACGGCAAGTATCGAAATCAATTAAGGCAGGTAATCTAAATTTAGGTCCCTTACTCAAAAGCGCTCTGATGCGTTTATCTTTAATGATATCAAAATTGCCTGTTATTATATGACCCACTGGGGCGTAACAGAATTTAGAAGAGGTACAACTTCATGTAGCTGGTGTATTTTCGAGAATTTTAAGATCAGAAACAATTTTATTGTAGTTAAAAATTAACCCTCTTACATATTTATTATACTTATAGCAAATAATAGGTGGTTCAAGATTTTTGAAATAATTTGGAACAGCATTCATCACATTTTTGTTTCGGAGAATACTTTGTAAATCTATAAAATCAATACCTTTATTTATAAAAGGGACCTTAATGAAAAATATTTTGTGATCGTTTAAAGAATCAATATGCGGTCTGAGAACATGCTGAGTATAACTTTGTATTAAACCTGCAGTATGATACAGAGGATCTGTGCGTAAAATTATAGTATCAGCCTTGTCGTCAATATCTCTTAAAGACGTCAATGACAACGAAGAAAGCCGAGAAAGCATTTTATGTGTACCAGAATGTAACAGCAGATTATGCAAATCTTTAATAGAAATCGACTGACGTGATTTACGTTTAATATTACCATTTATACGAATACCATGCGATCTAGATTTACGGTTTCGTTTAGAATAAATCGAAAAAATATCAATTGAAGGTTCTTTAGAAATATTGCCAGATTGGTATATATTATCATTCAAGCCTAAAGGAAAGGGTGTCTGTAAAATTTTAATCCATTTTAATTCCGTTATAAATCTAGCCTTACATTTGAAACTATTAGTAGCATTTTGATCATACGTAATATGTTCGACAGGTTGAATTGAAATAAAATCTAATCCATGTCCAGATTTCCGAAAATGTTGATACAGAAAGTTCCTCAGTTTTTTGTTTCTACAAGTACGAAGATGTTCATTAAACCTAGTTTTGAGGGGACGACCGGTTTGTCCAACATACTGGATACCACAACCTGGTGCTTTTCAAGTTAACACGTATATAACATGATTAGTTCGTCAGTTGATGTCTGAATCTATGTCAACACTAAATAATCTACCGTTTACTGTTGATTGTATAGTAGACTTGCAAGATAAATAATTGCAACACGCTCACCTCTTAGCATTGCACTTTTCAATAATAGGATGCACTCTACGTTTTTTGTTCAATGGTCGTAATAAAACAGAATTATTGCGTTGAATAGAATATTTTAGAGGTGAAAGCACTACGTTTGGACCATTATGAAAACAATTATTAATAGAAAGAGATGGAATGTGAAAAGAAGATGCCGAATAGAGCTTAAGTGTAGATAATTGTACGGACGGCTGTAGTGATGCAAAATTAGTAGTATTTCTAGGGATATGAACAGAACACGCAGAGTGCATTCTAAGTGGTGTAAGGGGGATTTTTAGTATTTTGTTTGTTTGTAGTTCCATAATTAAGAGAAGCAAGTAAGCACCTGTCCCTATGTATCGACTATAACTCTACAGATTGAAAGTTCGAAATTTATTATAAAGTAATTCCAATTTGAAAAATGTAAAGATTGAAAATAGTTAATGTAAGTATAACTCTATAGAAAGAAAGTTCGAAATTTATTATAAAGTAATTCCAAATGGAAAATGTAAAGATTGAAAATAGTTAATGTAAGTAGTAAAGAGTTAGTGAAGAACCGGTACAATACCGAAGCTCATCTGACCATCGGTACATAGAGACCTACCATACGGTGCAAGAAACAGTGTACATAAAATATAAACCCTGTTCCACAACCTCACAATCAAAAAGACCGCCAGCAAAGTAAGTAAAAATTCTATGACAAGATCATTAGTAACATGGGAAAGAATTAAACATTCAAGCCCGTGTTAAAACTAACCCACTATGGCAACGGTCAAATTGTACTCAAGCGACTAGTCTGTAGTTACGAGTAACTGTAAGACATGGAAGGGTCTAGGGTACGACAGAGAGGGAGAGAAAAAACAAAGCACGAAAATCCGACATAACTCTCCCGGTTAAGGACGGCTTTAAAGATACATCATCATGTAGTGCTAAGCCCTGTCTGAAAGACGTTTTAACATACTTTAACTATAATTAACGATCTAAAACGGCATTATTACCATCCTTTCTAAATAATTATTCACGGTCAATAGGAACTCAATAATTACACCTGACTATGTCAAATATCAATACCTCTGCTTGAATGTTTTGTACTGGTTGTGGTGACTCTGGTGTTGGTTGTTCTTCCTGAGAAGTTCGAGTAGCCGCTTGTCACACTGCTTTCAAAGGTTGAAGTTGTTGTGACTTGTGCGTGTGAGCTAGTCGAACTATCTGTTGCTATACCTTAATTTATAAAATATTAAAGTGTCGACAATAAATGGCTTAAAACATTTCCTCAGTCCTTTGATGGACTATCCCCCATTGTTTTAGATAGGCGTGAAAGTAACTGTAAACAGGGGAAAAATGTGCACACACAATGTCACCAATCTCCAGATTGCTAGAGAGGTCCTTACATACTCACACTCAAGTGGTTTTCCAATGGGTTTTGCTAACCAAACTATGAAATATAAGGGGCGGGCCTCACATGAAACTCCGCAATGATTTACAATAATAAAGTTATGCATTAAAAGCATGCTTATTACTAGGAAATAGCATGTCAAGGGATTATCTCCGAAAGTAAGTTAGGAAATGTCCTTAATCAATTTCGTCATGAATTTTACAAATAGATTAGTAATTCGAACAATAATTATCTCTGAACAAAGGTTTTAGAGCGAAAAATAATTACAATTGTCTCAGGTAAACGGATTGGGTTCAAACGGTAACTAATAACTGTTTTAATTATTTAGTTTTCCTCCATTTATGCGCATGTTTGTTTAATTATATATGTGTTTTCGTTTTTTTTCTTTAATCCTGGAAGTTGTTTTCTTTATTGGTCTGTAATAATGTCAAAATACGCCAAAGCCAGTTTTGTAATGTTACTTACCTATCTTACAAAGGGCTTTCTTCTCATCATCCTGTTGATCGAATTTAAGCTTAAACTCGTTAGTAGAGACGTCGTATCGTACATATCCTTGTTTTTGTCCTTCTTTAGGGTGATCAGTATCTGATGAAAATAATGAATATCACAATAATGTCATTAGTATACTACTTACAGGTACGTTAAATTATACGTCCTTGACTAATATAGCACGGATAGTTACACTTTACATTACAATGAGTTTATAAAAAAAAATTCACATTGTATAAAGTATTTGCAAGTTTACGGTTACAAGCCGGACTTAGTTATCCGCTTTCTTACAGTATCTAGATTCATCTCTTAACAACACATGTTCCTATCATATATACACAGGAGTAATATTTCTATATTAAAATACCATGTCCGTAATAACATATTTATGGTTATTTGTCTGTATTATAAGTGGCGAAATCGTTACGTGAAATGAGAGAAACAAGACTTAGTTTATTAACTTTGCTTGAATCATTATAAAAACATACAATTATAAAGCATACCATTCACATGTATAAATATGTAGGTTACGATTGATCCTGTCCAGTATTTTGATTCTTCAGAGAGTGTCGCAAACACTATGCCTTGTTCCGTTACTGGGTAGGAATTACTTTTTAAACATTCATTATTGTTCTTCAACCAATCATCAGTTTTCTTTGGCTGTATGTAGTGGCTACTGTCAGTGCTGTTATAGTCTGTATAAGAAAACAACGCCATATGAGTACTTGTGTGTTTCATGCGTTATATATAAAATATACTCACGGAATTTAAAAACTGTGCATGGTTGAAATGTGTTTTAAATGTAAACGTTTTCATTTAGCTCACTTAAGACGGTTTATAGAGTTGAATAAAGTGTGTAGAATTTGTTGGTTATCCTTTTCGTTAAATTTACGTTACTTTTGCGTGTCAAAAGACGTTTGTCTAATTTGGCATAAACTGGTCAGAACACTCATTTGTACGGTAGATGCAATATGTTTCCAATGTACACTGGTTGTTTTGGGAGTACATCAATGGAAAAACAAGTAAACTTTGTTATATCGACCATGACGGCTATGCCACGGCTGTCTGAAAATGCGCGTTTACGTTCAGTTTGCATATTAGAGGTTGGAATGCAGAAAAAGTGATTTTGCAGGACAAACTGGCCTTCATCGTAACATCATGTTGTCATTATCGAGACGTATCGACAATTTGGCAATGCTTGCGAGAACCTGCGACAAGGGATAACGCTATTAACGTAACGTCGACAAGATACGTATATTCCCGTTACACATGTACATCATCATATTCAGTCTTCAAACTTCACGCTCAAAACATTTAACTCCTCAGCCCAGTGCGCAAAAGATTACGCTAATTTTGAATCCGTCCTACTCTACGTCCCATTCTGACGTCAAACTCATCACATTGCCTTAATGACAAAAGCGCCTGGCAGTACAATCTTGATTGACATCACACTTTAATAACTCTTATGAAATGTTAGATTGATGTTTAAAATAACAAAATAACAAAGTCCATTTATAATTGGATTGTTATTCTATTATTTAGAAAGCTTTTCCCAATGCACAGTTTTTAAATTCCGTGAGTATATTATACCGCCATCTTTATAGTTTGTCTTTTCCTTATAATTGATCCACATTTATTTTTCTATTTTTTGACTCTACATGTAGAAATGATTTTTAATACTGATACATTGGGAGAACATTGTTTCTCTCATCAGGGTTAAATTTGGATATATACTCTTTTGCATAAGCATAATGATATTTTATCATGTCATAAAGCTTTGTAATATGTTTTTTGAACGTTGTTATATTTTTTCCGTTATATAAACGAACTATTAAGTTCCATTGCATTGAAAAATCATTTTCAAATGCCAGTTACTTTAGTTCAATTAAATATGTTCATTTAAATCTAAAATCAAATCCATTTTACAAAATACTGTATGCGTTTTTGAAACTAACAGTATAGATCAAGACTAGACGCCACGTTTATGAACGATTGCATCGCGAAGAGCCTAGTTTTCTCAGGACACGGATACTATGTAAACTACCTTTAACTTATGAAATATTCACTTTTCTATCTTTGTAATATCATGTTACCTAATATTAACTTACCTTTGCTGCACACAGTTTCATACTTTTTTGAACATATCGACCATGCGAATTCTGCATTTTTCTTGTTGTATGCTCTGCATCGTTTATCTTTATCAAAAGTGGAATGGGAATATGGCACTACCAAAAAATCGAAATATGTTTTGTACCGTTTGTTCAAAAAGGAATAACAAAAAAAGGTTGAAAATACACTGTAATTAAATGTAAATGTCCTATGACAGCATTTTACTCTTTGTATGTAAAACATTAAATCTAAAGGGCATTTATCGGATAAAACACCTTTGAAATTTGTACTGTCAAATCATTTCATTTTCTAGATGTTGAGGTTTAACAATTTAGTTGTGTATGAGATGTGCCTCGGACGCATTTATTTGAATAGTTTACGCGTAGCTTTGTGATTTGGCACCTGTTGATAAAGATAAGCTTATTTGATAGCTTTGAACAAGTATACAACTCTTACGTTAATCGCGAAAAATTTCAGTTACATCTCTTAGTGAATGAAAAAAGCAGGCCAATAACTTCTTATGTTTAATAGTATTCAATACGATATGATAACCGTTTTGACACTAGATTAAACATGTACTATTGCACAAAACACGAATATACAACAGTAGATTTTAGGTCGACATTCCTTAGAGTTGCATTGGATAAACTTCAATTAATTTGTATAATTATAGCATGACGTCACATTCCTTTCTTTTCGACATGATAATGCCCAACAGCATAACATATGCATTTCAAATACATGTGTTCTCATAATCAACGCCATAATATTGAATGAAATATTGGTAAAATTAAATAATATTTCATAATTATATTTTTTATGGTGACCATGCTATTAAATAAAACACAATGTACGGGATCGTCGCATAAACAGTTAACGCTTAATATATATCATTAAGTTCCAAACCGAAAATTTGCGTATATAGAAGAATAAATGAATAAAATGAACATATTCCTTACGTCAAGGAAATCACTTATAAAACAAAACATATTGTATCGTTTTATTGTATGTTTCGCGTCTGTTGTTTTTTAAAAGAAATTTGTTTTCGACTACCAGTAGAACAGTTACGGTTTATCCATACAGCTACTATACAGATACCGTATACCTGCTACTTACAGATAAACTTCGGATTATTATTATATAAATACGAAAGACTCAAGCAGGAAACGCAACACAAACAATACACCCACCTCTAAAGCAGAACACACATACAGTCATTCCATAACAAGCACACACATATACATACACACACGCACACACACACGCACAATACCATTCCATCATCTACACACCAAATAGAAAACAACACGCAAGACAAACATAAAGCAAAGTGGACATAGGAGCCCGCCTTGGTAGGTCAGTAGCAATTAATAATCAATTATAAATTAACCATCAACAACCATTTACTATGTCATTATCGGCTGTAGTGACTTGATAACTTTTTTTCCTGACTTTTTATCAGACCGTGGCGTTTTATTTACGGTGCGTACATGTACTTTGCTATATTTGATTTTGTAGAGCAACGTGTATGTCATATTATCAACAGAATCAAACTGAACGAAAATTCTTTACAGGATTACGTACCTTTACCATATATTGCTACATAACTTCCTCCACTTTTGTATTTTCCACAGGATGTTCCGCTTGGGCTAGTGCATTCATCATCACAATTTTCCTTTACAAATCCACTCGGAATGGAAGACAGACAATAGCAGTTGTTATTCTAAAAATATGAATTTAAAAGTTTATAAAACAATCTATTAAACTAAGTTCATTTTATTATCAGTATACAAGTTTTCACCAGACGTTCAATTCTCGAAAGGAGACGAAATTTTTATCAGGTTAAAATGTAAACTTGATTAAGCCCATATATATACTAGTTAGCAGTAACAATTAAACAGTGCACTATATCTGATTATGATGGAAAACTAGACACAACATTTGAAACAAATCTTTTGTATAAATTTAGGTAAAATGGTTGCATATCTTAGCACAATTGTATATATTTGCGGGGTTGTTTGATCGATTTGATAAGCTAACGGGACAATTCAATTGCTAATCGCTTTACTGTTACTTACTTCAATTCCAATAAATCCTCTTTTACAAAATGTATAACACAATCCAAGGCTTTTGTCAGTGGTTCCGTTATACCTGCTCTGTATTTGTGACGTCAAAACACATCCTATTCAAAGGTAGAATTAATTCAATCATAGCTATATGAATTATTTATACATAAAGTTAGAGGCTCAAGCGTACACAAACATGCAATATAGTGCAATTACTTATCAAAGTCAAAGTATAATATCAATGTAATTCAATGTTGGATAGCTGAAAACGTCAGTTATCATATATCTCACACGACAAGCGTATATAGCTTATAAGTACTGTTTCAAGCGAGCATTTATTGCAGAAATATATATGCCTTAACTCTTTCCTCCCTAAAACTTTAAATGGACAACTCCAGTTTCTATTTAAGTCAGACTCATTTCTGACTTTTAAGGGTTGTTTTTGTCAATGTTTGGCATTATGACAAACAGTGAAGACCCTGATCAGAGGGCTCCTTTCGGAGCCCTCTGATCTGGGTCTTCACTGTTTGCACAGGACAAGTGTATTATTCACATGTACACTGTTTGAAAAGGACTCCTATATGCGGGACTAGGGTTCAAAGGGTCAATGAACAGGGGCTGAACATATATCGATCAGTTATATCACATCTGCATGGTAAAAATATTTAAATCAACTGCTGCATTTATTTATCAAATGAAGGTTTTTTGAAACATTTGGCTGAGAAAAAACACACATCCATATGAGGAACTTAACATTTTTAAGTTACTCGGAGTCATATCACAATTAAAACATTTTTATATAAAAAAAACTCGGGTAAAGGCAGTCATTGGCTTAATTATGTTTTCTGACGTAACGCATGTTGCAATTGGCATTTAGCATAATTTATGTAATTAATCTAGGATTTGATGCACAAATGTACGATGATATAAACCATTGACCTTTTAAACTCTTGTATGTTATATACAAACTAGAAAGGTGACTGCGACTTACCATGTCCTTATTTAATGGGAAAGGAAGACATACATTTTGTTCACTCTAATTTTATTCTTGGAATATAAGGGAAATCCATGTGCTCAGCACATGTTTATCTGCTCTTTATATGCAAACATCCAGTCAATTAAATTATTGTAGATTGAATACTGTAGTCGAAATGGACAGAACTATATTAGCATATATTATTTTGTGGACGGGAGAGCGAATGGACGTACGAACGTACGGGCAAACGAGCTAACAGACAATGGTAACCAGTAATTTCCTCGACTATTTGTCGCGGAATTAATAAATGTCGGGATTCCACAATATGTCGTTATCATAATTCAAGTGCCTTTGCGTTGTCAACTGACTGAGCACGTGGGTTGATCTAACATAGACGTATTATGAAAAAGTAACTTCTATGACATGACGTACCTCTATATTGAAGGGCCACGAATGTCCTCATGTAACCTATCCATAGGGAAGTCCCGTCTGTAAGTATCCCTTGTATCTCTGACAAATTCAGGATAACCCTGAGTGGGCTCATGTAATACAATTCGGGTACTGCAAGATCACACAGATGTTGCGCTTGTTTTGAGTCTGAAACGCCATCACTGATATAGAATGTCTCAGCTGAAAAAAGACATACAGTCGAGACATAGTGAATCTAACACCACCGTGAGTGTCAGATAAGAATATCCCACCCGAGTTTTGAAGGTATTTTTGGAACACGAGGCTTTGCCGAGTGTTCCAAAAATATCTTCAAACGAGGGTGGGATATTCATCTGATACTCAACTGTGGTGATAGATTTATTTTCTCACATCGTCAACCCTAAAAAACTTGCTATATAGTGGCGAGTTGTATTTTAAGGCGCTAATGCATGCATGACGACGTCATGACGACGTCAAAACAACGACAATAACAACCAATCATAAGATAGTTATATTAGTTCGGCTTGTCTGTCCGGACAGATAAGGTTATCTCACACCCCCAGATTTCGGGATACCTCTGTCCGAGAGGTGAGAAAACGTTATTATGTCCAACTAAGCGTAATTAAACCGCGTTCAGCGATCCCGTTTTTATACCACATCTACACAGTTCTGACCGAATCTAGCAAATACTCAAGTGCGAGTTTAGAATGGACAGAACTTACGAGGTATAAATATATTGCAGATGGAGCTTTCCAGATAGACATTTTAAACCAAACCTAGTTTAGCAAATGTCTACCTTATTTACATCAAATCGTGTTCTAAATCAAATTTAAAAGTTGACTACAGTATAAATTGCTCGCGGACTCATACAACGAGCGCAGTAAGTTCAGGTTCGAGTACAGTTGATACCGTGTGATTTAATAGGTTATGTGGAAGGTTAGCGGAAGGTTTTGTGAGTTTAATTTCATCTCAAATACTACCATGTTACCTATATAGCAACCTTCCCAAATAATATCGACTAGGGATATAACAATTTGTGAATGAGTATATATTCGGATTGTGGAGTGTCGCGTATCATTTTGAGTTCACTGTCCACATTTTGGTCACTGTGAACCGTGTACTGTTGTCCAATTCTTTTCTTCTGAATAGCAAAGCTCATACTGAGCATACTTCATATGCCACACCAGCTAGAGACACCATTTAGTGTAAGAATGCATATGAGGTTGATTGCAGATTGTTTTATACCCTCAAACTTTGAGTTTGACATTGACCTTTGATTGATATAGATCTACATACTAAGTTTAGCCGGATTATATTTCCTATAACAAATCAGCTGGGGAATTCATATAGGTGTGTGAATACATAATTGGATAGAGGAGTTAATTTGATTTTTAGAAAATAATTATTCGGAAAATACTTTCAAATACTTGATCAGCTAAATACTTACGTTGGGGTAATTGTCAATTGAGGATGTCAGTATAGGCATTTTATTTTATTTCTAGGAATAAACTGCCCTGGGGATATTTTGTATACTACATTAGCTAGGCTACCAAATGTAGTATGTTAGTATGGAATAGTGTCTCGTATCATGTTCAGGTCGCATTGACACTGTCTCTTATGATTTTCAGCATACAATATTTGGTGTTACCATGACCATGAACTATAAACAAGAGCCGTATACGGCCCTAAATCGCTCACCTGGGACCGTTGATGTAAATGTAACATATCTTGGAAAGCTGAGAAATTATGACAATATGATTGTGCCAATTGCTGATTGGATGATACTGAGTGCAGAATAGCTAAGCTTAGGGTACTGTGGTTTTAGAGAATATTATTATTATACCAGATTTATAGAGCGCTCTTTTCACACTGGGGTTGTGCGTTCAAAAGCGCTTTACACGAAATAACATAAATGTACCTACACATCGAGAAAAGACAAAATAACTACAATTAGATCTGAAATAAAACATGAATAAACATATAAGAGACAGTCCCCAAATAAGCGATCACATTACCCCCATCAATCAGCAATGAACCGACCGGCTAAATATTGCCGACTGATATGAATAATGGTAGAGCGCCCAATGCAGGCCATCGACAAAACACAAATAACTATAATTAGATCTAAAATAAACATGAATAAACATACAAAAGACAGCCCCCAAAACGGCAACCACATTATCCCCATCAATCAGCAATGAACCGACCGGCTAAAGATTGCCGACCAATATAAATAATAGCAGAACGCCAAATGCAAGCCGCCTCATGTAACATAACTAGGAAAAATAGCATGAGACCATAACTAAAACCTCTATAGAAGATCAATGACATGATTAAAAATAATGAAAGCTGTCCAAGAATTATACCACAGACCCGCCAGTTGGTTTCAAAAGAGATCAGAGTCATATCCCTACCATCAAAGATCCACCAGACAGGCATTGGTCGACGGTACAACCCCAGAACTAAAAATTAGACCCATAACATATACAGAATGAACACAGCCCTGGGGTAGCAGTCATCTACCCTCTCCACCCCACACCCGCGGGACCTACATATTCCATAGTTGAAATTACACCCTTACTTTATAAAACTTCAAGATAAGAAGCTGTCCCTGAATTATACCGTAAACCCCAAGCCAGTTGGTTTCAAAGAGATCAGGGGCAATTCCTACCATCAAGATCCACCAAACTGGCACGGACAAACGGTACAACTCCAGAACTCCCATTTAGACCCACAATATCCACAGCAAGAACATAGCCTATAGATAGCAGTCATCCATTTCCTAATATGTTCTAATAATAAATATTAAAGAAGTGCGTTTTCAGACGTTTTTTGAAGACTGCAACTGAGCTCGCATCTCTGATGTCTGATGGTAGAGTGTTCCAGAGCGTTGGGGCTGCATGCATGAAATTTCTATCTCCAAACTTCACCAAACGACTTCTCGGTACAACCAGCGATACTGATTTACTTGCAGACCGCAACTCTCTTCGAGGTTTATACACGTCAAGCTTACTGACAATGTACTTTGGAGAATCATTGCACATGGCTTTGTATGTGAGTGTCAGAATTTTGAATTCAATTCTGTGTTGAACTGGAAGCCAGTGAAGCTCCTTCAAGACTGGAGTGATGTGATTGTACCGGGGCGTCCTGGTAATGACGCGGGCTGCTGTATTTTGCACACGCTGTAGTTTTCGTAGTGATTTTTGGGCAATCCCATATAGCAGTGAGTTGCAGTAGTCAAATTTTTAAGCTTTTTTCTTTGAAAATCTATTTTTAGTTCCTGTGACCTAGATATACAACGGACCGGAACTATTTGAACAATATTGGTATAGTACCTCTAGAAGTTACACTATGCCAAATATCAAAGCTCTAGCCATATAAGTTTCAGAGAAGAAGAAGTTTGACGATTTCACAATATAACTCTATGTAAATTTGTGACCCCCGGGGCGGGGTCATTGTTTTGACCCCAGGGACGTAATTTGAACAATCTTGATAGAGGACCTGGAGATGATGCTTTGTGCAAACTATCTAAGCTAAGGGTACTGTGGTTTCAGAGAAGAAGATTTTTTAAGTTTGTATTGAAACGATTTATTTTAGCTCCTGTGACCTAGATAATGCAACGGACCGAAACCATTTGAACAACTTTTAAAGAGGACCATATAAGAATCATTCCTACCAAGATTGGTTTAATTCCATCCAGTAGTTTAGGAGGAGATGTCGTTTAAAGAAATTGTTGACGACGAACGGACGAACGAACGACGGACGAACAAACGACGACGGACGACGGACAGTGGACGATCAAAATAGCTCACCTTGGCACTACGTGCCAGGTGAGCTGAAAACAAGCTTTTTAAAGCATAGTCCTTATACTTTTAAAATAAGCGATGCTACATATGGTGTGTTATAACAATTTGAGTTGATGGAGTGTATCGTAGTAATGTCCGTTGCCAGATCAGTATGGTTTATTCAACTCTCATTTTAACGTCTGAACTCAACTATAACGCATTGCCCGTAGCATATTCCAGACAAGCTTGGGAAACTAATTGTGTTATACTTGACACCTTTGGATCGACGAGTGTCACTTACTATATTCAGGCCGCTGTAGCCTGAGTCTGTGACTTTAATTCAGTATCTGAAGACCTAGTAACGTAAAAGGAAAGTGAAATGTACATTCTAAGTTTCACCTTAAACTCACGACAATTATCAATTATTTTTGCTACATACACATACACGGCAAATTTGGACATTACAACGCGTTTCAAATTCATGTGTTTCCTTACACATGCAATTTAAAATGCACTACCAAACACGCGCAAGAACGTAAAGTACCTCCCGGAAGTGACACTAGATATCCTTCCTACTTTGCCGTAGTTATTGGGCTTCATTGTCATAGGAAATCGTTTCTGTTTATTAGACCGATATTATCCCCTCTGCCAATAACTAAAATAAAGACAGGTTGGTTGTTTTGATCGCATGCGCTGCTAGTTACCGGATGGGATTAGTCTGCAATCATAATCATCTCTCCTCATGAGCCTTATCAAACATCAGCGCTATATGACCTATTTGTGTCGCAGTGCCGTAAAATCTAACTCAACCATACACCCATCTTCGTTTGAGGTTCGGTCTTTTTTATAATAAAGTGTCCTTATATTCACAGACAATCTAACCAACATTTTAAAGCTATTCTTATGATTATCGTCAGCTATCATTCTTGGAAAAATTTGTTTATATTTCGCTTGAACGCCGAAAACAATCAGTTCATTTCTTATATTTACAATATATTTGCTGTAATTTCTAACATTATATAAACATTTTGTCAGTACGCATGTATGTTTAATCCATATTAGAGGTCGATAACACGAATAATGTGTACCCTATAAGGAACAGCCATGACCGATTTACTGAATCTGTGTACATTCGAAAGCAGAAAAAATAAGTTCCATTGTCAACAACTTGACAGTTTGGCGAGAAAAATTCTGATGTATGACGTCATTAGAAGTGACGTAATTTTAAAGTACGATAATTATATCGGGGTTTTATTGTCATAAAGAAACGCAGATACAGGCCGCTGTTTATAAGGTAGATTCTTAAGTCAATTTCTTGCAATTTATCTCATTTATAAAGAAGAATATTAGTCGGGAATCATGGTATCCACTAGTAGGAAGGCATAGATAGGTTAAGAACAAATTTTGAAAAGATCCGCCAAATGTTTGCTTCCCCAAGTTCCAAAGATTAATTCGCGAATGAAAACTGCATATGCCCCGCCTCCCCTTCGAAACTTTTCCACAAGTCCCGCCCTCTCGAAAATTGGTGTTTATTTGAAATGAACACACTTTTTGTCAATGGCATTGAATGGGGCGATTGTAAATATATGTAGTATATCTGTCATATTAGATCGGAAGAAACGCGTGAAGTGAGAACGAGCCAGTACTGCGTGCCCCCACCCATGCCAAACAATATTGCGTCTCTTGGTGAAAGTGGGACTGCGAAGTACCCGGATTCCCACATTATGTCTTCGTAATTTTACAATTTTAAAATGGAAAGAAATTATAAAAAAAAGTCAAAATTGAAAATCGATTCAACAAAGCATGACTACCTTTGTTTGATTTCTTACAGTTTGAAAGGCGCCATACCATATCTTGAGAAACTATCCGTATTGAGGTCGGCAATATTTAACTCGACTGATTTTATATCGGTTTAAATGGAAAACTACAATGTATATAAACGTTTCACAAATGTTATTAGTTACTGATTATAGGTAAACCTTTCGATTTTGAATTCTTTTTCATAGCATTATTAAAAGTATTATTATTATTATTATCATTATTATTATTATCGCGGATCTGACAAAAAGGGGGCTTATGGCTTTCGCCGTCGTCGTCGATAAATGACGCTTTAAAGTTACGTCATTACTTTGTGTTGTAAACACATGTCTGTTTTGATCTGATCGATCTGATTTGACTTTTCAACTCAATTTTTCACCGGTTTGACAAAGACGATAGAATAAATATTCGACATGGATTGAGACAGTGATGTAAGTATACATGATATGACGATACGACCGATATTTTATCTAGCAGTGTTGATTTCAGCATAAAATTCAATGACCTATTTAAAGTGAGTCAAGGTTACCGATTCGCTAGATAGTCATTTCAATATCAATCAAACTTGCCTGAAAACCTGTGTGCGATCGAAGGAATGAAAACAAAGATTCTACATCTAGTTTTCACTCTTAATCCGAAACCAATCTGCAACATGTAGAGTAATTATAAATTTGTACATAAACTAGATCTACCGAGAACTCAAAACATTGTTCGGGTGATTCTATTTCTCTGTTCACAGAGATTCTAAAAATAGATTGCACAGAAAATGAATCACTTGTAAATGGCACATAATCATATTAGCCTAGATCTATAGTCACTTGTGTGTTCGTAACCACAGACCTTAAGTTTCATTGTACACGAGCAATAACTTGAAATTATCTCCGTAGATCTACGTCTATTTTGTAATGTCAAAATTGGCGACTCGTAAACAACATGATCATGTTCAGGAATCAGGCGTGAGATCGAATCTCGTAAGCCTAGACGAAGCTTTCTCTCTTTTTGTTTCAAAACTCCTTGAAAACAACTTTTTAATTAGTTTGAAACGTGTATATAGATATCTAGATGTAAGTTTGTTATAAGATACAGAAAGCAAAACCATTAGACCTAGATCTATCTAGATTCTACATTAAAGCAACACATGCTGTACCCTCCCGATCCCGAACATATTCCCATACGCAAGATGTTTGGATGCGGATGAAACGCCACGTGACTCAACATCTCATCTAGATCCAGCACGTTGGGCGACATTTGTATATTGTTTAAGTGACTTTGAAGCGGACTAGAACTTTAGCATAGACGACAGCTTTAAAATAGCAACAGTTTTAGCTTATCTAAACAACTTATTTGTTCCAGTAATGGCTACAGTTATGAAGCGTGTTAGGGCAGACTCTAGATTATCGGCACGCCTAAAAGAAACTAGAGCTCAATATTTTTTTTCAAAGATCTAGAGCTTTATTTCATCTATCATGAACCCGTATTTACAGGATTTGAAATTTCATGACGCGCCTCTAGGTTCTATTTCTATTTCATGATTTGTTTTTTAAGGTTGATCTTGAAAATCAAAATCTATGGATTGCTGACATTCTTAAATAGTCTACTTTGTTTTCAGGATCCACAAGCATTGTAGGAGTATTTTGGTATCTACATCCACATTGCTGTCAAGTTAGAGCATGGTCTATATAACAAGTGTATCTAAAGAGCGTTCAGATAAGGGGAATGGAGATGGAACAAGCTATTTCCATGTAACGTTTGACTGCAGCCAAAATGTAACCATTCCACATTATGGAAGGCAAATGGGCCCTAACCATCGGAAAAAAACCATGGTGTGCGATTTGATTATTTCCTACTGAACGAACAAGAGTCGATTGAAAAGAATGTCTCAGTGATAATGGAACCAATGCCGTCAACAGCATGTTTGACTGGGTGTTGGAGAACTATGCCAATGATGACCCAACTGTTCCAACATGTACCCACCTCGCTGATAACTGCACAGGTAAATGCAGAAAATCACTTCTACTTACATGTATTTTTAAACTTTGAACCCGGTAATGCCGTACGCGTATAAAACACAGACATATGTAGGTTCTCATTGTACCAGATTTGGTCCCCGGGGTCCCCGTTGAGCAGACCTGGAGTCACCGGTTGTACAACCATGGCGGCACCAGGGACGACCTGGAATTTCCAGGATGAACCGGCTCAGGCCGACAATCAGCACCAGATTATTTTAAAAATTTAATACAACCGGGTGTCACCGGGACAGATAACCAGAACCGGCGTAATCCGGGCACATCTGAAGCTTTACCGGCACATCCGGGGCAGGTCCTGATCTCTACCGTGAACAACCGGGGTGTTGCCGAGCATAAAAATTGTTTTTTAAAAAAATGCAATGTTCTGCAATTTTTTCTATCGTTTGCGGTTCGATGGCCTAGAATATTTTCGTCTTCTCTATTGTATATAGAGTAAACATGATACAATTAAACGAAGATGATTTTTTTCTAAATAAATGGCTTCGTCCTTAAAAAAGTCTTTATGCCTACTACAAACAGTATGGAGCCAGATCAGACGCCGGGCAAACTTATTGTCATTTAAATTAAAACGAAGTTTTAACAGTGTACAACATTATAATGATGTACTTGTATTGATTTGCGTTTGCATTTCATCTCATTTACCCAGATAGACAAAAGATTACTGATGCTGATCCACGTTTTCCCCGGTTCGTGTACTTTCCGGAGAACACCGGGTAAAGTCGCCGCGTCACCGGAGAATAATCGGGGTAGAACGGGAAGAAACCGGTGGTCTTTGGGATACCACTGGAGACGACTGGGGTTATACCGTGATTAACCGGGAACAGACCAACCCTGCACCGTAATTATACCGGAATTAACCGGGATATTCTGTGGAGATCCGGCTACACAACCGGTGATTTACCGGGAGGAGACATCGGGAATATGAGAACGCATTTTTTTCGTAAAATAATGTTCCGGTTTCTCCCGGTTCACCGGGCCGTGTTACCGGCTATCTTTACCGGGACGTATCGTGACCAGCACTGTGATTTTATATTTACAATGAAATTAGCGATCTATGTAGAGGTCGCCGTTGTCCAAATTAAAACAAAACTATGTCGTATACATGTGTCTGTGAACAGTTTGACTCTAGATAAATAGCCCAGTTACACTGTTTCTCATATGAGTATAATCCTGTATGGCAAATGTACATGTACCGGTATATTCTCAGAGACAATAGAGTATTATAAGTATCTGCTCATAGTCATGCAAAACGTGTTTACAAACAATTATAAGCAGCAAATTTAAGCCCTATTCTGACCATTTTACTTTTGATATGTTTTTCGCTTTCTTTCAGACATTACCAGTATATGTACTTCAAATTAAGTGTTGACGCTCCTGAGGTAGTGACCTTTGGCGAGAATAATAGGGGGCGGAGTCGACCATCAACATGCCAGGTGACAACAGCGTCTTCGGGGATGTGTTGCCAAATGGGATGTTTTCAACAGGACTATTACTAGATGTGCCGTGCTGTTCGACCCTATGTGACTATGACATCACATGTCCTGTTCCATAATCTGCACAGTAAAAGTCATAAAACATGAACATGTCTCCATTTTCCATTTCTGCATAGAATCAGTGATACATGCTTGTTGTACATGTATTAGATCTAGCACATCTGCCCCACTCTCACTCTCCCTCTCCCACTCTGTCTGTCTGTCTGTCCCTGTCTGCCTGTCTCTCTGTTTGTCTGCCTGTCGCTCTCTGACTATTTCTGCCTGTCTGTCTCTCTGTCTCACTCTCTCTCTGTTTCTTCTTACACCCTTCTATCACTTCTATAACTTACTTGTAATTAACCCTTATCCAGTCGATAAAAGTATCTTATCTAATTCAATTTTCAAGGTCGCTCAAAGTTGGTAAAATATAGTCAAACAGCTTGGATGCAATAAGACGCTGAGTTACTCGGCATTTCAATTGGACCCCAAGCTCTTTGCCTGTGGTGTTATGGTCATGATCGACCGGATAAGGATTATAAATAACGTCCTTAGTTCAAATAGTAAAGCAATAATGCCGAGTATTGTAATGACGTTCATTCCTTACTTTTGACGTCATGACGTTGTGGTCTATTTTTGTGTTTACATATTGATGGGTGTACGAATATCGACGTCATTTTGTTAAATATCAATATTTTTGAAAACATATTTCAGATTCTAATTAAAAAATGAATATACTTTCAGAAAATGCAAAAAAGTAAAAATCAAAATTGTTTGCCATAAGCCCCCTTTTGTCAGATCCGCGCTCATATATATATATATATACACTTTGTGTACAACTAAGTAGTATTTTAAGGTATGTACTCAAATTTCGAATACATTTTCCATTTATCGACGTTAGACGTTTACTTATATATAGGTCATTGCAAGACTGTAAAATGACACAAACTTTGTTTTGTACTATCCGAGCTGAACTTTAAACTGTATTACAAAACGGTGTAAAGTATACGAAGGTTGAAATATTACAAGAAAAATATGAAGACATCACCTGTAGCAGTTAGTAGCATTACCTAGTATCTCATTTTGTGGTCTTAAAATCTGATTGTATTGCACATGCTACTAATGATGGGCATATTTAATAACTTGTCCTTCAATTAATATGAAATTATTGATAAAGAATAGAAGAGGGCGTTCGCAGTTCATAAAAGAATATCTTTACCACAGGACATCGCAGACAAGTGGAATTTTAAATATATATATGATATAACTTACCAAATTGGACAAAACGACTTTTTTCTCCGTAATAAAACAATTTTATTCATTACATGTTAAGTTTTCACTTCTAAAGAACAGTCTTCCAAATTTCCAAAGAGGTTTCTCTGCTCTGGATCAGGCATGAGTATAAAGGTTCTTTTACTCAGAGCAATAGGTGTTTTCCTTTACCTTGGAAAATTCCAAGGTAAAGGAAAAAACCTATTGCTCTGAGTAAAAGAACCTATATACTCAAGTCTTCCGAATGTTTAAGGTTTCAAGTTAGGCGACAGCCTTTTCCTCTACTCGGCAACGCCTCGCCGTTAAGCTGTCAAATACCATAGTTTTTACAGATAACTGAACTAGGTTTGGTTCGTAAAATGCATTAACTACATTACTGTCTTTTGCCAGCATTTTGGATCCTTATCAAACACCGAAACCATTTGGGATCTAATTAGGATCCCAACAATTGAACTCTTATAAGGATGTTTTATTAAACAAAAGGCAAACAATCTAAATGTGATGAATATCAGAAGAACTGATAATACCAGGCGCTATACCTGAAACGTTTAAGATATAGACGTTCTATACACCAGCTTACCAGTATCACGTTTTCAACAGAATTTTTCAAGATCAAAACGCGTTATATTTTTTATCGTTTAAAAGAACCGAAGCGTAACGTAAACGTAATGCAATACAATTATATCTGAATTGTGTTTTTTCTTGTCAGAAATGGTATAGACATAGCATAAGTGTATGCAAAGTTTCTTTAAAATACGTCCACTGATTTTAAAATGATATCCGAAAGATCGTTTAGTTTTAACTGCAAACTACCTATATAACTGTTACATTATAAAACCAACCGATGGATCATGGATATTTGTTAATGCACTAGATAGCCAATCAAGGGGTCATGATATTTATTCCCCTCCGGAACATTTCCGTCATGCTTAACTTTAAGCAGAGGTTCCCAGAAATCCATATACCAGCTCTACATGTATACACTGGAAATGCAAAAGAACAATCTCACTCCATCAAAAAGAAATTCCCGGATTCCTGTATATCTTCTTCCCCTCTGGGACGTCCAATTAGTCCAAAATTGTCAGAATCGGACACTCTTGTCACAAGACAAATAATTTACAAACCAATGCAGCTGAGAACAAACACTTGCTTAAGAAATCAAGTTAATTCATTTTAAAAGATGTGTATCAGTGTGTAAACACGACAAATCAACTTACTTTTAGCGGAGTTGACGAGCACAAATATAGTGTATATCCACAACCACTCCATTACTCCTTATTTAGGTAATTTGCTCGATTGTTTAGCAAACATAGTTTTTACCTATCAAAACACCGCCATCGCCTTGTCATAAAGGTTGTTTATCAATTCACACAAGGAAGTTAATATCAGAGCGGCAAGTTGTGAAGGTTAACGCTTTTTACTTCAAGTTTAATACTGCTTCAACCCCTTATTTGCTATAAAATTGTCTGTTTTAATACTGATTCTGTTTTATTGTTTCAGCTAAGATTCTAATCTAAAGAAGTACCGATTCGCGTGTCAGATATAGTAGATACTAAACAGACATCGAGTAACAATGTGTCTGCTTTTGATCCAAACTTTAAAAAATGTAATTCGTGGCGATTAACCTTAACTATGTTTTTCCATCCTTCATAAAGATTGACATGCACTATTTCCTACTTTAGATATTTATACAAACAAGACTGTTTAAATATTTCACCGACAACTTTAACCAGCTCAATTAATCCTTTCTTAGACAGAATACTATCGTCTACTAACTATCGTCCGTCTTCAATTAAATGCCAATTGCAATTGTTTTAGATTGTAACTGACATGATATGAATACCAGGACCAAAAAGGTTTTGATCAGACACCGCGTCAGTACGCGTCTGATCACGATCAAAACTGTTTTCTTAGTCGACAATAATCATCAGGCAATAAAAGGGTAGAAACTTAAAAGTGTTAAAACGTCATCTGCTATTTAATTTGATAATTGAGATAACTCTTTAAACAGTTTATATCCATTTGAGAAACCGAGCAAATGGAGTATAATGTGGAGCGTCTCATCTGAATTCAAATCGTTTGTTACGAAACGGCGATTCCCCGAAATAACCAACACGCAGCAAAGGTTTCAGCAGACGACATTTTACCGACTAAATTTTTATATCGTAATAGGGTGTTGAGGTACCATTTAATTGCATATTACCTGCTATATAGTTGTCGTCTCCAGTTTAATTTCAGTACTGTCTGCATAGCATTTATTCCAGAATCATTTTACCGCATGTTTTACTGTTTGGACCGACGTCAAACCCTTAAACTGTTATAAACTCGTGTATTGAACATTATTATAAGCTTGTACTAGTTACATATCACCAATGTAAGTCAAATATCGAAAATCATGATTAATCACAATTTTAAAATACGCAGCCTACTTACAAAGGGGATTTAAGTAAATAAATAACAGTTTTATAACAGTGCCAGTGGTGGTTTCATACGATAAATTAAATTGCATTCCTGTACAATGACCCGTTTGATAATGCAAAGTAAACAAACACATTAGTCCGGCAGAGGGCTGACTGGACCTGGAAATGCCGTCCTAAGTTTTTTTCTCGACTGATTCTACTTCATCATATGTTACTTACTAAAAAACCACCGGGTGCCACTTTGTCACCCTTGAGCATTTTTGAATATTCAAGATGGCGGCCAAAATGGCTGCCGGAAGACTTTTTACACAAAATAGTAAAAAAATCAGCATTCATTTTTCCTTTTTTAACTGATTTGACCTCTCCATAATGATAGTTATTATTTAAAAGACGTTTCCTGTTTTAAAAATGTTCCAGGTGACATCTTGTCACCCCTGAGCATTGCAGTATATTCAAAATAGCGGCTAAAACGGCTACCCAAATGCGTTGCAACAAACTACTCTCAACTTCAGCATTCATGGTTTGGTTTTCATAACTGATTTGACCCACTATGATGATAGATATTACTGAAATGATGATACATGTTATTGAACTGTTACGGATGACATCTTGTCACCCTTGAGCGTTTCTGTATATTCAAGATGGCGGCCAAAATGGCTACCGAAATGCTTTTAAACAAAATAGTCCAAAAAACAGCATTCATTGTTTCTTTTTTTTAACTCATTTTACCTCAACATAATGATGAAATGTAACAGGTGACATCTTTCCATCCTTAAGTATTTCCGTATTTTTAAGATGGTGATGCCTATTATTGGAAACATGATACTTGTTTTGGAACTGTATGTGGGTAAAATATTGTCACCCTTGAGCATTTCAATATATTCGAGATTGCGACCAAAGCGTTGACCGAAATGCTTTAAAACAAAATAAGTCCAAACAACAACATTCATAATTTCTTATTCTTAAATGGTTTGACAGTACCAGAATGACACTTAATATTGACAGAATGATACTCATTATTGAAATATTGCGGGTGACATCGTTTCACCATCAATCAATTTCGTATATTCAAGATAGCGGCTAAATTGCGATAGAAATGCTTAAAATATTTAAAATATTCAAAAGTCAGAATAAACAGTTGTTTCTTGACTGGTTCTATTTCAGCACATGGTATTTGTTCACAAGAGTGTTTTGACATTCATCTCAAGATACTTTCCTACCTGATCGTGGTTCTGGGGCTTCATTGCCATAGGAATGTTTCTGTTTATTTGACCGAGATAATACCCGCTGCCAAGAACTAAAAGGAAGGCAGGTTGGTGGTTTTGATCCCATGCGCTGATTCTCAAGGAATGAGACTAGTCGAAATCATCTTTTTGAGATCATCATTATCTCATCACCTCTCATCATTTATCGGCGCTATATGACCTATTCTATGTTGCAGTACCCTAAGACCCAACTCGTCCATCCATGCTTCTACATTATATATTTACGTTCTACAGGGCATGCTACCTTGACAGTCGCACATTGCTCAGTTTAAAAATAAACTCAAGCGTTATGACAAGGTTTTCGGTCCAAGTTGCTGGCTGTGAAGATGTTATCCGTTTTGTCCTTCCTCCATCAAGACCCTGCTGGATCAAGATCATGTAGATTGTTTTCTCTAATAAATTCCTAATTTAAGACAGCAAGGTTTTGTTGGTGTATCATCGCTAAGCTGTGTGGTCTATACTTAAATGTGTGTTTAAGATATGAACTTGAGGAAATACTATTATTTGTAAAATGTAAGTTTCAATAGAGAAAATCATGTCAACCAATAAGTGAAAACACACAATTGGACCCATTTCTTTCCTTGCAGCATTTCACGTTCCAATTCCAAAGATGTCCGCAACTGTGTTACATCCCGAGAGGGTTTGTGCAGGAAGAATATCCCCAACAATGTCCATATGTTTGCCACATGCAATATCAATATCAATAATAGATTTGATTAACATTATTTTCGCCCTCCTTGTTTTATGATATGACTGACAGCTTAGGCTTTGAATAATTTCTTGTGCATGGGAATACCTACTACACAATAATTTTGTCTTCCTCTTTATCTGTTCTTTTCAAATGTTTTCTTTCTGACATAATACATCGGCTTGTTTTAGCTTGTATTTCATTTTTTACCTATTTTCACAAGCTTGTTAATTTGAATGTGCTCAATCTGAACAGTCTCAGCATCAGAATGTAAGAGATTATCAGCTTCATTAACTGCTTTTTTCAGTGACAGTAAGATACACTGTTTTTGGTAATGTACTGTTAGCATGCAACCGATAGAGATAGATTTTAACCCGTTGTTCTCGTATACTTATAGAAATGTCGGTGCTATATATAGGTGGACATTGATGTTCTCCTCCAATGTTGGCGATGTAGGTCTGCACTGAGCATTTTGTGGGGTATGTTATAACCATAATAACAATATCTATCAGGCTATGGTGACTGTCTACTGTTCCTATTTTTCTGCCAGAACCGCCTATCTGGAACTGTTTACCTCAGTTGCTTTATTAATTGTCGTTACTGTCATTTAAGAAAGAAATGATGGACTTCTGGTGTTCATGAGGCTACTGAAGAACGTTATTCATTTCTTATATTAATATCTCATTGTCAACTGAACAGGGCAGAGTTAAGCTATATTTAGAACTAACGGCTAGACGTTGATTTGAAATGAACATTCATGGGTAAATGCAAGTCGCTTTTTAGAATCGTGTTATATAAGGACTATGCGGGGCAAATGTCAATCTATCATTATGATCACCAAACAGTGCTGTTGGAAAAGTTGTCAATTCATGTGACAGTTCAACATCTCCGATATCAACCTCATGGCTGCTAGCTTGAAGACTTTCCAAGGCTATTGAGTGGAGTTCACATGTATCAAGCACTCTGATTTTACCAACCATCACTTTCTTTGGATCACGGTGATATGTTTTTTTTGAATCCTGTTTGTTCAATTCTATAAGCCGTCCTTACCTTGGTTTCAAGCTGTTATGCACATCATTTGATTCCATTTATTCAGTAACAATGTTGAAAATGCCATCTTTATCAATGTATACACTCTAGCAACAACAATCTTTAAATGCACTTTAAACTGACTTGCTCACAGTGTATACAATTACTGTAAGTTCTTCCATAAATTGAAGTTTGGGTGCAAAAGAACCCCTTTGTCAAGAGTTATCTGTCCTTGATGCACTCAGATAGACTCGAAAACGCACTCTAGAGTCTACAAATTTGAATATTTTTTTCCAAACGTTCACAAGTTAAGTAAGTCTTTAAGTTTTAGGATGAGTTTGACTATTGATGAAATTTAAAGATAAAACTACCAGATTTAATAAATTCAGATGAGAGATTTGATGGTCACTGTGGTCCTTTTGTCTTACCATGTCTTCCATGTCCTTTGCGTTGCTTCCTATTTTCCGTCTTCCTTGTGCCTCTCAAAGTCAGTTTCAGGAGCATCCCTGTGAGCCAATTTGATATCCAAGTTTGCTTGAAGCTGATTGTACATGTGGATGTCTAAAGACTATGAGTGTATCTGCTTTATCGAAAGCTTGATTATGCAATCGGCCACATGCCCATGTCACATAAAGGGGATTTCAATGATCATATTGCATATGCCATTTTATATACCTCGCCCGTGCCTCATCAAATATTAGTTTTCAAAACAATTCTGAGCACTGCTTTTCGGAGAGCCTCCATTTCTTTCAGGTAAGCCATGCCACATCTGCCATTGTTAGTTAACATGACCTGAATCGGAACTTTAAGGCAGCATTTCACTATTCACTACACACTTTCAAGGCATCAGCAAATATATAGGCTAAGCCACTGTCTGACATCAAACTACCATCACAAGCAACTAAGCTGATGAGTAAGTGTAAGCCATCAAGCCTGTATGCTGAGAATTAACTATTTTGACGCACACAAGCAAGTTAAGTTGCGTGACCCTAGCTGCTGGTACTAAGTCGAACACTGACCTAATAAGAAAATTTATCTAGGCCACAGAGGTCAAGGTTTAAGGTCAATGTTAGTAATTTAATATTGTTACTAGATTTACTCGTTGAAGTGCACATACACATAACACCGTAACTGAAGTACTTAGTCCAAAATTGACCCATTACACGCAAAACAACATACAAATGTCACAGCGGTCACAGAGGTCAAGGGCAGAGGTCAAGGTTACCAAACTGCAATGAAACATGCTTCTCTCATTAAGATGCATCTATGGTTTAAGTTTCATTGATATAATACTAAAGTTTTCAAGGAATTTACCTGGTATTCGATACCAGGGTATAGCATAAAAGGCACCATTTCGTTGAAATGAGTAAAAAAGGGTGGGTGGGGTAAACTGGAAATATATCAAAATGCTCAAGGGTGACAAGGTGGCACCCGGCCAATTCTGAATGACAATGCTTTGAACTATCAATATCAATCAAGAAAAAAACTTAGGACGCCATTTCTAGGTAGACCTCCAAATCCGGATTTCTCTGCCGGACTACATATAGAAATTCGGGCATTTATTAAAGCTTCAGAACTAATATTAGTGTTTGCATTTATTTGAATGTGTCTGAAGAAGAAAATTCTTCTAAGTCCTCTTTAGAAGCCCTCCGCTCGAATGTGATTCCTTATAAGGACAGTAGGAGCATGGAAGGATTATTAGCACAATTCCGTTTTTACATCTATATATCTGTAAACAGTACATTTGTCTAATTTCAAATACTGTATATTGACATCAGAGGGTTCAATAAGGTGAAACGGCAATATTTGGCTAGACTATGTTTGAAACTGATGCTATCCATTTGAAGTTTCATGCAGGATAGAAATAATGCGTACAATGCGTAGCATTGAGGAAGATGGTTATAAAGTTACGCTTCATTAAGTTACAATGGATGCGCTACATTAAACATATTGTCATCTTTTTTATGCATAAATGTCATTTAGAAGCAATTTTGAGCCTTATGGTACGATTGGTAACACAGTGTCTGATAGCGGTCGAAATGGTTTGATAACCGTCATATAACCCCTGATGTCCACATCTTTTAACCCTTTCACTGCCAAAGTTTGTGTGAGATGTTTATGCCCTCGTCGTTTCACTGTCTTCTGCTTCAATGTTGTTGCATGCAATGTCGGTTCAAAGTTACAAATGTAGACACCACGAATGAAGCAATTTCAAAACACATGTCAAACAGTTTAGATCCTGAATAGACGCCGCGTTACGCGGCGTCATATTAGGATCCATATTATTTATAAACACACTTTTAAGCGTCCTTGAGAGCGAAAGGGTTCAGCAAATGCTGATATGTCATGCGAATGTTATTCTGTGTACAATCCTTACGCTAGACTTGTATTAATCTTGACCATGCTGATTTGTAGTCTGCCTCAGATATATTATGTGAAAACGTGTATTTATCTTTTCTAAATTAAAATCAATTTTTATATAATTGCCAAAATACTTTGACCAAATTCAGACGTCTCGTAACGCGGCGTCCGATCTGATCTAAACTGCTTGCAAAATTTAGCCAAGTCGTCTATAGGAAGATAATGAAAACAGAATAAATTCAACAAACTCCTTATGCAGACCTTATAAAATATATGACAATCTCTGTTTACCAATCCTCTATTTATCGTAGGATATAAATGTGTCAGCTACTACAGTACGGCTAACGCACTCTTTATTATCACTTTCAATTTTATCAGGGCCAATTCAAACCTGTCTTCATCTTTTTATTTATATCTAGCTTTTGACGTCTCTATACACATGTATATGTAGTAGCGGTCCCTGATAAGACTTGGTTGGAGTGACGTTAACCATTCACAACAAACTCGTTAGCGCTGAAAACATGAATGTCCATTTTGTAAACTGGTTGGAATCAGGTCACGATACTAGTCATGTACATAGCTGTAGGACACTCGTATTTAGATAAATAGTCTATACACTGAGAGGATCTTCTAACCGATCAGTAAGATTTAAAGGCGCTTCTGTAAACATTAGTTAATCCGGATGTCAAAAATTACAATTTCCATGAGATGATAATGTTTTATAATAGAAAAGAAAGTTTCTATGAATTGATCGCCAAAATGGAAATAATTATGAATGGAATTGAAACATAACCCTGAAATGACAAGTCACAATTCAATTGTGAAACTCAAAACTATGTTTCCCCAAATAAGGTTATAAGTGTCCTAGTATGTACAGGTGCTTTCCTCGGTTTAAGCCGTTTCAAAACTAAGACGGAATTTGAATAGCAGTTACGGTTGCTTTTTATGGCGTAACGACTGCTTTATCTGGTAAGCATGACCAAAAACAGTACATTATAGTTGATAAAACAGATAAAGATATCGATCCAGCTGAATTTTCCGCCTTGTTGCTTTTCAGGTATTTGTGAATTGACACATAAAAGATAATTGCATAGCCTAGAGGTAGATAGTTCGTTTGTAGGGTGGGACGTTGCGGGCTCAATGCCCGACTGAGTAAAACCAAATACTAAAACAATTGGTAGTAATGGCTTCCCTGGTTGACGCTCAGGATTTCGGGTTAGCATAACGACAGATTCGTCGGTGTCAAGATAAAGTGACCGGCCGGGTACAGTCCCTGGTGCCCCTCAGACAAGAACAGAACAGAACAGGGCAAAGCAAAATGGAACAAAGCAGAAATTTAAACAGCAAAACACAACAAAACAGAACAGAACAGTTTACCATAACTCTGCCATGAATGTGCATCTTCACTACCATGACAGCATCTGCTTTAACTCTTTCCTCCCTGAAACTTAAAATGGACAATCCCAGTTTCCATTTAAGTCTAGTCCATTTCTGACTTTTAAGGGTTGTTTTTGTCAATGTTTTGCATTATGACAAACAGTGAAGACCCAGATCAGAGGGCTCCTTTCGGAGCCCTCTGATCTGGGTCTTCACTGTTTGCACAGGACAAGTGTACTATTCACATGTACACTGTTTGAAAAGCACGCCTATAGGCGGGACTAGGGCTCAAAGGGTTAAACATGTGTCGTCTGCCTTAATTTCTCAAATATAGATTTAAAATAAATTCACTAAAATAGCCTGCCAACTTGTGTCGAACAGTTTAACTGTTGATCAGACGCCATGTTACACCGCGTTACGTCGTGTTTAGCCTGCATGGTCTCAACTGTTTGCAAATAACTATTGTACCAGATGTAGATGTGAAGGAATTAAGTAATAGGTGTATAATTATTTGAGTCGTGCCATGACAAAACCTGCCTTATTTATCTGCAAACAGTAAAGGTCAATGCCAACCGCCGCGTCTTTATCATTGATGTAATCTGTTTGACACCAATAATCCTCTAAACCAAGGTATTTAGTAGTATCGTATACGGCATTTGGTTGTGAAGACCAAACTCAGATACATAGCCTGGTATAGATTTGGTGCTTTGTCCGTACAATGTTGCTATGCAATAAGGCAGGTTTTGTCATGGCACGGCTCATGTCTTTTCGCAGCAATTACTGTTCCGAATGTTTGCATTGCACTAACATTTTTATGAACCAGTTGAACGCAACGTTTATACGTCATTTTTAAACAGCATACATGTGAAGAGTATACTTTTCATATGCAAACACTGTAGACGTAGAGAAGAAGGTGCGTTCAGGGGCTACCAGACCAGGGTCTGAACTGTTTTGCATTTGCCTACTTAAATATTCAAAGACTAGGAGAAGAACCTAATAAACAAACATTGCTTTTATTCTCATCTTAAAGTATATATTATGTATGATTATAAAATATGTACTATTTTGAAATAAAATATGTTTAAACTAAATATTCAGAGAAGAGGTACATGTAGTAGATGTGTTGTATAGATAAAATGAAAAAGCTAGGTTCACTCCGCATTAACCGCTGTCCTGCATATGCCCGTCACTTTTCTTAAACAACAGCATATTTCAGTTCTTATGGATGACTGTCGCAAAAACTGCTCTAATCTTGAATCGTTTCATAACCGAATGTTATGCTAGGACTGGAACTAATCGGGCTTTAGATGTTTAAGAATAACAACGTAGTTTGCTCCCTTGAATAATGTTTTACAATGATGCATAGTTTAAAATTGCTTAATAAACCAGTTATAAGGCTCCGCATGCTACGTATATAAGAGTAAATTTACCTGATTTGAAAACTGTGCAGCCTTATTTGGACACATGCTTGATGTAGGCCTGCATTATGTACTTATTTTATTTGTCTGCAATTAATCTGCAGTGCTTTATGTAGGGATTTCCTTATGAAAATTCAATAGGTCTACTGTAGTTTAAATCCGGATAACGACTCTTTACGATAAATCTTAAGAACAAACTCATCAGTCAAAAATGGATTAGACTTTAGAGGGATGAACGAGATAAGAATAGAAGAATATTTATTATGCAATAAGCACACTCCCTTTGGTAAAAGTCAATAATGGTACACACAGCTGATTTACTAAATCTGAAGTATTAAAAAATTTAGATCGAAATGAAGATACAGTCGAACTTCGATATCTCGAAATCGCTTAACTCGAACTATCCGACATGTCGACACAAGAACTTTAATATTTCATGCTCGGTTATGTCGAACATACCGCATTTCCAAGTTAAAACGTGGCTAAGCCACGTTTTAGCTTTGATATGCGGGTATGTTTTACTTAACCCAGTTTGATATATCGAAGTTTGACTGAATATGTTTTATTTCAACAATTTGGCTGCCCTTATCTCTTCACAAACTTATAGCCTGATTTTGTGTCTTAACCTTTTAATTTTCAATGACACTAAAGGCGAGCTTGCAAACAGTTTGTCACTGATCAGACGTTGTCTGTCAGACTGCGTCTGATCAGGTTCAAAACTGTTTGATCAGGTTCAAAACTGTTTGATCAGGTTCAAAACTGTTCGACATTCTTTACAAAACTCTTTTAGTCATACTGCCTTAAATCTAACGTGGATAACACAATATTAGAGGAGACGACATTAAAACGGGGTAGAGATAAAATTAGCATGATTAATTTGGCAGCGAAAGAGTTGCACGTAAAGTTAAAGTTCGACTCATAATTCAACAATAGTCATACGTTCATTTCATTACCTTTTACATGTACTGTACTGAACAGTAGAGAAAACGTTGATATTTCCCATTTTACCATTTCATGCTCAAATTAATCGTGAAAGTTTACCTCCTCACCACCATTTTGTCGTCTGCTACCATATTGTTGTCGGATTAACAGTTATGATCCCGATCAGACGCCGCGTTACGAGGCGTCTGATTAGCATCAATACTGTTTGCAAACACGCTTTATGACGCCATTGAGAGCGAAAGGATTATGTTTAGAATGGTAGGCAGTTTGATTTCAAAATCATTTATAAAGTGCCAAGTAGTTTAGATCCTGATCAGACGCTGTTTCAAGATCGTTTGCATATGTTACATTTTAAAGAGCAGCAAATTAGTTAGAGTGATGAACTGTATGGATTCTGATCAGAGGCTGGATTGCACACGTTTTCCCTAATGCATGAGTCATCACCAGTCTACAGTAGAGCGGAGATATTTCTGATGTGAATAACCCAATCAGTGCTGCTAAACAATGCCGTTCGTTCCGAAACAGTTTTGAGCCAGTTAAGGGGGTAGGTGCACCTTGGTAAAGTAAATACCAAATTCTTCAAACTTTGCATACTGATAGTAAAATTAGTTTCTATGACAAAACTGGTGAAAAAAGTGGGGGTACCGGACCTTTCTTTTTCAGAATTTGAGATTTTTCAAGGCTACCCCCCTAAAATTGAAGCTTCATAAAAACTCCTACTTTTTTGTACTACGGTTTTTCAATCTTTATTTAAACAATCTATTTGTACCAAAAGTATCCTAATTTATATTACCATAGTAAGAATAATCCCTGAAAATAATGTTTTTTCAAGATCCAAAATAAAAATATTTGATTTCACCAGAAAGGAGTAAAATTTACCCCACCCACTTTTTTATAATGGGAGAATAAGGCACTGTGAAAATTGCCCTACAAATTGTAGCAAACTAAATACCAACTTTTTTATTTGTTGTTTTTAGCCTTGCAAACAATTCTTTTAGTGAAATAGCAAATAAAAACACAGGGTCCCGTATCTTTTAAAAAAGATATACATCATTTTATCTAAAAAATCCATTTTTTCTCATTTTTTCAATTTTTTGTGTACTTTTACCCAAAAAAAATTTTTTTCCAAACAATTTCATTTTATCTATTGAGTTATCTATAATTTATACTAAAACTGTACTACCATGAAAATTTCATACTTATATTCTGAGAAATTGAAATGAAATCGGATGTAACAAAATACAACGTACCTATGAAAACAGTGTATGCTGTTAACTACGAAAAGGACATACAATTTAAAAAGTCCCGTCCGGAACGGACATCAAATTTTTTCCCGGGAAAATAGTGTTTTATTACTGTATGCATTCACCAAAAAAGAGTTCTTACCATTTTTTTGAAAACGAGTTCGTAATTTTTTTCGGAAATTCCATAATGCTCAAAAAGACAGGCCGACATCCTTAAGACGCCGAGTAACACACATAACGTCTGATCCGTCTCCAAACTGGTGCCATTCACATTTTGACATAAAACAATTAAAGAAGTTTCCCTTTTCCTCATTTTTGCATTGCTTTTTGCGTTTGTTTAAACGAAAATAATGACAACCAATATAACATCTCTATAACGAACACTAAGATTTGTTCATTTTAAGTTTTTTTAGACATGGGACTGCTGTAAGCAAAGCGACAGTATAACAGAAAGTATACTTAGGGGATTTCTGTTTTACTGGCACCTTACTGTAAGTTTTAACTTGTATTTTATTCAACCAATAAGCTTTCTTTATTATATGCCTTCGAGTGATATCGAGCGTTTCCGCGTGTATTTGCAGAGTAAAATACAAGAGTCTGTATCAGCCACCTTGTATCAGCCACTTTGTATTTTACTCTGACCTCGCTTTCGATTTGACGTGACGTCATTTACGTACATGTACGAGTGCCGCGTTATTCTTTGTGACATACAAAAAATCTTGTTCTGCTTCAAATAACTAATAAATTTTGGATATAAAATTATTTAAACAACTATTTAGTTGTTTCTGGTTTGTATTCAAGGCATATAATAAACACATCACCAGTTGGCAGTGCGCAACAGAGTGTTGCATTTAGCTCTCGACGTTTTTGGCGGAAACAACCGATCAGACTCGTGCCAAGGCGCTCGTCAGATCGGCTATTTCCGCCAAAAACGTCTCGAGCTAAATACATCACTCTGTATCGCACTGTCAACTGGTAATGTGTATTTATATAGGTCGTAATAGAGAGGTTTTACTGTACTTGTATTTGTAATACGGTATTCTGTATATACAAAATACAGTATACACATTGCTTAAAGACATCTCCTGACGACCTTTTGGTCATAACGCCTTGTCAAACTTTTTACTGTCAATTTCCTTGCAAAAAGCATGGGTCTTGTGAATATTGAACCATTGAATCGTCTTATGTGAGACTCTACCTTTATATTTTATAGTTTGGTTAGAAATAACCATTGAAAATCACTAGAGCATGAGTATAATCTGGACCTCAGGCTCAGCAGGTGAACTGCGATTGTGATGTCGTGATTTGACAGTTACATGACACCTCCAGAATAATGGGGGTGGACTCTCTCTATGGACTGAGGAAAAGTCTTTAAACGCCTCGAAGAGTTTGTTCCTTTAACCCTTTCAATGCCAACTTCATTTTTCTGCTTACAGCCTTTCTATTCCAATAGATAGATAGATAGATAGAGTTTATCCAGGTAACAATATGCATATCATGGCAATCAATAATAATAATCGCATACACAGATCAAACAAAAAGTAACAACTCATGTATACAAATAAAGAGATTCAAGACAGGCACACCAATACCAAGGATGCAGTGAAGGTAGTAAACCGTTGCCTGCTGATCGCGACTTCACTGTTTTTGCAAACTGATACGGACCAGACAAGGCTCCTACTTGTTTGTCATTCAGATTACAATAAATAGCCATAATTGTCGAAAACTTATCCTTATCTACGTTTTATTGCCATGAGTTTGCGTTTGGGTTGCGTTTAAACGGGACAGAAATACGTATTCGACACAATACATTGATGACACATCAATGGGTACACAAACCTACAAAATTCTATTGCCACTGTCGCACTGGTTTTGGGAAAATTAATTGTGTATCAGGCGTCATTTACCCTGATAAAATACAGTGGAGAAAACGCATACGTTACACAAGGTTTAACGCAATAAAATAAAATGTAAAAAATGGCTTCGATTTTGCAAATTCTTAGATATTTAATTTTATTTGAATTGCAATTAGTGGGGAGCCTAATCAGACGTCTGGATACCAGGCGTCTGCTCTTGCTACATACTGTTTGCAATTGATATAATATAAGGGGTTTTAGCATAAACACGTTTTCTAAAAAATAAAACAGTATTCTACACTTTTTGTCCATTGCAGACAGTTTGGAGTAATTCGACGTTTGCTCAAGGTTCCATATTGTTTGCCAGTCAGTTAAGTAAATCATCAATATTTTCTACATTCCTCCTCTTTGCGTTTAACTTCCTTAAACGGTAAATTAGAACGCATCGCCAACTGTACAGTGGAGTAAACGTATTCTTCCAAATAAACGCGTTTACGCTAAAATTATTATTTCCATTGCAAAAAGTTTGGAGCCAGATCAGACGCCGGGTAAACCGGCGTCTGATCAGGCTCCAAACTGTTTGCCACTCATATAAAAATTAATAATTAGAGCTGTCAAAACGTTGGTTTTTATTTACAGTTAATTACAATGCGTTTGTGGTTTTTTTGCGTTTAAACGGGAAAGAATAACGTTTTCTCCACTGTAGCAGTAAATTTAGCAAGAGTTCAGATTAACTTTCCTTCTACATTGTACTACGGAAGAGCTGAAACCATTGTTTATCTATTTTCCTTATTGGCTTCTCTTATATATTCTTGACCGCATTTGCAAGCATGCAATCAGTGTTCACTGAAAACCTGTTGCGATCCTTATCTGACGCCGAGTTATTCAATCAACTTATTGTACTCTGGGAAAATGAAAGGATTCAAAAAAGTTATTTTCGAATATTATCCCAAGCCCTCATAATATCCACAATTTCCCAAATTATGGCAGCAACTATACAGCCTACTTTAACCCTTTCATGATCAAATTACTCGGGATATTGTTATCCCCTTCATCGCTTTATTGTCGTCTGCTTCAGTATTGTTGTCTGCAAGACATATTTCAAAGTTAGGTTCAAGCTTGTATGACTTAAGAGATATCGATAAGAGTGTCACACACTTTGGGTCCTGGTCAGACGCCGCGTTCCCTAACTGTTTGCAAACGCGCTTTAAAGCGTCATTGAGGGTGAAAGGGTTAACAGCCACACTGTAGGGTCTAAGGGTTCACACTCGGACACCAGGTTGACCGGCTATTGTTTAGACAACTATTGTTTCTTGAATAACTTCTATATACCGTTAAAACCATGAAAGAAGCAGGTTGCTGTAATTATTACAAATTGACCAATAGCTAGTCGATATTTCAATGTATGCTTTAATCTTACAAAAAGTAAGCCAAAACACATTTTAAATTTATTATGGAGATTATTCATTATTAAGTTTTGTTGGCTTTTGTTTTGTGTGCAACATTTGAAAAACAAAAGCGAATATTTAAAACGGTATGGCACTTTTTCTAAGTCATATGATATATGCACATGTCTAAGTTCAATAGGAACTATGATTGGCGCCTATCACTGAGCCCCATTGATGTATATGCAAAAACTTCTTTTAGATGAAGCACTTATGATTATTGTACACGTAGATTCCAATGACAGTATCTAGGTAAAACATCTTGAATGACCCTCGCACACTCCCTACTAGGAAAACAATGAATAAGACATACATGTGATGTTAATGGGTTAATGCAACACTTCGTACAATGGCTTTCTGCCTGACCTTATGGCTTGCTTTAAGTACTGTCTGGTTAAGAAGTGGCCATGTGAAGGCCGCTTTGTTTGCGTTAATGTATATAACTTTTAAAATCGTATTGCACATGCCATTGATCGTTTCAATTTAGCGTCAAATTCGCCGTCTGTACAATTTCTCAAATATTTAAATCTTAGCAATTTGACTAATGAAACATGAGAATTAGAATTAAACAATTTAGATCCAGATCGGACGCCGAGTAACTCAAAGTCTGATCATGATTCAAACTGTTTGCAAACACCGGCGCATTCAAGGTAGGAACGTGAACAAGTATACTATTTCAACATTGTATTGTTAGCATCAATATCCGCAAAGACAGCTTACGAATTGAATGCTCACACAAATCTGAGCAAGATGTTTGATTCTTCAACATGAATTATATTGCTTAACAGGATTATATATAGTTTGGCTATTGTTGCTTTACAAACAGGTAAGTCTAGAAGCTAATATATATATCGATTTTATTCAACTGGCTGCTGGGCGGAACTAACCTTTGGCAAAGATAAACTGATTTTTTTTTCAAGGGTGATAGGTATAGTTCCGATTTATTTCGTTATTGTTCGATGAAAAACAATTTATGCGTGCATCGATATCAACGTGAATTTTGTTTGTATATATGTAGTGCTCCTTCTCTACAACAACATCCAATGGGAGACAAAGATTGCGTGTGTTGTTCCGATGGAGTTGCTATAGTGGGAAAAGTAAGTCGTGTCCAATATTTGCTAAACATTTTGAATCCAGACCAGACGCCGCGTAACGGGGCGTCTGATCTGGATTCAAGCTGTTTGTCATTCATCATTATACATGTATTCCTCATGTCAAGCTGTCAACTAATAAGTAATCCTGGAAAGAAACGGCATCCTGGGACGAAACGACAGATGAGAACGGTAAACTCCAATAAAGAGCGAGCTGCCGCCCCCAAAGTTGAAGTGCAAAGGTCCGCATCGCAACTCCGCCCTGCAAAGTCAATAAAATCGGTCTAGACAGTATATGGGTTGAGCCAAATTTAGAATACATACATATCGTATTACAAAATAATGTAGAGCAAACATTTAAGTATTCTCAAGCCCCGAGTCTGTTCATGTTCTACACATGCAAATACCGGTAGTTTAGCAAAAATACTTAATATACCGTTAAAGGCCAAACAGCGTAGAGCTAGCACAGCAGTGGCGTACAGACTCCGCGGCTTGTCAGGGTCTATTCAACGTGATATACAGGGATGCCATAAGTTAACCATAAAAATCCTAAGATTTAAACTTTTTAAATTTTATGGGGCGAGTTTACTTATCGTACCTTTACCTCATAGCCTCTTCCTAGTTTTTGAGGCACATGACTGTTTAAAACAGATTGAACGTAAAGCAGAATGCGCCTTAAGGCGCATTCTGCTTAACTTTCATCCTGTTTTAAGCTACGATCTGCTAGGATAAAATTTCGGAAAATCCGGAGAAATGGCAGCCATGATATAAACGAGTCCGACGTTCGCATGGTACAGTTTTATTGTTTCTCCGTCGAGTCTATGTCTCAATTATTCTCTCTTTACAATGAAATGTTAATGTATTATCATTATAACCGCTTGTTTTAGTTATGTTTTTAATTTTCTGTCCGTACGGTACAGTGTACAATTGAGTGAGACTGCAATATGAACGCCACGAAACAGTTATCCCTTTTTCTGCTAATGGCGTACATTGTTGCTGTTTGAAAACAGTGTGGACCAACGTCAGACAGTTCGTAAAGGATCAGAATGTTTTCTTTGAGGATCTGCACACTTTCTTGGGTAAATTGGTTCTTATCTTATCTTCCTATGTTTAAGTTTAGATGATACACCATCATTTTGGTGGACTGTTATGTATATATTCTAAAAGGGAAAAGAAGTGTGTAAATATTTCAGTTTAAAGCAGAATAAAAGAAAATTTAAAATAAAAGTGAAAAACGATATTTCTGACGAATTCATTATATTGTTGGTAACTTTGCTATATAGTTATATATTACATATGCTCTCCATCCCTTACGTTTAGCCACAAAGTGATCAGTGGCAAATATAATATGACTTGCATTTACATTGTTTTTTACATTGTTGCTTCACTTAGATTTAAAACATACCAATACGAGTGCACATCAGGTTAACGAGTTTACATCGCTAAGCATATATCAGTTAACAAAAGTGAGACGACACAGTTTTTGAAGCAAACTATAAGGTTAATGTAATGTAATCGAATGTAAGAAAATTGTGATCTTTGGAAATTATCAACAAAAGTTATGTCGACGGTGCCGAATCAAAATTATATAATGTAAAACGTTTAGCCTCGTTCATACTACATGTATGTCCAGTTCATAAGAATTGCGTTCTTGAGTAAGGACATGAAAGCGGTATTATGCACAAACACCCCTGTTTAAAAACATTAAAAGGAAAACGGAATTTGTATTCAATGTTTAATTGAAACTGTTTTCAATTTCAACTGACGAAATCCCGAATAAATTCCGCATGTGACTGCATACTGGAAAATGGAATTTTCCATAATATTTGCCAGCTGTCTACGGGGATGTTGCCTGAATTCCGAGGGGTATATACATGTAAAAGAACAGTTTTAGGGATTGTGACTAGACAAACATGCACTGGAAGAACTGAAGTTACGGTTAATGAGAAATAGGTAGGGGCTAAATTACAAATACAGGAATGTAGGTCGGCATCGTTGATATTTCAGTCTGGTTGGCATCACAGTATGGTGTCTGTTCAGACTACAATAACCCAGCGTCTGAACATGCTCCATACTTTTTGCAATGGACATAATTTTTTTTAAAAATTATGCGTTAATTCCAAAATAATAATGGATGCCGCCTTTTGTCAAAATATTTGAATTTTTTCCCGTTCTACATCTTACGGGGTTTATTTTTCACAACTTATTCGTTTTGCTAGGGCCTGCACATATGTTGAGGACTTCCACATGCGTAATAAAACAATAACTGAAAAGCTTCTTAAACAGGGGTACAGATTTCATAAACTTCGTAAAACATTTTCTAAATTATTTTATAGAAATCTTCCTCTCATTAACAAGTATAAATGTAACTTAAAGTCATTTCTGCGGCAAGGTATTTCACATCTGAAGTTTTATGGTGATGTAATTTAAACACTTCAAAAGATTCTTGGACATATGCATTTTCAAAACCTGTATGTGAAACGTATTAGATCTTTCCTAAAAAAAGATTATGAACCAACTATATTGCTGCGCACTTCACGTTTGGTTATCGATCAATCTACACTTGATAACTATTCTTTCCTCTTTGGTTGTGCGACGACAGACAGGGCTTAGCACTACATGATGATGTATCTCTAAGGCAGTCCTTAACCGGGAGAGTTATGTCGGATTTTCGTGATTTGTTTTTTCTCTCCTCTCTATCTTACCCTGAACCCACCCATGTATTACAGTTACTCGTGACTACGGACTAGTCGCTTGAGTACAATTTGACCGTTGCCATAGTGGGTTATTTCTAACACGGGCTTAAATGTTTAATTCTTTCCCGTGTTACTAGTAATATTCTTGTCATAGAATTTTTGTTAGATGTTTTACATGTATTTACTTACTGTGTTGGCGGTCTTTTTGGTTGTAAGGTTGTGGAACAAGGTTTATATTTTTCTATGTACACTGTTTGTATTTATAGATGAATGTAGGAGATAAGAGTGAGATTGGGCGCCCCTAAACCCAGGTTTACCCCCCCCCCCCCCCAGTGGTTGTTGATAATTAATCTATAATTAATTATTAATTGCTACTGACCGTACCAAGGCGGGCTCCTGTATTCGTATTCACTTTGCTTTATGTTTGTCTTGCGTGTTGGTTTCTAGTTAGTGTGTATATGAAGGAATGGTATTGCGCGCGTGTATGTGTGCGCTTGTGTGTGTATGTCATGGTATGACTGTGTGTGTGTTCTGCTTGAGAGGTGGGTGTATTGTTTGTGTTGCGTGTCCTGCTTGAGTCCTTTGTATTTATTTAGTGTTTCTTCAATATAATTTACTCTCTCTCTATGCATCCTTTTAAGCGTTTAAACATAACGAATGTCTACCCGTGAAGAGTATATTTGTCCTAGGCAAACAGAGTAGACCCTGGTTAGATGGACTGTGCATTACAATGTAAAATATACAAAATGAATAGTACAAAATGTCCTAAATTTAATTTGAAACTGGAATTCTGTATATAAAGTCTATGCGTTAAATGAGATAATTTACAACTTTTGCTGGTAACTTGGTACCTGTAAAAACGATCAATATGCTGTTGCAATATGCTTGCTTTGAATCTTTCTGCTGGCGCAGAGTAACTAGGCGTCAAATCTTGATTTAAACTGTTTGCAAACACCGTTTCAGTCGTGTTAGTCAGACAAAGGGTTAAAACGTAGACGCTTGATGTTGCCTGGTAGTGAAAGATCGACCATTGTTATATTTAGGTCGTTATCATCAATTTTCATAAATTGAGCAGTCACTTGAATCAATGCAATGTAAAACAAAGTAAATGACGCACAATTCTGTTTTCAGAATCTTTGCACTCAACATATATGCAGTCCGATGATGCCGTGGACGAATCCCCCAGTACTTTTGCTGTTTTTAGGATCACTTGTGTCAGCTGAACTTTACATATACAACAAAGCCACAGTGTGGGATTATAACAATCCACCATGCAAATTTGCTTTTCCAACCATAGCGTATTCGAAAAAGGGTCCATTCGTTTACGTGCCACCTGATTTTCACATTGGCTGGCATGACAGGGTTTCTGTTGGTTATACAAAACGATTTGAAACATTTGAATACATTGGTGAGTATATGTTGTTATTAAGCTACTTAAAATCGAGTTAGGAAATCAGAAATATGAAAGAATGTTTTGTATGGGCGGCGTATTAGGTTCGACATAAAATCAAAGCTTTTTTTGCAGACATACCATATTTTCTACAAGATAGTGCACTTAACAATTTATTCTTTCTTAACACAGAACTTATTATGGTTATGTCTTCGCGAATGTATGTGTTTCATTTCTTGTAATTTAGTTGAATGTGCGCCTATATGTATTTGTGAGTTTGTGTGTGAATAAACATATTTATATATATTGAGGTTCAGGTGGATTGATAGGGGCATGTATGTACATGTGCGCGCGAACAATTCTATGCGTGTTTGTATGTACCCTTTTTGTAAGCGCGTGTGATTATTGGTGTTATCATTTATTAGCTATAAGCAAATGAAATGAGCATCAAACAATGATAATATATACTCAAGTTATGAAAAACTGATTGTTGTCCTACTTCTATTTTCAGGATGTATATTGGCTGGAAATAGAAAAGAAAATAGTCGGATACCAGCAGATCCGGGACAGTGCTTCTCATCCTGCCAAACAACATATTTTGGAATTGACGTAAGATTTTCTATCAGTATATATATGTTCTTAGATTGGAGGTATAAAGTAATCGCACCGTTCGGCGTGTCTCATATCGTGCCCGCCCTGTTACTCATACCCACATGCATGGATGGATTTGGAAGGTACTTGGTAGATATATTTATTATATACCTATTCAAAAAACAAGCAAATACAGACCCAACAATATTTTTCCGTATCAGATGGTCCGTATCAGATGGCATATATGCTACACAATGTTGACGTCACTGCTTTTATGCACACAAGTTGTACACGATTTATTCATATAAAGAAGCGTTGCGCGTGACGTTTCGAAATTCCAGGTTCGATGCTATTTTTAAAAAAAAAATGAAACTAAGCGTAAATCAACTTTGAATAGTTAATTTACATCTTTAACAAAATAAGGGGCCTACATGTATCCGTATATTTGATTATCGACTGAACAACATATAGATCTAGATCTAGTCCCAAACAGGTTAGGTATATAATAAACGGAATATCACTACAGTGTGCGATCTGTGGTCTTGTATCAGTTCTCGTCGGCTGTGTAATCCAGATTACACTCGAGGCCACGCCTCTCGTGAGATCCGGATTACACAACCGACTCGAACTTATACAAGACCCCGGATCAAACACTGTGGTGATATTCCGTTTTTACCACATTGCGACAATATGTCGCGAATTAGACCGGGCTTCGTATTTCAAAGGTGATGGTAACATTTTGGTGTCAAAGGTTAATAAATATAGGATAATACATGAGTGTTGATAATTTATTGGATTTATTTAACGAGTCTTTTAGAAAACGATAAAAACCAGGCTTTGCCGAGTTTTTATCGTTTTCTAAAACGACGAGTTTGATAAATCGAATAAATTATTAACACGAATGTTATATTATTTTTATAACAAAACCTAGAAATGTTATTTATCACAGCCTTTGAGGTCAAGTGAATGCTAAGCGCGATATAAGTAGATCTATACAGGAAAAATGTTGATCCAAATTAACCCCGTTCACTAGCATAATGCTTATGCTGTTATATGTATTAATAAACACTTTCATGTAGATCTAATATTGATTAATTACACCAACAATCTATAAATTGAATCTACATGATGGAATGAAGTCGTTGGAAATCGAACGCGCACAGAACGCATTTTAACGACGTCACAAAAAAACGACGTCGTGGCGTACCTCATTTGCATAGTTATATAACTAGTTATATATAACATTTAAACAACGGGTGTTATTTAACGCTCACGCCGTCTGTTATGTTATAAAAACATTTTGTCATGTCTAGGCTCTAACTCCATCATGTATGGATAGATTTGAAACCAGCTTGGTACAAAAGTCTTCTAGAGAATACAAAATGTCATTTACAAGACATGTAATTGTAACTGAAAGGTCTAGGTCACATATTGGATTATTATATGATGTCTCAATCAGCAGTCTAGAATGAAAGAGGGTAACATTTTGCCTTGTCTAGACTTTAATTCCACCATGCTTGGATGCAGTTAATCATAACTTTGCACAAATATACATCGGGGATTTCTTCTGGAAACATTTGTCACTGTGACTGTAGCAGCTCTTATTCCAGAATATGTTCACACAACCGTGAAGTGTTTAAAGCAAATGGATTATATGTCTTATATGCATGTTGTATTTTCTTGAAGGTGGATGCTATTTAAATTAAAAGTTGGCCTTAGAATAAGCTCCTAAATAAATAAATGTATAATTTATCATTAATCTTGGTATTCACAATTTTCATTTTCTTTTCATCGATATTGAATTTAATAAACAAAACATAGGATTTTGCTAAGGTATACAGTTAATTGTGTCATTCACTATTATATAATAGCTCACGTGTGTTATGCACTTACACATTCAACCCTAGCTAAACGTATACTCGTCATTATAGAGCTGTTAATCTATTGAGAGTACAATATAATATGCAAACAGTGTAGAACTTTTAAGGTGGTTCCTGGCTGCGTCCTCTGATTAAGGGCTGTACTTTTTATCATATTGCAGTATATTGTTAAAACTGTTTCTACTTTGATAAAATGGACTTATTTGAATTGAATGTTTCCATGAAACGTTTTAGAGGCGATGATATAAGTTATAAAATACATATAAGAGTTCCTATTTAAACAAAATGTGTACATTTATTTAACATCCAAATACTTTAAATTACAATACTACAGTGTAAACTATACCAAATCTCAGAAGGCGATATTAAAATTTAATGCTAGCAACTATGTATTCGTTATTTTCCCTTCACACGAAATGACGTGTTTTTGATAAATATTTCAGGGGTCTAAGTGCTACTGTTTAAAGAGTGAACTGAGATACGGTTCAATTGCAGCCACTCGATGTACCAAAAAATGTTCATTTCCCCAGTATACAGCATGCGGAGGAGACGGGTACATTTCCTTGTATAAACATGGTATGTAGAAAAATGTTAAAGATAAAATACATATGTGTAAATCTGGCGTACAATTAGTGAATAATTAGTATTTAATATTTATTGTGTTTAGGGGGTAAACTAGAGTTACCGTCCTTCTATGCCGCAGTTCTGGGATTAATTGACGGAGATGGTGATTTTACCCATGACTAGTCGTGTTGCCGAGATTTTGCCAACATGATTTTTATTTGATACATTTGTGTAAAATTTATGACATTAAAAAGGTATGGACAATCGGTCGCCGTTAGGCCATTACTTCAAGATATTTACTTATTGATGAGTCCCAACAGTATTCTTGATGTAAACAAGAGGTCTTTTTTAAAAATGATATTCATTACAGGCTTAATGTCTCTAAATTCACGCAGCAGCTGACAGGACTAGTATATTCAGATGAGCACAAATAATAATAATAAAAAAGTAATATACCAAGTAATGTTACATTTAACATAATAAAAAACTAACATTTTGTTAATTTTATTGATTTTCACAATGCTTAAAATATATTTTGTGCAAAATTGCATCTAAAAGAAACTTGACTCGATTTAGACATTATCTACAAGAGCTCGGTAACTGATACACAATGACTCTCATCCTTTAGTTTGTATCGTTGTGTGAGTCTTACATCATTCTATATATCATGTAGGTTTTGAGAAACTCAACTAGTTTTTGACCAGCTGAGCAGCATGTTTTACATGTTTTTTGAAAACTTAATATATAGTACATAGATCATTGGAATACTCAACGGAAAGTTAAAAATGGTAATAACTGGCGATAACTTAATCTCGAAATCTTAGAAAAACATGTGATTTTGCACTAGGAGATATACCTTGACATTAGCCTTTAACATCATCTATATCACTCTCTTAATTTACAAAATGGACATGGAACGCTGTAAGACTCATACAATGTTATGCCCGGATTATAAAATATTTTTCTAGACCCGGGTTATAAGGAAGCACAGGCTGTAAATGTACATTGCTGATAAAGTAGCGGTTGTTACATTGTAAAAAGAATATAGGTTTTATAACGTTAAACGTTCTCAACAAAAGAACATTCAAAATATGAACTTCACTAGTTGTACCAACAGGGATCCGACACGATTACTTTTTGAGAAAACAAAATCGTCGGAAGGTATATATAGAGTTTCTATATATACCTTCTGACGATTTCCTTTTTCGCTCTCAAAAGCAATCCTGTCGGGGCCCTGTGGTTGTACCTTAAGCGCGCTATTAAATCAAGTCTGCATCTCTTGAGTTTGCGTACTTTATAAGGCCAGTTACATTCGTCAAAAATCAATATATCGGCCTGGGCCATTGTCCAATGAGAACATTGCTTATATAACAAGTGCGCTTGGACCTTAATTTCTGAGTTGTAGAAATTCTTGGTCAAGTGCGAAAACAGGCATCTGTAATAAAAAACGTTGACCTACTTTAAAATACGATCGCTTGGCACCACGTAGGCTATCTCTCACATGTTTGCGACTGTGAACCCTTTAAGGCATTCTCAACTTATTGTTCACGGCATCGATATATGTGTGACTTAGGCGTGAGCGGACAAAGTAAGATTAAGGCAATGCAGCTGTTTGATTAACATCGTGTCTAACATGGCTGCCTTAGTCAAACATTATTATATTTATATATGTTGTGTGGCTTGAAAACAATACTAAATATAGATGTACATGCATATTAAATAAACACATATGTATATCCCAAAGTTGTTAAAAATGGCTAAAGTCGGTAAGAAAGTCTTTAATGTTTATTTTAAATCTTAATCAGTTAAATCGAAACCTTGAAGTGATTTGTTTTATGTGGACGAGCACTGAATATAAATTTATGCATTTTTCAAGTACCGATGAGAACAACAGACGTCGGGGATTGGAAGTATTGTCGTGCATATAACTCAGAGTCACGCTCGTTTTTATGGCAAAAATGTGAGACAAAGTTGAGAGGATTTTGTCAGACAGGTACAGTATATACTTCATGTTTACCTGTCATTTGGACATGTCAATTATAGTTTTCAGCATGTTGATTAAAACCCTAACCGTCAAACAATATCGAATGACAGAATAAAACCTTTACTAGTATCAACCGCCAACGTTATATACCCTTGTTAAACAATTATTATAACATGACACGCGTCTTGATTACTATAAAAATAGAACAAGCTCATCGTGGTATACCTGAGATGTTTTACAACGCTCTTCCCTACCCCGCTCCTCCCGCGGTTAAATGACGTGTTACGTGAAGACCATATACTTTTAACCAGTCATGTTACTGTAATTTCCCAATTTTTCGGTCTTGTTTCATGTAATGTTTCTTCTATGCTAGATGGTAGATCGGTAAACGGGTATTGTGTGTGCGAATACTCTGCTGTACGTAAATTTGCTGTTGGGTGTTATATTCTTGTAAAAGCCGCGGGGAAAGTTATTCGGTCGAAAAACTGCATCCGCAGAGGAAATAAGTATGGAACATTTGATTTCCTTTCTAATTAATTTTCAGGTCATGTTAGAATCGAAATAATCTTTGTTCTACCGTTGCCGAAGGCCTGAGGGGTCAATTCCTGCGCATCACAACGACCAGCCGTTGTAAAATACCGTTTCACAACGGTAGAGCATAGATTATTTCTTAACTAAATGACCAAAAATACAGGTTGATGTTTACCCTTCATCACGCTGTGTAACTGTCTCTGCACAATTTGTCGTCTGCAACATTTCTCAACATTTATAACAAAGCATTCCTCGTTAGAGTGTTTCGATCTACATGGGACGCCGAATTTCTCATTGTTTGCAAAAAACACAAAACCCTTTCAAAGTACATACTTATTGTATAGAGTAATTAGACTAAAACAACCAAACTCTTTATGAAAATACATGTTATTTACCATGATATAGGCGGCGGTGTTTGTTTGCTCGTCCAGTCTGTACGAAATTCGTCCATATATCTTCATTTCTGGTTCGTTGTAAAGTTAGCTTTGTCAACTCTCAAACAAAACAATAGTGTTTTTAATATTGAAACTTTAGCACTCATGTTCTCTGGAGTCAAGCGCTTTGCATGTTAAACCTTTGTAAGGTCATGCAACTGAATACAAGGCATAGCTATTTGATACCTCAGGCAAACCTCAAAGAGAAACCCAAACAATGTAACGTTTCCCATCATCACCATGAACTATTTTATGGAATAATTACGATCTTTGCCCGAGTTAGGTTAGAGCTTAGCTGAATGCTGAATAACAGATGCTAGTTAATATCGATATTTTAAACTAACTATGTTGCATGACGCGCTGCTTAAAGATAGTAACATACCAAATTTCTAGTTGATAGTTAAATATCAATTTTAGCAAACAGATAAAATAACAAGTGTTGTACGAGCGCAAAATTGGCTAGCTGCCAGTTGAATTTTACCGTCAAATTAAGGGTTTGGAAATGTTGGTTTTATCATTTCTTTTAAAAAGTTGATTCCTCTATCAGAGAAAAATGACAAGACGTTTACATGGAATAAACCCGGGTATGGTTTGTATGATATGCCGTGGTATCAGTACCCGCAAGGTTGTTTCAATGACAACAAGTATCCGGCTACTGAAGATGAAAGACACATTGATCTTAATGGTACAGCAGAAGTATGGATTGGACGGATAAGGAGCTGGGTTATTAATAATGTCACAAGTACGTTCATTTTTATATTTAATGTTAGCATTCTTTTCACGAGCAAGTAACTTTTCATACTTTCTGTTGTATATAATATGTAATTTATGAACGCATTTTTTAAATTGTTTATTGAAATAAAATTAATAGAATTAGATTTGACAGTAAAACTTGTGTTAAGTAACGATTAGGTAAATTTCCAGGATGTCATATACCATGTACTTAATGGTTTTTATTATTCATATCCTATATTAATCTTACGACTCCTTATAAAATCAGTACTCTGAATTCCACTTTGAATAAGTTGCTGCTTTAATTTCAGAAACACCCAGAGAAGATATCCGTTATCGCTATTATGGATACATTTCGAACCATAGCAATAACTTAATGCTTGAGTTCGCGGAACAACCCTATGGAAATCTCCTGTGTGAGAAAGGTGAACATGTAATTTTGTTACACTTTGATCTATACGATTCTGAAGGACCACGCAAAATGCGATATATGTTTTAAATATTTATGACTGGTGTCAGCTTTATCGACAATTAGTAATAGAAAAAAATCTTATTGACTCATATGTTCATGCACTACCTGAAATATTTGTGTGGAGCATACATAGCTACCATTTTCTCACCTCTCGGACAGAGGTATACCGAAATCTAGGGGTGTTAGATAACCTTATCTGTCAGGACAGACAAGCCGAACTATCCTATGATTGGTTGTTATTGCCGTTGTTATGACGTCGTCATGACGTCGTCATGCATGCATTAGCGCATTAAAATGCAACTCGCTACTGTATAGCAAGTTAGAAACGTTTTTTGGGTTGACGAGGTGTGAAAATAAATCTAACACCACAGTTGAGTGTCAGATGAATATCCCACTCTCGTTTGAAGATATTTTTGGAACACTCGGCAAAGCCTCGTGTTCCAAAAATATCTTCAAAACTCGGGTAGGATATTCTTATCTGACACTCACGGTGGTGTTAGATTCACTATGTCCGTACGCCCGCCTATCCGTCGTACGTATGTCAGTACGAACCAATGTTAAGTTTCTCCGTAAGTGTATGATACAAACATATATGTTGTGACTTAATTGTTTTACCTTTAGGTCAGTTATGGTCTTCGTATTACAGTTATGGTCTTATATCCTCACACATTTAAGCGCCTTGATTATTTATAACTGTTTGATGACCTTGACTGTTTACCTTGACCTTTGTGTTCTATGCGTTAAGGTGAGTTATGGGCTATGTGATGCAGATACTGATACAAAATTTCACATACAGATACATCCTGGTAATAGCACATTGCATCTCAGTATGTGACCTTTATATAGTGTTAGCATTTAGTTCAGTTATTGACTAAGTACTGCAGCTACGATTTTGCAAATACACTTCTTCGAGGCAAAACCAAAGTGACATAAGGAATCACATTTATATCTGTTTGATTTAAATATTAGCTAGCTATGTGAAAGTCTACATAACTAACAGTATAGGCTAGTGCCATGTTTATCTAAAACAAGCTCTACGCGCGTAAAGTTATATATACATCCAACGTGTAAATATTTCTTTCTGTTTTATACAATATTTATAAAGCGCTATTTTCACACAGGAGATGTGCTTCTTAAAAATGCTTAACAGAACTTAATATAAATGAACTGACAAAGTGTAAAACCAAATACCTACTTTAACAATAACATATTCTGAATAAGGGAAATCATTTCAATATAATTACTAAAGTTATAAGAGTTGTTGTTAATAGTTTATAAAATCAATTTAGAAAGAATAAAATATCTAAAAGTTTAATTACATGATTAAAAAAAGTAATTTTAAAATCATTGCTGTACTAACTCCCTGCCCATACTGGACCTACACGATCAATGACTGAATTACACCCTTAAACTACACAATAAGTTGCCAAATAATATTACCACTAGCCTACAGTAAGCTGGTTTCAAAGAGATGAGAGTAATAATCCACACCAATAATATCCACCAGAAAACACCGGGTCAACGGTAAAACTTTTAAACTCCGATTTAGATCCTAAGCATATGCAAAAAGGAACACGATCTAGAGGTAGAAGTCATCTATAAATAAATACGAAAGACTCAAGCAGGAAACGTGACACAAACAATACATCCACCTCTCAAGCAGAACACACACACACAGTCATACCACAACAAACACACACACACACACGCAATACCATTCCTTCATCTACACACTAAATAGAAAACAACACGCAAGACAAACATAAAGCAAAGTGAATATAGGAGCCCGCCTTGGTACGATCAGTAGCAATCAATGATTAACTATAAATTAATTAATTATCAACAACCACTGGGGGGTTAAACCTGGGTTTAGGGGCGCCCAACCTCACTCTAACCTACATAATACATGGTTTATTATAAAGTTACTCACTTTCAATGCTTGTGATTATTGTAAATAAATATGTACTTATGAATCACAGTTGGTGCAGGAGAACTCCGTTCAAGTGTGCCTCTAGTGTACAATACATTTTCTAAAACTTGTCAAACAAAACGAATGGCAGAAAATTACTTCTAAATTCTCTGTTTGTCAAGTAATGCATTTTGTCATGCTTATGATCGGTTGCCAGGCACAATTTATTGTATGAATATATATGATAGGTACACAAGTGTTGCCTTCTATGTAAAAATGTAACTGTTGTTTGAACTTTACACATAAAATAAACATTAACTCACTTACTACAATAATGTGCGCTGTTTGAAAATATTTATGACAGGGACACATGATGAAAATGTTGTGGACTCATCCTCCTTTTATTCGTCTGCAAAAGTTGTGATTCATTTTAAATTGACGAAATCTAAACAAAAGCACCAAACAGCTTAAACTCAGATCAAACTGTTTCCAAATACCGATCCTGTCGCGATTATCAGAAGATGGTTTGATGGGTGTTCATTTTTTCAGATACCGTATTAGCAACAACAAGGACAACAACAAAAATAACAACAACAACAAAAGCACAAACAGCATCGACAGAAACAACATCGACAGAAACAACAACATCGACGGAAACAACAACATCATCGATAGAAACAACACCAAAATCGACCGAAACAACACAAAAATCGACCGAAACAACATCAACAACACCGACAGAAAAAACCACAACAGCAACAGAAACAACAACATCGATACAAACAACATCCACAGAAACAACCACATCATCGAAAGAAACAACACCAATATCGACAGATACTACAACAAAATCGACAGCAACCAAAACTACAACTGTTGTAACATCATCACCAAATAGCACAGATGCTACTGTTACACTGTCTAAGACAGGTATACACTCCTCGTTGATATTAAATGACGTGCTAACGTGACGTCATCAATTTTAAACAATTGTCGTCTGCTTTTATTGCTTAAATTTTAATTTTTGCGATTTTGACTGAAGAAGTATTGAAATGAGTGACGCGGCGCCTGTTCAGGAGCCTAACTGTTTGCAAAAAGCTGTTGTGGGCGGGGTAAGGCAGCGAAGGGGTTAAATGTCAAAAGAGCTTACGTAAGCCTTAATAATGCAACATAGTTTATATACTCCAGCAGATTGAAACGTAAAGCTCAAAGCGCATTTGACTTTTACTTTCAACCTGTTTGAAGAAATCATCTGTCGTAAAAACTGAGACATGCTATGAGTTTATGTGTTATATATAACTGAACTATGATCAACTGCCCTATGTTTTTTTTAAATTAATATGATAAAAATATCAAGGAAAATTGAACTGCGAAGGGAAATACAGTTAAAATGTAAGTTATATTCCTCTAATGCTTTTAAAGGAGTTTAACTCTCTTATTGCAATAGACCACTCTTCGTTGTCTAAACAAAAGCGTGGTAAATAATTGTTTGAACATGATGCAAACAGTTCGACATTTATATATAATGTTCAACATTCCAAAAAAAAGAAAGAATTGGAAAATAGATGCAAAAGACAATATCTCAGCATACAAAATATACCTTAAATAGTTTTCTGCTGTTACAAAATATTTGAAATGTCCATCTGCAGTTTGCCAGATACTTAATTTCTGCAAATTTGAATAAAAGAAGCCAGAAGGCAAGTATCAAACAGTTTTGGCAAATACTAGACAAGTCGCGAATGCCAGGGACATTATTCAATGATAACCTGCTTATTTATATTACAGGTGAAACGTTCACAACGGCAACACCACAACATCAAGGCAGCAACACACTAGGGAACTCTGAACAAAGTGATAGTTCTGATTTAAGTATGTTTATATGGATATAAATCATGAGTTTCTCTTTTGTATATATACCGGTACATGCTTTATCCGTTGTTTTCAATGTATTTTCACTTAACATCTGACATGTACTTTAGTATTGAACATTTGTTTTATTTATGTTAAATGTAGAAATATACATCGTTCTGTAGTGAACACATGCTTCAATGAAGAAGTTCACTACAAACATGTGGTCGCAACGATTTCACCACAACATGCGACAGCAACTTAATTCTACCATAATTTGAAATTTACATCATACTTTCTTCAGTTATACTGCCGTAAATATTTTGAAATACTAGATCTAGTTTTAACAAAATTATTAAAGTAGATAGTAGCATGACATTGAAAGCATCACAGCAGATTACAACATACGACTGTGAAAGGTTAATGACAACTGCAGTTATGTACATATCTGAAATTTATATTTTCTTTTTCTATTTGGAGAGGAAGCTCAAAATCTTAGATATGTGCAGTATCTCGTCCCGTTTCAAAATTCACAACTACACAAATACACGTGACGTTCAAACAAATCCTTATCACTTTGCTATTTTCTAACAAAAAATAAAACCCGATACAACCAGCGTCTGACAGAATCAAAACTGCTTGATACACATATCAAATGTGTTGGCATTTTGCTTGGCTTTTACAAATGACTGTCTAAAATATAATCGTGATACTGAAAGAAGTTCGAAACACGTTATGTCGTGACGTTTGCTATGTGAAATTGTTCAATAATTTAAAAACAATGCGCCCTCCTTACAACAGTTCTCCCAACAACGAATCCTTCCTTACAACGACCCTTCCAAAGGATCCCTAAACAGGAAAATTATGTCTAACGTTTTACAGTTGCACTATCGTCTGCTTAAAATTGTCGTCTGCTGTTTTTCTTAAAGTTACTTAATATACATTTTTACACCAACCAATAATGACGAGTGACAAACAGCGTAAATGCTGACCATACGCCGCTGTTTGCAAATATAAGCCTCGTTCTCCCCGTATAATGACTCCCGCCGAACTACGAACCTATTTTCTGTCTATTATTCGGTTTCGTTGTAGAGAGGGAGCGCTGTAATATGAAAGTAGTTTTTAACAGTAAATTTCAATATTAATTATTACAGTTGTGGTGTACGTTATCATTCCCCTGCTGGTCATTATGGTTGTTATTGCAGTAGTAGTAATTGTTATTCGACGGAAGAGGTGGGTATATTCAACAATCACAGCGAACTACATGTGTATTTTTGCTTTGAAAATACTGTACTAGTAATGATATTGTATACAGTAACAACTCGATTCTACGAACTCGCGTTACTTCGAATATACTCTTATTTGAAATACGGGTATGTTCGAATTAAACTAGATCGACGTATCAAAATAAAACTTACGAAATACTAGAAATATAGATTTAAGCGAGTTCGTAGTATCGAGTTTCGACTGTATATATTTTCACCCGCACATCTTAACTTAGAAAGTATATCGCAATATAATACGTCTCGTAAAGAGTGCACTTACACTTTGTAAGAATATTTTAATATTTAGATACCAGAATTGTATCTTGAATTTTGTGAATTGCAGGTAGCTGCATAACACTTGGCACAGAAGTGCAGAGAAATTGCCAATACACATGTACTTTCTGTTCTATTTTTTGTCTGCAAAAAATAATATTATTTTATACATCAAGTGTCTTAGCTGGCATGACACACACATGATCCTAAATGAAGTTGAAGTATGAAAAGACAAATATTTCGACATATATGCAAAGATCTAACTAACATTATCACATGTGCCAAATGAATTAAACAAATGTTTCGTCATGAGAAAATTCGCATTTTAGTTAGAACTTTCTATTACGATATGATTTTAAATACATTGAAATTAACACTTCCTGCCAACACAAAGGGCAACTTTGCAATTATAAAAAAGTTTGAATGCTGATCAGTCGCGAAGTATAAATGTTTAAAGATCAACATTTCAACGATCGAAATAGTTCTTCTTTTGTGTAAACAAATCAATTTTCGTTCCGCAATATATAATATCATAATATTTGGATCTTTAGAATTATGATATAGTGATGGTCCATGTACATGTAGGAACAATAAACTCAAACGATGAATCATTTTCAGACATATTAAATCTAGATCTATATAAGACGTCGAAGGCGTCCTTTATCGGGTTACGGTTACTAACCAATATATTTTCAAAATACCAGATCGCATGTTTACCTAATAGTATTTTAGTAACCTGGGTACAAAATGTCGTATATTCAAACATTTGAGTTCAAAATATGTCAAAGGGACGTATACAGAATTATTCAATTATCCTTTGTACTAGGTCAAAATGTTGTTATTAAAACATTATATGATGATATATTTATTATTTTTTTCAAATGTAGAGAGATTTTATATATGTTTGAAAAAAATAAACGAAAACAATGTCTCTCATGTAAAATTTTGAAAAGTGACTATACGAGGTTTTGATAATTAGGCCGACGATATAGAAGTTAACTTTCTGCAAATGCCACTGTATATAGATAAGCATTAAAGAAACCATACATATGGTTCGTCAAATTATATTTATATGCTATATTCATGATAATATGTTTGGTATTTCAAATTACAAACACATGGAATTTTCTATTGTAGAAATCAAGCGAACTCTAAGGATGCCCCTGGTGTTGTGTATTCGACTGGCGTACCACAAAACGGTAACACTGTAACTCCTGTAGCAAATACAACGCACTCCGACGATTTTGTCCCTGCTGCCTCCGATGGATACTCTTTCTGTGATCCCTTTTATACAAATCCTGCTGGACCATCAATGAAATCAACCGACAAAGATTATGTAGCTACAAATGCCACACACAATGACGCGGTTTACACCACAGTTGGTGACGTTCAAGAACACAACTCTTTCGTGCTGGAAAAACTTGGTACAAATCCTGCCGTGGAAAATGCAGCATTACAGAACATTGATGACGGAGCATATGACACGACAAATACAGTACGTAAGATCGACGCTAAATCGCATGGAAACATCTACAATAGATTAAGTGAATTTTCTGAGGACACATACAACCATGTTGGCGGCAAGGGAAACGAACATGTTTATGATGCAGCAAATTTACCTAGAATTGGAAAGGTAACTGATAATGTGTACAATGTGACATCGAACGACGATGGCTCAGATCATGTATACTGCACGACTGATGGGGATTTCCGTACTGGAGGCCACCTCTTTGAGGACACATACAGCCATATCAAATGAGTCGGACAGGTGCAAACACTCACCTTTAAATTCTTCCCAGAATGTTTTTTTTTACAAAAGAAGTACATGTTAACGTCACAGTAGTAATACAGTGCTCCCTCTCTACAACGACACCAAATGGGAGACACATATTGTGTGTGTTGTTCGGAAAGGGTCGTTATAGGGAGGGAAATCAGGACTGGGCTCACATATTGCAAACAGCTGCAATCCAGATCAGACACCGCGTAACGCGGCGTTTGATCTGGATTCAAGCTGTTTGTCACTTGTCATTATATTTATTCTTTCAAAATGTCCACTTATAAATATGTTACCTTAAAGTAAAACAACAGATGATAATATTAATCGAAGCAACAATGAAGAGGTTGGACATAAATGTCTTGTTTGGGGAACTGCGGTAAGGGTCGTTGTAAGGACGCAGTCGTTGTTTGGGAGGGCCGTTGTAGGGAGGGAACACTGTAGTTAAAGATTTTAGAGAAAAGCTTTATCTGATATTGACAGGTATTTTGTTGAATCCGACTTAACGTTAATCAGAAAATTCCAACAAAACTCCAGCAGGAACATCTTTGCTTAACTTACAATCTGCTTTGAGTCGTCATCGGAACTAGTTATGGAGGAGTAACTAAAAGGTCATTATACTGATCTATAATCATCAATATTGAACACTACTTGTAGTATCCGGTTATCAAATATTTGAAAAGCTGTGTGTGTGTGCGTGTGTGTGTGTGCGTGTGTGTGTGTGCGTGTGTGTGTGTGTGTGTGTTGTTCGGGAGGAGTTGTTATAGGAAGGTAAAATTAATACCCTTCGAGTGTTTACTTTTGAAAACAGTTTGAACCCAAATCAGACGTCACAAAACGCGGCGTCTAATATTGGTTCAAACTAATTGTCATTCGTCTTTATGTTACTTCAGTCATAGTGTTCAATGCGTAATATTGAGATAAGACAGCAAACAACACTTTTAATTAGACGGTTTTGCAACAGTCTAGTTTGGGGAAGAGCGAAAAGAATTATATTCAGCATGAAATCAATGTACGGGTGACCGTTGTAGGGACGACCACTGTATTAATCCGGTTTACGCTTTTATTTATCGTCTGCTTTAACCCTTCCACGTGTGCCGCAGAGTGTTTAACCTTTATCATGCAAAGTGTGACTTGGCTTATACTTGCAAATAGTTTGGATTCAGATCAGACGCTGCGTAACGCGGCGTCTGATCGGGATCCAGACTGTTTGTCACTCCTCTTCAACCTTTCGTCAGTTTGAAAAGCGTAAAAACTAATGATGATTTAGTTTCTCATACGATATATTTGAAGCAGACGACAATTCAGCTTGATAAGGATTAACCATTTCACTCTCACTGACGCTTTAAAGCGCGTTTGCAAACAGTTTGGGTCCTGATCAGACGCCGCGTAACACGGCGTCTGATCAGGACCCAAACTGTTTGACACTCTTATCGATGTAAGTCATACAACTTTTAATCTAACTTAGAAACTTGTCTGTCAGAAAACAAAACTGAAGGAGAGGACAATAACGCGATGAAGGGATAACAATCTCTGGAATAATTTGACCATTAACTCATTATCCCCTGAAACTTCCAATGGACAATTCCAGTTTGCAATAAAGGCTGGTTCATTTTAGACTATTTAGGGTTGATTTTTATAATATATTACAAAATGACAAACAGTGAAGACCCTGATCAGAGGGTTCCTGCAGGAGCCCTCTGATCAGGGACTTCACTATTTGCATAGGACAAGTGTACTCTTCACATGTACATTTTTGGTTAAGGACGCATATATGCGTCAGTAGGGCTCAATGAGTTAAAGGGTTAAGGTAAAATCGTTCAAGGCAGGAATATTAAGCTACTTATTCTGGTTTCCGCTTTATTGTTTCTCAAGTTTAATTAAACCCTTAGTCTGTAATTATATCGTCTGCTTTTAAATTGTCGTCTGCAATGTTTTTTTAATTTAGATTTATACATATTAAGTAAAAAAAACATAATGGTGAGTGTCCGAAATATTGGATTTAGATCAGACGCCGTGGTACATGTACGCGGCGTCTGGTCTGTATCCAAACTGTTTGAAAAAAACAGTGAAGTCGCGATAAGCAGACAAAGGGTTAACGACTTTCACTGCCATATACCGGTAGTCATATTTCCTAAAACTTAGCATGGACACAAATAAAACAGACCAGAACATTTAAGCAGACGATATAATTGAGACGAAAGGTTTAAAGCAGATACATACATTTGGCGTTTAAGCCTTTCACTGCCAACATTTTCTTAAGATTTTACCCCTTCGCCGTTTCTGTGTCGTCTGCTTCAATTTTGTTGTCTGCAATATCGTTTCAAAGTTAAAAAATAAGGCAGATTTACTGAAGAAATTTCAAAACGAGTGTCAAACAATTTGGGTCCTGATCAGATACCGCGTTACGCGGCGTGTAATCAGGATTTAAACTGTTTGCAAGCGAGCTTTTAAGCGTCATTGAGAGTGAATGGGTTAAAGAAACTGTTCAAAGCGTTTAAGCAATGTGTTTATTTTATGTGTATATACATGTATATACAGAAGAACATATTACAATATGGAGAATAGTAAAAAACAAACTCTCTATTACGACTACTAAAGCCAAGGCTGATTGATTGTATAAAATACAAGTGACCACGTAAAACAAGGTGCCAGTAAACGGAACAATCCTAAGTGAACTTTCTCTTTTAATGTCACTTTGCTTTAAAGACTTTTTCTCAGTCCATTGAGAGACCACCATCATATTGTTCTCGAGGTGTCAATGTAACTGTAAAGCACGTGCAATACAATCTCAGAATACCTGGTTAGGTCCATGATTATACTCATGCTCTAGTGATTTTCAATGGTTATTTCTAACCAAACTACCAAATATAAAGGTCCGGTCTCACATAAGACGATTCAATTGTTCAATATGCACTAGACCCATACTTTTTGTCAGGAAATTGACAGTAAATAATCTGGCAAGGCGTTGTTCACCCATCGAAATTCTAATCCATGTTTGACTGATGAGTTTTGTTGTTAAATTTATCGTACAGAGACAAACAATACAGGACATGATCAGATGGCTTCTTTAAGAGCTAACTCACCTGGATCTATAATTGTTGCATAGGAAATGTGTTCTGTTAACAAGTACACTGAGGCTCAATTTGTAACTTTAGTTTTATGTTGCCTTCGCCTCTGTGGTCAAATATGCCATTTGTATCTTTCGATACTTCATTCAGTTCATTATATGGGGAAATACGTTACTCCTTCATTGACACCGTATTTTGCTAAAACAATTATGTCTACTCTTACAAAGATCCAAACTGTTGGACACCTCTGTCTAATAGGTTCAGGTGTATACATGCTGTCCGATTTCGGCCAACATATTTGTAGACTACGAGTATTCGAAATGGTTAGGTTTAACACAATTATATGTGTATTAAGTTTGCAATGGTTATTTTAGTACGACTTCCTTCATCGACCGTGTGGTATACGTATGCAGTGTCAATAGCTGTACCTATCATGTTTGATGTTTACAAATAGTTGTGTTGCTTTTTTAAGTTTTGCTTTACAATTGTGTGTCTTCGAATAGTTTGTCATAAAGATTTCCCTTGCCTTCCGCGCTGACCTTTAAAACTGCATTTGTTTTGTCATACGTTTGGCCAACATCATTTCGAGCCGGTGTTTGATATTGTAATTCCACCTCAGAATAGACGTGATCCTGTCTGTCCGCTACGACTAAGTTTATTCTTCCATCATGTCTATCACTTGTGGCACCATGAATTATGGCACGTGTATTGTAATAGTCGTTCTCTTCAGGATTTCTAGGTGACTGTGTGGTAATTGCTGAATTAGCGTATTGTGACGTGGTAGAAGTGGGGTTACTGTTGTCGGTCGCATTTGCTACTGTAGCGAGTCTACCTGTTGTTTGTTTGAGAGATGTATCGTTCGGGTATACAGCACGGTATACAGTCATTCTTGTTGCTGTTGTGTGCTTTCTACAAAATGCAATTAAAGTAAATAAATTGTTTCAGAACCGAATTCCATCGTCTGATTCAATATTTTAATTGTCTTAATATGTTTTGCATTGACGCTGTGGTCTTTGACATTTGTTAGCTAGATACTTTGAATAATAAAAACGGAATATCACCACACTGTATGATCTGGGGTCTTGTATCAGTTCGAGTCGGTTGTGTAATCAAGATCTCACGAGAGGCGTAGCCTAGAATGTGATCTGGATTACACAACCGACGAGTAAGCAATAGACTGAACCGACAAATAAGCAATAGACAGAAACTATATTATGTTGAACCATAAATTGACAATGCTTGATAATACTAATAACAAGCCATAAAAAAGATAACTAACGAGCAAACGTTCTCAAAATGAATTTTTATTTATGCTTTTCGATGGATTACTAGAAAATAACAGTGGATTATCACTTGATAATTTCACTGCCCCTAGCAGTGGGATTATCGTCGCGCGTGCTTCTTTTATGAATTTTCACCGTAGGGCTCCCCAATAATCGTAGTCAATCGTGTCCTATCGTTTCATTCCGGCAGCCCGATTTGTCGCGAACCACTAAACGGAAGAACACGAATCCAAGATCGGAAGTAACGACGTAATTCGAATGACGTCAAATCAATAAATCAGTGACGCCATTGTACGATTCGATATAAACTTGGGGCTCAACACGGGGTCAAGCATGTACTTTTGCTTTCAATTGTCGAACAATTTCGTTTAAAAAGTGACTTAAAAGCATAATAAATAGAATAACTGTTTTGTTTCAGTATAAGATCGAATTTAATCCATTTCTTGCACATCAGACTGTTGTATTTTCACTCGTGGCTTCGCAACTCGTGAAAATATAACGTCTGATGTACACTCAATGGATTCAATTTCTATCTTATACTAAAAAAAAAAAAGTTATCCTCTATATAATCATTTCTCTTGGCGAATTGACTTGTATACGCAAACAGTTTTGAGGCAGATCAGACACAATGTGACAGGCGTCTGATATTAATCAGCTATTATTTGATCATCATCTTTAAAGTTCGTTTATTATTTGCACAAATTGTTATTGAATATTTATTTTCAAATGGCAATGTCAATGCAAACGATAGCACGGCAATATTAGGGTTAATAATGGATACGGGTATCAACTGAACGAAACTATTACTTACCTCTTCCACCTAATAACAAGTACTAGTAGTACAGCAGCAATGATCATGGCCACGGGAATAATGACGTATACCCCAACTGTGAAATGAAATACAACTATATGTCAAATAAAGCTTTCATACATGTACTTTCAAACCATTCACCAATATTTTTATAATGTCGGTTTTAGATGTTCTACCTTTAACCCTTTCATGGAGAAATCTATCGTGAGGTTGTAACTGTTACTTGATAAAAACTGTTTGCAAATGCATTTATGACGTCTTGTCCTGAGAGTAAAAATGGTTAAAGGCGCAGAGACTAAGTATATTCATCATGTGCAAACCGAGTAGATCGAAACCAGAGATCTGGATTCAAGCTGTTTGTCAAAAAGTCAAATATGTGACTTTGAGAAAAAACAACAGACGACACTTTTGAGTAGACGATATTGCAGAAATTAAAGCGTTAAACACAATTGTCCTGTTAAGGGAACTGCGGAAAGGGTCGTTTAAGGACAGAGTCATTGTTGGGATGGCCGTTGTAGAGAGGGAACACTGTATGTCTTATTATAAACCATAGTTCAAGGGAGCATATAGGGAGCTTATAAAATATTGGTAAACGCCATGCGTCCGCCGTAGGGCCGCCGTAGAATCTCTACGACGGCCGCAAGTTTCTCCCGATTTCATGTTTCTGTGGCCGCCGTACGGGCCGCAGTAGAGCAAATGTGAGCGCACTTTAATATTCCCATCAAGGCGCATTAGTATGTGAAGTTGCGTGTGTGTATCTGCAGTACATAGTCCATAACCCAACTTAATGCCTAGATCACATAGGTCAAAGTCAAAGATCGAGATAATCAAACAGTAATGCAACACGTTGCACCAAATTAAGCGCGTGATAATACGTGGTCATACCTGTAGTACAACGATCATAACTGACCTAAAACCAAAACAATACAAAAATGACAGGGACCAAGTTCAAATATAAAGATCACTACTACACAACACGCCGTATTGATTGAGGTTGAGCAATTCTAGCTGCAATATTTAGTCCATAACTGACCTAAACGCAAACGCAACTTCAAGGTCAAAAGGCAAATACACAAAACTTTAACATTGTACCTATTGATACACATAAGCATGTTGCATTACATTGCCCTAGTTGCAGTACTGAGCGCAGACTCTGAAGTTAACGCAAAACATTATTATATATTTACAATCGCCCCATTCAATTCCATTGACAAAACGGATGTTCATTTCGTATAAACACCACACTTTTCGAGAGGGCGGGACTTGTTGATAAGTTTCGAAGAGGTGGGGGGGGGGCATATGCAGTTTTTATTCGCTATTTAATCTTTTGAACTTGGAACAGCAAACATTTGGCGGATTGTTATAAAATTCGTTCTTAACCAATCTATGCCTTCATATTAGTGGACACCATGATTCCCGACTAATATTCTTCTTTATTAACGAGATAAATTGCGAGAAACTTGACCTACCTTATAAACAACAACTATATGCATTCCTTTATGCCAAAAAAACCCGATATATTTATCCTACTTTAAACATGACGTCACTTCGAATGACGTCAAATCGTCATTTTCGCGCTAAACTGTCATCTTAGAATGTAAACAATGGACTTATTTTTTTGCCTGAGAATGTACGCAGCTACAGTTATTCGGTCATGGCTGTTCCTGATAGGGTACACATTATTCGTGTTATCAACCTCTAATATGGATTAAACATACATGCATACTTACAAAATGTTAATCTTATATTAGAAATTACAGCAAATACATTGTAAATATAAGAAATGAACAAATCTTTTTGGCGTTCAAGCGAAATGAACGACAGAAAATTATGGGCTAGCGCCATTCATGGTATTTGCCGATAATTTTCTGTCGTTCATTTCGCTTGAACCCCGAAAAAAATTGTTCATTTCTTAAATAACATGAGGTCAAGGTAAACGGTCAAGATCACCAAACTGCAATACAACAAATTGTTTTTTTTGAGTTGAGAATGCATGAGACCCTAACGGACGCACTTCGTTCATTATTGACCTAAACGGAGAAACTTAACCTTGTATCGCACGGACGTACTAACGTACAGATGAGCGGACGGAGGAGTGACTTTTCGCTATTTCAACATACCTGCTACAGAAAATATTTCGTCCTCCGTGTCTTCATCTTCCGTGGCTATTATTTATAAAGACACAATATAGTTTAATATATTACATTAATTATCTGCGTTAACATGTTCTGCTCTAAGTTGATGTTTGCAGTATTGTTTCAAGTTAAGAATTACCAATACGCGTGTCATTTAGTTTTACTTCTAAACAGACATCGAATGTACAAGTGGAGGATTACAACCATACTGCACAAAACCCCCTTTTGTAACATTTAACTAATAGCACATTACATCAATGACTATGATTACATATCAGTGGCACATTTCGCACGAATAATAGTAGTAGAAATAGCAGCAGATGTAGTAGTAGATGTAGTTGTGGTGGTTGTGGCGATAGTAGTTATACTTGTTCAATTAAAATTAGTAGTACGAATGATGAATTGCAGATATGGCTTAAATTTTAGTGGTAGCGTAACTAGTACATGTAGTAGTAGGGATAGTTGTAGATTGTAGAAAAAGTATGAGTAGTAGTGCCCGCTGTAGAACTAAGTTGCAACAGTACCTATGATACAAATAATAGTTGTAAAAGTAATATGTGTTATAGAGGTAGTCGTAACATTAGGTAGTGGTAGCAGTAGTAGTAGTAGTAGTAGTAGGAACAATGGTTGTAGCAGGAGTAGTACTGGGTGTAGTACAATCAGTAGAATCAGTAATAGGTGTTGCACTAGCAAGAGTAGAATGAGAAGCAGCAGTTTATAATTTCGAAAATTTGTGCACCAAGGACATACGCATAAACTGAAGTGTAATAATCGAAATATTAAATTCATTTTAGTTTATTATCGTGAAATAGAACACGGGTAGTCGCTTTGATGCTGGTAATTAAATCACCACGTATCAATCCTCGTGCTTTGATTGCTACGCCTTTCATCCCCTACTCGTGTTTTATTGCATGATTATACACTTGTATAAATTTATTGTTTGTTAATTAGTAAAAACACAAAAAATTAGAAAGTTTTACCTGCGTAACAAAGAACAGAAACATTGCCACTAAGCCCTTGTGTGAACTTTAGTAGATATGTATTGTTTTGTTCTGAGATATATCCAAAATAGCTGTAATTTGTCTTTTGACGTAATTCTGAAATATGAATACAGACAACAAACCGTATGAAAACATATATTCAAATATATAAATTCTTCGACTAAACATTATTTTGCAAATTTAAAACGGAAAACCTTTATGGCGTGGGTCAGAACTATGCTCGGTGGTCAATAACTTTGCAATTATTAGTTACGTTACAACTAGTAAATAAAGAGATAAATACAATAGCATCAAACATTGACCAAATAAAGTTGAATAAATTCCCTTCAGATTTTTTAAATAGTGAAACATCAGAATTAGATATAATATTAGCTTTGAATTGTAATTCCAGAATAAAAAAGATTGATCATAGCTGATTTTAGTATTAGATTTAATTATCATATTTAATGTAATTATTTAACTCAGCAATGTCATTGAATCAATAGACAACTTGAACTCATTAGTTGATTAACGTATAATTAAGATATTTACCAGGTTAGCATTTAGTTTCAATATTCAAACTGAAATGCTGTATACCTACTCTGAACGTTCACAATTCCAAAACTCCTTATTCTCCCTACCCATACTGCTGTTTTGCCAAGAGTAACGTCCGTTGCAAGACCCTGTATGCGGCGGGTGAAACATTCTTTAGTGTATTGTGACCAAGATGACATATGTTTTGTCAACGACGTGGCTTTTGATGATGCTGTTAAAACAGTAAAATTGTAATTGTAATCGTTATGATGTGAGCCTTTTACAAGTAAAATTTTAGCTTATCATACGAATTCAATAATTTGAAAAACTATAAACGCAAGATCCATTTATAAAACAAATAAGTTTCAAGTATGTTGAACTAAAAAACGTTTTTCTTTATAGATTAAGTTCGTAGGTTTGTTCTTATATTATCAGGTGTATGGTATCTTATAGGAAGTTTTAGTTATTGTCACATGTGTACGCCGTTTTGGGGCTGTCTTTTGTGTGGTTGTTCATGCTTATTCTAGATCCAATTTAAGTTATTTGTCTTTTCTAGCTTTGTAGGTGTATTTGTACATTGTAATTTAATGAGAAGCGCTTTTGAACAGAGCGCTATATAAATCTGGTATAACAATAATAATAATAGTATAAAACAGTACAAAAAGAAGTATTTATATGTGTATACTGTTCTGTTTGTAAAGTAAGAGATAAAGTGTGTATAAAATATATCTTCTGTGTTGAAAAAAATATTTTGTCTGAAACAGGTATTTCTCCTTTGACATTTTCTTTTGAATGTTATTTAACTGGTTGTTCTTGCCTCTGCGCGCATCCGAAACCAATATACATTTGCCTGATTTGACAAAATTATGTCAGACTGAGCAACACCGATTTTTAATACTTACTCAAAAGTATAGCAAGATTAAGTTCTAATTTGATCTTACTTACGGTTTGCACAATTTCCTTTCATTTGTTCATAACAATCGTGCCATACGTATGACCCATTATCGACGGTTCCACAGTATCTTCCATCATCTAAGCCGTTTACAGTGGAGCTCCTGTTAACTTTGTTTGAAATGTACAGATAACATGCAATGTTTGCAGACATCGTTTAATCGCTTACACAAAATAACATATTATTACATAAATATCTGAAAAGGACATGTCATGTGAGACTTATTTATAGCATGTACTTAAAATAACTCCAAATAATCGATGATAGAAAAGTCTTAACCTTACTAATATGACAAGTATTACTTTAGTACCACATTGATTTGAAACAATCCGATATTTATGTATGATATGTCCTTACCATATTTATACAACGAGATATAATTATATCCTAATAGTTTGCCTCCACAGACTGTGCCACTTAGGAAGAAGCAGTCCGTGGTACAGTACCTGTAATTTGTTTGCACGTCACTTGGTGCATCGGTTAAACAATAACAATACCCGTCCTGAAAATATACAAATCCTGAATTAACATATTGGTGAAACATTTAAATGGAAGTACTTAAACATCAACTGGTTTCTTAGTTCGTTATTACAATGATTTTTGTTTAAATGACAAGTTATCTATTTAAACATCTAAAATACCGTTAAGAATCTTCAAATAGTTTACATCAACTATTACTTTAACAATCTACTTTACATGATAAACAAGGCTAAGGGTCATTTTAGTTTTAATTTTTTTAAAAGAAATACTATTGTATAAATAAATCTTACATATAAGCCAATATATGTTGTTTGGCACACTGAATAGCATTGTCCTGGATCTGACTGTATCTGATATGTTTTCAATTTCCCGAAGAAATCATTGATTAGCCAGGCACAACCTAAAAAGTATGTTTGTATCAATCTAAGCAATAAAATTCCAAATTATTTTTGAGTGCAGTTATTCCATTAAAAAGCAACACTTATATCAAATACAAAATTGCTATATATCAAAATTTCTGAGGGGCGATAAATGATTTTTGACAAAATATACTTACCAATATATTCGAAAACTATCCAACTTTTCGTATATCCAACAAAGACCTTCCTATCTGTAGAAATATTCATATACGCTGGTAGATAGACGGTTGGACCGTAGATTGAATATACTACTTCTGGTGAAGCTACATGGCAAGGTGGTTTCTGGTAGTCCCATGATACATGTGAACTGTTCATTATGTAATATTCAGACGAAACTGGTAAATGATAATAAAGCATTATCATTCAGTAGATAAAACAAGATAACCACTCAGATAATTATCCAAAGTACTTTACTGTTTTAATGAAGTGTATGCTGTTTTATCTTAAAATTGAAATTTGATATAATTTGATTGAAAATTTACCTAATCGCGTATCCAATCGTTTGAATCCTGGTCAGATGCCGCGTAACATAATTTCTGATCAGAATCGAAACTGTTTGCAAATATCCAATATACTTTAGGTAAGGTAATAAATGGGTTACTTTCGACTGTCTTGTTTCCATTGTTGTAACATAATAATCTCAATGCAGGGAAGATAGTTACTGTTCTTGAGGTTTTGATACTTAGACTCTTAACATTCTGAATGCTAACCAAATGAGTCTGCAATATTTGACGTCCGCAACAATTGTTTCAGTTGGTTTGCCTTTTTAGAACATATTATCAGAGTTTCATGCAGTACATATTAGCTTAAGGCCTTAATTTGTCATCACATAATTAAGTTTCTTTTCAGTCTTCATAGTATGTACCGTTATCTAAATCTGGGATATCAAAACGATTGTTAAATATAGAAAGAAAAAATCGCCATATTATATCAGTGCATGGTGATCGTTATCTACGGCATAAGCTGTATTGTTAAGAAGTAAATTTAAGAACAGGAACTAAAATTAAAAGGATGCTATTCTTACCTGTTTGCACAAACAACGATGCTTTCAGATATGCGTTTATGAGTGAGTGAGTCCTCATGTTTAAGATATAAAGAGAGCGTTAAGTTTCCAGCTTACTTTCTAGTCCGAATCTGATTACCGCTTAAGTTTACTACATGTAGACATTAGGAAGATTAATATTTCATGAAGCATGAATAAAGCGAGTAGATCTCACACTCAAATGTGAAAGTATATTGTCATCGGAATAAGTGCACCGGAAGTTTAATCGTTTTAACACTATAAACGAGTGCAGTTTAATTTGAAAAACTGTTTGGATCCTTATAATATGCGTGTTGACTGGTGCCTGTTCAATATCCAAGCTGTTTGACAGTTAGATTAACAATATGCTTGTTAAATTTGTCAAAAATATTATCTTATTATCGCTTCGACTTTTTTGTTACTTCAATGAAATACAGTAAACCCCTATTTCTATCATTAAACGAAAGCTGGTTGATTGTATAAAGTACAAGTTGACAGCTGAAATCAAAGTAGCGGTAAAACAGAAAGTTTCTAAACAATATTTCTTATTTACTGTCACCTTGCTTTCAGCAATCACCTGTCACAAACACCTGAAAACTAACCACATTTAGTGGTGGTAATAGTGTGAGTTAACTGTATTGAAATGAAAGAACAGACAATAGAAAATGACCCATTCAATTTAATAATGTTATCAAGTTTAAACAAAATTGGTCGTCTGCTTTTAGTTCTCGAATTTTGTTCTCGACTTTGAATTTTGGGAAATAGTGTGCTTTATGAGTGTCAAACAGATTATTGACAGACGCCGCCTTATTTGGCGTCTGATCAAGATCTAAACACTTTGTACCATTGAACTCGGGGCAATGCATTTTCGAATATAAATATATAATAATGATAGCTGTAAAATAAATAACGCATGCGATTTATTTGTCAATAGTATATTAATTTACACGTTCACGCTATGCTAGCTTCTGTTTTTACTCTTAACACGTTTATGCCTGAATATATCAATGAACTTTCCTTGTATACTTGCTGGAATATTTCAATGTAGAGGGTGATTTAAGGACACTGTAGTTTTTTTTCATACAACAAATCATTTCGAACGATATAGCAAACAGTGAAAACACAGATGAGAGGATGTCTCATATGGTCATCAATGTTTGCCAATGTGTACTTTAGTAGACAATATGCTTAAATGGGTTACTTCATGTCATTAAAAAACGAATTGACACCCTTCTTTGATGAATAGATTGTTTACCATTTGACTGAATACCCTTCAATATGAGTGCATATTAGTTCTGTTATTGATCTTATCTACATGTAATGAGTACCTGTGTATATTTACTCGATAGCAGGTTTTCAAGAATGAACTATGACATAAAATAATTTTCCATGAATGACTATTATCATCAGCATGTGGATTGTTTTAAATTTAGCGGTGCTGTAAATCCATCTGCCTCAAACTATTGTCGTCTATTTGTTTCGTTTCAATTTGAATTGACTTTAAATTGATCATATCACTGAGTGTCAAACAGTTTAAATCCTAACCATACGCTGAGCCACACGGTGGATGATCAGGATCCAAACTGTTGGTAAATAACCATTGCAGTAAGGTATTGAAAGAACTATTGCATCTCGTGTAATTGTCGTCCGAATACTTTGTCCGCAACAAGCTCAAAATTGATTAAACTTACCTCCTTTTTAAACAAAATATTAACTTTTGCCTGCTGTTCGTGACCTAACTGGGTTTACAAACTGTTTAAATCCAGATCAGACGCCGCGTCACACGGCGTCTGAACTGGATCCAAACTGTTCGGCATTCCTCTTTATAAATGTTTGATTAAATTTCATGCATTAATCTAAATTAAACAATATGCATAATACAATTTAAAATATTTCGCAGCAAGGTAAGGGTTAACAAAGAGCCTAACAGTTTGGATCTTGCTCAGACGCCGAGTTACTCATATATTTATACAAACTATTTGCATCAATTATCACTGTTTCGGAAGACGCAACATGGATAATGATCATAGGGTCAATTCCATTAATGAGTCGTAACAATAAAGGGTTCATTGCAGAACTAAAGACTTTAGTTTTTGAAAAAACAGTCCTTATCTCTTGCCAGGTCAGAGACGACGTACATGTATGGCTTTTTTCAAGTACTATACGGTTTTAGCATACACGTGTTATTGTAGAATAACGTCTGTCAAAGAGATTCATCAACATCCTCTAAGGAAAGTCAGTTATCTTTAAGCTTCACCGCCAGGAATATAATGTTGTTTATTGTGGTGTTTGAGGGTTATTGTGTTGAATAAATTCCGGCTGTAATTAGAAAACTTTGTTAACCCTTTCACTTTCAATGACGTCATAAAGCGCATTCGTAAACAGTTTGAATCAAGCGGCGTCTAATCAGGATCAAAACTGTTTTACCACTTGTTCTGAAATGACGTCATTTATACTGCCTTAAATCTACGTTTAAAACGATATTTCAGACAACAATATTGAGACAGACTTCAATATTGGGATGAAGGGGTAAAAACCTCACGATAAGTTTGATTATGCCGTTTGCACACAGATTCGGCGCTGCTATATACCACTCGATAGTTCAGAATAATACTGTTGTATAAGGGTATCAATTAAGAATTAATTAGAATGCACACACTTTTTTAAAACATAGGTATGCTTATGTAGAGTGATTAAAACGGTTGTGTTATTGTTTAAATACAATTCAAAGGAAATCCGATTTCATAAAATGGAGACAATGACATTGTTTTTAATATGCTGATGATTTAATTCAATCTTAGTGTCAAACAGGTCATCTGACATGTAACTGTTTCCATTGACATCTGAGGTACAAACAGACGCATGTCATTGGGGAAAGTATAAGCCAGGGCTGCAATAAATTGATCATGAACAAATCATAAGATTTTCTAATTTCGATTTTTTCTATCGCGATTACTTCACGCAAGTTGAAAGTAAAGCAGAATGCGCCTTAATGCGCATTCTGCTTTGCTTTCAACCTACTTTGAAATATCATCTGCAAGGATAAAAATCCGAAGATTTCGGAAAATCTGGAGAATGGCAGCTCTGATGATAATCTTTCTCCCGTTAAGAACGTATATAAACGCATTTTGAAAAACACTGTATACCAAGATCGGACAGCTGCTTAGGGAGCTTATCGCACTGTATAATTATTACTATCTGTTTGAAATAGGCCTTTGATCTTTAATTGTGATTAGTTTCCCGTAATTGTATTAGTAAAAAAATCAAAATTAAGAACATTGATGTTGATGATGGATGGAGTTTCACCCATTCACTGCCTTACCCCGAGTACAATAGTTATTTGCAAACTGTTTGGATCCTGATCAGACGCCGCGTAACGCGGCGTCTGATCAGGACCCAAACTGTTTGACACTCATAAAATCAAAATACATTAAAACTAAATTTGAGAAATAAAAGCAGACAACAATTGTTTAAAAAATGATGACGTCACGGCAGTGAAGGGGTTAATACGAGTATTAAACGGGAGAAGAGTTATTTCTTACTAAGGCCAAATGTCTGAACTGTTTAAGCCAGAAGAATGGAAATTACAATGACCTTTTTGTCACTCTGTATTCTATTAATACAGTTGAGAAGGCAATATCCCATTTAAACGCAAGTGAAATGCAATTCAATTAGGACTCTACTGTAGAAAATTTTATTTTAAAATGTTACTATTTATTTTTATCCGAATGGTAAATAGTTTGGAGCCTGATCAGACGCTGGGTTCCAAGGTGTATGATACGGCTCCAAACTGTTTTCAATAGTAAAAACAAATAGATTTAGCGTAAACGCGTTGTTTGAGGAAGACTACGTTTTCTCCATTATGTCAATCCATGTGTGCCCACGATCCGGTATATGGGGCATAGGCAAACAGTGTAGACTCTGATCAGACGCCGCATGATGCGGCGTCTGATCAGAGTATACACTGTTTGCTGATAGGAATCTCAATATCAAAATCATGAAAATGAAAATTTTGACCAGGCATCCCTTTGATAAAAATTGACTAATCCAATATATAAACATGAAAGAATTCACTGGGCGTAAATGGGTTAAAGAGATACAACGAAGATATATGATTGATTTCAGGATAACCCCAGTGGTGCTAAAGAAACTTTTTATAATATAATTTGAAACAGGTTGGAGCCATATCAGACTCCGAGTAACGTGGAGTCTGAACATGCTCAGAACTGTTTGCCAATCAGTTTCTTATTAATATGTCTAAATCTCTAAAATCAAATGCGCACAAAAACTTCATAAGTTTTATATATTCCACATTTTTTGCATCAACTCTTTGCTTAGTTTTACTAAAGGCGAGCAATTAGCGCTTCCCAATTGTTACCAGTGAGCCTTTTAGATACGTGTCGTCTACTTTCGAGGAGTGATTCTAAATGTTAGCCGGCTATTTTATTCTGCGCGATGAAACTGATTTTATCATTGGATTTTTGATACAGGCGTTAGCCGGCTAACATGTATACCTTTTGGGGAAACTTTCATATAGTGGAAGAAAGGATAGAGTTTGATATGAATGTTAGCCGGCTAACAACACTTTATTTGTTTCTGGTGTTCATATTGCGTCAAAAATGATAGAAATTGAGTGTTAGCCGCTAACAAATAGTTACAAAATCATTAAATACGATGTTATTAATGAAATACATTATTAATTTTTACATTTATATTTGTTGCTTTTGCTTGATTCATTACAAAAAGGTGTGTTTTTAGTAGGGTAAAACCCCATAAACGAGTGCTGTAATTGGGAATCAGTTGAAATTCCCTTTTTAAAATGGACAGGGCTCTATGTAGAACTATGTAGCACCGATAAATACGAAATTTCTCATTTGCAGTGTTGCTCCAACGCTTTTTGTTTAAAGTCAATAATTCTGGCCATCAGCTGTTCGCTAAGCCAAGTTTGTTGTTATTACTGTGACAGCATGTTTAATCATCGCAATCATGGTTGGACATGTGCATTACGTTTCTTATCATCAGTAATAAGGAAATCACAGTTGGAAGTAGTTAGTGTCTTAATATGTATCGCCCAGTCAACTTGGGATTAACATATGGCATTTCCTACCAAAGCTGTCACCTTTGTTAGTCTCACTACATATACATGAGATCAGTGTCCATACCGCTGGGGTCACGTGATGCGAACCAGTCGTGATTTAGCCGGTGTAGACACTGGGAGTTTAGATTCAGATTTCGGCGAGTAAAGATGTAAAATTAATAACGCGGGTGGCATCCGCCACCCGGCGTCGGTCGGAGATTTCCCGACGAAACTAAAATATAGTTCGGACATTACACTTGTGATTTCCTTAACAAATTGCTAATATTGAACAGTTCGTGTTTAATATACTTATGTTGGATTACCACGTATGTTTATAACGGTACACTGGATTTCCAGGATTAAAATAAAGCTATCAGAAAACTACATCAACCCAGTTTTCATTTACAACCCTAACAAGAAATGTTACTGAGGGACACACACACAAACACCATTAGTACAGTTGGTTGTAGAATCCATGGCACATTCATATATTTTGTTTGTGTTCGAACCTGGACCTTTTATCGACAAGCGAGTGAACTCTACCATGTGAACTAATTTTCCCCAAAATTCCGAAACATATTGGATTTACCTCACATACAACAGTTTTGTGCTGTTTTACCTGCATTTCGGACTTTCCTTTTTCTTATTTCCCCAGTTCAGCGAGTGACTCTATAACGTTTGTGACTAGTGAATCCACCATTCCCCAGTGATGCGAGTGATCAAAACCAATATGGAGTAGAATGACAAACTTTCCTGAAGTTTCCATGTGAATTACAGACATTCGGACATTATCAGCTAAAACGCCGAAAAGGAACTGATTTGGATACTATCTTTAAGCTTAGATGCATGATTATGTTAAAAATATGTTCTTATCTACCGTACACCTTGACGTTTTTACATTCATTTGATTGAAAACTTCTCTCCAGTTTTTGAATACGATAATTTAAACTAGTTCAAATTCGTTTATAATAATCATTATAGTAAATATCATTTTACTGTTATGAGCAGAACTTCTAAATGATAGCAATTCAATTATTTTTTCCAAATGTTTGTCACGGCATTCAGGGTGTACTTAGCTATACTGTTTATGTACATTTTCACTTGTAATCAGTTCCATAATTTAAAGGTTTTGACTCGACATTTCCTTACTACCAGTATGTATCTACTATAGGTAGTTATCACTGCAAGTGCAGTTTCACTTACCTATGTACTATAGCTTAGGCATAGGTAATTTACAATATGACATAGACAGTCAATTCTCTTCTGTTTATACTCCTATATTGTATATTGTTGTATATTCTGTATTACCTGTGAAGGAATATTGATTCTGTCTTCACAATATTGTACATTAGTTGTAGATAGTAGGCTTACACAATTATCAGTTCAGCCACTATACACTCAAAATGCTTATATGAGTAGTTACTACATGTACATACACTTCATATGTGTACGTGTTACACCGGTTACTTATGACCTGTAAATACCCTACTAAGTAGTCAGGTAGTCTATATACCCTACTTATCAAGTAGTCAACAATCTATATACCCTACTAAGTAGTCAGGTATCCATATACCCTACTTATCAAGTAGTCAGGTATCAATTTGTATTCCATACAATATCATTACTTCTCACATACCATGGATATTCACTCCAGATTACACTACTTTACAAGTAGTTCGTGCAATTACTAGTAACGGCGCCTTACAATCTTCTATGTAATTGCATATTTACATTCATACATTGATTAGTGCATTAATTCATGTGTCCTTATATTGGTGTGTGGGTGAAGCTCATTTCCCTTTAAAATGCTATGGTCATTATAGCTTTAAAATACTATTAGCAATACATACAGAGCAAGTTTCCTAAATATCCCTAATAATTATAGAAGTAGTTATTTGTTTATAGTGCTAGAGTAGGGAGTTGGCGAACTTCCTATTCAAATTCTTTAGGGAACTTATTCTTTATGATAAATCAAATTCATGAGTGAGTGCGAGTGTGAATGAGTGAGTGTGAGTTAATGCAGCATTTCTTCTTAGCATTAGACCCATCTATTATCACCATAGCTGTTTTCATGGGACTGATCTGGTTGATCGCCAGTTGAGAGCTCTTCACCGACTTATCTAGGGATGAAATTTATATAGAACTGTTATCATTGTATTACTAGAACTGTTCTAGGACCACATACGGTTCATCCAAACAGAACAATCCATTATCATGTAGCAAAACTATACATGTGTATGACTGTCAAAATGTATAGCCCTGAACTTGACTGTTCACTAAGAAAACATTGTTAGTTATATATTCCAATTCATTGAATACCTTACGTATTTGTAATTCCATAATTACTTGTTCGAGACAATGCTCTCATATTCAATCTGTAACGGTCAAGGAACATACACTGTTCCCGTTATATAATTACTATCACGACCCGATATGCAGGTCAGTAATTTACGTATTTGGAATATGCTATACGGGTTAACTACGAATGGAATATGTAGCTAATTGTTCATATTGTATATACTAGCCTTGTATCTTCATTAACAAGTACATGTAGTATGTTTATTAGAATATCAACTATACGATTCATTTTCGATTATCATAAGTCAATATTTGTATTTGTAATTTACAATGCATGTATACTGTTGCGTGAAGGTGATCATATTTAGATGTGTATTTCAGTTCAATTAATAACTATGCGTACAGCAAATCCATTTGATTTTCGGGACAGTGCTCCCTAACTCTCTTTACGGAACATTGCTTCCAGGGATTATTATACGGCCCGTTGCAGGTCATTTCTTATCATCCTCCTGGATTATGCAGTACGGGTTTTAGAACGAAATACATAGCTAATACATTGCCTTCATCTATCGTTAAATTTCGTATTGTTCTCTTCAAATAGCATTTATTTAAACACTAGAAATGTTCATTTCATATTTATCGGACAACAGTATACTCTATAAGAACTTGCATATGTCAGTTCCGTCTTAAATGCGGGGACGCATTCTTTTCTAGGTTGGGGGGATTTGTAGCACCGATAAATACGAAATTTCTCATTTGCAGTGTTGCTCCAACGCTTTTTGTTTAAAGTCAATAATTCTGGCCATCAGCTGTTCGCTAAGCCAAGTTTGTTGTTATTACTGTGACAGCATGTTTAATCATCGCAATCATGGTTGGACATGTGCATTACGTTTCTTATCATCAGTAATAAGGAAATCACAGTTGGAAGTAGTTAGTGTCTTAATATGTATCGCCCAGTCAACTTGGGATTAACATATGGCATTTCCTACCAAAGCTGTCACCTTTGTTAGTCTCACTACATATACATGAGATCAGTGTCCATACCGCTGGGGTCACGTGATGCGAACCAGTCGTGATTTAGCCGGTGTAGACACTGGGAGTTTAGATTCAGATTTCGGCGAGTAAAGATGTAAAATTAATAACGCGGGTGGCATCCGCCACCCGGCGTCGGTCGGAGATTTCCCGACGAAACTAAAATATAGTTCGGACATTACACTTGTGATTTCCTTAACAAATTGCTAATATTGAACAGTTCGTGTTTAATATACTTATGTTGGATTACCACGTATGTTTATAACGGTACACTGGATTTCCAGGATTAAAATAAAGCTATCAGAAAACTACATCAACCCAGTTTTCATTTAAAACCCCAACCAGAAATGTTACTCAGGGACACACGTAAAAACACCCTTAGTACAACTACCCATAGGCCGTGTTGACCACACTATATCTCACACTATACCAAAACGTTTTCTTAGAACTGACGGGAAGATTTAGAATTAACCCTTTCTCTTAAAAGCGCATTTGTAAACAGTTTGGATCCTGATCAGACGCCGCGTAACGCCGCGTCTGATCAGGATCCAAACTGTTTGACATTTGTCTTTGAAATTTCTCCAGTCAAACTGCCTTATTTTTTTAATTTGGAAACGATATTGCAGACAACAAAATTGAAGCAGACGTTAATGAAACGGTGAAGGGGTAAAACTCTCACAACAATGTTGGCACAATGAAAGTGTTAAGATGATGACAAACTACGCAGGCGTTATAGATTTTTGGCAGCCATGTAATCTGAAGCTTCTGACACATATTTCTTCGTAAAACATATTTTCAAGGTTCGTTTGCTTCCCCGTTTTCACCTCTCCTTAGATTGTGTAAAAACTAGGTGTCGGTTGTTTTGTGGTAGGACGCTCGAATAGGAAGCGAGAGGTTCCTAGTTCAAGCCCTGTGAGGATCACTGAAACTTTTCTGAGCAAAGAATTAACTCTACATTGCTCCACTTCACCCAGGTGATTTAAATCGGTACCTGAGAGGGAAAGAAGTCAATGTGCCATGGCTGCAACTTGCGCCGTACGTAAATGGCCGACTTGTGACTCGATGAATAGGGAGGTAAGTGTAAAAGTCGGCAGAATATGACATATAAATTTCAGACTTGAAAAACCTATACCTTTTACCTTTAACATACATTATTTGCTAAATCTTCCAATGGGCACAATGACACAATAGTAAGCGCCAGTAAGTTTCCTTCTCATTGGTACAACTAGTTTTGTTAAATTTGTTCTGGTTTTTCCCCTGAACTATCATTTTAATCTATATTCTTGCATAAAAAGCCGTTCCCAGGGGATGCATTAACGAGTACTTTAACGTGTATTAACAAGGCGATTCACGTACACACGCGCCGTTAATGACCGCTATAGTTATGATTGTTCCGGGGCCCAGTATAAACAATAACAATGACGGTTTGAACAGCGTAGCCTACACTGTCAGTGCAAAGATGCTGGTGAATGCATTGTAATTGAAAATACAAAATAATTACCGTGCGCCAAATACACGTAAAGGTCATTAAGGCGAAATGCGAAAGGTTATTACTGTAATAACCCTAAGTATTTGGACAGACAATAGCTAGCAAATGGTGTAGACTACTGAGGGAGCATTCTGGTCGGGATCTAAACAGTTTCCCATTCAGTTTTCACCTTTTGAACTCATTACTATGTGATAAAATGATGATACATAGCATTACGCCTAGCCATAGATGTCCGATTAGTTTCTAAATCTATTTCAAGAAATAGACAGTGAGGAAGACATTTTTCCCCGTTTAAACGCAAGCAAAACGCAAACACAATGTATTTTCAGGTAGAAAATGACATTTACTTTTTGGCAATTACGTCCAATCATTTTTATCTGAGTGAAAAATAGTTTGGAGCCTGATCAGACGCTTAGTTATTCGGCGTCTGATCTGTTTCCAAACTGTTTACAATGGAAAACTATAGTCAAATATAGTTTTAGCATTAACGAATTTATTGGGGGAAAATAACGTCTTCTCCATAGTATACAGAACAACAAAACTTGTACAACTAAATAATTCTGTTGACAGGTGACATTATTAGGTATAGTGGAGAAAACGTTATTCTTTCCCAATAAATGCGTTTACGCTAAAACTATTATTTCCTTTGCAAACAGTTTTGAGCCATATCAGACACCGGTTAAGCCGGCGTCTGATCAGGCTCCAAACTGTTTTCCACTCTGAAAAAAATGAAAGGTCAGAATTGTCAAAACGTTGTCCTTTTCTACATTTTAGTGTTTTTCGTTTGTGTTTCGTTTGCGTTTAAACGGGAAAGAATAACGTTTTCTCCACTGTAGGATGGATACAAAGCAGAACACATCGTATAAGTAAACACACTAGGTAAAGTAAGTTTTTATTTATTATTAAAACTTGCAGTTAACTCATTAATAAAAGCGATAATAAACAACTTCAATCCCATTTTTCGTATACGAGTTATGTATACATTGTACCGTAATTGTGGACATACATGTACATATTTTTAAAATGCCGAACTTTCGACGGCAGCGACTTGCTATCATAGATTACATGAAATTGACACAACATTTGTGTCCCAGTTTGCGGCCGTAAACCCAAATCAATCAAATTTGAAATTGACAAAATCGGCCATCTGACACTCCAATTGGTCTACGACCAGATAGTTCATTTCAGTAAAATGTCCATGACAGCGACTATTTGCATACGTTGTCCACAGTTAGGCGAAACCTCTCATTCATTAACCACTGGAACTTTAAATGTACATTTAAAATCAAAATAAAATTTAGTCCATCTTGTTTAATTGCGTTCTGTTTAAAGTATACATGTACACCGATGCATTGAACATTAGTCTTCGTGTGGCGACCTTGATCAGAGGGCTCCTTTAGGGGATGTTCTGTTCAAAGTTTACACTGAGGCAGAAGACAAGTGTATTCTTTGTAAGTACACTGCTTGTAGTGAAGCATAATACTTGCAAGATATACAGTTGATGTGCAATTAAAATAAATGAAGCTGTGATATTGAAGAAAATGACTGATATTAATAACAAAAATGGAAATGGATCTCAAATATATAGACAAAAGTTCTTGTTATGATTTATATCTATGCAAATATTGTGCTTATTGAAATATATTTTATTTGAAATGCTGGTTTTATACACATATTTCAAGTTCTTATAAAATTACATAGCTCAAGATAATAAATGAACTTGGTAAGATATGTTCTAAGAAGTTTGGGTAGCCAAAGTAATGCATTTAGAAAATAATTATTTTTTAGAAATGGAATTAAAAATGAAAAAAATAGACATTTAGAATATTTGAAAATGAGATAAAATCATGCCTTTTACCTGTAGTAATTTGATCTTTCAGACTATGTCTGTTTAACCCTTTACCCCTTATGCAGGTTTTTTATTACAGCATGTTGAAAGTAAAGCAGAAAGTACCTAATGGTATATTCTGCTTTACTTTCAAAATGCTTTAGGCTCCTTATAGTGCATACATTCATGATTCCATAGTGTGGAACTATTTTGCTCAGAGGAGAAATAAATTAGAGGGGTAAAACTGCATATTGAGTGAGTGATAGTTTAATGTGCAATCAAATTATGTAAATGTAATAGATGTCTTGGGTTAGCTGTTCCTCATTAAACTAAGACTTTTCCTGTTATTTTGAGACCAGCTGGGTGATGACTTTGTGTAAACATACATTTTGTAAATTCATCATGAATTAAACTTTGTTATGTTAAATCTGGTTCATTCTAGTTATTGTCACTGTTCTCTGTTCAGTAAGCACCAAACACATTCTGTTCACAGTCAAGGAGAAAGGATTACTCCAGGGTTAATATTGCAGACTTCTCAAGATTAAGACCAACATCCAAGGCTGATGGCCAGTGGCATCTGGTGATAGAATCTGAAACAACAAACATGTATGAAAAAAAATAAAACAGTTTAAACATATAGACAGCTTTATCATCTTATTTAGAATTATTTTTGATTCTTTAATGAATGCATTGATTGAATGAGACAATTCAAATTCAAATCTTTATTTAAAACCTACAAGTAAATCTAACAGCCACACACATTTTGAATCTATATCGTCAATTTTGATAAAATAGCATGTCAACCCAAATTCCGTTCCAGCTATTTCAGTAACTGACTCTTAGTACGCTCCTAATATTTAACTGGCTTACAAAATTATCAAAACATATTTTCAAAATTATTCTAAATTCCTAGACAATTGTAGTATAAAAATGGTTACCAAGTACAATAACAGTTAGACGTAAAGAAAGTTAAAAGGTTATAAAGCTTTTAAGTTGAGTCTTATATGGTTTTTAGACATTGATTAGTCAAATTTGAGTTTTTGCTCATCAAAACCTCAAATCTGACCAATCAAACGCTTTAGGACGATTTCAGACTCAACTCTAAATCTTTATAACCTTGGAGCCAGGGTCTCTGACGTAACATGATTCTAGCACTCTAACGACTGAGCTGTTGGGACTTGTTGAGTTTCTACTAAGATAACAGTGGAAAAAACGTTATTCTCTTAAACTATTGTTTCCATTGCAAACAGTTTGGAGCCAGATCAGACGTCGGTTTGGAGCCAAATCAGACACCGAGTAACCCGGTGTCTGATCAGGCTCCAAATTGTTTCCTACTCAGATTAAAATAAACAGTCAGAAGTATAAAAAAAGATGTCATTGTCTCCATTTTAGTGCACTGCGTTCGCATTTCTTTGCGTTTAAAAACGGGAAAGAATAACGTTATCTCCTCTGTACCTGTGTTCGACAGGTACAGCCCCAATGGTGCATCTAAAAAGTGCCCCTTCTCATAATCATCAGAATTGATGGCGTAGAAGTAATAAATAGAAATAGACTACACTCGATCTCGCTAGACTACATTATGGAGCTATAGTAACTGCAATCGACTGCTGATGTTTTTATAGGGATCCATTCATGTGTCTGATATTTATTAATGAATATAGCATAATCATTATAAATAAAGTCCTACCCTAGACATGCTAAATTGTAAATCGGTGTACCTGTATTACCATAGAGTTGGTCTAGAGAAAACCTCTGACGTTCTGTGTTGCGTCGCACCTGACCGGTCTGTATGCTACGTCTCACGTTGTACATGTACCAAACCAACTCATTCAACGTTATTCCAACATCCAACTACACAATTTCTCCTCTTGTCCAGATATATTGTAGCATTTTTAAATCCTTGAATTAACAGACGAAGAACAACATGGTGTCTGTTGAATGCCAAGCGTAAATTACACATGCGAAACGAGTCGCTTTTAAAAATGGCCGACATTGATAAATCCGGTGCACATGGCCCTGTATCTAGGCGGCGGATATATAAAACACATGAACATTTTGTAAACAAACTTGACCTCTCTAGGTGCGCTTGTATTAGAGAACAGAGTTAGGTGAAATCCAAAAAGAAGGGGAAATAGACATATTTTTATGCAAGAATAGTGTCAATACACCTGTTTTTCGTGCATTAACATCTGCAGAAGCCCTTGTGCTGTCTTGGAGCCCTCGGCTAAAGCCTCGGGCTTCAAATACAGCCCGCGGGCTTCTTCAGATGTTAATGCATGAAAAAAGGTGTATTAACCCTATACTATATCAAACTTCTTGTTATTAAAACAACCAATTATAACATGTTGACAGGGAAACCAGTCATGAATTCAGTAACAAAAACGTTTGCCGTCGTTAGCCATCAACTGAAAGTTTGCTTTCTGGTCTGGAATACAGTGGATAAAACATTATTCTTCTATTTAAACGCAAACAAAACGCAAACGCATTGTGATGAATAAAATGAAATGACATATATTTTTTTTCAATTCTGACAACCAGTTTTACTGCTTTTATCTGAGTGGCAAACAGCTTGGAGCCTGATCAGACGCGGGGTTACCCGGCGTCTGATCTGGCTCCAAACTGTTTGCAATGAAAGTAATAGTTTTAGCGTACACGCGTTTATTAGAAATGAATCGTTTTATCTACTGTTGTCTGCACGCTGCACAAGGGGCACAAATTGATAACCTAAGCCGCAAAAGGTTGCAACTGAAACACGCTACTGAATGCGCCTTAACTTATTCAATCATAGTGAGGAGTAATCTCGTCATATTAATAGTGTATATGTGAAGTGTACACTTGTCCTATGCAGTGTAGGCCCAGATCAGAATGTTCCTTAACAGCCGTCTGACCAAGTTCGGCACTTATATATTGTACACCACAACGTTGTATTAAAACACGATATATATTATTTTAGACATTGGAAAATGCCTTTAAATGTTTCAAGGAGTTTAGCCTGCTTTACGCTACTATCTGCTAAAATTTATAAATTACTTTTCCCCGGTGTAGGTTATGGTAACTTTCTAACAGTTGGAGTAAATAGGTTTTCCGTAGGTTTAAATCAATAGTTTACCATTACGGATTGCCTCCCTTTACATACAAAATACTATTAGTTCAGTATATAAGCAAGTAGCCAATGAGCATGTTGTATGTTATGTGTAACTGATGTTTGGTTGCAAATGAACCCAGTTTCGGTCAGGTGATTTGTCACTTCAGTTCAGGCATGGATAATTATCTTTCAAGATACGCCTCTACTGGAATCAAGCTACTTAGGTCATAAGTTGGTTAGTATTCCTTGGAGATTTGTAAGAGCTTATTTGTAATTAACATCAGCTTTCATTGTTTTACTAATCTAATAGCCATAGGGAATATTTATTTTGCAGAGAACCTTCTAATTTCAGGTAGCATTGTAAAAAACACTTTTCAACTTTGTCTATAAATTCACTCAGAACATACTATAAAACACATTTTGAAACGATAAGCGCAGTTGAAAAGGCGTGAAAAAATGTGTATTTATTGGGTATGCATCAAATATGATTATATGTGTCTTCTACTTCATGTAACTGATTCTCATTACGAATGTACCCATTAGCCGTGCTATACACATTATCGTTATGTCTAGAGACACTATAGTACGAGTCATCATAACTGACATGTCCACTCATTGCCAACCTTGTTGAATTAGTTATGGTTCCATTGGTTATATGGTTGTATGTGTCTTCCGTAAACTCACTCAGTTTATTGTATATATTCCCATGTACTTCCGTATCAACAGCAGTTACACCATTTGTCGTGTCGTATGTTCCGTCATCAACATTTCGTTGATCTGTTTTCGGTAGACCTAAATTTTCATAAGATGGTTCTAAAATGAAATAGTTGTGTTGCTTGGTTTCCCCATCGCCTCTTGTTATTGTATTACTGTACGTTGCGGCAATTTTATTAGTAGTATATCCATTAACATGAGTATCATTTAATGCTGAGGTTTCATGTTCAGTGCTAATGTCAGATGCATTAGCATACGTTGGGAAGTTTACATCTGTTCCGTTTCTGTATGTTGCTGTTGAGCTTGCTGATAGTCCATGTGTATATATCATCTTATTGTTGGTATGTCTACCTGCTGCTCGTTTTCTGAAATGTGATATTTCATTTTGTTTAACGTTACACCTTTTCGCAAAATATTTTCACTGTTATGTGGTAGATTTAATTAGAAGCAATTTATTTAACCTACCTTAATATCATTCAAGAGGAATCTTCGATACTAGGACCTAAAACTACTAGATCGACAATGTTTCCAATTAGATGTTCCAAACTACTGTTTCTCTAAACTGTTGACAATTTATCTTTAAAAGTGTCAATGTATTTAGCTACTAAACATATATCGAGTAAAGCGGCATCCTATTTGATATAAACTCCGTCACTGCGTTACCCCTAGTATATTCGTGAAGGGCAACCAATTTGGATCCCGATCAGATGCCGAGTTTAGCGGCGTCTGATCAGAAAAATCAACACTGTTTTGATACTCATTTCTATGTTTATTTAGTCATCAAGTCTAAAGTTGAATTTTTAGAAAGAAAAGAGGACGGCTATTGTTTGAAATTGATGACGGCATGACAGTGAAAGGATTAATTGGCATGAAACGGATTTTATAATTTAGGCTAATGCTAACGTATAGCAAGTATACGAATTATGCATTTATAACAAATTATACTCAGCCAAAAAAGAAAGTGCCTACTTTTGTATTCTATAGTATCAGCGTCTCATACATAAACGGGTTTTTAAGATAAGTTGCTTTATAGAAAGTGACAGACGACATGGATTCAGTGTGGCTTAATAACTAGCACCTTGTAGAGAAAATAAAAGGTTTATAACTCTTTTCCTAAAGAATGCATTTTTGCTTTGAAATGTTCTTCATAGAAGGAAACGATAGTGTTTATATTCAGCAGCTAGAACATTTTCTTAAAGAAATTAAAATCACATTACTTTTATTCAATAAAAAATCACAGCGTTATTTAAAATAGAAAGTCTTATAATATCAAATTGCCTGCCTTTGATTTGAACTAATAATGAATTTTAAGTGTTTATTTTTCGTTACATGTGTCGTTTAATCTGAATATTTTACTGCCATCCATTGGTGAATGTATGAGCCTTTAAAATCTTAATAACAACTGGAGTTGATAAGGAACTTCAAAATAAATGAGCTTTAAATTTGACATGATATTAAATAACTTTAAAAAGTGGGTTATTTCAGTTTTGGCTGCGTTTATATCTTTTTTCTTACCTATCAAACACTCGTCTCCATAACTAATAATTTATTTGAACTAAAACGAAGACAAGCATTGTTCGTTTTGAAAAAAGAATGCGTTACTGCTATGGCGGTACCCTGTGCTGAAATACCACCATCTGCTGTAATGAAATTGATGCCCGATTATACTTCTAAAATTAAGATTGCAATTACATTCACTGAATAAATATACAACCGGATGACATACAGTGTGTATCTTGATCATGATCCATACTGTTTGCAGACAATCCCTGTATCGAGATAAGGCGATAAGGTGTGAAACTTATTTGTATGTTGATTCAAAACATAATTAATTTACCTGATGTATATAGTTTTGGGACAATATCTAGTCAGTGCTATACAATTTTGCTACTGAAAAGTGTTTCTATGCTTATTATTAAAATCATTGATAAGATGAATGAGATAGTACAACTGATATGGTGTTTTACCGTTTGCCCTAGATTGCCAGCCAATGAAAGGGCTCCATTTCAGCGAGAAATGAAAAAATATATCCCATATTCGTTCAATTTTGTACTTGGGTATGGCAGAGAAATAAACAAGTCATGAACCGACCAAGGACACCGCGTGCTAAGGAGGAGCATAGCGCATCATTACGTCATACAACAACCGCTCAGCTGCAAATTACAGTATAACCTATGTACTGCGGCCTTTCAATGAAGAGGCCCGAATAAATAAAATAATTCTGTAGACAGGAGACTATAGTTAGTGCATAATGAAATTAATGTGAAACGCATTAATCCTGTCCTGCATTAACCTATTGAACCCTAGGTGACGAGTACACTCGTCATTTATATACCCGTTACACTTGTCCACAGCAAACATTGTAGAACCACATCGTAGATCTCCTATTACAAAAATGGCCTAGACTCGAATTGTTCATTGTATAAGTGTTGGGTTGAAAGGATTAAGCATACCTGTGGGTATTGTCTTCTTTTGTGTAATCGTTTTACAAATATTTGACTGTAAAACGTCTCGAAAGAAATGTGTTTATTTTCAATATTGAACTAAAATACGGTTGCTTTTTATCAATGCATTAATATAGATCGAGGCTCCTATAAGCGTTTTAATTCTTGCGTTAAACAGCCACCTGTCTTCAACCCCTTCGGTGCCATGGGCATATTTGTCATTAATTGTATAATGCACTAAACAACACAGTCCAGATGAATGTCATTTAAAAACCAAGAATGCTCTTGACTTAGGATGTTTTAACCCTATAAACTGTGGAGTTTATTTCTAATCTGACTTTAAAACAATTATTGCTTGGCTCCATTAGTGGGTCTTGGTTGATCAGGTGCTGCTTAATGCTTGGTATTTTTAGCAAATCAATTGATCAAGCATTTTCATGTCACACCAGTCCACAGCAGCTCGTTCACGCCAGTTTACAACACTTTACTGTCGGAACACAAATAAAAATCGTCCTACAATTTAATCTATTTTTAAATTCCATTTGGGTGACTCGCTAGCTCATGCTTGATTTTGTTTCTAAATGGAAATGCCTACAGCGAGCCCTACACGCGTACAGGGTTCCCGGTCGTTTTTCTAGTTTTTCGTGTGACGTCATGTGTAAAAGTGAACTCGCCGGCTTCCGAAAATACAAAGCACCGCCCTCCGAAATAAAGCCCTTTCATTGGCTTACAAACTAGGTCGAGTGGTAATTTGGGTTGAGCGATAACTTAGTTTAGGTAAAGTAGGTTGAACGGTAACTGCCATACACTAGCCTACGTGCCATATTTGAGGCAAACGGTAAATCAGTTATAGTTCATTTGTTTGAAAATTATACAACATAACCTGTTCGCTCCCTACGGTCGCTCCAGGTTATATTGCATAATTTTCAAAAAATGAACTATAACTAATACATAATACTCTAGTGGCTAAATATTTTATAAGCGTAAAGAACATATCGAATACAATTAAAAGTTGATTTAACAACCTGTTATGATTATGTACATACTTAACCAGGTATCAGCATGTTCATCATTTTGTCCTTCCTCGCCTTCGTAGGTCTGATTTTGAAACACCATCGTTGTGCTCCCTTAAATATTAAGAATACACATACAATGAATTTATTTAACCCCTGTTCTATCAGTGTCGTCTGTATACAATTATAAATTAAAATGGTAGGTAATTTTACTAATAGTTAGTAAATAATAAGTAGTATCGTTATGACTGTCAAAAGGTTTATGTCTTGATAAGACGCGGAATTTCTCGACGTTCGATCAAGATCTAAACTCTTGCAAATAGACATTGGTATCTGGGTCAGGTTATGAAAAGGATCGTATGGTTTTAAATTTTGTGATTTTATTAAACAAAATATGTATCAGTTGATAATTTCAGTAAATCGACATAGTATTAATCATTGATAACTAAAAGAATGAGGGGAAATGGTGTTAAAATAATAAATCTAGAACGTGTTGGATATGTGGATACGTTACAAGCCGGAGAACAAATAGTTTGGAAGATGATATCACGCCGATTTACTCGGCGTTTGATTTGTCTCGAAATGTTTTTAGTGGACATTATTGTTTAAGCACACGCGCAATCGTTCACACATATTCTATATTGTATGTTGCCTTTTCTATTTAACAGAAACATCGAAGTCTGAACGTTTATTGTAAAAACTTTACGAGAAGCATGTAAATAAGATCTATGTCAAAATAATATGCAGTACCAATGGTTTTTAAAATAATTGAGCATACATCCTTTTGAGTTCAATTGAGCATTTACGTTTGAATTCAATCGCAATGTGAACGTTACATTATTTAGATATCCACAATAACTAAAGCATATACGTTTGTTCTACTATGTCATATGTCTTGTAATACTGTTGTTTTGCCATTCAGTTTAGCCAGATTCAAACTTGTGATCATTGCTATAAGCATTTGTAAGACGTGTACCTGTTGTTGTCAAGTCGGAAGAAGTTGTAGAACTGGGAGATTGTGTGTTCGCCGAAATTGAAGTCGTTGGTGTTATTTCTGAAGTAGTAGTAGTAATAGTAGTAGTTGTAGTTGTCTTTGTCATTGTCGTTGCTGATCTTGTCGTTGTTGAGGTTGTGGTTGCCGCCGTTGACGTCTTTGAAGTTGCCTCTTGGTCTGAAACAGGGGTTCAGAGATTAAAATGACGGTTTAAAAGATATCGGATCAGATTTTTCAACTTAAGCAAGATGATGGTACCGACGATTATGTGTAGCAATACTGTCCCAAGGGAAACACCTGGATTGTGTCTGATATCGGCCTGAATTATTTCATTGGTCAGGTTTTAGCAAACGTTCAGATCGGACCAAACAAATGATTGAGAGCGATCCTAGACTCAACTAAAATTGCTTAATAAACTTGCACTCTGGTGTGTAATTTTATGTCAACACGTACTATCGAGTTTCTTCTGTCTTTCAAAGTACATTTCGGTTGCCACCCGTAACCGTTCCATAGATTTTACCTTAATCGCATCCAATTATTTATCGTTACAGGTAATTTGCCCTTGCATTGTCACAAGTGTTTAGAAAATGAGAATTAATTATGATCAAGGTAAGACTGTATGTAAGAATAACACAATGCAAGCCTGTAATGTAGTTTATGCAAAATTTGACCATCATCTCTGGTCCATTGTCTTATCAAGGTCGATACGCTGTAAAGAACGTAGGTACAAACCTTCTCGTCATGCTGGTCCAACACTTCAAACGAGTAGGGGGTTCAGTTACTACTGTTTGCGGTATAGGTTAGCAGTTTGCGCTCCGTGTGCAGAGTATAGTAGATTTATTTCCAAATAACCGCGTCTACGCTTAAATTTTTATTTATATTGGAAAGAGTTCGGCGCAAAAAGCTCCAAACTGTTTGCTACGCAGATTAAAACTGATAGTCAGAATTGTCAAAAAGTGTTATTTTCTATATTTTATTGCAATGAGTTTATGTTGGAACGGAGTAATAACGTTTTCTCCACCTATCTCAGACAGGTAGCCAACTCGCAATCGATGGCCAACTAAGCGTCTAGGCCCGTTTCATAAAACTTCGTACGACAAGTACGATCGTAGGTCATACTATAAAGGTCTCAAATATCATTTATTTCTCCATTTAATCCTGTCTTGTGATATCTCTTTGGAATTGTCCTGAATAGACAATTCCAAAAAGATGTCACAAAAAAGGATTAATTGGAGAAAACAGAAATTAGAAGCATTTTAAAGTTGTACTTACGACCTTTTTGTCGTACGAAGTTTTTTTTGAAACGGGCCTTTACTTTTCCCATGACATATTTCATTTGTATTCTTACCTGATATACACAGAACATATCCACTTTGCTCTGTAGTAAATTGAAGATGTAGTTTGTTGTCAATGTTGGAGATATATCCATAATAACCATGACAGTCATCTTTTTGAAGGGCTTCTGAAATATTGAACACAAAACGATTTATACTTTGCTGTTGAATATCAAAATGGTGCAATTAGTTTATAATTCAACTCATTGGCCCCACAATTTTCCAATAAACAAAGTTAGTTTCTGGTCTATTCCGTTCAATTTGAGCTTTATACGGTTGATTATACAGTACAGTGCCAACATTGTTAATGATTAAATGTTGTTATTAGAGCCCTCCTTTTAGGATCTATATTTATTTCATAGGACACTTTTGTTCTGCATGTCTACATTGTTGGTAAAGGACGAGGTCATTCGTCATTAGGATTTAGTTGCTAAACTTAGACACTGTTTCGGTATAACTGTAGATACAGTGAAGCATTAACAATATTATAGCTACATAAATATGTATTGTAATCCTTTTTACGCCTTTAATTTATTCCTCTACTGAAGGAAATAGTTCCAATTTATACTGTTACAAATAAGATTCATGAGAAAAATTGTTTATATTTTGGCAAATGTTAGTTTAAAGCAGAATGCGTCTGAAGGTGATCACCTATATTAACAACTAGAAACAGACAAATGGGTTATTGGTTAAGTAGTGGTCATTATAGAGATGTTGACTGTAGTTTATTTTTCTTTCTCTGTAAACATATTTTATAGTCTAATCCGGAACTAGATTAGCTTGATGAGCACGCATTAATCGTTGCTTATAAAGACAACCGTTTCAGCTTTCAACAGATGGATCCTTAAATCATCCTGAAAGTATAGCACCAAACTTTACACCATAGGATTAAGTGCTAAAATGAGTGACAAAATGTTGGATTTATTCAGTTTACTTCCCTTTATCTGGAGCTCAGCACCCATCAGTAACACCATATGATTAAGTGCTAAAATGAGTGACAAAATGTTGGATTTATTCAGTTTACTTCCCTTTATCTGTAGCTCAGCACCCATCTCGAGTCAGCCACTGGTAAAACTATGTCTTAATCATTTACTCCATAGATACTCGTTGCTAATCATTTAATTAATTCGTCCGCTGACGAACTAGTAAATGCATTTCAGTGAAGGATATTAAACTTAATAAATATTTCCTACATTCTAGCAAATAGTAACTTAAACCAGGCTGAACGTAAAACAGCATACATGTACCGTAAGATGTATTGTGCTTTACTTTCAACCAGTCTTAAATGGTAGCATGTTTCAAAACTGTAGAATAGGACTACGGTATAAAGGGATTAAAATTAAAAATATCCCTTGGAGAAAGCGATCAACTGAACAATTTGAAATTGAAATATTCTCTAGTGTACAGCCCTCCCTCTCTACAACGAAACCTGAGTAAAAAGACAAATATATGTGCGTTTTTCGGAGGGAGTCGTTATAGGGAGGGGAAATGACTTACATTTGCAAAAAGCTTGAAACCAGATCAGACGCCGGATTCAAGCTGTTTGTCACTCGTCATTCCGTTATTTTTCTATCAACATTGTTATTGTGTAACTTTTAGAAAAACATCAGGCGACAATTTTAAGCAAACGATATTGAAGCAGTTAAAGTGTTAAACATAATTTTCCTGTTTAGGGTAGTGTGGCAAGGGTCGTTGTAAGGAGATGATTGTTGTTTGGAGGGCCGTTGTAGATAGGGAGTTTTTAGAAGGGCCGTTGTGGAGAGGGAGCTCTGTAACATAAAAATACCTACCACTGACATTCACAATTACCCAGCTTCTCATCCGACCAGTCCACACTGCTATATCTCGATCTATCCGGAAGCGAACGTCAGTCACCGGATATAGTTTCTGATCAAAGCAAGTTTCAGTGTACTGGTACCAATACAAACGTTTAACACTCACAACTACTTTGTTTTTTGCACCTAGTTGAAAAAAAATAATTGAAAACTATGGACACTGGTCATTTCGTATCCAAACATTTTCGTATCCAAACTATTTCGTACCCACATCTTGGTCAATTCGTACCCAAAATGTACTCGTGGATATTTCGTACCCAAACCAAATCGTACCCACTATCTTGGTCATTTCGTACCCATATAATGAATCTTCTACACAATAACATTTACCGGATTTTAATAGACTGCAGTGTACACAAATATTTAAATGGGAAAATGGGCAGTAGGAGTCCCGGTTCAAACCAAAATAAAACTTTACAAAGGAAAAAAGAATCATCTCTGTTTGGCTTTTTGTAACAAGGTAATTTCGTACCAACGAATTTAAATTCAACTATGAATTACAAGCTCTGATATTGTATAAACCAGTTTTATGTTAACTATAGCGCAGTTGTTTTCAAATATGTTCATTACAAAGCTGTCTGACAAAGAACGTACCATATTGTATGCCCAAATGTAATACATTTGTTTTTCGAAACACGATTTTTATCAATCTTTTAATTTACATAAAACGTGTTTTTCTAATTCACAAATCCAACTGTCAGTATTATTAGTTTTTCTTTTTGTTGAACAACCGAAAAGTAATTTTATTTATCTTTAAATGACCAAAGACTTTAAAATTGGTAGTAATGGCTTCCTTCCTTGGCGCTCAGGATTTTGGGTTAGCATTACAACTTGTTCGTCGGTGACCGGATAAAGTGACAGGCCGGGTACAGTCCAAATTGTGCACCTAAAAAGTGCCCCTGCTCGTAATATCCGAAAGGGGTGTATAGCAGTATATATAGAAAAAAAGAAAAAATGTGCCGCGAGTTATAATAACCGTGTCGAAATCCTTTAATCGACAGTATTGTAACATATCGATAGTTTGTATTATTCTTATTCAGAGTTTATATATATACACCCACTGTTGGCAGAGAGTTATCCTTTTTTAAGCAGGTAACCCCTTAAACCAGGTGAAAAGTAGAGTAAACTGTTATGTTTTGCAAAACTCCAAATCACAAAATAGGAATCAAAGCCAATTTCATCAATGATAAATCTACATATAAAATTAACCTTTATCCTGCAGTAAAATTGTTTGCTTTTTAATTGTCGTCTGCAATTCTTGAACATTTTTATTAAGAGATAACTGTAACATAACTGCCGATGTTTAGGTCATTGCAAATCTATAATTAATTCCATATATATTATATATCTAGGACACGTGATAAATTGGCAGTGACAAATTCAATAGCTGAGCACGCCATACCATTAAGTTGTAGATAAGGGGTGTGGCTTATGAAGAAGAATTGTTTAATTGGTTGAGATATATGAATGGGTAATGGTTCTTCACACCTGCCTTACAAATAACTACTTGTGTGAAGTTTATATAACTTCTTTAGTATCTTAGTGTGCGGTTATAAGGTTTAACTTTAATTGGGCGCAAAATGTCTCAGTTTGCCGCGTGCCTACCTTTGACGGGATTTTGACACGGAAATATCACATTTAATCGCGTGCTTAATTACCTCGTGATTTGAAGGAATCAGCAGTACACTTCTAAAGCATACTTTGTTACTTACCTTTCATGTGTGTATAACAAAAAAAACGATGCATAGTTCCAATAATAATATCCTGTTTTTGCAATTTATTGACTGTTAATTGGTACCTTATTCAATCGTATCCACTGATTTGATCAGATTAAAGGCATGTTTCTAACAAATACAGTGATAGGAATGTTTATTTTGTAACATAATGTTACCATATCAAGCCATGTAGTTATCTTTAAAATCTTTATTCAATTTAATGACGTATCATTGAGGCAAATATCGATAAGATGGCATTTCAAATCCACTCATATGCGTACGTGTGTTAGTCTATACATCCATGCATTTATCAATCCTTACACACATAAATGCCACCGAAATAATAATTAATAACTTTGATAGTATTAATCCGTAGAAAATGTTTTGATTGGTTTTTATATATGGGTACGAATTGACCACGTACGTGGGTACGAATTGACAATGAAAGTGAGAATTTGATGGGGTCTTTATAAATAGGTATGATTTAATCATGTACGTGGGAACGAATGGACAATGAGAGTGGGTACGAAATGGTTTGGGTACGAAATGGTTTGGGTACGAAATGATCAAGATGTGGGTACGAAATGATTTAGGTACGAAATGGTTTGGGTACGAAATGACCTGTAACCAAAACTATTATACAGCCCCATTTCCCTATGAATACGCGTTTTTACACCTTTAATTTATTCGTCCACTGAAGAAATGTTTTCAAATATTTATAGTCATGAATGTGTATCATACGAAATGTTTTCTATATTCTAGTAGATGGTAACTTAAAACGAGTTGAAAGTAAAGCAGAATGCGCCTTAATGCGCATTCTGCTTTAATTTCAACCTGCTTTAAGCGGTCACACAGCTTCAAAAATAAAAATGTGGCTATGGGATGACGGGTTGCCATTTATCACCATGCTGTCGTCTGCTTTATTATTGATGTCTGCAATATCGTTTTAAAGTTAGATTTAGGGCAGTGTTACTGACAAAATGTCGAAACGAGTGTTAAACTCTTTGGGTCCTGAATAGACGCCGCGTCATGTGGCGTCTAATGTAAAGTCAATGTGTTTGCAAAGTCGAATTTAGTCGATAACTGTGGTGAAAGCGGTAACTTTTCCACTTCTCATAGTAACGCCACAACTTATTAACATGTACACGCCACAATACCGTCTGTAAAACAGTTTCACTTTCTTTAAAGAAAGATACCTGTATACAGAAAGCTCCTAAAGGAATTCGCTGTTTTACTATCACACTGCGTTAAACAGTCATCCGTCCTTAAATACGTAATAATTACCATAATTTAGTTGTCGTATTAGAGATAGTTAATATTAAGATACACTACTTAATATGTTTGTTTTTTTTTTAATTCACCCTTACCTGTCTGACATACTCCATGCAATTTTGTGCCACACGTCTTCCATAAATACGAGCCTGAACCTTGATCATATATGCGACAATACTTCCCGTCATAAATGCCTTTATCATTCATCACAACTGGTGTATATAAAAATAAGATTTTTTTAGTGTGTGACGTAAAACAATTTCTTAAGGAGTGCTTACTAGAAATCATTTTCAATTAAAGCGTTGACTAAACTATTACAGGGCTGCCTTTCTCCGGATTGTTCCTAAATCTTCGGATTTTGTTCTAGTACATGGTAGCTTAAAGCAGACTGAGCGTAAAGCAGACTGCCTTAAGGCGCATTCTGCTTTACTTCAAGCCTGCTATAAGCAGCCACATGTAAATAACACTAGTAACAGGCGATGGGGTAAAGGTACGGTTCGTAAAATCGCACTTGAAAAATGCAAATTTGGAAAATCTTAGGATTTTTCATGTCACCTTATGGCAGCCCTGATATTATGATGCAAGTGCCATCCTCATTTTAGTTACCGAGTTTATTAAAAGTTATAAGGAATATGAACAAACTTGGTATTCTATTTTATCACTTAATTGTTTAAAACCGTATATCCAGTTACTTAGCCGTTTTTTATAGTTCCTCCGTCACAAATATATAGTCCACCAGGACGTGATGCTGTGTATGATAACGGTATTATAAATGGCGTCATCATGTGACCCGCTTCATGTTGCATCTAATTAATTGACTTCTGATCAGCACTCGCATTGTTTAAAACTCGTTTACCACGGTCCATCCCTTTCACTAGCATAATTACGCCTTATCGCATCTAACACATTCACTACCATATATACGAGTGCAAAATAGTTTGGATCCTGAACAGACAAGTTATCTCAATCCAAATTGTTTACATATGTAATAGTTATCGAATCGGTTAAAGCATGAGCTTGAAAATATTGTACTTTAAATGCCGTTGTAAATATGTCAGATGACGACAAAAATGTAACCATTCTATTCCAAGGGCTTAAAAATAGTGTCAATATCAGTAACTATATCTGAACAATTCCCCTTTCGATGATTAGACAGAATCTAGCAACTTTCTATCAGGGAAGTATCATTTATCACATAAAACATTATCTGACAGTTTAATAAAGTCATGTAGTTTTTGTGTGCTGTTTGAAGAGGGACATTACGTGACGCCTTTTGTGAAAGATGTTACCATAACCGTCACATTTTTGCGGAACAGTATGATAGTTGGTTCTTAAAACGCCTTTTCAAAGGCAATTGATCACTCGCTTATCAATTTCTCAATGAGATGGCAGTTACTAAAAGAGCTGTAACTTTATTAAAAATTGAGATATCATCAAAATTCGTTTTATTCTGTATTTCTTACACCCAACTCTTGAGCAAACAGCAAATATGAAAATCGAAAATTTTTTCATTGAGCAGGTTTTTGCTAGTGACAATGACGGAGGGACTACAAAACTACGGCGTCAATTGCTCAAAATGTTTTTTAAATGTTTATGTTATACATAGAATCTCATATTCGTAAGTATATTACTCACGGAATTTAAAAACTGTGCATGGTTGGAATGTGTTGTAAATGTAAACGTTTTCAATTAGCTCACGTAAAGACGGTTCATACAGTTGAATAAAATGTGTAGAATTTGTTGGTTATCCTTTTCGTTAAATTTACGTTACTTTTGCGTGTTAAAAGACGTTTGTCTATTTTGGCATAAATTGGTCAGAACACTCATTTGTACGGTAGACGCAATACGTTTTCAATGTACACTGGTTGTTTGATGAGTAAATCAATGGAAAAACAAGTAAACTTTGTTATATCGACCATGACGGCTATGCCACGGCTGTCTGAAAATGCGCGTTTACGTTCAGTTTGCATATTAGAGGTTGGAATGCAGAAAAAGTGATTTTGAAGGACAATCTGGCCTTCATCGTAACATCATGTTGTCATTATCGAGACGTATCGACAATTTGGCAATGCTCGCGAGAACCTGCGACAAGGGATACCGCTGTTAACGTAACGTCGACAAGATACGTATATTCCCGTTACACACGTACGTCATCATCTTCAATCTTCAAACTTTAAGCTCAAAACATTTGTTTCATCAGCCCGAGGACAGTGCGCAAAAGAGTACGCTAATTTTGAATCCGTCCTACTCTACGTCCCATTCTGACGTCAAACCCGTTACATTGCCTTAATGACAAAAACGCCTGGCAGTACAATCTTGATTGACATCACACTTTAATGACTCCTATGAAATGTTAGATTGACGTTTAAAATAACACAATAACAAAGTCCATTTATAATTGGATTGTTATTCTATTATTTAGAAAGCTTTTCCCAATGCACAGTTTTTAAATTCCGTGAGTATATATTTAATTACTAACGAATGGTTAGCTATATATTTAACCTTTGCTTGTTCAGTGCGATTGTATTAACATTTACACAAATTGTGGCGCAATATCAAATGTTAGAAAAACATGTCGATATATCTTCAGTCAAAATGGGAAACATCTTTTACAGAAACTAAACCAGATGACGACATTTAAACAGAAGATACTACAGCACCGGAAGGTCGAAACACATGAGATAAATCATAAATTTTCTCATACCACGTTTATACAAGGATATGTAGTTATATACAAATCCTGTCTTCCCGCAGGCTGTATATCGAGGAAAGGAGCACTGGGTATAACAGCTTGTATATGTATCTTGTACACCTTTCAATTCATCTGTTAAACAATAGCAGTGCCCATTCTGAAAGCATAAATGTCCACCTTATATCAGTGGATAGACAGAGCTCCCTCTCTAAAACGACACCCAACGGGAGACGAAAAGTGTTATGGTCGGAAATTTGCAAACAGATTGAATCAAGATCAGACGCCGCGTTAATATCATACTTTCTTATCGAGGTGGTACCTGATTGTGTATACGTTGAATATAGTAAATAATGTTCTGTTATGTTCTTATATAGTAATAAAAGTGTTGACTTATCTTAAAATCTTCTTTTAACTACACTATACCTAAGTGTTTTTGATGCAGTACTTACATCTTCGATTTTATGGATCTTTATTCCAAGTGTTGATGGACGAGCACCCTCAATATTTATCAATATATTTAAATGTAAAACTCAATTTTAAAATTAAATATAAGTATTTGACGGCAACCACGACGACGCAGACAGAAACTCCTTTGACTCACTTTCGCGCCTTTGTCGCGTTGAGACGAAAAAGCACAAAACACATGTACCAGGGCTGCCATTTCTCCGAATTTTTCCTAAATCTCCGGATTTTGTTCCAGTACATGGTAGAGTTAAGCTGGCTGAAAGTAAAACAGAATGCGCCTTAAGGCGCATTCTGCTTTACTTACAGCCTGCTTTAGAGTTCGCTTGTCAATAAAACAAGAAACAGGCTATGGGGTAAAGGTACGATTCGTAAAATCGCACTTGAAAATGCAACTTTGGAAATCTTAGGATTTTTCATGTCAACTTATGGCAGCCCTGATGTACTTACATGTATTCCAAAAATGTGTAGTTTTGCAGGCTGAGTAACACTCTCCCGGATCTGGCTGTGTAGAATACATCTTGGTAATCTCTGGAAGATCTCCATCCCATATACAACCTTTGGAAGAAGAAACAATTCAGGGGCCCGTCGTATTATAAATATTTATTTATTTATCCATCTTATCCTGTCTTGTGACATTTCTTTGAATGTTTTATCAAAACGCTATCAAATATTAAATGCATTGTAAAGTTTTGAAATACGACCGCTTTTGTCGGAAGACGGACCTTAAAGGTTTAGATTAGTTGTATTTGCTTTTAAATGTTTTGAATTATATTGAGACAATATAGTTTCCAAATTCGTTATTATAATATTATCTAGTCACGATAGAAATGTCTGAAGTAGCGAAAACATAAACCATATTCGCCAAATTAATCAGATATAAACTTCCATTTGGTAAGAAGAAACTATCCAATCTCATTATAACATGTTAACCTTTTTGTGATAAAATTAGGACTGCTCTTACTTGTTTTATTTTGGCACATTGTGTATTAAAGGGAGGTAATCAGATATAACGCATATGCATTCAGTAAACCACTCTTATATAGTCCATTCCATAATCAGTCGGATACGGCAGCAGCGCCTAGCTAAGACACTGTGGCTATGGGGTGCTTAAAATGATTGGTCTGTTATTTTTCTCACAATTACATATAACGGAACATTTTGATATAAGAAATATAATAACGAGTGACAAACAGCTTGACTCCAGAACAGACGCCGTGTTACGCGGTGTCTAATCTAGATTCAAGTTGTTTGCAAATGTAAGCAGATACTAAATGTTCCCTCCCTACAGCAACACTCTCCAAACATTGGGACATATGATAAAAATATATTTACCGTGCATCTCTGTACGATGTTTCTTCCACTCTTCTAACACATAAATCGACATTTTTAAAGCAGGCTATACCTTGGTGGTGAATTGTTTAAATACGATGTATTTAAACGGAAGTATTACCATTTAAAAATACATGCACAAAGGAGAGAATTTCTTTTTCCCATCCAAACGTTTTTGTGCAAAAACCAAGTTTCTACTGCAAATAGTATAGAGCTCGATAGGACACGAGGTAGCCAAGCGTCTAATCTGATTCCAAACAGTTTACGATTGAAATTTAAAAAGTAAAGGTAGTCCATCGTTTTAGATTTTATTTTATTTGTTATCGTCCGATTCACAGGTACTTGACACATACTTTATTATCTATGAACCCCCTCACCCCCCTTTAAAAAAAAAAATATATTGTTTTTTACTATACTTCTATTATAGATATTTTTTTTTAGTTTTTTTAAAGTGGGGTGGTGTTAATAGATAATAAAGTATGTGTCAAGTACCTGTGGTCCGATTCTGCCATATATGGGCTAATTGGACGCCCAGAGAGAGGGGTGCGGATACAGAGAAACCGTGCGCTATATCCTACTCTTATTATCGAAAGAGTTCTCTGGTTATTTTAGATGCCCGGTGTAAAGCACTGATACATCGGACCTTAGTTTATAAAGTCTCATCCGATGGCCTTAGTCCGTGCTTTACCCCGCGACTACGTCCGCCGGTGCCACAGTTTAAAAATGTTTTGTTGCATTAAGGGTGCGAATAGTTTCAAATCAACGGTGACAAAATACCGGTAAGATCTTCCTTGTTATACATAGATTTAACCTTGGTATTATTGCATTGGAGAAGACGCTATACAGTAAAACTTTATTATTTCGACTACTAAAAATAAGGTTATTTGGTTGTATAGAAGACAGGTGACAGCTTAAAGCAAGCTGACAGTAAAACTGTTTACTGTCATCTTGCTGTAAGCAATCATCTGTTCTTAACCCCTTATAATTAACACGATTTAGTGGTCGTAATAGAAAGGTTCTACTATATTTGTTAATAAACGCGCCTGAACTAAATCTTGTTTTTGTCAGTGCAAACAGTTTGAAGCTTAATTGGAGTTCAGATCAAAAAGCTCGTGAAATATTTCAAAGTACTGTGTTTTGTTTTACTTTTCTTTTGATTGCATTTGCATTTAGTTTGTTTTTAAACGGAAATAGATGGCATCTTCTCTACTGTACTGTTTGTTATACAGATACTGCAGGGCTGCCATAAGTTGACATGAAAAATCCTAAGATTTCGAAATTTGCATTTTTCAATTGTGAATATACGAATCGTACCTTTACCACATAGCCTGTTTTTAGTTTTGTTGACACGTGGCTACTTAAAGTAGGCTGGAAGTAAAACAGAATGCGCCTTATGGCGCATTCTGCTTTACTTTCAGCCTGCTTTAAGCTTCCATGGTCTCGAAAAAAAATCCGAAGATTTAGGAAAATTCCGGAGAAATGGCAGCCCTGGATACTGCGTCAACGATTAAATATTATACTTTGTTGAAGAGGTCTTTTTTTTCCCAACAAATGCGTTTCGGCAAACTTATTATTTCAAATGCATACAGTTTGGATCAGACAATGGGTGTCATTGCATCTGATTTGGATACAAACCATTTGCAAACGGTACCTTTTGACGTAATAACACGTATGATACATACATCACTATTTAGATGAGAGTGACATATAAGCATTATGTTGCTACAAGGATGAAGGATAGCCAAGTACATACTTCAGATACAAAGTGAGAGTTTTCTTGTTTTTTTAGGATAAAACTAGTATGAGGAAGAAACTGATTATCCCTGTGGTCTATCTAATTGTCATAATTTAACCCTTTCGCTAAAAAAACGCTTCAAAGCGCGCCTGCAAACATTTTGGAACCTGATCAGACGCCGCTAATTCTTCAGTCATACTGCCTTATTATTTTACTTTTGAAGCGACATTGCAGACAGCAGACGACAATGAAACGATGAAGGGGTAAACATATCTGGTAGTGAAAGATTTAAGAAGCATAAACAGACATAAATTTGTTTTAACACATTATGTCAAATGGAGTCCTTCCATGCTTATTCCATTTTGTAACTAAGGAGAGCCTTTTCTAACTTTTTTATATTGAAATTCTTATCAGCAAACAATGTAGACTCTGAACATACCCCGCATTATGCAATGTCTAATCAAAGTCTATATTGTTTGCATATGTCCCTTTTATGGAACACAAGGCACAGATCAGTTAACCCTTTCCCTCATAGAAGCGCCTTTTAGCGCATTCAGTTTATTCCTCCGCTGTAGAAAATAGTTCCAATCTATACAGCCATGCATAAGTATCATAAGAAATATTTTCTTTATTCTAACAGGTGGTAGCTTAAAACAGGCTGAAAGTAAAGCAGAATGCGCCTTAGGGCGCATTCTGCTTTACTTCCAACCTGCTTTAAGTAGTACCTATTTTCAAAATTAAAAAACAGGCTATGGGGTAAAGGGTTAAAGCAGATTACGACATGACAATGAATGGGTACTTCTTTGATCGCTAATTCATAGTGTCGTCTGCAACATAGGCCGTCTGCTATTGTTCATATAAAAAAACATTCTGTGTCATATTTTTATCGCAATGAGATGACTGGTTAATAGGGGTCTAATTAGGATAAAAACAGTTTGGAAATCTAACAGCATGGCCTCACCCCTAGTATGTAAAGAGTCGAACAAATTTGAAAGAAAATGTAAAAGCTCTTACAGTGGAGCAAACGTAATTCTTTGACATTTCTGAACGTTTTTAAACTTGACAGCAAACAGTTTGGGGCCTAATCTGGCTCCAACCTGTTTGCAATGGAAATAATAATTTTAGCGTAAACGCCTCAATTGGCAAAGAATAAGGTTGTCTCCACTGTAATATGATAAGATGAGAAAATGGATCCGGGGTATCCAGATAAAAAAGACCGTATCAAACAGCAGGATGGTGTTTTCCCAATTGGACCAAACCAAGAGCAAACCCATAACCCGTTTATGACTGGATATTGCAATGAAATCTCTTGCCGAAAGATTTCATTATGTATATACATGTACAAGGGTGATCGTAGCACACTGCGGTGATATTTTGTCCTTATAGCAGAACACCTTATATGCAGAAATTAGAAGTGTCCATGAAAAGTATAAGTGGTGATTGAGTTAAAGACATTATACGCAAATACCCCCTGCAAAGCTATTCAAAAAGTGTCCTCTTACGTCTGATACCGGACACTTTATTCTGTTACCGGACAGTTTTACTTTCTGTTATTGTATACCTTTTACGGGCGTGGTACACGTGGTGAACATGCTGTCAGCTGTTTAACTCTTGCACTGCTCGGGAATTGACGAGGTACAATTGTAACCCTTGTAATAATAAGTACCGCTTGGCTAACATTTGCAAACAATTTGAATCCAGAGAAGACACCGCGTAACGCTTAATGTGATCTGGATCAAATATTGTTTTGCACTCAAATTCATATTTTATTCAATTTGAAAAGCATAAGAAAGAGTTTGAGTTTCTCCGCAGACGCTAAGTTTGAAGCATGGCGGCAATTCAGCATGATAATCGATATGAACATTTGCAAATAATTTGGATCAATATCAAACACACAGTAACTCAGCGTTTGAACATGATCCAAACTGATAACAATTGTATCAACATTCATGCAGTCAAATCCCGAAAATTTGCGTTGGAAAAGAATGCAGACGGCAATTTCAAAGCAGACGACAATAATTATGGTAGTGAATATATAAACGACGCAATTGAATATTGTGCCTGTTCGAGAGAAAAATATCTGGTCCTTGGTTTGATTATAAAGGAGCAGAAAAGGAATTATATTGGGTCTAAAATAATAAGGTTAAAATATTTATTGACCTTAAAGCTAAATGCTTAAAAATGAGATGTCATCTAAACTGATAAATACAGCGCTTACCTAACTAGCTGAGTACTTGTTCTGAGCGTAGACAAACAAATACGTAGTTATTTTACGGCATGATCTAGCACACATGCCGCACGGCGTGCTCGTGCAAGTTAGAAAATGGACCAATGAAAATGATAGTTAGTTGGTTTATATGTATTTCAATATTTTAGAAGTGGATAGATTTTAATTTGTTATATCAAATTGACCACAATAATTATTGACTCTGTGTAAGATATTTATTATACAGTGACTCGTTGGCTTTAAAAGTGTCCGGTATCAATCGTAATAAGACTGTTTCGCTCGGACGAACAACAAAGATGTCCTCGGCTTCGCCTCGGACATTTTGTTGTCGTCCTCGCGAAACAGTCTTATTACGTTTGATACCGTTCACTTTTAGAGCGAAACTCGTCCTGTATCTATTACTTACTTGACATAGCTTGGGTGGAAACACCTAGACACATAGAAATTTAGCGTTAAAGCATGCAAAATGCTTTTACCTTTATAAATTTCTAGGCCAGAAAACCATTGAAGCATCTGATGTGAGGCTCATGCCTTATATTTGATAGTTTGGATAGTAAAACACATTGGAAAAAAACATTGATTGTGGGTATGCCAGGGCCTACCGAGTTTTGAAGTTGGTGACAATCGCTGTGCACATTTTTCTCCTGTTTTACAGTTATTTTCACGCCTGGTGGCGGGGGGGAAGAGGCAATCGTTGAATGAACGTGGGTAATGTCTTTAAGTTCAAATGATTGTTTGGGAAAGAATAACATCTCCGCTAACACGAGAAATGTGACAAACCAAGGACGACTTAAAGGAGCTATCTAGGAGAAGAACCAAAAAAGCTTTTCCTTTCGTTCCCATCCTAATGTATTATTCAAATGTTGTATATACAAATGTATTATGAAATAAAATATGTTTAAACTTAAGGAGCTAACTAAAAGATAATTCAGAAACAAATCCATTCAAAATAAAATAGAAGCATAATAGCAACCATCTTTTAAATCATAATACATGTAAGCACTAATCAAATCTAACATTTTTCTGACCAGCGACAAGAGAAATAACTATTAAAGGTACCCGCAACCGGATGGTGTACTTGTCAAAATAAAATAAAATACTCAAATAAAAGCAAATTTGTGGCATTATTTGGCTTCTGACATTAAAAAAATATGATCAGTCAAAAAAAGGTCTCAAAAATCGTCACCGAATCTTAGTTTTTTTTAGATATTTCCCATCGTTGTCTATAGCGTTAGCTAACGGTATAGTTGTTTTTGTTGCTTCTCTACACGGGCTCAGACATAAACCCGAGCCGAATAAAGTATTATCGATCGCTACCAGTAAAGTACGTTAATTCTCTACCATATATATAGAGAGCGTTGGTAGCCGAAGTGGTAAAGGCGTTTCCTCATTTTTCATGTTTGTCTCCGCATGGAGGGTCACGGGTTCGAATCCCACCGGGGTTCATTTTTTTTATTATTGAAATGCATTTTTTTTACAGAATTTATTATCCTAAACTAAATCTTGCCCATTTATATAAGCATTTGACATATATTTACAACTTACTATTTTTAATGCTAAATCCGGTTGCGAGCCTCTTTAACCTACACAGTGCTAAGTTTAAAGAAAATAGACCAAGAACAGAGTGCATTTCCACAATGTTTACTGTAGTTTAATTTGATGTGTACTTAAAACGTGTCAATATAAATGGACCGACAGACACTCGAGTAGGCAACTGGTAAACGTGCAGGCAACATAACAGAGAAAAGACAACATTAATTGAATTTTATTTTGAGTGAATAAGGACGATGAAAGAAAAGGATAGGGACAACGCATATTGCCTTAACCCATTACCCCATAGCATGTTTCTAGTTTTGAAGATCGGTTACCACTTAAAGCAGGTTGAAAGTAAAGACTATCTGACCCCTTTATGAAAGGGAGATTACTTTCCAAATAAGACTAGACAACATACAAATAGAAGATTATTTTTATGTTATGGTTAAATGACCATGGTGGTAATAAAGTACATGTAAAATACTACTGAAATCCATCGTAACGCGTTCCTTTCACTACTTCTGTTGTGGTGATGGTTTGTTTTTGCTTGAACTTGCAGTTTGCTCTTTATGCACTTCAAAAATTGACTACTGTAACTCACTGCTGTATGGGATTCCAAAAAAACTCACTACGAAAACTACATCGTGTGCAAAATACAGCAGCCCGCATAATTACCAGGACTCCTCGGTACAATCACATCACTCCAGTCTTGAAGGAGCTTCACTGGCTTCCAGTTCAACACAGAGTTGAATTCAAAATTTTGACACTCACATACAAAGCCATGTGCAATGATTCTCCAAGGTACATTGTTAGTATGCTGGAAATGTATAGACCTCGAAGACCCCCGGGCTATGTTCTTGCTGTAGATATTGTGGGTCTAAATGGGAGTTCTGGAATTGTACCGTTTGCCCGTGCCTGTTGGTGGATCTTGATGGTAGGGATTGCCCCTGATCTCTTTGAAACCGAATGGCTTGGGGTTTGCGGTACAATTCAGGGACAGCTCCTTATCTTGATGTTTTATAAAGTAAGGGTGTAATTTCAGCCATGGAACATGTAGGTCCCGCGGGTGTGGGGTGGAGAAGGTAGATGACTGCTACCCTAGGGCTGTGTTCATTCTGTGTATGTTATGGCTCTAATTTTTAGTTCTGGGGTTGTACCGTTGACCAATGCCTGTCTGGTGGATCTTTGATGGTAGGGATACAACTCTGATCTCTTTTGAAACCAGCTGGCGGGGTCTGTGGTACAATTCTTGGACAGCTTTCACCATTTTTAATCATGTTATTGATCTTCTATAGAATTTTTAGTTATGGTCGCATGCTATTTTTCCTAGTTATGTTACATTAGATGGCCTGCATTGGGCGCTCTGCTATTATTTCTATTGGTCGGCAATCTTTAGCCAGTTTGTTCATTGCTGATCGATGTGGGTAGTGTGATCGCCATTTGGGGGCTGTCTTTTGTATGTTTATTCATGTTTATTTTAGATCTAATTATAGTTATTTGTGTTTTGTCGATGGCCTGCTTTTGGCGCTCTACCATTATTTATATCAGTCGGCAATACTTAGTCGGTCGGTTTATTGCTGATTGATGGGTAATGTGATCGCCGTTTTGGGGGACTGTCTTTTATATGTTTATTCATGTTTTATTTCAGATCTAATTGTAGTTATTTTGTCTTTTCTAGATGTGTAGGTACATATATGTTATTTCATGTAAAACGCTTTTGAACGCACAATCCCTGTGTGAAAAGAGCTCTATATAAATCTGGTAAAATAATTATAATAATATGCGTGATTTTTTTTCTCACACACATTATAATGCTCTTAAAAACGGGCTGGATCAGATAAAATACTAGACAAAAACATATTCGATCTGGATGCAGCCTATTGATAAGTAATATGTTTCTTAAAAGAGTTAGAATCATAGAAATAGTTGTATCCGTCCATATTTGTTAATGTTTTGAAAGAGCTGCAAGCACCCATTTATATGCTAAGGTTAACTTATATAAACTCTCATAGGAGTAACAGAATATGTTACTAAGGTATAGACAACTTGTTTTTATCTGGTGAAAACGTCAGGTGGTGAGAGTTAGTATCTATCTTTTATCTCATAATGTCAGTCCACCATTTTATCGCTCTCTGTAAATCAGAACTGCATTTATGGTGACAAAACCATATATGAAAACAAAAATCAACTAACTTAATGGTTTGTATAAAAGACAGGATACAGTTTAAAACAAGGTGACAGTAAAACAGAAAGTTCCTGAAGGGGCTTTCTGTTTTACTGTTTAATTGATTTAAGCAGTCACCTGTCATAACCTCTGATAAGTCATACAATTGAGATACACTCTAGAGGCTACACAACTCAATAGATCTTAATGAAACTTAGTCAAGCTATTTGCCCAAATAAAAAAAAACTGTTCAAGTTTGAATGTGGGTCATGTCCGGTCAAAACCTAGAGCACAAGGTCATAAGATAGAAAAACCTTGTTAACGCTCTGGATGCTACAAATGTTATTAAATCATTACGAATCTTAGTCCAAATGTTTGCCTTAATTAAATATATGACAAGATCGAATGTGAGTTACGTCTGATAAAAAACTAGGTAACTAGGTCAAATCATGGACAAACCTTGGTTCCACTCTAGAAGCTACAAGTCTCATTGGATCTTAATGAAATCGCTTGTGCCTCATTTAAATCTAGATCAATAATGATCCTGTGTCATGTCGGCTTAAAAGCTATGTCACTAATCCAAGTTTTACATGGTTATATCAGGCGAACATAAACCACATCATACACGGGAATTGTGCGTTCAAAAGCGCTTCACATGAAATTATATAAATGTACATGTACCTACAAAGTGAGAAAACGCAAATAACTATTATATTAACAATAAACATGAAAATACATTATGGAGTTACATGGAAACGTGGAAATGATTTCAATATTATAACCAAGATTATAAAAATCATCAGTTTTATCTTTGAATATTATCCATGTAGACACATGTAGTAAACACTACAACGACGCGATACAAGCAATATATCTAGGTTTTACTTGCAATATTAAACAAAATAGTTGATGATATTTACATGCTTTGGTTTAAAGGCAAAATGTTTCTAGAGTAACTAGCACATCCCTTATTATACATCATTTAATATGACTGTATGTGTCATCAAAGTGTTGGCCTTGTGTACAACATGCCCCATCTGTCGTGTTATATAAATTATCTGAATCATCATCTTTTGAGAAAACATTGTATACATTATCAGTGACCTTGCCCTTTTCTGGTAAGTTTGTTGCATCATAAACATGGTCGTTTTTATTGCCTGCATTGTTATATGTGTCTTCAGAAAAATCACTCAGTCTGTTGTAAATGTTTCCATGAAGTTTATCGTTGACCATAGGGACTGCATTTGTTGTGTTATACGTTTCGTCATCCATATTCTGCAGTCCTTTATTTTCAATGGCAGCCCCAGGTTTTTCAAGTACAAAGTAGTCGTGTTCTTGACCTTTACCTACAATCGTGCTACCTGCGCTACTGTAAATGGTGTTTGCCTCGCTTGAAAGTCCTGAATGTGTAGTGCGATGAACTTTATTGTCGGTTTTCATTGACGGTTTTACAGGATTGTTTGTATTTGCATACAAGGGATCACAAGCAGAATATCCTTTGGATGTAGCAATGTCAAAATCATTGGAGTATGTGGCATTTGCTACAGTTGTGGCGCTGTTACCGTTTGGTGGTAGAGATCGTATTCCGCTCCTATTCACAACATCAGGGATACCCTTGTCATTCGACTGATTCCTACAATATCGAAATTCGTGTGTATGTTTTTTGAAAACATTTTGGCATATATACAAAATATAAAATATAACACTACAAGACTCCCTCCATAAAAAGCCCCCACTGAACAACGGTTCACTCCTTACGACAATGTTTGTCGCTGTTTCCCGAAAAACACTTCCACTGCTGCAATATCGTCTTCTTAAAAAATGTATTTTTCTGTTTTTCTTAACCCATTCCCTGATAGCCTGTTTCTAGTTTTGAAAATATGTGACTACTTAAAGCAGGTTGAAAGTAAAGCAGAATGCGCCATATGGCGCATTCTGCTTTACTTTCAGCCTGATTTAAGCTATTACCTGCTAGAATAAGGAAAGTATTAAATATGACACATATTCGTTACGGTATATATTGGAACTATTTTCTTCCGCGGAGGATTAAATGGAATGCGCTAAAAGGCGCTTCTATAAGGTAAAGGGTTAAAGTCACACACTGAAACTTTTGACAGCCAAATCCACATAATGATGAGATTGAAAAACATTTTGATTCCAGACCAGACGCAGCGTTTCGCGGCATCTGATCTGGATTCAAACTGTTCGCAAATGTAACCCAATTCACTCTTAGCACTCTATTTCCTCCCTATAATAATTTCCTCTGAACAACGCACATCCTCTTTGTCTCCTATTGGGTGATGTTGTATAGAGGGAGCACTGTATAACTAGACAAACTCCACGTATCCACTGCAAAATCCGACTACACTGACATTATAATTATTATTATACCCGATTTATATAGCGCTCTTTTCACACAGGAGTTGTGCGTTCAAAAGCGCTTAACATAGCGAGAAAGACAAATAACTACATTCACAGTAAACATGATACAATATTGAGATGCATGGAAACATGGAAATTCTTTCAATATTGATACCAAGATTATAAAGTTGTTATAGTAAGTTTGTAAAATCATTTTTAAAATGAGTCAAATAATTAAAAGATTAATGGCATGATTAAAAATAGTGTGGTTGTCAGACATTGTCTGACAGTTTTATCTATATTAGACTCAGAGTCTCTCTGTGTCTTGTATAGAATCAATGTGTTTACAAATGACCCAGTCTGATCTCCAAGCAGCTTGATATGCCTACTAGACGTGTATCATAAACATCTATCCAAACTTGAAATATAGTACAGGCGTTAAGAGTTTAAATCAGACAAAAGACACATTAAATACATTGTAATACGAACTAAATAAAAACATTTGTGTTGGCATTATTGTAACAAAAGCAATTTTTTTGAAGTTGTGGATGGAAAAGTGTTCATACTTCGCGTCTTATAAGGATACGTAGACGCAAGTAATAAAGTCATAGGCACTTACAGTCAATTATTTAATACCAATGTCAGACAATAACTAAACTACATCGTTTACCCAACAATACAGCAAAACAAAACGTAAATAATCTAAATTAGCAGTTTACAATTTTACGCCTGCAAGATAATTATGATTATCGTTTATTAATCATTTTCGATGTTAGAGAATACCTTGACTATATACCACAGTTGCATTGAGATTCTATAGTTCTGCTATATTTATGAGTATAGGTATTTAATTTTCACAAAAAGTGTGCTCTCACAAGCAGATGTCTAATAGATGGTTAGAATATTTCTAACTGACTAACTGTAAGCAAAAATGGAAGAAAATACCTTTCTTCTAAAGGAAATGCTGTTTATTAACTGTTTGGATCTAGATAAGATGCCGCGTGTCGCGGTGTATGGTAAAGATCCAAACTGTGTGCACATGATAGGCAAGTGGCGCTTAGAATGATAAGGGTTAAATAGTTATGGTTGAACATAACACATCTTACCTCTTCTTTCGGATAGCAAGTATTACTATTGCAACAACAATAATAACAGCCACGGGGATAAGAATGTATGCGGCAACTGTAAAAAATAATTAAAAGTCAAACTGATTATTCAACAACAGTTTTACCTTTGTCACGTTATCGTTTGCTTCAAGATTGTCGTCTGCTTTTTGTATCATTTTGTTTAAATACAAAGCAGTTTCAATGTAATTGTAAAACAGTTTTGATCCTGTTCAATCTCCCGGTGAACGTGATTCATAAGTACCAAACCTGTTCACATATGTCTGTACTATAAAGCTTTTATTTGTTTATCAACTATGTTTGTGTTTTAAAACGTACGAATACGGATGCGATACGAAAAAACTAATTTACACTAAGCGTGCACTCAAAAAAGTCGATGAAATCACCAAGTCTAGAAATATAACTGCAAATTTCAAGAAGGCAATCTAAAGTAACAGTATAATTATAATTTTTGCTGGAGTCCGAATGAGCAAGCGTGAAAACAACATCAGACTCTGCGAACATTTACAGTAGCGGAATGTGTTATTCATATCAAATTCATTTTTCATGCTAAACAATTACTGATAAAAATGGCAAACTGATTTCATCTAAATAAGAAATAAAGTTACTTGACGCCTGGTTAGGCTCTAGACTGTCTGCAAAACTCAGCGTGTACCAATTTGTCGAATTACCATCATTTACAACATTTTATTACAATACAATTGCCTTTTTAAATGTATTCTAAACTTAGAAGAACAGCGTATTTTTCATTAAAATATATCTCTACATACTTGTCACAGAACTACAATTCTCCTCTGAGTCACCCTGTTTGTCACCATCTTAATTATTGGGAGTTACCATTGTTACTGTTACACCTTTAAGATAATCAAGTATAAAACACTTTTAGGTAACATTGCCTACCATTTGCGGGTAACAGTTATCAGATGTTGAGTTACTCGGCATGTGATGTGGATTTTAAAAATTTGATACTTATCTTTAAACTTTGCAAAATCAACTTCAAACCAGACAGTAAAACAGCAGTGTAAGTGCTAAGAAATTGCATTCTGTCTTTTTAAGACATTTAGACTACAAACAAAATCCATCCACTTATCAACAAAGTTGATTCCTTAGGCGAAATAAGCGGCGTCAGATAAGGGTATACTTTTGCTAGCAAAGATGCTTTCTTAAAGTTAAATAAACGGACATGCCTTGACTAAACACTGTTATAAAGATACATTGTGGTATAGGTTTCATCACGTTGACAAGGTGGTCATATTTTACTTAATCAAGACTGAAAATTGATATTTCTGCTTAACTATCACTAACTGTTAGGCAATGTAACTGTGAAGATTTTGCGGTTTTCAGTTTTTCGTCAGATTTAATTATATGCTATATGTTTTTAGGGATTACCGTCAGCATACACAACAGATTGGATCGCTAACCACAAAATCAGAAAACTGTAAAGTCAATACATTTACACAAACAAACAAATTACATGTATAACGAAAGTCATAACAGTCTACATTGTCAAATAAAGTTTCATACATTCGTTTAAAGAATTCAGGAACAGATGAATAGTATATGATATGTTTATCTGTGACGTTTTTAACAAATTCAGACACTTTGAAATTGGTCGATTAGTTAATTAGCAATAAGCTTATATTCATTGGTTAGATATTTCGGAGTGTACGAAGTTTTAATACATGTACCGTTCTTTGACATTGTCACTGAAGCCATGGAGCTATACGGTGTTGTTGGCACATCATTAACGGTATTAGTTTTTGGTCTTATTTTTGATGTCGTCGTTATCATTGTCGTTGCTGCTGCAGCTACTGACGTTGTTGTTGCTGCTCCTGATGTTGTTATTGTTGGTGTTGTCGCTATCGCTGTCGAAAATATATTTCTTAATAAATCACGATTTTATTATATTATCAAATAGTATGGATCCAGAACAGATGCCGAATAACTTATCGTCTTGATATGGGTTCGAAATACATTTGAAATCCGTTTTTTAAGTTACTTCTAAAATAATTCTATAAAGATTGCATGATATATCTAGTTAAATTTTCCAAATAAATTAAACGGTCTTTTTCCCGAAGTAGACCATGTTTCAGTATAATATGATGAAATTGTTAACTCTTTCTTTGCCATGGACGGATACCAGACCCAGAATTTATTGACACTCGTGTGTTTACAGCAGGCGTTTGGAACAATACTGGTACATAACCGGCATCTATTATACGAATATTATTAGTTACACGGTATTTCGGCAGGGTGTACGGGATGGTATGACGGTTATGGATTCCGTATTTCCTGAGCGCGAAGCGGCATCCAAAACCGTCATACAAGCCCGTACACCCTGCCGGAATGCTGTGTAACGAATTTATTTCCAGTCTAGAACCAATACAAGAAAGACAGCATGCATCATCTGACATAGTGTTGTTTACTTGATCCTAAATTGACACTTGAAATTGACAACAGTTCACTGAAATCTCTCGCGCTAGAGCAAAAAGGTATATACAGTTAAACTTCGATGTTTGGAACTCGCATAAGTAGAATCTACCTGCATTTCTATAGATTAATGTCATAAACCCGCTTCTGTTGAACATATCCCTAATTCAAGCTAAAAAAGTGGCATATCCACCTTTTAAACTTTGAAATACCGATATGTTCGAGTGAACAGAATTCAAGATAGGCCCTAAGTTTAACTGTATCTAACATGACTACGTCATCACATTGGAATGTGGGCATCTTATAAATGTTCATTACATGTAGGCTACCAAAATATTTTGAACGGACAGTTCTAGGACGACATTTATGTTTTATGAAACACTGTAACGATAAGTTTTAACAAATGAACGGAAATAATCAGGAGCGAACGAATTAATACGCAGGTCAGTGACTATACATATCAAGTTAAGTCTATTTGGGTTGATTTCGATAAATCTGTCCTAATTATGTGTCGATTTCATTATAAACCAGTGACAAGTGCCATTTCATTTCTAGTCTTTTGTTTACCATGGTGACGACGCGGGTGGGGTAATCAGGGAAAACAAAGCAAGAAATTAGCATTTAATCGATATTGGAGTTACACATAAGCATAATGATAGATTCAATACAGTTTTTAATTGATATTTCTTTTTATTTCTTGATAAACAATTGCTTAATAAACAAAAAAAGAGAGATTATTTACGCGAACCGATCGAGCGAAAAACATCTATTAAGTCACGTGATCCGTACTACCCGGCAAAATCAATGAATACGGTCTCGTACACAGTGGTCACATGTGCAGTTTTAGATGAAGGAATGGTATTGCGTGTGTGTGTGTGTGTGTGTGTTTGTTATGGTATGGCTGTGTGTGTGTTCTGCTTTAGAGATGGGTGTATTGTTTGTGTTGCGTTTCCTGCTTGAGTCTTCTTTCGTATTTATTAGCCTATCAGAGTCCAAGAATTTATGATGACTGGAAATAAGGTATTATATTGTTTGATGTGGTGTTACTGCATAGTTCACATGATTTGTTCCAGGCGCAAATCAGTAACTAGGCAGAAAAATCGAGAAAACCTGCTAGAAGGCTTCTAAACATAAACACTTGGATGTGCTCAAACCAGAAATCGAACGCGCAGCGGTGAGGAGCTAAGTGATTGTCAGCCACAGTGACTACAAACACTCGGACTCGAAGGCTTAAATGCAGCAGCAATACTTAAGTGCGATATGTTTTGAAATATGTTTGTTTCAAATGGATACTTTAATATAGAACGGTTCTGTGGTATATGACAATACAGAATATGTATTTAAGACTACAATGATAGTAATAACTTAGTATCATAAACATGTGTAACGTTCTCAATTACATAAGGTTATGTAATATGGCCCCATGAGTGTAATACGTTTTATATTAGTCAAGCGTTTGAATGGTTAAATCTTAGAATTCAAAAGCTTGATAACTACTACATGCTTATCTCAGATGTTTTATAAGCATAGGTGTAACAAAAATGTAATAAATTACATAGAAAGGTTTCTATACAAATTTACAGTCAATATTTGGATATCATCAACATATTTTACCAATCATACAAAGAAATGATCCAGTTGTTTCTTTGGAGAAATGAAGAAAGAAATAATTGCCAGATTTTGAAATATATCCATGGTTACCATAACGGGAATCGTCTTGACCATATTCTTAAAAATGGAGAAACAACATCGATTGTTTACTCGTTGATTCAGTGCTCTGCATACATTATAATTATGTTACCTATATTTCTCTAATTCATGTTAAACCATTCAAGCCTAGCTCTAATATGGTTGTTTGAAATGGAACATTCAGTCAGAGACAGTTTTATATTTCCAAACATTAGGACACCAAGTATCACGTGCTATCTCTAATGTTGAATTTTAACTATTAGATTATCTAGTTAGTTTATCAACTTTACTTGATATATATGTCAGAAGAAAGTATGACGTTTGCTTTAAAAAATAAATAGAAACAAAATAGATTTTAATTTAATTTTATACTCGTATCGTTTTGTTATATTCATGATCATCGGATTTGTAATGAGGTTATAAATCTACCTGCAAGAGAAACACATGTGCGTACAAACTTTGAGTGAATAAATAAAACAACTGTGTGTCTTTAAAGTATTCTATGCATCCGTCAATATATTTTATACCAATGTGGGACATATAGAATGATATTGGTGTTATATTGACCATAGGATTTACGTCTTAGTGCACATGTAATCCACATAATTTGTAAATTATAAAATGAACAAGGTACATGTGTAAATTGAAATCAATGCATCATTTGACTTTCATTCATTCTGAAATTTTAATTTTCATGATCACCTACAATTTGTTATAGAGTAAAATGTGAAAAAAACATACTAGTGACGTCTACGATAACCCAGCTCTTTATACTTCCTATCCAAAAATCGGTCTCATCAGTGGATCCTATCCGATCAATACTTTCACTCGCGGGATACTTATCATGGTCGAAACAAAGTTCAGGGTAACCATTCCATTGTTTCGTGTAAGGACCTGGGGCCCGTTTCATAAAACTTCTTACGACCAATGTTGTCGTAAGTCAGATTATAAAAGTATCAATTATTATTTTTTTCTCCATCTAATCCTGTCTTGTGACATCTTTTTGGAATCGTCTTGAAAAGACGATTCCAAAAAGATATCACAAGACAGGATTAGATAGAGAAATCACAGATTAAATGTATTTTAAAGTTTTGACTTACGACAACATTTGTCGTAAGAAGCTTTATGAAACGGGCCCCAGAAGACACGCTTGACCCAGTCATTTCGAACGGTAAGTTTGCTGCATCTGGATTGGATTCGAAAACAGATAATAAATAAAAATAAAAGTACATATTCAGAAAGATCATGAAGAACAAACCGTTAACTTTGTTGGTATATAAATGGTGATAGTATGTATACCACACCTATATGTTCTCATCTCAAATGTGGTAATCAAAGTTAGTGGGTGAGTTCGGCATTTCGACACTGAGAATGTCATATAGCGCCGATGAATGCTAAGTTGAGATGATTATGAGGTATCATTGCAGGAATATTGATCTCGTCTAATCCTATGGCAAAAACCACAAACATGCCTTCCTTTTTCCTTCTTTGCATAGAGGATAACATCCTTCAAATAAACATAAAACATTCCTTACTATTGAACTGAACCTCAGAACCGCTGCAATGTAGGAAGGTGTCTTGGAAAAGTGTTAAACATTTCACAGGGATAGGGAAACGTTTCACAATAAATATTAAAGGGATAGTTATTTAATATTTAATTTTCTTAGACAGGACTACAGCTATGTTTTTCCGTGAGTTCAGATACATCATGACTTAAAAGAGACGTTCAATGCAAAAGGAATTATCATACAACTATATGCATTCTTAGACGGGCCAAGTTTGCGAGGATTCAGTAAATTTCTAGGTCCTAAACCTGACCGTTGATTGGGCCTTATCCTTGCCGTGTTTGGTTAGGATTAGGGTAAGGATTGGGGTTGGGTTATTGGCCTCGTTTTAGGGTTATATATAGGGTTTGGTTTGGTCTGATGAAGTTGTCCGATCCCTAAAAGAACAAAGGTGGTGACTCACTGAGAATGTAAGTATGAGTATAGATGTGTACATTTTGTAGAAAATCTGATAAGAATTGGTAGTTATTTCTCTACACATTGTTTCACTGGTTAAACTTAAGTTCGATTTATAGGTGACTGACTGTTGACTTCTATTCTATGTCCACTGTAAAAATCTGCCTGATTTTATTACCTGTCTGACAAAGTCCTCTCAACTGTGTATCGCACGTTTGCCATACAAAAGAGTTAGAATGTTGGTCATACATTCGACAGTACTTCTCGTCGTCTAGGCCATTTTCACTCGTTGATACTTGGCGAACATGAAATATACATACGTCGTATGTGGGAAACGTTAAATCTAATATACCCTGAAATGGTGGAAAAGCCACCTGATGCTTGCCTTTTTTAAGTTCATTCCAAAACATGTCATTTTTTATTTTTGTGATAAAGTTTACCTTTAATTCAAACGAGACACAATAGCAGACTTAAACGGTCCAGAGTTATCATAATATGACTTGCAAGACTCTACATCTTAAGTCTAAAGATACGGGAAAACAAGTTAAATTAAAACACATTGTCAATAAATGTTTATAAACATTTCAGCATCATACCACAACAGTTAAGTCATAAAGCAACCTATTTTAAGATATCGACCTGAGTCAAGCACCATCTACTTGACATAGCATAACTGCGTCTCTCACGTGAGTTTGGATAAATATACTTTATACATACTGATAATGAACAAATAGTCAAATAATTCTGTGTTATTAAAATTCTGCTTTAAGTTGCGACCTATGTTTCTTATAACAAATAACTATTCAATGTAATAAGCATGACAATCAGAACATATGTCCGTTTACAAATTACAACAAATATCGCATATAAATATAGTTTCTTCATACCATGTCTATACAAGGAAATGAAATGATTTCTATAGAAGCTGTATCCTCCGCATACTGTTCCAGTAGGGAAAGAACATGATTTGTCACATGCAGTGTTTGTGTCGGTAACATTTCTCGGTGGTGAACAATAGCACTTATGCCCCTGAAAGTATTTAGATCCGCATACAGTGATGCTCACTTATAACGAAATTCAGGGGACCTTGCAAATTAGTTCGTCTTATCCAAACTTCGTCTTATCCAAACAACGAAATTTCTTTGTGAATAGTTTTCATATAAAGAAATTTTTACTCATCATACTTTTAGTACAAAATTTATTAGAAAGAAAGAAAGATAATAAAAGGCATAGAAATTAAATATTTTTTTCTTTACTTGTTCCAAATAGAATAAATGATAATAAAATAAGATTGGCTATGACGTAAAAGAAATGCCATATTTCTTCATGAACATTTAGCCTGTTCCCCGTTTTGTATTAATAGAAAACTCAACCTATTATGAATATTTGATAAGTAAACTTTATTAACATAAAACTTTTTTTTTATATAGATCTACTTTTATAGCATCAGTGGTTGTTATCTTTTTGCAGATCAATACGGGTGTCCAACAGCAAGAAGTCCGATCAGACACCCAGTTATTAAGCATCTGATCTGGATCCAAACAAATAATGTGCCCAGTAAACTAATTATTTTCAGTTGTTTGAATATCCTTTCAATAGCATATATACAAAACATGTTGGTTGGGTAAAGTTTTGTTATCAGATGTGATGAGCAGCAAAGCAATTATGTACTGTCACCTTTGTAAGCCACTTGTCAAACTGTGATAATGACCGGCATGTTGTATTAACAGAACCATTTTACAGGTAAAATCCAGTTTAGGGACCTAAATATCATGTTGTCTTATCCAGTTTTTCATTATATCCAGTTATTTTTATTCATCTTAAGCAAGCATGAGGCCATTGAAATAAAGAAGGAAGCAGTCGGGGAATTATTTTTATTTCGTATTAAGCAGTTTTTCATCTTATCCAAGTTCGTTACAAGTGAGCATCACTGTATATATTAATAAAAAGACAAAAACATGCATATATACATAAACAATTTAATATTATAATTAAGTCAATATTGCAATGTAAATTAGTATTAGTTTACGATGCCCAAACATGCTTAAGATTACAAAATTACAAGACGGCACACCAGATGATTATCTGTGAGCATCGGTTATCGTTTGTCGACCCCAGTGGACACGTGTTTTTCTTTTCGGCGACCGTTGTTTCATTCCAAGATCGGCATCGTGCTTTTGGAATAAGTTGCAGTAAGCTGTCATTATATCTACAGGTATCTGCCTACCACCCGAGTTTCGGAATTTATTTTCAGTTTACCTGTACAGTATGACCATCAATCGATAACCGAAATGTGATCGGCTAGGAGGCAGTCAATACGCTTATTGTTCCATCCAGATGCTGGTGAGTTGACGGGTAATGCGTGATGTTTTGTTGGTTATTTTCACATCGAAGGCTCACGGTTGGGTTTTTGCGTATTAGCCTTGGTTTATTTACCAAATGACTATTCCGTTACTGCATGTTTGAGCTTCATGCTGTGTTTAAATTATGTTCCCGGAGGCCACACAGCCACGTTTGCAAGGAAAATAGAACGCTTCGGGGGTTTGGTCATTATTTTCAATACATTTAAGTCTTTACAAGTTTTCAGAGAGTATCCGTGACGTGTATTGGGGATACGATGCTGCTGAATACGAATTGGTTCCAAGCGGTCAACTAAGGAAGTAAGGAAGTTAGTACCTTCATGATTTCATGGGTCAGTCATTGTTCGTACGTTCTGAATAAGTTCATGCACGTTATAAAGTCACGATTAGTTACGAATGGAGCGTGGACGCCGGTCTGTTTAAGAGCGCGTTTTTTAATAAGAAACCTTCCAAAAGCAAAACATGAATGAATCTCCAAAAGGTTAACGTTACAGGGCTGCCAATTCTCCGGATTTTTCCGAAATCTTCGGATTTTTATTCCAACGGATGGAAGCTTAAATCAGGCTGAAAGTAAAGCAGTATGCGCCTTAAGGCGCATTCTGCTTTACTTTCAACCTGCTTCAAGTATCAGGTGCCTTAAAAACTAGAAACCTACTATGGGTAAAAGGTATAACTCGGAAGATCGCGCTTGAAAAATTGAAAATTTTGAAATCTTAGGATTTTTTTTATCACATTATGGTAGCCCTGACGTTAAGGTTTTAAAGGTTTATCGACCTATTTAGGTTGGGACGCGCAGCTTTTTGCAGGTGGACAAAGATCACATAAACCCTTTATGTAATATTGGTGATACGAATCGGCAACTGGATAGAACCGTCGATATTTCGCAAGCAAGTTGGAAGGCGGTGTCTCTACATTACAATCCAAATGCGCAGACCGAGATTCGAACGAATGAATCTTCCTGCCTGTCACTGCTTTAATATACACAAATCAATACTGCTGACACCATGGTAAATCGTAGGTGAACGCAATGCAACGCGACCGCGAACCGTCATATCCCTGGACGCGACGGGATAGAATATGACGAAACAGCTATCATGAATAGGAATAAGACATAATGAAAACTTTAGTTGTATATTTCTGTTGTTGGTTTTAAAATAATGATGTTTAAAACAAGGATTTTATTAATGCTAAACATTACAAATACATTTGATAATTTAGCAAATCAGACCGGATCGGTGTCCGAGGTCTCCCCCAATTTAAACTGCCTCCTGTTCGGCCAATCATTGCGTCGCTCGCAAAAGAGACTGAAGCGCCATTTCTGAATGTGGAAACTTCAGCGAAAATCGATTGACAATTTCAATTAAATAAACGTGTTTAGTGACATTAAATATTTAAAAAGTTATGCTATCGGAATCGGTGAATACCCCTTTCCTCAACTGTGTCGTTTATATAAGTATACACGCTGTTTTCAGCGGTTAATATGAAGGAAATATAATGGCTCGAAAACCGTTGTATGCAGCGAGCGGAACAAAATGGCGGATTTCTCTGTGTCTACATGCAGCCGCCCATTTTATAGAAAGGTATTTCCTGCTGTCATTTTTATTGAACTTTAGACACATAATTAATTAGATACTGATGCTTCTTAGTTTAAATTTTGGTGAGGATTGGTTGTGTCTCTCTTAGTGAGTTAAACGCGTGAAAACGACGATTTTTTTTGATTTTTTCTGTGTTGTAAGGAATGCTGTAATTTGTAGGGTGTTGTAACGCCAATTTTATAGAACTGAAGCCTATGTGTGAGTTTCCCTTTATAATGACTTTTTTTGTAATAAGAACATATTGGTGCTTCTTAGTTAAAGTTTCGGTGTGGATTGAATGGATATTACCTAGTTTTTTCATGTTTTGAATTTAGAACTTTTTTTCTCTCAATTTTCGAGCATTGCAGACATTTTGAGATATGTTATGTATTGTCTCAAATTCATTTCAAATCATTAGATTTTGTGTTATTTTCACTGAAAAATGTTTGCTTGTGATGAAAACATCCCACTCTTTTAAAGAATAACAACTCTAATGTGGTGATTATATATTAGTCTCCAAATTCTGATATGAAAATCATTTATTTTTATGTGTCCCACTCTTTAAAAATGACTCTTACTGTCCGTTGCATTAAGCTTGATAATCCATTTTCATAGGTTAACTTTTACAATTCACCATAGATAGTGATATAATAGCTTCACTTATGTAAAGAATTACATCAAAGATGTCACATAACATGTTACAAACAAAACAATTAGGTACTTACTCAAACTCGTCGGCACTTATGTCACTAAAATTGAAATTGTCAATCGATTTTCGCTGAAGCTTCCACATTCAGAAATGGCGTTTCATTCTCGTGAGCGATTGCTCCGTTTTAGAATAATATGCAATCATGTTTATACCGTTTGAAAAGACAGGTTTTTACTTTCTTTTAAGACATTGAATGTAAATGTCGGGTGAAAAATGAGTTTTCTATACTATAGGATTTTTTATAACGGTAGTGCGCAACAATCTGCTGTAAATTGCCTGTTGATTCATTGGGTAAATACTCTTTATTCTGTTGTAAACAAATACTCGCTCAATGCAGAATATTAATATTTGCACAAATAAAAGCTGAATATTTTCGCTCTCATTTGAGCCCTATATTTTGGAAAACGGGTGAAAATTAAAATTTAAACGGAATCTTAATTTACAATAGGTAACCGTCCCACGCGAGCGAGTGCGATTCAACTGTGTTTATCGATCGATTAACCGCGAGTCGGCGGACAGGTATCGATCGGCGAATAGACGACGGCATTATTTGGAAAATGCATGGTTAAATAGGCCAATTCTGATCCGGTCGTTATTAATTCGTGCCAATCCGCCGTTAACCAGACGCGGCGACTTGTCAGGGTCTAAAGTGATAAACATTAACAGCTTTAACAACCTTCTATTTATGAACATGTTGATTAGGTTAGAAGGTCAACGGCTAAATCTGCTATGAATGCTAGGATTTGTCTATACCCGGTTCGTCAAAAATCAATATAGTATTTGTATTGCGTATATATTTTTTAATTCAGTATCAATTAGTCAAATTCTATTCAAGCCTCCTAGGATATATCAGCTCTGTTTGATCAAAACACGAAAGGTGCATGCTATATAAATCGTAATTAACTAACACAACGCGTTTGTTTTTACAAGCGCTTTCAGAAATATTGCAAGATTATAACATCAAATGTCTTACGTTTATTCCAAAATACGTTGTTTGACAGGCTGAGTAGCACTGTCCAGGGTCTGCTTCCAACGCTATCCAAGACTTTAGTTGCACAGGCGCATCCCAAATACATCCTTTAATGAGACATCAAAAATATAATTTTCAGACTAACTTTGATTAAATTTAGCAGTCAAAATATTTTGGAAAAGACGTTATTCTATCCGAATAAATTATTTGTCGTATTACAAAAGGTCTATTGTAAACACTATGGAATTGAATCAAACGCCTAGCTTTCAAGTGTTTACCATTCAGATTGCACTACTGTTATCTTCTATATTTTACTTCAATGTGTTTGGGTTGAAACGTATTAGATTTTTCCTCAAAATAGATTATGATCCAACTATATTGCTGCGCACTTCATGTTTGGTTATCAATCAATCTACAATTGATAATTATGCTTTCCTCTTTGGTTGTGCGACGACAGACAGGGCTTAGCACTACATGATGATTTATCTCTAAAGCCGTCCTTTACCGGGAGAGTTATGTCGGATTTTCGTGCTTTGTTTTTTCTCTCCCTCTCTGTCGTACCCTGAACCCTTTCATGTCTTACAGTTACTCGTGACTACAGACTAGTCGCTTGAGTACAATTTGACCGTTGCCATAGTGGGTTATTTTTAACAAGGGCTTGAATGTTTAATTCTCTCCCATGTTACTAATGATCTTGTCATATAATTTTTGTTAGATGTTTTACATGTATTAACTTACTGTGCTGGCGGTCTTTTTGATTGTGAGGTTGCGGAAGCCGTCCTTAACCGGGAGAGTTATGTCGGATTTTCGTGCTTTGATTTTTCTCACCCTCTCTGTCGTACCCTAAACCCTCCCATGTCTTACAGTTACTCGTGACTACAGACTATTCGCTTGAGTACAATTTGACCGTTGCCATAGTGGGTTATTTTTAACACGGGCTTGAATGTTTAATTCTTTCCCGTGTTACTAATAATCCTGTCACAGAATTTTGTTAGATGTTTTACATGTATTTACTTACTGTGCTGGCGGTCTTTTTGATTGTAAGGTTGTGGAACAGGGTTTATATTTTATGTACACTGTTCGTCTTTATAGGTGAATATAGGAGATAAGTGTGAGGTTGGGCGCCCCTAAACCCAGGTTTAACCCCCCAGTGGTTGTTAATAATTAATTAATTTATAATTGATTATTGATTGCTACTGACCGTACCAAAGCGGGCTCCTATGTTCACTTAGCTTTATGTTTGTCTTGCGTGTTGTTTTCTATTTAGTGTGTAGATGAAGGAATGGTATTGCGTGTGTGTGTGTGTGGTTGTGTGTGTGTGTTTGTTATGGTATGGCTGTGTGTGTGTTCTGCTTTAGAGATGGGTGTATTGTTTGTGTTGCGTTTCCTGCTTGAGTCTTCTTTCGTATTTATATTTTATATACACTATTCGTCTTTATAGGTGAACATAGGAGATAATAGTGAGGTTGGGCGCCCCTAAACCCAGGTTTAACCCCCCAGTGGTTGTTAATGGTTAATTTATAAATATTTACATTCACCCTGTAAAGTCTCTATGTAATCGTATGCAGGTCAATTCTCGATGAACCTGCGAATCGAATCCGGTTCCAGCCAGTTAGAAAGAGGGCGGAGTCTCCGCCGCGAAGAAAATCTTCCATACGGCGGAGAGATACCGATCAAGTTAGGATCTACTTTTAGATTATCCGTTTGGGTAACTCGAAACGCCTATTTACAAAACTCACCCCCTGCGACGCTAATGTAGTCATACCGTCATGAACGTCAAAAAGATGTTGTTTATTCCTATATTAATTATTGATTGCTGCTGACCGTACCAAGGCGGGCTCCTATATTCACTTTGCTTTATGTTTGTATTGCGTGTTGTTTTATATTTAGTGTGTAGATGAAGGAATGGGATTGTGCGTGTGTGTGTGCGTGTGTGTGTGTGTTTGTTATGGTATGACTGTGTGTGTGTTCTGCTTGAGAGGTGGGTGTGTTGCGTTTCCTGATTGAGTCTTTCGTATTTATTAGTTACCTTTAAAGAGAGGATCGCCAGATTTGACATTAAATACATTGCATTTGGATGTAAGCCGCCAACTAATAAACGGGAACAGTTTTGTAAAATGTATCCTGCTGTCAATAAATCAATTTAAGAACAGATAAATTGAAATGATCGGGAATTGAACCAGTGTGACAGAGGTAAAACCTAATTTACGAAATGACCTTGACCTTGACATTTGGCCTTGGAAATAGTCTTGAAATTTGCAGGTAAAATTTTGTACTTTGAACTCCTCCTTCACTTTCAACTGGATTCACTTGATACTTAGCATAAATGTTACTCATGAGTAGTAGATGTGCAAGACACAAATTTCAGGTCTCTTTGACCTTAACCTTGACCTTTGGCCTTGAAATTGGTCTTGAAATTGGCAGGAAAAATCTTGTACTTTCAACTCCTCCTTCAGTTTAAACCCGATTCATTTGACACTTGGCATCAATGTTACTCAGGTATAGTAGATGTGCAAGACACAAATTTTAGGTCTCTATGACCTTGACCTTGACCTTTGGCCTTGAAATTGGTCTTGAAATTTGCAGGTAAAATATTGTACTTTGCACTCCTTCACTTTCAATCCGATTCACTTGATACTTCCATAAATGTTACTCAGGTATAGTAGATTTGCAAGACACAAATTTTAGGTCTCTATTACCTTGACCTTGACCTTGACCTTTGGCCTTGAAATTGGTCTTGAAAAAAAGAATTTGCAGGTAAAATCTGGTACTTTGAACTCCTTCAGTTTCAACCAGATTCATTTGATTCTTGGCATAAATGTTACTCAGGAGTAGTAGATGTGCAAGCACAACGTTTTGGTCTCTTTGACTTTGACCCTGACCTTTGGCCTTGAAATTGGTCTTGAAATTTGCAGGTAAAATCTTGTACTTTGAACTCCTTCACTTTAAATCCGAATCACTTGATACTTGGCATAAATGTTACTCAGGTATTGTAGATGTGCAAGACACAAAATTTAGGTCTCTTTGACCTTGAACTTGACCTTTAGCCTTGAAATTGGTCTTGAAATTGGCAGGAAAAAAACTTGTACTTTCAACTCCTCCTTCAGTTTTAACCCGATTCATTTGATTATTGGCATAAATGTTACTCAGGTATTGTAGATGTGCAAGACACAAAATTTAGGTCTCTTTGACCTTGAACTTGACCTTTAGCCTTGAAATTAATCTTGAAATTGGCAGGAAAAAAACTTGTACTTTCAACTCCTCCTACAGTTTTAACCCGATTCATTTGATTCTAGGCATAAATGTTACGCAGGTATTGTAGATGTGCAAGACACAAAATTTAGGTCTCTTTGACCTTGAACTTGACCTTTGGCCTTGAAATTGGTCTTGAAATTGGCAGGCAAAATCTTGTACTTTCAACTCCTCCTTCAGTTTCAACCCGATTCACTTGATTCTTGGCATCAATGTTACTCAGGAGTGGTAGATGTGTAAGATACAATTTTTAGGTCTCTTTGACCTTGAACTTGACCTTTGGCCTTGAAATTGGTCTTGAAATTTGCAGGTAAAATCTTGTACTTTAATTTACTCCTTCACTTTCAACCCGATTCACTTGATACTTGCATAAATGTTACTCAGGTATAGTAGATGTGCAAGACACACATTTCAGGTCTCTATTACCTTGACCTTGACCTTGGTCTTGAAATTGGTCTTGAAATTTGCAGGTAAAATCTTGTACTTTGAACTCCTCCTTCAGTTTCAACCAGATTCACTTGATACTTGGCATAAATGTTACTCAGGAGTAGTAGATGTGCAAGCACAAATTTTTGGTCTCTTTGACCTTGACCCTGACCTTTGGCCTTGAAATTGGTCTTGGAATTTGCAGGTAAAATCTTGTACTTTGAACTCCTTCACTTTAAAGCCGATTCACTTGATACTTGGCATAAATGAACTTGACCTTTGGCCTTGAAGTTGGTCTTGAAATGGGCAGGCAAAACCTTGTACTTTGAACTCGTTCACATTCAATCCGATTCACTTGATACTTGGCATAAATGTTACTCAGGTAAAGTAGATGTGCAAGACACACATTTTAGGTCTCTATGACCTTGAACTTTGGCCTTAAAATTGGTCTTGAAATTTGCAGGTAAAATCTTGTACTTTGAACTCCTCCTTCACTTTCAACCCGATTCACTTGATACTTGTCATAAATATTACTCATGAATATTAAATGTGCAAGACACAAATTTCAGGTCTCTTTGACCTTGACCTTGACCTTTGGTTTGGCCTTGAAATTTTTCTTGAACTTGGCAGGCAGAATCTTGTACTTTCAACTTCTCTTTCACTTTCAACCCGATTCACTTGATACTTGGCATAAATGTTACTCAGGAGTAGGAGATGTGCAAGACACAAGTTTTAGTTCTCTTTGACCTTTAACTTGACCTTTGGCCTTGAAATTGGTCTTGAAATTGGCAGGCAAAATCTTGTACTTTCAACTCCTCCTTAAGTTTCAACCCGATTCATTTGATACTTAGCATAAATGTTACTCAGGTATAGTAGATGTGCAAGACACAAATTTTAGGTCTCTATGATCTTGACCTTTGGCCTTGAAATTGGTCTTGAAATTTGCGAGTAAAATCTTGTACCTATAACTCCTTCACTTTCAATCCGATTCACTTGATACTTGGCATAAATGTTAATCAGGTATAGTAGATGTGCAAGACACAACTTTTATGTCTCTATGACCTTCACCTTGACATTTGGCCTTGAAATTGGTCTTGAAATTTGCAGGTAAAATCTTGTACTTTCAACTTCTCTTTCACTTTCAACCCGATTCACTTGATACTTGGCATAAATGTTACTCAGGAGCAGTAGATGTGCAAGACACAAGTTTTAGTTCTCTTTGACCTTTAACTTGACCTTTGGCCTTGAAATTGGTCTTGAAATTGGCAGGCACAATCTTGTACTTTTAACTCCTCCTTCAGTTTCAACCCGATTCATTTGATACCTGGCATTAATGTTACTCAGGTATAGTAGATGTGCCAGACACAAATTTAAGGTCTATATGACCTTGACCTTGACCTTTGGCCTTGAAATTGGTCTTGAAATTTTCAGGTAAAATCTTGTACTTTGAACTCCTTCAGTTTCAATCCGATTCACTTGATACTTGGCATAAATGTTACTCAGGTATTGTAGATGTACAAGACACAAAGTGTGGGTCTCTTTGACCTTGAACTTGACCTTTGGCCTTGAAATTGGTCTTGAAATTGGCAGGCAAAATCTTGTCCTTTCAACTCCACCTTCAGTTTTAACCCGATTCATTTGATTCTTGGCATAAATGTTACTCAGGTATAGTAGATGTGCAAGACCCAAATTTTCGGTCTATATGACCTTGACCTTAACCTTTGGCCTTGAAATTGGTCTTGAAATTTGCAGGTAAAATCTTGTACTTTGAACTCCTTCACTTTCAATCCGATTCACTTGATACTTGGCATAAATGTTAATCAGGTAAAGTAGATGTGCAAGACACAACTTTTAGGTCTCTATGACCTTGACCTTGACATTTGGCCTTGAAATTGGTCTTGAAATTTGCAGGTAAAATCTTGTATTTTGAACTCCTCCTTCACTTTCAACCCGATTCACTTGATACTTGTCATAAATATTACTCATGAGTAGTAGATGTGCAAGACACAAATTCCAGGTCTCTTTGACCTTGACCTTGACCTTTGGCCTTGAAATTGGTATTGAAATTGGCAGGCAAAATTTTGTACTTTCAACTCCTCCTTTAGTTTAAACCCGATTCATTTTATACTTGGCAAAAATGTTACTTAGGTACAGTAGATGTGCAAGACACAAATGTTAGGTCTCTAAGACCTTGACCTTGACCTTTGGCCTTGAAATTGGTCTTGAAATTTGTAGGTAAAATCTTGTACTTTGAACTCATCCTTCACTTCCAACCCGATTCACTTGATACTTGGCATAAATGTTACTCAGGAGGAGTAGATGTGCAAGACACAAATTTCAGGTCTCTATGACACTGACCTTGACCTTTGGCCTTGATATTGGTCTTGAAATTTGCAGGTAAAATCTTGTACTTTGAACTCCTCCTTCACTTTCAATCCGATTTACTTGATACTTGCCATAAATGTTACTCAGGAGTTGCAGAGTGTCATATACCATTTTTAAGTCAGTTTGACTTTGACTTACACCTTTGACCTTACTGTAAAATCTTATTGAAAACGTTTGCAGAGTGTGACATAGTGCTGTATAGTGGGGGTATTTATCACCTTTAGTGATAACCGTTCTAGTTTCTACAATTTCTTCACAGTGTACATGAGGAATTCTTCCCGGCTGAGGTAAATCATGTTGCCTGAACCGTTAGGCGAGGGTTTCATGATTTTACCAGCCGGGAAGAAATCTTCATGTACACTGTGAAGAAACTGTATAATGAATTGATTATGCTGCAATGTCTTCACTGTTCAAACGAAATATTTCGGAATTTGTCGTGTACATCGATCGTAGTAAACTATAATACAATCGCGGCAAAGCAGATAACGTTGAGCGTAAGTGACGTCATGTTTCTGACGGTTGTTATTCATAAGAAAATGGGCATACTCGTAAAATTCGGCATCAAACTTCCCCAGAAATAATGCGACTGTTGAAAGATCCAAACACCAATTGGTTCTTAGCCGAAATGGAATTTAAAACGGAGGATGCACGATTGCATGCACTCAATCCTGTCGAGCAGTCGGCCACCTTATTTTCTGCAAAGCAAGAATCAGGGATCTGTCAGCCCATGAAAACAGTTGCATTTATAAGTACCCTGTCAGCTCACAGGGTACTTGTGATCACGTCTATGGCTCGGTTCCCAATCAAAAGTAAGGAATTTACTTTGCAGTATAATAAGTGGTGTTAATATGTGTTGATACATTTTGTTGATAAATTACATCATAGATCTATACTCACCGATATATTCGAACGTGTTCAGTATTTTTGCGTACCCGACAAACACTCTTTCGTCCAAATCAATATTTAAATCGGAAGGCAGGTTAACAAATGGACCAACTCTAGAATACCCAATGACCGGCGAAGCTAGTTTGCAAGGTGGGCTATTGTAATCAAATGGTGTGATTGTGCGGTTTACGTAATAGTCAGCTGACACAGGAAAGCCATACATCAACAGAAGTACTGGGATGTTTGTCCATGACATTCTTAGCCAGCTATATATATACGTCGCATGCAGTGATTCTGAAAGAAGAATTGCATGCCATTTATATATCCTACATCACCTTGGTCCAATGAAACTGACAGATTGGATCCTGACCAGACTTCTAATAGCTCGGCGTTTAATAAGGATCAAACATGTTTGACATTAGTTTTATATCAATTCTCTAGAAAATATAATTACACTCTAAGGTTGATAAATAAACGCGTTCTGCAAACATCGGTCCGGTTTATAAAGATAATGGATGGAGTAAGATTTAAGAGTTTAATTTGATGAAATCGTCTTCTGTTCATCACTAAACTTTGCCCCTGTATATTCAGATAAGAGATAATACAATCAGCGCCAAAAGTTATGTGCGTTATCCCCCATCTGATATAATATCGTTTGCTTTAAAGATGTTGTCTAAAAAAGATTTCAAAGTAAGTTTAAAACAATTTGTCTGTAGAAATATCGATACGAGTGCCAATCACTTTACGCGGCTTCTAATCTGGACAAAAACTGTTCAAAAATCCAGTGGCGATATAAGGATTGGATTCAATCAAATATATATAAGACAATAAAAGAGCTATAACTTCTTGTCGAACATTGGCCGTGTCTACATATCCTTTATTTGTATTATTTACCATGTATATATAATAGGTCAATAAAGATAATACATGGGACTATGAAAATTAATGTATAATGTGTATTTGCTCCCTCATATTCGAACAAATTCCTCATTGTAAGGAACTTTGTAATAATATTCCAAATATATAACGTTGGTCGGGTGTTCTTAACTAGCAAATACAGTACACACTCTCTATTACGACTACTGAATTGTGTTAATTATCAGTTGTCTAAGACAGGTGACTGCTTAAAGCAAGGTGAACGTAAAACAGATAACTCCTGAAGGAGCTTTCTGTGTTTCGTTCACATTGATTTAAGCTGTAACTTGTTTATCAAACAATCAATTAGCCGTCGTTTAAGTGATCGTATTATAGAGAGTACCAAAGTAATTTTTAGCCCTTTACCTTCTGATCACGACTAAAATGGTACTTGCTAACAGTTGTGATCCTGAACTTCCATTTAATAGGGCATATTTTTTGATTTAAGTGTTTCAAAGGACAGATTGAGTTTGAGCGGATTACAACAGAAGATGATTAAAATTGCCAGGGGTTTAGTACAATTTAAGGGGATATCTTTATTTTGTCCGAATAAACAATGTGAAGCATGTACCTAGTACTCAGTTTCTGATGAAACTTCAGTGTATAATCAGAGTATACACTGTGTTCCAACCAGATTAAAATTCATTGTTGACATTCTTTTCTTTTACACAAAACTACCATTTTCTGCATTCAACGTTACCGGTGTGTTGGATTTCGTTTAAGCAGAAATGGAAATTGTTTTAACACAATAATTGTTAGCTTGCATGTGTCTCCCGGTGAAATTTCGAAAACAACAGAACTCTCACTCGCTTTTCTTTTTTGTCAAAATAACTAGACATCCGATCTATGATTATCTAAGATAAGATCTAATGCGTTTGACATTAGTTCTGATATTTCTTCAGTAAATAAACTAATCTGAAATTGAAATAACATCGTAGACAAATAGGTTGGTTCAAATTATAATAGCGTATCTTCAGATGAGTTAATGTGGACGCTAACAGGCGGCTACTCACACATAAACACAAAATCACATATAGGCTGACGATGGATGGACATAACATAGCGACAGCTAGAAATGTGTGTATAATGTTCCCTCCCTACAACGGCCTTTCAAACAACGATCTCCTCTTTACAACGATCTTTGCCGCTGTTCCCCAAACAAGACAATTATATCTAATGTTTTAATGCTGCAATATTATCTGCTTAAAATTATCGTCTGCTGTGTTCTCTCAAAGTAACGTATTAGTGGAAATTTTGACATAAAAATATTATGACGAGTGACAATAAACTTGATTTCAGAACAGACGACGCGTTACGCTGCGTCTGATATTGAATCAAGCTGTCTGCAAATGTAAGCATATTTCCCTCCCTATAACGACTCCCTCCGACCAACATAATTATACAAACTATTTGTCTTCCATTCGGTGTCATTGTAGAGAGGGTTCATTGTAATATGTATATCTTAATATTATTTATGCACATTAACTGAACAAATATCAAAATAACCAATGTCATCAAATTGCTATGCAGTCTGCTGTTCTCATGAACGGGTACACTGAAATGTAAAATCACATGACTGTAGCTATAGTACTAATTTTACGAACATCTACTCTTACCTGTTTGAAAATGAACAGGAATTGATAAAGATGCTTTAGTCAATTAATCCCTGTTATATTGTTCACGTTCGGGTATACAAACAACGTGTTTCACTGTCTTCGAGGACTTCGATGTGATATGTCATCAGTCCAATAAGGAAGTAGTTAATCCCTTTAAACTTCAAAAGACCCACGTCGACATTTCTACTTTAAGATATCCCATAGGTTTACTTTATTATTTCACTATATTCACTTCACGAATACACATAGTACACAAGGTAATGTTAACTTCAAATTAACAGGTCTAGTTTCTATCAAAACTAGTACGGTGTTGTTCTTTTTAAGGGGTGCATTTTATACATTCCATGAACATATCAACGACTCACTGTTTGTGTAGCATACAGGTATGCGTCCCTACGAGATAACGATATAACAAACTAATGCACATGCAAATAGAGGTAGCAATGACACTTCCCTAAAACAATAGCCGTCAAACATGCGTTATCCCCTTCACTGCATTATCCCGAGTACAATGCTTAATTAAAATAGTTTTGATCCTGACTAAACGTCGCGTTATGCTACGACTGATCAGGGTCCGAACTGTTTAACACACATTTCAATATGCCTTAAATCAACAAACCGAACATTAAGATTTGGGTATAAAAGCAGATTTGTTTAAGTTGATGACGTCATTAAAGTGAAAGGATAACAAAATACGACCCTTACAAACTACAAAGTGTTGGTTAGATACTAGTACGTTGTTTGAATGCTACCGATCTCGAAGACGATGTGGTTATAATGAGCTAGGATAATATCAGAAACGATCGTTTCTTTAACCCCTTCACCGACTTACCTCGAGTACCATGGGTATTTGAGTACATCTAAAACAAAGCATCAGATCAGGAAATTATGTGTTTGTCACTCAAATAAAGATAAATAGTAAATAATTAAATTTTCAAAAGACTTGCTCAAGTGTTTTTTTTATGTCATTACGTTTGCGTGGCATTTAAGAAATGAATTGCGTACTTGCTTTGCTAGTAAAAGCATCGAAATGCCATCAACTCATGAATGCCGCAAGTACGCAATTCATTTCTTATATTTATTTTCCATTGTGAACTGAGAAATGAACCCGAAATGAACATTCCCGTACTAATAGACACTTTGCCCGTTGCTATGCGTTGCAACACTGTATGCCATAAATCGCCTTGACAGCTTCGGAATTAACCAGTTAGTCTAGGCACGTGATGACGTGATCCACGAAATCGGGGCACTCAATGTGGAAATGTGGCAGATAACGAGTGACACTGAGAGACAGCAATAACGAAGTACTTACATAATTAATTTGATTGATTTTTCTTATCTGTATGGATGTAAGATCTATCTCTATACGTATTATGTACATTGTAAGCATGGAGAAATGTGTAATTTCTCCATGATTGTAAGCGATCATCTCAAAACCAGATAATACATTTTAAATTTAAATGTCATCAACATTATAGTTATTTAGAATGAAAGTAAACGAAAAGTTGTTTAAAAATTTCTAGTAGATCCCTATCATACACTGAGTTACAGTCACTAGATAAGTATCTACACCGTTAGTTACCACTAATCTTGTCTAATATATGTTTATGACTGATGCAGACTTTGTTGTCTCTTTTAATTCAATAATATAATCTAGTTTTAGAACGTAGTTTGCAAAAGAACGCGAAACCACCTGTTTTTCTTTTTAAAATGTTCACATATGGATTGGAGATGACAGTAGACATTCAGAATTCCACAGTTACAGTATCGCAGATCCAATATGGTATTTACAGACACGGGTCGTCAGAGATGTATGTTTGCTATTTGTATAAATTGCTTTATGTATTTGATTGCCGAGAGAGAGAGTATATATAATGGTTATGGAGGCACCTGTACACATACTCTGTCTCCCTCCCTCCCTCTGTCCCTCTCTCTCTCTCTCTCTCTCTCTCTTTATATTTCTTCCTCTCTCTGGCTCACTAATGCCCGCTCTCGAAAAAGAATTTGTATTTGTTAAACTATAGGGGAAGGACCGTCTCTAAGTTGGTCGAACTTGTGGCCCAACCCCATTTTATGTATATAATTGAAATAAAATCAGGACTGCACTTTATCCGGATTTTTTCTAAATCTTCGGATATTCTTTTTAGTATGTGGTAGCTCAAAGCAGGCTGAAAGTAAAGAAGAATGAGCCTTAATGCGCATTCTGTTTTACGTTCAGCCTACTTTAAGCAGCCACGTGGCAAAAAACTAGAAACAGGCGATGGGGAACAGGAAAGATGCGTAAAATCGCACTTTAAAAATGCTAATTTGAAAATCTTAGGATTTTTATGTCAACTTATGGCAGCCCTGTAAAATATGTTTTAACTAAACTTATTTGATTGCCGTTTAGTATGCGATGTCATAAAAAGGGTAAATAGGGTTTAATTATGTTTATGAAAAGAAACGAAAACGTAAGCTCGGTCGAGTTAGTTGACATGTACATTTAAATCAATCAACATTTAAATCAGTCGTGCGACCGTATACAGTACTGTACGTTCGCTCTGAGACATTCCGGGAAGAAGCTCTAACAGCATATTATTTCCACATGAAAACAGCTGTCTGTCTGTCTGACTGACCCTCTGTCTGTTTACATGCATCTGTTTCTGTGTGTTTTTCTTTATTCACTCTTTCGGTATGCTAATATATATATATATATATATCTCTGTCTCTCTATCTATATATATATATATATATATATATAATGTCGGCGTGATGCCGGAAACTACCGGGAAAAGCTGTGTATCAAACAATAGTATAGCGCCTGATGAATTATAGTGAAACGCGTCGCGCATTGATTGAAGAAATAAAATTGTGTTTTTAAAGCATACATCATTTATTTTTTTAATTCATATATATATATATATATCCTCCATCCCTCCTCTCCCCCTCTCTCTCTCTCTCTATCTCTGTGTATGTCTTGCTCTCTATGTCTCTCTCTCTCTCATTTTCAAATAAATAACACTGCCTTCTATAACCATCTATCATCTTAACTTTAACCTCGGCTAATGTAAAAAAGGATTGCATTCCTCAGAAAAAATGCAAACCCGTGTTTGACAGAGTTGATCGATCAAAATTAAAACCTGTAGCAGTATAGTAGATTTTGAGACCAAAATCAATCGTGTAGATGCTTTAAGTCCTTATATCATTATTCAGTCTACTATAAAACCTCTCTATAATGACCACTAAACTGAAGGCTAATTGACTGCATAAAAAGACGGGAAAGCTTGAAGCAAAATGAACGTAAACATGAAAGTTTCTGCAGAAACTTGTTTTACGTTCACCTTTCTTTAAGCATGCACTTGTTTTTAACACCTGCTAATTAACACAGTTTAGTGGTCGTGATAGAGAAGTTTTATTCTGTATTTTTAGCTACTTTTCTTAGGAGGAGGTACACGTTTACGGGATTGAAAACAAATAATTATTTTCCCGAGTTTCACAACTCTCCCCCCTCCCCCCTTAAATTCATTCTCGTGTTGGTTCTAAACACTTATTACAGAATGCACCGGACATTTTTAATCTCTACCCGTACGATTTTCAATAAAACATAGAACCTAAAGAACCTGCTATCTAAAACCATTTAGTGGATGTTATAGAGAGAAGATACACGTTTACGGGATTGAAAACAAATAATGGTTTTCCCGAGTTTCATAACTCTCCCCCGTTTTAACTCTCGTGATGGATCGAAACAATTATGACCGAATACGAGTGGCATTTTTAATCTCATCCCGTATGATTTTCAATTAACTTAGACTGTGAGCTAAAACACAATATACGTAGACCTTTTTTTATTCCTTTATCTTTTTTTTGGCAACCTGACTTTAGACTTTATTTTAACATAAAGAACCTGTTTCAGTTTCGGGGTTTAAGAGTAGGCTATTTACACGTATATTATATTTCATTATGAATTCGAAATATGACTGTATTCCAAAACGGTTTCTACAGTTAAAAATGCACACGTGTATGAACAAGTAAGCTGTTGCATATCTTTTCTTGATAAGTTTCACCTTAAGCGATTCAGCGACTCCCAACTCATACAGGTAGCGTCCACGATGATGCCTCGCAATCCGCGATGATGCCATCGCAATCAGCGATGACTCCGCCGCGGAAATATCCCGTAGGGTAAATTTCTGTCCGCGGTGGACACAAATTTTGTCCACGATGGTCCAAAACAATTGTCCGTGCTGGAAACCCGCGGACATTCAAAAGTGTCCGTGCTGGGAGCGCGGACTTTTTAAACATTGCGAGACTTGTACTATATATGTTCAAAATATTTATGACTGGTGTCAACTTTATCGACAATTACATGTAGTAATAGAAAAAATTCTTATTGACTCTTTTATGTTCATGCATTACCTGGAATATTTGTGTGGAGCATTTATAGCTACCATTTTCTCACCTCTCGGACAGAGGTATACCGCAATCTAGGGGTGTTAGATAACCTTATCTGTCCGGACAGACAAGTCGAACTATCCTATGACTGGTTGTTATTGCCGTTGTTATGACGTCGTCTTGACGTCGTCATGCATGCATTAGCGCATTAAAATACAACTCGCCACTGTATAGCAAGTTAAACACGTTTTTTTGGGTTGACGAGGTGAGAAAATAAATCTAACACCACAGTTGAGTGTCAGATGAATATCCCACCCTCGTTTGAAGATATTTATGGAACACTCGGCAAAGCCTCGTGTTCCAAAAATATATTCAAAACTCGGGTGGGATATTCTTATCTGACACTCACGGTGGTGATAGATTCACTATGTCCGTACGCCCGCCTATCCGTCGTACGTATGTCAGTGCGAACCAATGTTAAATTTCTCCGTAAGTGTATGATACAAACATATATGTTGTGACTTTTAATTGTTTTACCTTTAGGTCAGTTATGGTCTTCGTATTACAGTTATGGTATTATATCCTCAGAATTTAAGCGCCTTGATTATTGAACTGTTTGATGACCTTGACTGTTTACCTTGACCTTTGTGGTCTATGCGTTAAGGTGAGTTATGGGATATGTGATGCAGATACTGATACAACATTTCACATACAGGTGCATCCTGGTAATAGCACATTGCATCTCAGTATGTGACATTTATAAAGTGTTAGCATTTAGTTCAGTTATTGACTAAGTACTGCAGCTACGATTTTGCAAATACATGTACACTTCTTCGAGGCAAAACCAAGTGACATAAGGAATCACATTTACATGTATATCTTTTTTATTTAAATATTAGCTAGCTATGTGAAAGTCTACATAACGAACAGTATAAGGTAGTGCCATGTGTATCTAAAACAAGCTCTACGCGCGTAAAGTAAAATATACATCCAACGTGTAAATATTTCTTTCTTTTTTATACAAAATTTATAAAGCGCTATTTTCACACAGGAGATGTGCTTCTTAAAAATGCTTTACAGAACTTAATATAAATGAACTTACAAAGTGTAAAACCAAATACCTACTTTAACAATAAAGTATTCTGAATAAGGGAAATCCTTTCAATATAATTACTAAAGTTATAAGAGTTGTTATTAATAGTTTATAAAATCAATATTTGAAAGAATAACATATCTAACAGTTTAATGGCATGATTAAAAAAAGTGATTTTAAAATAATTGCTGTACTAACTCCCTGCCCATACTGGACCTACACGATCAATGACTGAATTACACCCTTAACCTACACAATAAGTTGCCAAATAATATAACCACTAGCCTACAGTAAGCTGGTTTCAAAGAGATGAGAGTAATTATCCACACCAATAATATCCACCAGAAAACACCTTGTCAACGGTAAAACTTTGGAACTCCGATTTAGATCCTAAGAATATGCAAAAAGGAACACAATCTAGAGGTAGACGTTATCTATTCCCGCAAACCTACATAATACATGGTTTAATATAAAGTTACTCACATTCAATGCTTGTGATTGTTGTAAATAACTATATACTTATGAATCACAGTTGGTGTATGAGAACTCCGTTCAAGTGTGCCTCTAGTGTACAATACAGTTTCTAAACTTGTCAAACAAAACGAAAGGCAGACAATTACTTCTAAATTCCCTTTTGTCAAGTAATGTATTTTTTCATGCTTATGAACGGTTACCAGGCACAATTTATTGTATGAATATATATGATAGGTACACAAGTGTTGCCTTCTATGTAGAAATGTAACTGTTGTTTGAACTTTACACATAAAATAAACATTAACTCACCTACTACAATAATGTGCGCTGTTTGAAAATGTTTATGACAGGGACACATGATGAAAATGTTGTGGACTCATCCTTCTTTTATTCGTCTGCAAAATTGTGATTCATTTTAAATTGACGAAATCTAAACATAAGCACCAAACAGCTTAAACTCAGATCAAACTGTTTCTAAATACCGATCCTGTCGCGATTATCAATAGATGGTTTGATAGTTGTTCATTTTTTTTCAGATACCGTATTAACAACAACAAGGACAACAACAAAAATAACAACAACAATAAAAGCACCAACAACATCGACAGAAACAACATCGACAGAAACAACAACATCGAGAGAAACAACAACATCATCGATAGAAACAACTCCAAAATCGACAGGAACAACATTAAAATCGACAGAAACAACATCAACAACATCGACAGAAAAAACCACAGCAGCAACAGAAACAACAACATCGATACACACAAAAACAACATCCATAGAAACAACCACATCATCGAAAGAAACAACACCAATATCGACAGATACTACAACAAAATCGACAGCTACCAAAACTACAACTGTTGTAACATCATCACCAAATACCACAGATGCTACTGTTACACTGTCTAAGACAGGTATACAATCCTCGTTGATATTAAATAACGTGCTAATGTGACGTCATCAATTTTAAAAAAATGTCGTCTGCTTTTTATTTTTTGCGATTTTGACTGAAGAACTATTGAAATGAGTGACGCGGCGCCTGTTCAGGATACAAACTGTTTGCAAAAAGGTGTTGTGCTCGGGGTAAGGCAGTGACTGGGGTTAACTGTCAAACGAGCTTACGTAAGCCTTAATAATGCAAAATAGTTTATATACTTCAGCAGATTGAAGCGTAAAGCTCAAAGCGCATTCGACTTTACTTTCAACCTGTTTGAAGAAAACATCTGTCTCAAAAACAAACTGAGACATGCTATGAGTTTATGTGTTATATATAACTGAACTATGATCAACTACCCTATGTTTTATTTAAATTAACATGATAAAAATGTCAAGGAGAATTGAACTGCGAAGGAATATACAGTTAAAATGTAAGTAATATTCCTCTAATGCTTTTAAAGGAGTTTAACTCTCTTATTGCAATCGACCACTCTTCATTGTCTAAACAAAAGCGTGGTAAATAGTTGTTTGAACATGATGCAAACAGTTCGACATTTATATAATGTTCAACATTCCAAAACAAGAGCACCGCAGTGCGGCAAAATACGCCCGTCACGGCCGGCGGGTGTCAAAGTCGTCCAGACTCAGGCCGACTGGAAAAAGTCGCCCGGAGTGTAGGCCCGACTATCGATCTCAAAAAGACTATGCTGTAGTATTGGGATAGCTCAAGTACTATCCCGATAGTATTGCGATAGTCAAGAAAAAAGTTCTGAGTTTTTTAAAAAATGCCCATTTTTGACAATAAAGGGGGCATAACTCTGCTAAAAATAGTCGCCAACGTCTGAAATTTAACAGGAACCAAAATTCACAGGTGCCTTTCCTGTATGATGAGAAAGCTAAATATGAAATTTGGTTACAATAGACAAAATGTAAGTAAAATTATTATCAGGAAACAATATATTGTTAAAAAAATTGTGTGAAGGGGCATAACTCTGAAAATACAAAGTCAAACCAAAAACCCGTAATATATATTAAGTCACTTCATTCATTGTATCACCATATCAAATTTGAAATCAATTGAATCAAAAATAAAAAAGTTCTGTTTTTTTTTTTTTAAAAATGCCCATTTTTGACAATAAAGGGGCATAACTCTGCTAAAAATAGTAGCCAACGTCTGAAACGCAAACTCGTCCGAACTATTGTGGTATGGAATATTTGTAGGAAGTTTAATCAAAATCAGTCAATAAATGAAGGTGAGAGAGCGCTAAGAAGAAAAGTTAACGGACGAAGTGTGGCTTATTTTAAATTTTAAGGATGTAAAGGGGCATAACTCATAGAAAAATAATTTAACAGGAACCAAAATTCACAGGTGCCTTCCCTGCATGACGAGAAAGATAAATATGAAATTTGGTTACAATAGACAAAATGTAAGTAAAATTATTATCAGGATACAATATATTGTTAAAAAAATTGTGTAAAGGGGCATAACTCTGAAAATAAGAAGTCAAACCAAAAACCCGTAATATATGTTAAGTAACTTCATTCATTGTATCACCATATCAAATTTGAAATAAATTGAAAATTTAAAAAAAAAGTTCTGTTTTTTTTTAAAAAATGCCCATTTTTGACAATAAAGAGGCATAACTCTGCTAAAAATAGCCGCCAACGTCTGAAACGCGAACTCGTCCGAGCTATTGTGGTATGGAATATTTGTAGGAAGTTTAATCAAAATCTGTAAATAAATGAAGGTGAGAGAGCGCTAACAAGAACAGTTAACGGACGGACGGACGCACGGACGGACGTACGGACAGCGCTGGGTATACCATAATACGACCGTCGATGACCGGCGTATAAAAAGGAAAGAATTGAAAAGTAGATGCAAAAGACAATATCTCATCATACAGAATATACCTTAAATAGTCTCCTGCTGTTACAATATATTTGAAATGTCCATCTGCAGTTTGCCAGATACTTAGTTTCTTCAATTTGAATAAAAGTAGCCAGAAGGCAAGTATCAAACAGTTTTGACAAAAGTGTTGGCAAATACTAGACAAGTCGCGAATGACAGGGACATTATTCAATGATAACCTGCTTATTTATATCTAAGTATGTTTAAATGGATATAGATCATGAGTTTCTCTTTTGTATATATACCGGTACATGCTTTATCCGTTGTTTTCAATGTATTTTAACTTAACATCTGACATGTACTTTAATATTAAACATTTGTTTCATTGATGTTAAATGTAGAAGTATACATCGTTCTGTAGTGAACACATGCTTCAATGAAGAAGTTCACTATAAACATGTGGTCGCAACGATTGCACCACAACATGCGACAGCAACTAAATTCTACCATAATTTGAAATTTACATCATACTTTCTTCAGTTATACTGCCGTAAATATTTTGAAATACTAGATCTAGTTTTAACAAAATTATTAAAGTAGATAGTAGCATGACGTTGAAAGCATCACAACAGATTACAACATACGACTGTGAAAGGTTAATGACAACTGCAGTTATGTACATATCTGAAATTTATAATTTCTTTTTCTATTCGGAGAGGAAGCTCATAATCTTACATATGTGCAGTATCTCGTCCCGTTTCAAAATTCACAACTACACAAATACACGTGACGTTTAAACAAATCCTTATCACTTTGCCATTTTCTAACAAAAAAAACAAAAATCCGATACAACCAGCGTCTGACAGAATCAAAACTGCTTGATACACATATCAAATGTGTTGGCATTTAGATTGGCTTTTACCAATGACTGTCTAAAATATAATCATGATACTGAAAGAAGTTTTAAACACGCTATGTCGTGACGTTTGCTATGTGAAATTGTTCAATAATTTAAAAACAATGCGCCCTCCTTACAACAGTTCTCCCAACAACGAATCCTTCCTTACAACGACCCTTCCCAAGGATCCCTAAACAGGAAAATTATGTCTAACGTTTTACAGTTGCAATATCGTCTGCTTAAAATTGTCGTCTGCTGTTTTTCTTAAAGTTACTTAATATACAATTTTACACCAAACAATAATGACGAGTGACAAACAGCGTAAATGCTGACCATACGCCGATGTTTGCAAATATAAGCCTCGTTCTCCCCGTATAATGACTCCCGCCGAACTACGAACCTATTTTCTGTCTATCATTCGGTTTCGTTGTAGAGAGGGAGCGCTGTAATATGAAAGTAATTTTTAACAGTAAATTGCAATATTATTTACAGTTGTGGTGTACGTTATCATTCCCCTGCTGGTCATTATGGTTGTTATTGCAGTAGTAGTAATTGTTATTCGACGGAAGAGGTGGGTATATTCAACAATCACAGCTAACTGCATGTGTATTTCGCTTTGAAAATACTGTACTAGTAATTATATTGTATACAGTAAAAACTCGATTCTACGAACTCGCGTTACTTCGAATATACCCCAAATTTCACAGTTAAAACGTGGCTTAGCCACGTTTTAACTTTGAAATACGGATGTGTTCGACTTAAACTAGATCGACGTATCAAAATAAAACTTACGAAATACTAGAAATATAGATTTAAGCGAGTTCGTAGTATCGAGTTTCGACTGTATATATTTTCACTGGCACATCTTAACTTAGAAAGTATGTCGCAATATAATACGTCTCGTAAAGAGTGCACTTACACTTTGTAAGAACATTTTAATATTTAGATACCAGAATTGTATCTTGAATTTTGTGAATTGCAGGTAGCTGCATGACACTTGGCACAGAAGTGCAGAGAAATTGCCAATACTTTCTGTTCTACTTTTTGTCTGCAAAAAAAAATATTATTTTATACATCAAGTGTATTAGCTGGCATGACACACACATGATCCTAAATGAAGTTGAAGTATGGAAAGACAACTGTTTCGACATCGGCCAAATGAATTAAACAAATGTTTCGTCATGAGAAAATTCGCATTTTAGTTAGAACTTTCTATTACGATATGATTTGAAATACATTGAAATTAACACCTCCAGCCAACACTAATGGCAACTTTGCAATTATAAAAAGAATTGAGTCTGATCAGTCGCGAAGTATAAATGTTTTTAGATCAACATTTCAACGTTCGAAACAGTTCTTCTTTTGTGTAAACAAATAAATTTTCGTTCCGCTATATATAATATCATAATATTTGGATCTTTAGAAATATGATATAGTGATGGTCCATGTACATTTAGGAAAAATCAAATCAATCGATGAATCATTTTCAGACATCTTAAATCGAGATCTATATCAGACGTCGAAGGCGTCTTATATCGGGTTACGGTTACTAACCCATATATTTTCACAATACCAGATCGCATGTTTACCTAATAGTATTTTAGTAACCTTGGTACAAAAAGTCGTATATTCAAACATTTGAGTTCAAATTATGTCAAAGGGTCGTATACAGAATTATTCAATTATCCTTTGTACTAAGTCAAAATTTTGTTATTATAACATAATATTATGATGATATATTAATTATTTTGTTCAAATGTAGAGAGATTGTATATATGTTTAAAAAAAATAAACGAAAATATGTCTCTCATGTAAAAATTTAAAAAGTCACTATACGAGGTTTTGATATTAGGCCGACGATATAGAAGTTAACTTTCTGCAAATGCCACTGTATGTCGATAAGCATTGAAGAAACCATACATATGGTTCGTCAAGTTATATATATATGCTATATTCATGATAATATGTTTGATATTCCAAATTACAAACACATGCAATTTTCTATTGTAGAAATCAAACGAACGCTAAGGATGCCCCTGGTGTTGTGTATTCGACTGGCGTACCACAAAACGGTAACATTGTGACTCCTGTAGCAAATGCAACGTACTCCGACGATTTTGTCCCTGCTGCCTCCGATGGATACTCTTTCTGTGATCCGTTTGATACAAATCCTGCTGGACCATCAATGAAATCAACCGACAAAGATTATGTAGCTACCAATGCCACACACAATGACACAGTTTACACCACAGTTGCTGACGTTCAAGAACACAACTATTTCGTGCTTGAAAAACTTGGTACAAATCCTGCCGTGGACAATACAACAATACAGAACATGGATGACGGAACGTATGACACGACAAATACAGTACGTAAGATCGACGCTAAATTACATGGAAACATCTACAATAGATTAAGTGAATTTTCTGAGGACACATACAACCATGTTGGCGGCAAGGGAAACGAACATGTTTATGATGCAGCAAATTTACCTAGAATTGGAAAGGTCACTGATAATGTGTACAATGTGACATCGAAAAACGATGGTACAGATCATGTTTACTGCACGACTGATGAGGATTTCCGTACTGGAGGCCAATTCTTTGACGACACATACAGCCATATCAAATGAGTCGGACAGGTGCAAACACTCACCTTTAAATTCTTCCCAGACTGTTTTTTTTTACAAAAGAAGTACATGTTAACGTCACAGTAGTAATACATTGCCCCCTCTCTACAACGACACCAAATGGGAGACACATATTGTGTGTGTTCTTCGGAAAGAGTCGTTATAGGGAGGGAAATCAGGACTGGGCTCACATATTGCAAACAGCTGCAATCCAGATCAGACACCGCGTAACGCGGCGTTTGATCTGGATTCAAGCTGTTTGTCACTTGTCATTATATTTATTCTTTCCAAATGTCCACTTATAAATATGTAACCTTAAAGTAAAACAACAGATGACAAAATTAATTTAAGCAACCATGAAAAGGTTGGATATAAATGTCTTGTTTGTGGAACTGCGGTAAGGGTCGTTGTAAGGACGCAGTCGTTGTTTGAAGGGCCGTTGTAGGGAGGGACCACTGTAGTTAAAGATTTTAGGGATAATGTTTATCTGATATTTGACAGGTATTTTGTTGAATCCGACTATACGTTTATCAGAAAATTCCAACAAAACTCCAGCAGGGACATCTTTGATTTACTTACAAACTGCTTTAAGTCGTCATCGAAACTAGATATGGAGGAGTAACTAAAAGGTCTTTAAAATGATCTATTATCATCCATATTGAACATTACTTATATTATCAGGTTATCAAATATTTAAAAAGCTGTGTGTGTGTTTTGTTAATAAAAAAAACATGAAACTGGGTTTGAAGGTAAGGTCCTGATCAGATGTCGTTTGTTTGCAAATGGCTGTGCATTATCTAGCAAATGAAGAGACAGGAAGAAAACCGTTGAGCCTCAAGTAGAATTAATTTTACCAATAAATGTATTACTTTTTCACCAAGTAAAATATCTGATGTATTTGTATTTCGTTAGAATTTATCTTATCTCTCACCATGCTAGCGGCTGTGATTACATTTGCAAATAGTTTGGATCAAGATGAGACGCCACGTAACGTGGCGTCTCATTGATCCAAACAGTTTGACCCTCTGACCAGGCTGTTTGAAAATAAAGTTTGAAAATTCTAGTTTTAGAATAGAAGCAGACGACAAATGTTGCAGACGAAATCATTACCCAGCATGCACATAGTTAAACGTGCTAAACTCATTAATGCCTTTCGTTCACAACAGTTTATTTAAGCAAACTAGTGTAGTAATGCACTGTCTATTCTATGTTTTATATGAAATGACCTGGGGCATGTCTTACGAAACGTCCTACGACAAAATTTAATATTGTCGTAAGTTAGATTCTAAAATTCTCAATTATTATTTATTTCTGCATATAAACCTATCTTGCAACATATCTCTGGAATCGTCTTGAAAAGACAATTCCAAAGAGATGTAACAAGACAGGATTATATAGAGAAATCAGAAATTAGACATTTTTAAAAGTTATGACTTACGACCGTTTTTGTCGTACGACGTTTAGTAAGTATAAACAAACCTTCTGCAATGTCTGCAAGGTCATTGTGTGTTATTACTTTTAAAAATGGTCATTGTTCTAACTTTTCGACTGAAATCTACCAAACTTTAAACACGTGTTTGCTTCAACTATAGCTTATTTATTTTGTGTCTAAATTAATATACTGTAACATTTCGATGTTACGACCACTAAATTATATTTGTGTTTAAGGGCGGTTGCTGCTTAAGATGAAAGAAAAACAAGGAACTTCAGTGGAGGGATATATAAGAGGCGAAAAAGGGCGTATTTTCGAATCATGGGTTAAATACCCATTGCACTCAGATCAGTATCAACAGTTTGTCATCCTGATTAAAACTATCGTATAGACTTTCAAGAGCTTTTCAAAGTGTATATTTGCGTTTAAGTATTCTCCGTTTACATGGGAGTAAACAACTGTCCCTAAATAAGGTCTAGTTAATCGTCGTCTGGTACATTAGGCATAACTGTGTACCAGATTGTATGCTCAACTGGTAACAAGAGACGCAGATGCGGGAAATATCTAAGCATTGTCACTTTATATGCAATATTCCCGTACAGTGAGCGATAATGCGGTGATGTGCTAAATTTCAACACTGCTCAAGCACATACTTATCTGACCTCTTAATAGATTTCTCATTATAAAAAATAGACTGACAGCATACCCTCGGAAAATAAACAATTTATTATTCGGTTGGTTACAATTACATCATTGGATAGCTACAGAAAGACAGTATATCGGGTTACCTGTTGTGAATATTTTGCCTGAACTTGCTGTCTGCTAAAGAAACATTTAAAAGCAAACAGAATCAGTTATGAACCAATATAGGTTCTGGTTGACACAAGAACAAATACTACATGTAGGAGCTATAGATATTGATACACTCCCCACTACATAATTACTAACTCATAGTGTATACACATTGTTTCATCTTATCTAAGGTGTGACAATGCTCATTAAAACTCTGTTTGACTTAACTATAATTGAAGTGGATTTTCGCCAAAGCATGTAATTTGTTTATTTGGTTATGATTCTAAGGGGTCAGATGGTGACGATAGGGATATATTTTATTACTTATCGGAGACTCTTGGGCTCCGATAAGTAACTAAACGATATCCCTTACTTGTAGTATTAATATTTATCACGGTATTCGGTTACATACTGCAATGACGTATTTTGATGAAAAATAGTGTCGTGTGCTTGTATTTCTCAAATGTGCTTTAAAGGTAAATTGACTAATTAAATATTAATAAAGGTTTCAAACATATTTGATCCTGATCGAACGCTGCGTAACGAGGCGTCTTTTCCGTCTCCGCATTGTTTAAACTAGTAAGTGTACGCTTACCATGGCAATGGAGAGGTTAACTTAGTTGAACTAATACAGTGTTCTCTCTCTACAACGACACCCAATGGGACACATATATTCGGTGTGTTGTTTGGAGGAGTCCGTTATAGGGAGGAACATCAAACATTGGCTTACCTTTGCAAATAGCTTGAATCAAGATCAGACGTGGCCTCTGATCTTGATTCAATCTGTTTGTCACTCGTCTTTATACTTCTCCCCTCAAAATGTCAACTATGTGTAACATTGAGGAAAAACAGCAGACGATAATTTTAACCAGACAATACTGCAGTAGTAAAAGTGTTAGACATAATTGTCCTGTACAGGGAACTACGGGGAGCTGTCTTTGTAAGGAGGGAGTCGTTGTTTGGAGGACCGTTGTAGGTAGGGAATGCTGTACTATTAAACATGAGCTCTTGCGTATGGACCGCAAATATTGTAAACAGAAAAGCGTTTCTAAAGTTTTTACTCATTGTTTTCTCGAAGGAGAATCACCTGAACCCATAAGGACACTCAGATGTCTAAACCCACATAAAGCATCTAATTTATAATAAATTGATTTAAAAACCGTTTGCACAGGTTATTACCCGATTGTTCTGACTTGTCCGAGTTATTTTTAGAGCAGAATAGCTAATAATGATAAATAGATAAGCAAGGTAACATCGACTGTGTAATCGTTCACTTTTCTACTTGAGATAAGTATGATCCTCGTGCAGCACGAAACCGCTGGACTAACTTTACTTATATTTTATTATTTCCCAATAAACGCATTTATATACTAAAATTAGTATTGTTTTTGCAAACCGGTTGGAGTCAGATCAGACCCCAACCTGTTTGCCACTCAGATTAAAAATTATAGTTATTAATTTCTATAGAATAATGTCTTCTCTACTGTACATTACGCACAAACAATACCGTATCTCCAACTGGCTGTAGAGAAAACTAATCCCTTTTAAAGTTTTAGAATGTTCCAATCTAAAAATAACTCGGACAAGTCAGAAGATAACACTATTAACCTTTTCACTTCAAATTTTCTGCGAGTCTTTTCCTTGTCATAGTTTCATTGTTCTCTGCTTCAATATTGTTGTCTGCCATGTCGTTTCAAACGTAAAAAATAAGGAAGTGTGACTGACAAAATTTCAAAACGAGTGTCAAACAGTTTGGATTCAATCAGTTTGGATTCTGATCAGACGCCGCTTTAGACAGCGTCTGATGAGGATTCAAACTGTTTACAAACGTGTATTTAACCCTTTCCCCAATAGAAGCGACTTTTAGCGCATTTAATTTATTCCTCCGCTGAAGAAAATAGTTCCAAATTATACAGTCATGAATATAATTTATAAGAATTATTTTCAGTTTCCTTTCAGATTATAACTTAAAGCAGGCTGAAAGTAAAGCAGAATGTGCCTTAAGGCACATTCTGCTTTACTTTCAACCTGCTTTAAGTAGCCACCTATCTTCAAAACTAGAAACAGGCTATGGGGTAAAGGGTTAAGCGTCATTGAGAGTGAAAGGGATAAATAATATCTAGTATAGACGATAGTTAGCCGTATTCGACTGGTAAGCGTTCACATTTCCATCGATTGAAATTACAGCACGAAACAGATCAGATCAATCAAAACACTGTGTATTGACTGTTACTCAACGATCTAATATTTCATTTTGTTATATTTAACGAAGAGTCGAGCGGTTCGCGATTTTGTATGTTTGTATTCGAATTGGATGTTGACACTAATCGGTTGAAGCGTAAAGAATAACTCTCCGGACTATAGGAAACATTTCATTTGACAACAAACTCATTTACCCCTGCAACTTTAATGGACATTTCCATTTTAAGATAAGTCTTGTTTTTTTTTCTATTTATGAATGATTTTCACAATATATTTCAAAGTTAAAAACAGTGTAGACCCTGGTCAGAGGGCTCCTTAAGGAACCCTCTGATAAGGGTATGTACGCTGTTTGCATAGGACAAGTGTAATCCTCACAAGTACACTGTTGATACATAACGAGTATAATCGTTGCTAGGGTTGAATATGTTAAAAACTATAACAATGTTTTCATGACAAGCAATTTTCAGGAGACGGAATTATTTATTCAAAATACAGAATTAGCCACTGATTATTTATTTTGTTGTGTTACCCAGCGCCCCTTCTCAACAACGACACCCAATGGGATACATAAAGTGTATTTGTTGGTCGGAGGGAGTGGTTATAGGGAGGGAAAATTGAAACTTTGCTTAAATTTGCACACATCTTGAATCCGGATCAGACGCCACGTGACACGTCACTTGTCATTATTTTCATTCCATCGAAATGTCCACTTATTTGTAACTTTGAGAAAAAACAGCAGTCGAATGTTTTAAGCAGACGATATTGTATTAGTATATGCGTCAAACAAAATTGTCTTGTTTATGGAACTACGGCATGGGTCGTAATCAGGAGGGATCCGTTGTAGGGAAGGCCGTTGCAGGGAGGGAGCGCTGTATCAAATATTTTTATACAGTGCTCCCATCCCTATCAGCCATGCTTACAATGATTGTACTCACAACAGCGCTCGATACGGATCCCAAAACAAGACAATTATGTAAAACTACTTCACGGCTAAAGGTGTCGTCTGCTGTTTTTCTCAAAGACAAAATATACATTTTGACGGAAGAAACATAACGTCGAGTGGCAAACAGTTTGATTCCAGAGCAGATGCCGCGTTAAGCAGCGTCTGGTCTGGATTTAATCTGTTTGCAATTAAAAGCCAATTTCCCTCTCTAAAACAACTCCCTTCTAACAACACACACATACTCCCAGTGTGTGATTTGTAGAGAAGGAGCACTGTATCAAATGTCTTTATATATTATATGCTACAATGTACATGCACATTATACAGAGAGTCAACTTACGGTATTAGTTAAATCATTCAAACATATTAATTGATTTATACAAAAAATGAATCGTTCTTATTTCACAATACGTTTACAAGACTATACTCAGTGTGGCTGATTAGGCTTAAGAACTAAGAAACACATGCGATAAGAGCATGCCACAATGAAAATAATCAGTGATATTGAAGTAAGTACATACAGGGTTCCTTCTCTTCAGCGACGGCCAAGGGGAAACATATTTTTTTTTGTTTTTAGGACTTAGCTTACATTTCTAAACATTTTGATTCCAGATCAGACGCCGCGTGACGCGGCGTCTGTTCTGGATTCGAGCTGTTTGTGACTTGTCATTATGTTGACTTATATGTAACTTTGAAAAAATGTCAGAATACGACACATTTAAGTAGACGGTATAGCAGCAATGGAAAAGTTTGATATAAATGTCTTGTTTGGGGAACTACGAATGAAGCATTGATTGTTATGATAACATTTTAAATGTGCAACAAATACAACAAAAGTCGAAACACAATTGATAACACGTCTGTTATAATACTTAAGAAGTAAGTAGACGACGCAAATAATGTTTTGGGGTTATTTAATGTTGAAAAAACCCAATAGAGTTGCACAAATAAGGCACATGTTGAGACACGGTTGGAACATACTACAGCCAATCGATGTGGAAAATCTTGGAAGGTAAGAACTCAAGCAAATTCGAATATTGGTTTCTCCGTTTGCATATACCATTTCCATCGTTTGTTGTAAATGAGTATCGTTAACAGACAGCCTGCATGGCTTATTTCGATGATTCAAATCTCCTTTCATCCAAAAACAGTATTCAGTCTCATTTAGAACAACATATGGACAATCAAACAATCTGTTCATTTTAAACGTATTTGCAAAACCACAAGCCGATCCAAGTTTCAACTTTGTATTAACCGATTTGTTAAATTCTGGAAACATTGTAATCGTAGCATTAATTGATAACATTTCGTCCAGAACTACCTCCAAATGTATAGCCTTTGATTTTATAGGTGCCATTGATGCTTCTATATAACCGTACTTGCAGCTGGGAGTCAAATAAATTGACATGTCAAGGATAAGGTTATGTTCATCTGAACCAGTATAAAAGTCATCACGACCACAGTTATTACATATGCTCGACAGTCCAATCGCGCTCATGAGGCTATTTTCAATCGTGGTTAGATGTTGATTGTTTTGAATCGTTTCGATGTTGACACCAGTGACGCTAACGGACAAGGGAAATATAACCCCAGCGTTGAACCACACAAAGCCACTTTCAACACACGCTTCATATTCCGGTTTTTTGTTGAACGGGCAAATTAAGTCTCTGCAGATGTCCTGAAAAATAATGTTGACATGTGAATATTTTCAGTCTATTTTTATTTCGGTGAATCCATCCGTTTATTATGCTCATTTGATAATTAAATATGCATTCATTACGCACGTGTCTATGTACGTTACTCAATGCACTGGTACAATGTCATTTCACTGGCAACATATGTTTAAATTAATTATCGTCTGCTTTTATTTTGAAAAGTTTGGTTTAAGTGTTGGACTTAAAATCTAAAATTAAATCGTTACGCAGCACCAGAATCTAAACTGTTTGCAAATAACTGTTGTACTCGGAGTTAGGCAGTGAAAAGGTTTAGTCTATTTTACCGTTGATGTTAAAGCATGAACCATTGACTTCCTCAAAACGGAATTCTATGGAAACGAGAATTTTTCTTTTCGCTTATAACACATTAGCTATGTACTCAAAAGCATTAATCAAAGACAAACACAATGTCGTTTCAATGTTATAAAATAAGGCAGTCTGACTGAATACATTTCAAAACTAGTGTCAAACAGTTTGAATTCTGATCAGACGCCGCGTGACGCGGTGTCTGATAATTCAAGTCTGTTTGCAAACGCACTTTTAAACGTCATTGCGAGCGAAAGAATTAAAAAGAAAACAACAACTTATGCTGATGTATAGCCTAATGGTGGCCTCCTTTGTTTTGACAAAATATGCAATATCCTTTTTTGTTTATGGTTGATCTACCTTGTTAAGGGGTGAAAAACTTACTAAAGTCATGATGCTTAATAGCGACACTCGTTTAAATGAAATATTCAGTAAACTAAAATAGAACGTGGATGTTATATAGTACCATTTGTTCCAATTTCGGACATGTATGCATTAAGTGCCCTTTCAAAGAAAAACCATTCGATAGTCTGTATCAAAATTGATTAAGGCAGAATTAAACATACTTTCAGTAAAAGGATATTCAGTATCATATATAGTGTTATTAAAACGCATTATCTAATTCAGACATTGTCATTCCTTTTCGAAACTGAGACTTGATTCATCTAAACTGCGTTCGCTTATATACATGTTAACATATATAAATTGTTTATAATATCTTGTGTATGGGCCGGTGACCTAAATGCATTAAATGCTGAACTGAAATGAGCCGAATTTTCACTGATTTCTCCCTTACACAATACTTGAATGATGTAAGTATTCGTCATAAAGACCAATTTAGTTTATCGTCGAACATAGCTCGTCGCTGTTAAGAAAGCTGACTGCATATTTGTATCTTTGTAACATTTTATGTATACTTAACATTTAGAAATCAACTGATAGACAAACCGTGTACTTTGAAGACAAACTACAGCATAAGGCAGTCTTATCTTACCATAATGGCATCATGTACTTGATCGCTAGGACATCTATACACACTTGAAGTCTTTTCAATTGGCACCCGGGTCGTATCGAATGTGAAAAAAGTGGTGTATGGAGTTAAACTATCTCTATCTCCTTCTTTGCCACAGTTAAGAGGAATCGTTATTGAAGGTACGTTGCAGAGCAAGCAAAATATATTTGAGTATATTGTGATGCTGATAAAAGTTTTGTGTTCTAAAGGAAAACCTGAAATGAAGAAATCAACAAGTTAAATAATATACCAAAAGTTATAAATGATGATGCAGCTCAATCATAAAACAATTCAAAAGGTCAGTATACGTTAACTCATTCACTCCAAAACGTTTAATGGACAATTCCAATTTCAAATTAAGTCTAGTCAATATTTGACTATTAAGGAGTGATTTAAAAAATCAATTTAAAGATGACAAACAGTGTAGACCCTGATCAGAGGCTCCTGAAGGAGCCCTCTGATCAGGGTATACACTGTTTGCATAGGAAAAGTGTTATCCTAACAGATACACTGCTTGTTAATGACGAGTATACTCGTCGCTAGGGTTGAATGTGTTAAGGTGTGAACAAACACAATAACGTGAACATATCTAGTTAACCCTTAGCCTGCCACTCACGACTAGCTCCATATGCAAACAGCTTGGATCCGGATGAGACGCCGAGTAACTCGGCGTCTCATCCGGATCCAAGCTGTTTGACAACATATTCAGCAATTTTGAGCAACTTTGAAGCACTTTGAAACTTGAAGCAGACGAGAAATATAGAAGACGACAATTTATTTGGCGGGCTAAGGGTTAATTTTAGAGAGTATTTATTTTTTCGAAATTATGAAGAATCGCTTTAATCCGAACAACAAATAACTAGGTGGTGTTACTGGACATCTGATCTTATTCGAAACTGCTTGAAAAGTGCACTGTAAAAACAAACATGCATTTATTTATGAAACACTAACTCGGCTCATTGTATGCTTTTATATACCGGTATTTAACCCTTTCACTTTCAATGACGCAATAAAGCGCATTTGCAAATATCTTTTATCCTGATCAGACGCCATGTGACGCGGCGTTTGGTCAAGATCAAAACTGTTTGATACTTGTTTTGAAATAATGTACGTTATACTGTCTTATATTTAACTTTGAAACGATATTGCAAACACAAATATTGAAGCAGACGACAATATGGCAGTTGCGGGGTAAACAAAGCACGACGTATTTGATCATGGATTGGTTAAAACATTACAGCAAATACATACAGTAGAAATTCTCTATTACGACCGCTAAAACGAAGAAGGCTAATTGATTGAATAAAGACAGGTGACAGATTAATGCAAGGTGACAGTGAGGAGCTTCTGGTTCACTGTTACCTTGCTTTAAGCAGTCATCTGCCTTAATTTCATTATACAGTGTTCCCCCTCTACAACGACATCCAATGGGAGACAGAACATATGTGCGTTGTTCGGAGGGAGTCGTTATATGGAGGGAAATTGGATTACATTTGCAAACAGCTTGAATCCAGATCAGACGCCGCGTAACGCGGCCTCTGATCTGGATTCAAGCTGTTTGTCAATCGTAATTAATTTGTTTCTGTCAAAATGTCCATTATGTAACTTTAAGAAAAAAAGCAGACGACAATTGTAAGACGACGACATTGCAGCCGTGAATAGGTTAGACATAATTGTCTTGTTTGGGGAACAGCGACAAGTGTCGTTGTAAGAAGGGGGTCGTTGTTGGGAGGGCCGTATTTATCAAATTGTAATGATCGTAATAGGGAGGTTCTGCTGTACCTGAAAACCTGCAGGCTTGGGTTAAAAACAAAACAGCAAATACATACCTGAAAACCTGCACGCTTGTTCTAGATCTTCATCAACGTCCTGAGAGTGCCCTCTCTGGTTGCAAGTAGAAACTACTTCCGCATTCCCGAAGCATTTGGATCGTTCAGCACCAAGTCCTTCACTTGGAACTGTATACATTCCAAAATTTGCAACCACATCTTTGAGCTCAAAGTAAGGTTTAACAACAGCACCCAGGAATGATGCAAATAGCATATCCCACCTAGTCAAATAGATATATAAACCTGATAAGAAAGAATTTACGTTAATCACGCTATTGAATATTGTCTTTAATCTTTTCAGGGTCAAGTTTATCGTGAGGGATTTACCCCTTCTCCGCAATATTTTCGTCTGCTTCAATATTGTCTGGAACATCAGGATACAAACTGTTTCCTAAGCCGCATTATGACGCCATTGCCATTGAAAGAGACAGTTAAACGGAATACGATTTTACTGTTCATTGCCATGACGTTATCGGATTAAACAAATTATCGTCTGCTCTATTTCTCAAATCAAAGCTTTATGTACTTGGATATTTAAGATATATAAAATTGAGTGACGTTAGTCGGTATCTGACCCAGACTGTACGCAAAACATAATGTACTCGGTGTAAGGCAGTAAACGGTTTAAAATTAGACGAATGGATTGCCGAACTCATAAAATGATATTTGTTCTCCTACTGATAGCGCAAATTTGTGTTTTTATGCAAAGGATATTTTTACATTCGCCTAATCCTAACAACAGCGGTGAATTTAGTGATGCGTCCGCCAAAGTTAAGGGTTCTTATCGAAAGTTCGCCTTGTCAGGTCAAAAACAATACCAATCGATAACCACAACTTATAAGGATACTAATTGCTGGTGGTAAAAACCTGTCACAATCTTAAACTTGGCAGAAAATACTGCTTCAATTTATATTGCGTGAACTCATTATCCCCTGAAGCTTCCCATGGACAATTCCAGTTTCCAATAAAGGCTGGTCCATTTTAGACTATTTAGCGTTGTATCAAACTTACAAACAGTGAAACCATGATCAGAGGGCTCCTGCGGGAGCCCTCTGATCAGGGTTTTCACTGTTTGCATAGGACAAGAGTACTCTTCAAAGGTACATATTTGGTAAATGACGCATATATGTGTCACTAGGGCTTAATGAGTTAAGTCATCTGACGCCAGGTAATGGTCATATTTGAGGGGTTGTACTGAATTACACTTACCTGTGCGTATTATGAATCCCATGGCAGGCAGCACAGTGAACATTTCTAAATATAAATTGTTCTGCATTTGACACCGGTAATACATCAGAGAAAGAAAAGTTATGAATTGAAAAATCCCCACCAAATGGCTCCTCACAAAGTTGTTTTATTTTGTTATCAGTATAACCTGTCGGGCATTGTGTGATCATTTTGTAGTATGCACCTGAACCAATGTTGATTTGTCGGAAATTTATATAGTTCCCCTCGCATTGGAGCTCGATGTTTCCAAAAGGTGATTTATAGTCATATTCTTCCACATCCGGACAGCAGTCGCCTATTAACCAGCAATTGGGTAGACAAGAGCATGGGGAACAGCATGTAATGTTTGAATCGTTTTCCTGTGGCGGATCAATGGTCACTGTACAAAACTTCGCAAAGTGACAGCCAAGCAAGCCTTTCTGTAGTGTGGAATCGCTAAACCTTTGTTTAGCTCCATTCACGATGTTTACCACAAATAGCAATACACAAATAAGATGGATGCAGCTGAAACTAGTTGCCATACTGATATTTATAGGACTTTTTCTGAAATGACAAATTACATTCGTTATCTTTACGGATAACAAGTTACCTTTGTCAAATAAACGCACCGGCACTACAATCATTGATGCCCTTTGTGGACAACTTTAGTCTAAGTTGTTTGACACTCTTACAAAAAAAATTACATCACTTTAGAACCATTATACAGTCCGGGAAAGAAGCAATGCTACCCTATCCAACGAATAGTAAGTCGATGACTGTCAGAAAATGACTTTTTTGTTAATTCCCGGCGATACAGTTTAAAAAAACTTCGTATGACAAAAACGGTCTTAAGTCAAAAGCTTTAAAATACATATAATTTCTGATTTCTGTATCCAATCCTGTCTTGTAACATCTTTTTGTAATTGTCTTTTCAAGACAATACCAAAGAAATGTCACAATACAGGATTAGATGGATAAATAAATAATGATTGAGACTTTTATAATCTGGCTAACGAAAACATTTGTCGTACGGAGTTTTATGAAACGAGCTCCAGACTGGTAGCTGGTACTCGGCGTCTTGTCTTATCTTGCTCTAAACTGTTTATAATAGACGTCTAATCATTTTTGAAAGGCAAATGCGTTGTTTGTATTGATAAACTATTACTTATTTATTTAAATAATCAATTAACCAAACAGGTAACCCTGGTCTTAGTTTGTATATTACAGCGCTCCCTCTCTACAACGACACCAAATGGGAGACAGAGATTGTGTGCGTTGTTCGGAGGGAGTCGTTAGAGAGAGGGAAATTGGCTTTCATTTGCAAACAGCTTGAACCCAGATCAGACGCCGCGTAACGCGGCGTCTGATCTGGATTCAAGCTGTTTGTCATTCGTCATTAAGTGTTTTTTGTCAAAATGTCCAATATGTAACTTTGAGAAAAAAATCAGACGACAATTTTAAGCAGACGACATTGCAGCAGTAAATTCGTTAGAAATAATCATCCTGTCTAGGGAATTGCGAAAAGGGTCGTTCTAAGGAGGGAGTCGTTGTTGGGGGGGGGCGTTGTAGGGAGGGAACACTGTAACAGTAATGTCAAGAGTTTTAACTTCAACAATGCCATGACGACGGCAAATTGAAACAATTGTCGTCTGCGTTTACTTCTCAGGCTTAGTTTTTAGGTTTTACTTAAATATTGGAATGAACGTCAAATACTTTGGACCCTGATCCACGTGACCGTTTGCAAATAATAACTCTTCTCAGGGTAGGACGGTGAAGGGGTTTATAAATAAGTTTTGACTTACACATAACACAAACAAATATCAATGGTTTTCGAAATTTAATAGTAGCGATTTTATCAAGTTAGACAAAAAAAATTTAGCGCTTATAGGTACACTGAAATGCATCTTGTCGAGAAAAACAACAAATAACAATGAGGGTCAGTGGATAGAAGTTAGTTCGAACATTGATAGCACAAAATAACTACGAAGGACTCAAGAAGTTTATAAATTTAAGCGAGATCAATTTAGCACTTACAAAAAAACCGCATTTGCGATGTATCAATTCTGTTCAACATTTACTATTTATATTTTGAAATATTTCCGTGACAAACACTTCAGAACCTTAAGGACAAAAAACCCTTCCATGGGGTACGCTTTTTTAAATGTCAGCGATAATCTTTTAAAACTTTCTAGTACACTTTTGGTGCATATTTTTCAGAAAGAAAGCGTACCACAATGTTTGTCACAGGAGAAGTTATTATTTGAATTTTAATGCATTATAACGAAACTATTTTTTTTTTTATTGTTATTTGTTTCAGTAATTTTGGCAAGATACACAAAGTGCAGAAACTTGCAACAGGGATCCTTTACGACACATGTACTTTTTCTCAGATACGATGTTTGTGAAAGAAAGTATTGTCGTCGCTGAGGTTCAATACGTTAATACACGACAATATAAGATGCTTAACGCACCTAAAACTTGATTAGAAAACCAAAATTACTTAAGCACTTATTGTTTCAGAGACGCCATTGTTAATTTCGTTTACGCTTTTTTTCTAACTGCTGTACTTTCAAACACAAACAGGCTCCGACACTGATTAAACGGCATCCTCTCAGGCTTCAAAGTGTTAGCCACTCGGATTAAAAAAGTTTCGGAAGCATTTGCAACCATCTGCCATGTTTTAAATAAAATTTAAAGGCATTGTGTAAAATAAAACTTTCTTCTCTTTGAACGAATAGAAAACAACGTCTTTCCTACCAATTTATGCCTAGCGTTCTATAAAACAGACATAGACAAAAGTATAGTCATCTTTTAACCATCTACAGGGTCCATGCTTATAAAGTGTTTGAGTTGAGTCTAAGTTTGTTCTCAAGCATTTAATTGGTCAGATTTGAGCCCAGGCTCAAATCTGACCAATCAAATGCCTGAGAATGAATCTAATCAGACGCCATAGAGAGCGGTGTCTGATCAGAATCTACTATGTTTGCTGATAGAAAGTTCAATATAAAAAATAACGAAAACGAAATATTTAGATCATGCACTCCTTATATCAAATGTTGACTACTCCAACAAATAAACATTTAATAATCCACAGGGCACAAATGGGTTAAAAACTGTAAGCATTGTGAAATAGTAGAATACTTACAATAGATGGAATCTGAGTACAAAGCTTCTCCTAGACTGTGACTCTCAGTTCCCTTTATATGATGTAAACGTCATGTGAACAAATGCATCATTGGTAAAGTAACCATGGAAACGTGTAGAGAAAGAAATACTTTTTCAGTACGTTTGTTTGTATCTTTGTACCAAAAAGGTGTGCATGTGCTAGCAAGATAAAGTAACTGACTATTAAACACGGAAAGAGGTAGCTACCTCGGACCAGTAATATTAAAGACGATAGAAAAATAAGACCGTAGGCTTTCTGTTCTTTTTGGTCGGATAAGCGTACATTTAACATGCTCCTTCAAGACTAGCGAAAGTCGTCATTTAAAAACAGTGTACCTGTGACGATTACACTTGTCCTATGTAAACAGTGTAAACTTTCAGGAGCCCTCTGATCAGGGTCTTCAAAGTTTGTTATTTTGAAATATATTGTGAAATTTTCAACACGCTTCACCAGCCATGAAACATTGCGTTTTATGTATACACTGTTGACGTCATGATTCATGATTGATGACTTCATCAACTAATATACCGAAAAGTCGCTCGTAACTTTACGTCGGCCAGTGAAAAGCTCGCCATACATTGGTTGGATGGCCTTATTAAAATTAATTATCTTGTTAGAAATTAAAATAAAATATTCCGGCTAGCCCAATCGGAGATTACCGGGCGAATCGATCGATTACGTCATCAAATGGAACGCTAAAAAAACGTTCGATTTTTTTGTGAATCGTATACTGATGCATAAACTCATATGTGTATACTGCATTACATATTCAAATCATGCATTGAACAGGAGTTGGTTTTAAAGCAACACAGCATAGTGCATCCCCTATTACTGCAGTAGGCGACTTAAATCGACTTTGCGAACATACATGTATATGATTTTGATCAGACGTACTCCGCTTTACGCGGCGTCTGATTTAGATCTACAATGTTTGACACTCGTATCTAAATCCTGAATACTGCATTAAATTTAACCTTGAAACAATATTTAATGTGCATGCGTTAAAACGTCGCCCCATACATGCAATCAATATTGTTATCATTCCTCCTGAACGAGCGTGCACTTGTACAACTCGTATCTTTGGCTTTTTTCTTGGTTCTGCTTTGGAGGTGGGTGTATTGTTTATGTTGCGTTTCCTGCTTGAGTCTTTCGTATTTATTTGCAGAGATCAATATTGAAGCACACGACCAATAGCAGTACATGGGTTAAAACCTTACGATTACTTAAGATTAAGTGTTACTGAATGTGAACACCGTAACAAAGTTAGGTTGACCACTTATTAAACTTGAGCTCCCCGTGTAATCAATGATTATATTGCAAACTTAGGTAGACAAACCAGGAAGCTTTCATTTATCACCTTCATCGCTGTTGGCTTTGTAAATAGTTCGTACTCTGATCAGAATCGGCGTAAAAGAAGGTTTGGTCTGCATCAATACTGTTTCACAACTATTTTATATGTCTTCAGTCATATTTTCGAAAGTGTAGCTTGGTAACCATAGTGCATACAACAGTATTAAAGAAGGTGACATTATGGCGGTGAAAAAGGGTTGAGCAGGTGACACTTTTTAGAGATAAAATATCCTTTGAATTGTTCAGAGTGTGACTGCATTTGCTTATAGTTCAGATTCTTGGCGACATCAGGTCAGGATCCAAAAAGTATGTTAAGTATATTGCTGTTTACCTAGTCAATGTGCCTAAATTGCGAGAAGATAAGCTGACAGCAACTCTTAAAAGCGGACAACACAGCATGATTTAACGCTTGTGTAGTTAAATTACAATTTCAATATAGCCGCTTCAATACCACCACAGGGTTTTCTTTTTGTTGTCAGAAAGCTAGACTTTACATTTCAACAGGCATAAACCAGTTTTCCTTTACAAATAAATACGAAAGACTCGAGCAGGAAACGCAACACAAACAATACACCCACCTCTCAAGCAAAACACACACAGTCATACCATAACACACACACACACGCGCGCAATACCATTCCTTCATCTACACACTAAATAGAAAACAACACGCAAGACAAACATGAAGCAAAGTGAATATAGGAGCCTGCCTTGGTACGGTCAGTAGCAATATGTCTTATTTCATTAAAACAAGTTTTGAGAGAACTGCTTTATGATATTATCATAAAACTTCTTATCAACAATTTCTTTTGACATTACAGCATCTTCACACTTTACTTAAACAATCACTTTGAGGTTGGTAAGGGTCGTTATTCGTTCATAATCAAATACCTCTTACCGGTACCTGTACTGTTTGCCATATTGCAATGAATTGTAAATTACACCCAGTAAAGATTAATCATAGATAAGACTTAATTTATAACAAGCAGTATTCATTTAAAGTTTCAGGGGTGGGTAAGTTGATATATGGCCTAAATGTGTTGTCTGCATTATCTTTTCAATTTTAAGTGCTAGCTGAGGTAGTCTGCAGGACTGTATAGTACAGGTTTAGCTGCACAAAGCCATGACCCACCTCAGTACTTATAACTTTGACCCACATCAACACCGGGATGGTTTCTGCTTAAAACTCGCCTTCTGTATTAGTTCTCAAATGATTAAGACATTTTACTAAAAAATATGTTAAAACAAGTTACACAACCACAGTTAAGACCAATACCAGGTATTGAGTTATCTGGCATCTTACCCGGACCAAACTGTTTGCAAATACGAGCGTATCATCATGTTTGTTGTATGATAAGACGGGATGACTACTTCCTTGTTATCAAGGAAACCTGATAAACGCATAGACAGCCTACCCATATATGTACAACAGGTTGGTTGCTTAAATACGAGGATAAGGATCAATTGTCAAAAAGGACACTCTTTATTAGCTGCTGAGTTTATTGTAAACAGGTAAGTATATCATATAGTTTATCTTTATTTGTTTTTATTTCTGTATACTTTGACATAACTATTGAGAACTAAAACTGTACAAAGCCCCATTATCTGTGTTATGGTCGCTCGTTTGGGGTATCTACATGCAATAAGTTTTCAGTGCGTAAGTATTATTAAAATCCCCTCTGATAAGACCATGATGCATGGTAAAGAGATTGAAAAACTAATCTGTCCTAAATAACAGTGTTGGTAACTGATATTCAGACGCCTAAATTAACACGTAAGTATTAGTGTAGGAAAACAAATATTAAAATTAAAGACTCTACATAAATGACAAACAGTGTTGAGTTCAGTCGGAATCGTGTGGATAAGGCATAATGCATTATATTGGCCTTTCCCTTTAATGATCAAGTTCGTCGATATAATTTTACCCCTTCCCCGTCATGGTGTTACTTGCTTCAAAATTATTGTCTGCAACATCGTTATATTAAAGGCAAAATGACTGACAAAATTTCGAAACGAGTATCAAACAGTTAGGGTCCTGATTTAACGCTGGGGTGCGCAGCGTCAGATCAGGATCCAAACTGTTTATAAACGCACTTTATGGCCTCATCGAGAGAGAAAATGTTAAATGTGATGACGCTTTATCCAAACCCACTACCAAACCTTTTTGGAACTACCTACTGGAAGTCCATTTATTTATATTAAATAACGACGACTTTCTTACCTGATTGGCAGTGTAATAATAATTCATGCACAAGTAAGTACATATCTACACCGTCTTAGGTATGACAATCCACACTTCTTTAATTCACAATAATACAACACATCGTTTCCTTTTGTGTATTTTCTCGTTTTTGAAAATACACAATTCGTTTTTTAGTCTCTTTGTATATAAACAAGAGAAGTATGCAGTCCACACTTGCTGTCCTATATATATATAACCATTGGCGGGTGATAATTTACACATCGGAAATACAGTCATGTCGTTTGAATCAATTATTTACGACGAATGGGCGACGGACGGACGACGAAAATGTGTTAAAGCGTGGTTTAACCCATTTTACTCTAATGAGGCGTATACACGTTCTTTTATTTAAAGACATCTCCTGACGACCTTTTGGTCATAACCCCTTGCCAGATTATTTACTGTCAATTTCCTTGCAAAAAGCATGGCTCTAGTGCGGATTGAACTATTGAATCGTCTTATGTGAGACGGGACCTTTATATTTGATAGTTTGGTTACAAATAACCATTGAAAATCACTAGAGCATGAGTATAATCATGGACCTAACCAGGTATTCTGAGATTGTATTGGACGTGCTTTACAGTTACATTGACACCTCCAGAACAATATGCTGGTGGTCCCTCAATGGACTGAGGAAAAGTATTTAAACATGTTAATACTTGGCATTACCTATGCAAACAGTGAAGATCAAAATTAGAGTATTTTAAAATGAGCAATCTTATTAAAATCAACACTGTTTTTCAACTTGCTAAACATTATTAAACAAGTAGATAAGAGCCGACTTCTTACTCGACTTAACTATGAATATGAAATTTCAATTTGAAGTATCAGTGAGTAGCAGAAAAACTTATTAAAAATTCTCTAAGGGATATTTCAGCATTAACTTTATCATGTTCTTTCTGTCAAAACATGGACATAACGGGGTAAATAAATACGAAAGACTCAAGCAGGAAACGTAACACAAACAATACACAATTTGGCTAAAGTAATATACGTCCTGTACACTTGGGAGTCGAGGAGATCTGTTTGTTTAAGGGTTACATTGTATCTCTCCGTCCGTTCCTCTGCCATTCATTCCGTTATAGAATGTTAAACAAATATGCCACCAAGGTTAATAACTGGACTACTGCACCTGCTAAAGAGATTTTATTTGCATGATTGATACATGGAAATACAGTGATCCCTCTCTACAACGGCCATCCTAACAACGATTCCCCCCTTATAACCATCCTTGTCGAAATTCCCTAAACAGGACCATTATGTCCAACCTATTCACGGCTACAATGTCGTCCACTTAAAAGTGTCGACTACTGTTTTTCACAAAGTCACATATTGAACATTTTGATAGAATAAACATAATGACGAGTGAAAAAGAGCTTGAATCCAGACAAGTCACCGCGTCACGCGGCGTCTGATCTGGCTTCAAGCGGTTTGCAAATGTAAAGTAATTGCCCTCTCTATAACGACTACCTTCGAAGAACGCACACACTTTTTGTCTCCAACTGGTTGTCGTTGTAGAGAGGGAAAGCTGTAGTTAACAAAATGCATGTTGCAGTTGCTAAAGTCGATCGTTGGCTTTGTAAAAACGTTGAAGACGTTTAATTAAGATGTGTCGATACGATAACATGTATATCACTGTTTACTACTACCCCTTAGATACAACTCCACATGCTTATACGCCTCGATATATACAGCAAGTATTTGATAGTTATGTTATACCTTGGCCTCAGTGAGCTATAAATTGTAGTTTAAAACAATTATTTAGTCAATATTTATAAAAGCAGGCGACATAATGGCAGTGAGGGGGATTACGTACATGGGAAAGTTTGGCAGTAAATAGATTGTCCTTTATCTGAAAAACAACAACTATACAGGAGATAGCAGTCTAGTGATAAAGAGAAGACAGACTTCCAAAATCAAGCGCAGAATGTTACACTATCGCTCTTCTTGATAAAACCAGTTCAATGTTTACATAAAACGTTTATATTTCAAATTTAGTGAGTAAAAGAATTATGTAAGACACATTAATGTAAATGTCAAACAGATTCGATCCTAAGTAGACACCGAGTTATCCAAATTGTTTAAAAATGTGAATGTTATCGGCCCAATGCAATGTAGGATAACATTTATGATGCGAAATTCTTTTTTCAGAATCACTGCAGTTAAATACTTTACAATGGGAGAATGGTTATAATGGCATGGACGAACATCCCAGTACTTCTGTTGATTTATGGATTTCCTGTTTCGGCTAACCTTTACGTAAACCACATGAACACATTATGGGATTACACCAACCCACCATGCAAGCTGGCTTCGCCAGTCATAACGTATTCAAAAAACGGCCCAGTTATAGAAATTCCATCTGATGTGCGCATTAATCCAAGAGAAATGGTTCTTGTTGGGTACACACAATCGTTCGAAACATTTGAATACATAGGTAAGTATTATACTTTATTATGTTTCAATTCGATTTACATTTTATGTGCCTCAGTGACATAAAAACTGCTGTCAGACCCAGTCAGAAAGTACTGTTACCAAATATTGCCAAATCAATGTTAACGCGACAAAGCGTCATTTTAGATAACGTTAAAAAATAGTCAGATCCGAAAAGGGAAACATATGCATGTATGTATTAACCCATTTGTGCCCACGATCCCATTTTTGGACATAGGCAAACATTGTAGACTTTAATCAGACGCCACATTATGCGGCGTCTGATTAGAGTCTACACTGTTTGCTGATAGGAATTTCAATATAAAACAAAATGAAAATGAAAATTTTGACCAGGCATCCCTTTGATAAAACATGGACTAATCCAATATATAAACCTGGAAAAATCCACTGTGCGTAAATGGGTTAACCTCAGTTCGATTATTAATATATAGGGGAGATGCACTTTAGAATTTGAAAAAATCCATAAATTTTATAAACAGGGGCCTTTAATTATGAACCGCATATAGATCTAGTTACATTCATAATTCTAACCAGCTTTCTGAAATATCTAGATCTCTTGGTCAAATCCAAGAATTCGAAAATTAAAGATTTTAATGTCACCCTGTCCGGCATAATTATATTTATATCGTTATACTATTGATCGAATTTAATATATATCAACTTTTGATATTAATTTGTTTTTAAAAATTATAAGATCTACAAATATAAGATAAAACTTATTTAGATTAGATACTTTGAAAACACATCATGCTTTTCATGTGATACTGGTCTCTCATTATTTCATCCTGAATCCTGATAATGTTGATGATAACTGGTCAGATTCATCAAAGCTAGTATGGAATTACAAATTATCTAGCAGCATGTTATTTCGCATTTAAGGATGTGTATGGGTCGGACATGTACAAAACAAACAGTGGATACCTGTACTAGCAGATCCCGGGCAGTGTTTTTCCGCCTGTCAAACAACGTTTTTTGGAATATACGTAAGATGCCTAACGCAATTTAGGAATAAGCGCCCATTGTCCATTATGCACCATTTAAGCATCAGACATGCCTCATACAGATTTATCAGTGAGAACAAATACATGAGTCGAGCAAAGCAAATTTAATATTTATTTTATGGGAAACCCAGTATAAACCAAACTTAGCACTCATAGCAATCATAACAAGCTAAACAAAAGACTAAAGTATTTACTATAGAGCAATATTAAGACTTATAAAGTTGTTCATACTGGTGAAGGTCAAGCGTTGAAGACCCACAGCGGTAGCCACGTATTTAGTATATTTTTTAAAATTGTTTTTTTTTTATGATGACTAATGTGATTTGAATTTCTAATAATTGGTAGCATGGTTCTGACACCAGTGACCATTTAACTTTTATGAAAACAATCCAATTAATATCTAACATAATTATCTGGTAAGTGGAACGTGGAAAACCTGGTTATTATCTTCTGGCGTCAGATAACCTGTTAGTGCTAAATACTGAAATGATGTTTATATCGTACATAATGATATTATCAATATGAATATTCTAGATATCACTAGCACTAAAGTTGACCTCTAGAAGATTGTGATTGTCTTCAAGATTTATAAGAGTTTTATAAAAAGTAAAGTTGAGGTTTTCCGTATTTTCATCTCTGTTTTATTACGGTTAACGTCGACTGTCGATTTTCAAGTCCACACATTAAGTAAACTTACATCTTGTTTAATAATACCTTCAATATATTTATAGGTGAAGGATACTTTTATTGCGAATCGTAATCTGAAACTAATTTTGTTTTTATTTAATAGGGAATTTGAACCGTCATTAACATGTATTAGGAAGAAAATGTGCTAAAAATAGAGCATTGGAGTCTAGATTTAGAAACCATCGAAAGTAAATCAACTATGTTGTTTTTTTGGTTTGTTTTAGTAAAACATTCAGATAAACAGTTGATGAGATCTCCGCACTTCCACTTTATTTCAATTTAAAAAGATGATCCCTTAACCATTCTCGATCAAATACCTTCGATATATAACAGAAAACCATGCATGAGATAAATTGGACATATATAAATTGAAATACTGTACAGTGGTAAGGAAGATATCAAGATGCTTTTTTTATGGTTATCTTACTTATTTCAGGGGAACGAGTGCTATTGTTTAAATGATGAACCGAGAAACATTCCAAACACATATATTCAATGTAGCGAGGAATGTTCCTTTCCTCATAACACAGTATGCGGAGGGCACAGATATATAGGATATCCATATATTTCCGTGTACAAACAAGGTATGAAAAAGCTCATATTGATTTGTGCTATTTGTTATATTGTAATATCCGAGAAAGGAGACATTACCAAACAATTTTACAGGCTGCATACAAGATATGTAAATTTGATGGTGCGGAATACAGTTGGTACTCTAAAGTAGAATTGAAGAAACATACAATTTTCTATTTGCTTATTATGTTAAGCACAATTATTAACAGGGCTCAATATTGATATACTTATAAATTAATCTGAAAAACCGAAAAGCTTACATTATAAACAAAGTGTGTGTTTATTCTTTCGCCAGTTAACGCGCATGTAGGAGTTGCCTGAAAACTGAAATCCATAGCTATGATATTGAAGGTTTTAAGATTGATGATATGGTGTTGCAGCTGAAGTTTTGCCCCAAATTAATAGGTTGACGTTTTGAATGGGAAAATGAAGTATTGCAATCATATTATAATAATCATAATGTAATTCCGTTTGAATAATCAAGGTATTTTTATACACTTATTGGGTAGTCTTGATTTGAATGATTGCCACGAGCTCATGCATTTTTCTTGTTCGTTCAGTATCGACGAGTGATAAAGGCCTCAACGACGGAAAGCACTGTCGAATGTATAAACACCAGTCTCGCTCCTTTGCATGGAATAATTGTAATGTACAGTTGAGAGGACTTTGTCAGTCAGGTAAAACACATTTTAGCTTCTTTGAATTCCAAAGAATGGCTATAGTTGCTATTTTTATAATTTTGAAGTAAGAATTACTTTCATGGTATTGCTTATATACATTAGTTCAATATCTGCCTACGTACACATAAGTATATTTTCTACAAGTCTTTACATTCTCTTTGCTCTTACAGATTCTGTTTATATTAAACAAACATCACCTTCACTTACACAAATATAGTACATGTATGCTCTCAGCAACCTCGCCCCATTCTGCGTTTAATGCATTTCACACCATCTCTTAATATTTCACACTTCAGAGCGATGCCCCTTCTTTCCGGTTTGTAAACAAACATTTGCTTTAACATGCAACACACTAAGGCTAGTCTGAATTACCTTGACGAACATATTCAGACAAGTGATGTTACTAGAGCAGATCTGCTTGGGCCAGCATGTTTAAAGTATTAAATAGGTTGTTGATCTGGTCGTGCACCATCTTTGATTACAGTGTTAAGGACATTGGTGTTTCAATGCCAATGGTAACACAACCATATTGCTCTTAATATTTATAATTATGAATAGTGCTTTCACGGTGACTTTCAAAGCAATTGACGTTCTTACTTCCTCTTTCAGTGTGACTTTTTCACTAAGTTTGTTTCGACATTAATTACTAAATGTAAGTGCTTATTGAATGAAATTGACAAACCAAGCTTAAGAAATAAATTGCTGCTCGATTTTTTGGACAGAGCTCCGATTTCAAAGTATTGTACATTATACTTCTTTTGTTGGGTTTACGTCACTGCGATACATCAAATGGTCATATGGCGCTAAACAATATTATGTCATAGGCTTTAATAAACTTTGTGGATTTTTTTATTTGATTTGATTTGAGCTTAACCTTTATCATTTACCCTGTAAGTACAATACAAGGCGATACTGTAGATAGGGTTCAGATATGCGTATGTCAACCCAGTAGGAAATATGCTTTCCAACAAAGGTTATGGTACATATCAATGAATATCATGCTGATATAAAACAATCCATTTCTTATGCATTTAACGTAATTATAACATCTCATGTTCAGAAAGCTCTCTATATGAATTTTATTGATAAAATGTGAAAATTTGCTCCATAGATATGGAGTAGACTAGAACTGTGTCACTAACTTTGACACGTTTCGTCTAATTGTATCTTTTCGAAATCAAACTGTTTTGCTATGCTTTATTTACCTGTTGTTTACAATAACATGACTTTTTGATGTACTAGAACACAAAGTTAGCTTTTTAAAGCATTTTATCTTGACGTCTTTGTATTATTGCAATGACTATAAAATGGACAACAGTGCTCATTTTTTTAGGGTCTGCGAATTAACGAATCATCTTTCATTGACTCATTTTATGCTTTGTATTTGCATTCAGGTGTAACAGACTCACACTTCGAAACAACGGGGAATAGTCAATATTTCAAGCGGCGATGGAGTGGTTACCCATTTTTTTGTTTCTTTAACCAACAGTATCCTGCAAGTGAGAAAATTGATCGAATAGGAAACATCGGTGCGACAGATTTTTGGATCGGAAGGATAAAGAGTCGGGTAATCGTAGATGCTACCAGTAGGTTCTCGATATATTTTATTATACAAAGTTGTGATGATCTTAAAAAAATAGAGTAGGATACATTGACGCCAACCTACATATGTCCACTCTGTTTTTATTGTATTATTTTACAGTTGTTTTGGTATCTCTGAGTTATCCTGGACGTATTTACCAGATCAGATATTTGTCCCAATACCATTTCTTTAGCATATTCCATAAATAAGCAAATAAATGTATAAGTAAAATACTTTACAAAACAAACGTTTTATCACTTCAGTCATAGACGTATAGAGGATATTATCATGTAGCAAATAACGTTTATCTTTGACAAAGGTCCGTAGAGGTCGACATATCAGTGAAGAACACTTGTTACAATTAAATATTTTTATTATAATTATGCTTTTGGCAAATGGTGTTCACTCAGAGTATTCAACACATTAGTGATTCTGTTTGAGGTGAACTGATATCTTTGTATGACCCTGTATTTCAAAATAATAGACAGTTTATAGTTTATTATTGTTCTATATTTCCAAACGTTTTAAAGCATTTCTGTTCTTCCTCTTATAGATATTGGTATAGTAAACATGTTAATAACGTCAATTGCAATATTAGTAAAATGAATGATACTTGATGTCAAAAAGTTTTGAAATTTAAGGTTCCGTTTCAAACAACAATAACGAAGTTATTAATCACTACAATGTAACTTAAATAGATTTCTCCACATGCATTAAGAGATCATTGTGTAAGCAGATTATTTGGTAAATGAGTTGAATCGATATATCTTTGTTTTCCGTTTCAGGAGCTCTTTCAGATCATCTCCGCTATGGTTACTATGGATATGTTTCACAAAACGGGTTTCTTTATTTCACCAAAGAAACGACTGGATCTGTCCTTTGTATGACTGGTAGGCACTGATCATGATAATACAACGCGTATTTCAAATAAGTTATCAAAATGTATTGTTCTAAGTTTAATTTCATTAATAACTAACTCCAATGTAAGTGTATATCCTATATCCAAAAGATGAAAGGCAAATTATAAATTGTCATGTACCAAACTGCCAGGCACAATTGAATAATAAGCAATGCAAACAATCATTACTGTTGACCTTAAAGTACGAGAATATTTCTGCAGAATAAATGTGAAAAAACGTCTTAAGTATACTCAGTAAATAAATTAAAATTGTCTGCTTACGAAGTCCGTGTGTAAATATTTCAAAACTGCTTCTCTAAACACATTCGTACGTATCAATCAGCGTCTTATCTTGTTCAGGAGGTTTACTTCAATCCCCAAAGAACGTGTCCTTTGCTGTGAAAGTATTAACACCTGAATCAATCTCCTGCAGAAATATCATCTCGTTTAAAACAATGGCCGTGTAAAACTTTTACCAAGTTCAGTATATGCTAGTTTTATATAAAAAAAGGTTATGTCACTCGGTGTCTGGTCTGGATCAAAACCATTTTAAATACTATAAAATTATGATAAAACAAAATCAACAGCAACAACAACAGCAGAAGTTAACGTATCAGCATTATCAACAACAATGACAACAACTAATACTAAAATAACTGAATCAACAACACCGTTTAGCACAATGGCTTCAGTAACAATGAAAGGTATATATTTATCTTACATTCCAAAAGGTCTCTTAGATTACATTGTCTTATTAATATGATGCATGGCTAAGTTGAGTTTTACGACAGCCCGACACAAAATGGTTATATAGCACCAAAAAATGATTCGGGATGATAAGAGGATTTCAATACAAAATTTAGCGTTTGATTACAGCTTTGGATGCCGAATTGCGACTTATAATTTTCAGGTTACAGTTGTCTATACTAGTGATCTCTGTTATAGAAAAGTTACGAATTTGTCCGTATAAGATTCCTATTCCATAACAATTAGAATTGCGGAAATTTATGTGAGAACCAAATTATTGGTAAACGAAGAGGCGCGTACCATTTCCACATGCTGTGTATGAACTTATTTACAGGTCTGCATACAACATCATAAAAGTACGTCATTGTCTGTAACGATTTGGCTTCCCAGCTGCACTTCGTAATTATTTCCGATTTAAAACAATCTCACGACCCGTGTCAGTCTGTTTTAATCCACATTAAATGCCGTGTTACTTTACATCTGATCTCGATCCAACTCGTCTGCTTATCCCAGACAGTCAAATACTTTCTTTACATGTACTTATTCATGTGTTTTAAAGGTGAAACTTTCGATATGGTCACTCAGCAAAATCGAGATAGTCACACAAAGGGGAACAGAGATGCAAACGGTAGTTCTGTGCCAAGTAAGTATAGATATCGGCAGTTTAATTATATTCTAGTCTGTAAATTAAAGATTAAAGTTAAACCAAACTCAGGCTAAAAGTATGTATATTAAGTTTAATTTAGGATGTCTTCTTAAAAACTGCAATTATATAAACTCAGTATTTCGTCCGTATTTTGAATAACTATTTCGCTCTCAATGACGCTTAAAAACGCAATTACAAACATTTTGAGTCATACTGTCTTAATTTCTAACTTTGAAACGACATTGCAGACAACACAATTGAAGCAGAAGACAACGAAATGGTGTAGGTATAAAAGTCTCACGAAATAATCGGCAGTGAAAGGGGAAATACATGTGATTAACAAGCAATAGGTTAACCACGTTCTTGCACCTTTATTTTTAAACAGTTTGGTTGTAATCTGTCACCCGTTTACTAGGCACTTAATCAGAAACTATTTCGGACTTATATCACATGTTACAACATGACTGGGTTACTCTCCATTAACAAACACTATACTTACAATTAGTATAATAATCCTATACAAGCATTAAAGAGCATTCTCAGAAGTCTAAAACAGAAGTCTGATCAGGACTGTGCTGTTGTTATACTGTATCATTTTATCCCAAACACCCTTAAACAGTCAATGATGGACTGTACATAAATGGAAAATGGAATGGTAAAGTTGGAGTTTCAGGGACAAATGAATTCAACAGAATAGCTTAAAATCTTATTCAAATGATAGATGCAAGCAGATGACACGTTTGACGCAGATGGTGTCGTTGTAGTGAAGGGGATATTTTGTTGTTTCATAATAATGTTTCAAATAAATTCAAAGTAAAAATGAACAATTTTACAGTTGCTGTGTACGTTATAATCCCTGTAGTCCTGGTTGTTGCAGTTGCAGTAGTAGCACTTATCATTCGAAGAAAGAGGTAAGAAGTGTTATTTTTAAGAAATGAATTACTTGTTTTGCGGTTTATTGCGGTTTATTGCACAGTTAATGTATGAGCTTTGCTCTGTTAATTTCGTAAACGCAAAAAATGCGTTTGCGATAAACTTAATGAGCCAAGCTCAGACGTTTATAACCCCATAAATGACAAGACCACGTCGTTTGTTGGTTATGTTTATATTTGTTATACTTGTCCCTGTCTACTATAAAGTGAATTTTGACAAGCTTTGTTTAATGTATATGAATATATCATATAACGGGAATACATGTTTTATAGATAGTATTCCCAATGAAATAGCCATTCCAATATCTATGTATGGTATCAAAAAGTTGCCCCAATATATATATTGTAATTGCATTACGCTTTTACCCATAAAGCTTGTTTTATTTGCTAATGTGTCTTATGAATTAATTGGCACTAACATGAGTGATCACACTTTTCTTGTATTACAAAACACAGTTGTAAGCAAAATTCGAGTCTTTCTTATTTATTTGAAGCATAAATTGTCCTTACAACTGATTTCCGTAATGGGGACCTTTTATGACACGGGAACAATGAATTAGGCAAAGTATATTAGCAGACAATATTTTGTCATTATGCTTCTGTCTATCGGTTGCTTAGACATGTTCATGTATGTATATTTTTTTATTTATGACTGTTGATGGTATGTTTTGCAGGAACCATGCGAATGATCAAAGTGCGCCTGATGTTGTGTATTCGAGCAGAATACAACAACTACCTCCAAACGGTAACAGTGACAATGCTGTATTGAATGTCACGTACTCCGATGCTTATGACATTGCTACGCCCAAAGGAGATTCCGCTTGTGATCCCTTTTATGCAAATGCAAACAATTCTGCAAAACCGTCAATGAAAACCGACAATAAAGTTCATCGCACTCCTCTTTCAGGACTTTCATGCAAAGCAAACGCCATTTACAATTGCACAGGAAACACGATTGTAGGTAAAGGTCAAGAACATGACTACTTTGTGCTTGAAAATCCTGGGGCTGCCCCTGAAATTACAGTACCACAGAACACGGATGGCGAAACTTATAACACGACAAATGCAGTACCTAGGGTGGACGCTAAACTGCATGGAAACATTTACAATAGACTGAGTGACTTTTCTGAAGACACATATAACCATTCAGGCAATAAAGACGACCATGTCTATGATGCAACAAACTTACAAGAAAAGGGCAAGGTCACTGATAATGTATACAATGTTTTCTCGAAAGACGATGATTCAGATAATTTGTATAACACGACAGATGGGGATAGTCGTTCACAAGGGCAGTGCTTTGAGGACACATACAGTCATATGAAATGATGCAGATTTAAGGAGGTGTCAGACTAAAACTAGAAACGTTTGCATTAAACACAAGCAAGTCAATAGCATCACATGATTTGTTGAATACTGGTAGCCAAAACCTAGATATATGGCTTGTATGGTGTCATTGTATTTTACTACATACGCTCACATAGGCAGTATTAAAATACAAAACTGATGACGGGTTCAAACGAATTTAAAATATCGGACAATTCACTATAAACTTTAAAAAAAACTCTCACAATTACGACCATTATTGTATGAACTAGTAGGTGTTTACGACAGGTGACTGCTTAAAGCAAGGTGAAAAATAAACAGAAAGCTGTGAAAGTTTTATTGTCTTCCTGCTTTAAGCTGTCACCTGTCATTTATACAATGGAAAACAATTCGTTTAATTGGTAATAAAATTAGACAATATCATGTACGGTAAAAATTTGTTGTGATAACACATTTCCGTTTTAAAATGTGGGAAATTTGAAGTTGAGATACAGTTACCTACCTTAAAATTGAAATTTTGTCATGAAGATGCATTATTATTATATCATGGACTTGCATAAAAGGTTTATTTTATTGTTTAAACATTATAATGGTCAATGTCGATCTTCAAAAGTTTGACGTATTGATAAGCTTAAAGGTGTGGCTTTATAGTTCGATCAAATCTTATACATGTATACCGATTTTATTGACTTGTGTGTCATTAAACTAAAACGTACATGTAAGTGGACATATAAATGGACAGTAAATAGCATCACTTATTCTAATCAACGAAGACTAAGTATAGGTTAGACCATGGTTGTACGCCCCCTCGAATTATATCGTTTATTCGCGCGCAACCATGGTCTAACCTATTTAGCACTGGCTTGGGTTCGAGGAAAACAACAAGACCATTCGTTTCTGCTTTTTGTTTTAGACGAAAAAGTCATTGAATAGTTATATCAATGTGTAGTTTGAGACATCAAGCATGTTTTAACATCAAGATAAAAAACGATTATTGAAGCTCTATAAGTAAGCACAATTCATTATAAATTGCTTTTAAAGTTTAGGTCTGACTGTACATTATATGACGTCATCAAGCGTGTGCAGTTCCCCTCTGATCTCAGCTGTTCAGTAAAGACAATCTAGACATGCTCTATATCCCGGTTTTTACATCTACAGCTGAAACAATGCATATATCTAGGTCCAGAGGGACGGGGTAGATCTAGATATATTATTGATACTGTGGAATTACCGTATTGCTTTAGTTTAAATCCTTAATCTGGTATTTATTCCGATTATTTATCATTAAGCTCACAGTGCAGGCAAAAGTTTTCGCGGTGGCTCACTCGGGGGACTGCTAGGGTTGTGACGTCAAATTGCATTGAGATAACGGAAGCATGGAATAAGTGAACAGTGTGATAGTTATTTCACGGTTTTATTCAATTAAACGATATATTCACAGGTTTTTTAGGCATCTGATCGGACGAGAGCTCCAAGCCATGTGCTAAATATAACATGGCACTTGATCATTGCGTTATGGATTGACAAGTCAATAAAATCTAACACTTCATTTAAAAATGTTTGAATCGATTGGGACTGGAACCTATGACATTTGGATTGCTAGTCAATCACTCTATCGACTGTGCTATTAAAGACTACACTGCATCGTATCAACAGTTCCTTTATATAAAATGTCTAGTATAAGCGTGTGCAGAAAAAAATCTGTGTCGCCAACACGCATTTCCGCTAGCTCGCAAGAAGACTTCCATATGCGAAATACATTAAACTAAACCAGCTATTTCCGCTACAGACAGTTTTAAGGCAGATCAGAAGCCGGGTTACCCCCTGTCTGAAACAGCTCCAAACTGTTCACCATTCAGATTAAAATGACTCATCAACAGTATCGTCATCTATCAAGAAATTTTCATTTTCTATAATTAGACACTTGCATTTCGTTTCAATTAACCGGGAACGAATAACATCTTCTCCACTGTATAATTAGAGATAAATAGATATTTTATTCATACATAGGGCAGGGACCCAACAGTACACAAACATACTAAACATGCAATAAGGCAAATGGTGTGTAAGCAATGTAAACGAGGGGGAAATGAGATAAAGTTTTTTATATATTCAATTAGAAGTTATTGGGAGAGTCTACTGTTGTAAAAACTGCTCGGCAACACAAAACGGGAGAACCCAATGGATATCCGATATTAATAATAAAAATTATGTTAACCGCGTTGGTTTGTTTTTTTTGGAAACTGCTGATTTCAACATACTATCCGCTGTATCCTCCCGCTTTCCGTTGCCTGGATGTACCTACTTGGCCCAACAAAATACAATATCATGTTCTGTTATGACTTACTTACTGTTACTCGTCCCTTGACCGAGAACTCTTTCTTAGGTGGGGGGTCTGTTGTCGAAGAAGCTGCCACTTGTTTCCACTTTGGTCTGTCTGTCGCATGGGTAAGTAGTATGTGCTGTTATACACAATGTTATACACAATGTTTAATCTTTTGAAACTATTCACATTGAAAATTCAGAAAAAATTTAAATGTTCATGGATTTGGCACTATTTCGGGCATGGTCCCCATTCCCATCATGCAAAACAACTCGGTTAGCGGGTACACCGGACAAACTAGTCGTAACGGGGCGACCTTTGACAGCCATTTGAACTCTGTCCCGAAACATTAACAAAACAAAGCCAAACTAGGCTTAAAATCAAGAACCTGCCAAACGAGGCTTAAGGTCAAGCAATGCCAAACTAGGCTTACAATCAAGAATATGCCAAACTAGGCTTGAAATCAAGCAATGCCAAACTAGGCTTACAATCAAGAATATGCCAAAAATGGCTTAAAATAAAGCAAAGCCAAACTAGGCTTAAAATCAAGAATATACCAAATTATAATTTCATGCCAAACTAGGCTTAAAGTTATGTCATTCCAAACTAGGCTTCGATTTCAAGCAATTCCAAACTATGCTTCAATTTTCAACTGACAATCTTGGTTAACGGTTAATCCGCCAGTGAGACACGTCTGGATCCCGGACGATCGGTAATCCAGCCACCAATCCCACCAGTAAAAAGCCGGGTTTTAACCAGAACTGTAGTGTTTTCTGTAAAACTATTCCGTTACAAACCAACTTTTAAGTATTACGTTACCTCTATATCTCATTTGCAACGGGAATTTTTCAACATGGTGCGAACAATACAGATATCTAACGATGGGGTAACTCAACTAAATCGCAAATGGTTGTTCAGGTAACAGACCATCGGTTAATACAGACTTTGTATACGGATTAAACAGCAACTAAAGCGTTTGAATCCAAACGATATACGTTTAACACGCTCTATTGTCAGCAAGAAACATAACAATATATTGCTGAAAGCGACTTACCAACCTGATCAGATCTAAGTTGATAAAACAAGAAGCTGAGTCAGCTACAGCGTCCTCTATAATATGTACATGTATTTAAAAGCCATGGTAAACCTTTAGCTACATGTATGTCGATCCTCCAATAAAATAGGTTACGGTATAAAGCGGTAACTTCAATTATTTATACACAAATTTAATATAAGAAGTTTGTTGTAAACATTTTCTGCAAGAGACATCATCATGGTCTTAATCTTTTTTCGATGTCAAAATATGATTAGTATTGTGTACCAGATGTTTTTGGCTTTTGTGGCCAAATGGGTTAAAGTATCTATTTAATGTTCAAAAGGCGACGACGTCAGTTCTTATTTGTTTTTCATTCAAAAATAAATATCGTAGAAGCATGTGCGCGTTGCACCTCTTATGAATTACACCAAACTATATTTATTAAAGCTATTAAACATGTCTGGGTATGCTATTTACTACATATACATGTATATGACGTGTGTTTACTATGTATTATTATTACGTATCTTTGTTTTCCACATCACAATTCAATTACAAGCTTCCGGTTTTGCACATGATATGACGTTCGTATTTCCTTTCTAACCCTTATCCTGCTGTAGGTTTAGTATCGCCTGCTTTAAAGTTGTTGTCTTCAAAAGTTATTCTATTAACCCTTTACCTGATAGCCTAGTTATAATATTGAATATATGTGACTACTTAAAGCAGGTTGAACGTAAAGCAGAATGCGCCTTAGGGCGCATTCTGCTTTACTTTCAGCCTGCTTTAAGCTATCATGTGATATAATATAGAAAATATTCCCTATAAAACATATTCATTACTGATTAAATTTGAACTATTTTCTTCAGCGGATGAATAAATCATATCCTCAAAAGGCGTTTCTTTAAGATAAAAGGTTAAAGTTGTTGTCTTCAAAAGCTATTTAATTAAGCATAATCTATTTGCTTTTAATTAAATAAACATAAGAGACAACTGTCAGACAGTTTTAATCCAGGAAAGACGCCAAGTAACAGGGCGTCTGATCTTGATCCAAACCGTTTGCAAATACTTCATTGCGTGCATCCTGCATTAACCTAAGTATGAAGAAGAAGGGACATTATACATTTAGACTATACAGTAGAACCTCTCTTTAGCAACACTCCAACATTGCTGACCCTGGCCGCTTAAGACAGGTGTCATCCTAATAAGTAAAACACACAATTTAGAAAGCCTCTGAATGAGCTTTCTTCATTGCGCATATCCTTCAATAAACAACAACGTGGTCATTAATGTACTTTCTACACGGGTGTTGCTAAAGAGAGGGAGTACTGTACCTTAATGTTATAAATATTGATTTGTCATACATGTGTAATGCTTTTTGCCATGTCTGTGGTGATTATATTGTAACGTTAAATATATCTCCTGTATGGAGGAAATAAAACATTGAAATTTAACTGTCAGACAGTTTAAAACGAGGAAAGACGCCACGTAACAGGGCGTCTGATCTGGATTAAAACCGTTTGCAAATACCAATCAGGTCTCAATATGCAGTAAGTGAATGGATACGCAATGAAATGAAATGTTGTAAATGACACGTTTAACCCTTTTATGATCATATTGGTGATTTACCTTTTCAACGAAATAGTGTCGCCTGTCTCAACATTGTTCGAGTATTGCTATATCGTTTCAAAGTAAGCAAGTTGTAACCCATTATCCCATAAATACGCATTTTAACGCTTTTAATTTATTCCTCCACTAAAGAAAGTAATTCCATTTTATACAGTGAGTATTATGTTACATTAAGAAATTTTACTTTTTCCTTGCAGATTATATATTAAAGTAGGCTGAAAGTCAAGCAGAATGTGCCCTAAGGCACATTCTGCTTTACTTTCAACCAGCTTTAAGTGGTAACCTATCTTTAAAACTAGAAACAGGCTATCGTTTCAAAGTTAGATTTAAGGCAATATGCGTTGTCCCTATCTTTCTCTGTCATCCTCTTAATTCACTCAAAATACATTTCAATCAATGTTGACTTTTCTCCGTTATGGTGCCTGCATGTTTACCAATACCTCGTGCGTCTCTCGGTCTGTTGAAATTGGCCTATGTGCAAACCCGTTCACTCTCATTGCCGCATTAAAGCGCGTTTGCAAACACTTTGGATCCTGATAAGACGCCGCGTAACGCGGCGTCTGATCAGAATCAACACTGTTTGGCACTCGTTTTGAAATTTCTCCAGTCAAACTGACTTAAAGCTTAACTTTGAAACGGTAAATATATCACGAACTATTTGGCAGTGAAAAGGTTGAGCACATATCACTTTAAACTACAGTCAACAGTAAACAGGATTTTGACAAGATAACTTCCTGTTTTAAGGCCGCAGTGACGGTATTTGTACACTCGTAAATATTGTATACTCATTACCAATTGATTTTAAAATTAAGAGAGAAGAGTACACGCTCTCTGCTCATAATTTACAAACAGTAGGAAGGTGTTATTCGTTCCCGTTTGAAATAAACTAAACACAAAAGCAATGCCCGAATATGTAGAAAATGACGAACTTTACAAAATGCTTAGATATGTTTATGTTTCTGTCTAGGTTGCAAACAGTTTGAATTTATATTCTGATTTGGCTTCAAATTTTTGCATACGCTCTTATTATTTGTTTTGCAAAAACGCGTTTATAAGGAAAGAATTACACAGTCCTCTTGTTACAGGCAGAAGTGAACTCGATTACCAATAGGAACATTTGATATTAAAATGAGGAATAGAATCCAAGCAGATATATTGTTTGTTCTACTTGGTTTAAAACAAGGTGAGTTTGATTCTAACCCGTTCAATGCCAGGAAGTCATCTGCTTATATCTCTAACATGTAAATGTCAAATTCAATTGAGAAATTCTGTAATTGGTGCAAACAGATTGCTGTCTACTTATACTTCTCAAATATAAATGTTAAACTAAGTTAAATATTTTTTTAAGTGATGCAAAATATTTTTGCATGCTGAACAGACGCCGAGTTACTCGGCGTCTAGACAGGATCAACACTGTTTGCAATTTACTATTGTATTCGAGATATGAAAGTTAATGGGTTATAAAGCAATATCTAAAACAGTATATTATTTACACTGGAGGTGTCCGTATTTTAAATCATGTCTAATCTAGTTTCCTTATTGCAGCCGCTTATCAGTGAGAACCCTAAACATTATCTCTGTTCTAGCTATATTTTCTTTAAACTTAGCACTCTGCAGTTTAACCCTTTCACTATCAAATTGTTCGTGAGATTTTTATCCCTTCACCGTTCCATTGTCGTCTGCTTCAGTTGTGTTGCCTGAAATGTCGTTTCAAAGTTACAAAATAATGCAGTCTGACTGAAGAAATTTCAAAACGAGTGTCAAAAAGTTTGGATCCGGATCAGACGCCGCGTTGCGCGGTGTCTGATCATGACACAAACCGTTTGCAAACGCGCTTTAAGGCGTCATTAAGAGTGAAATTGTTAATATTTATCTTTCTTGTCGCTGGTCACAAAATGTTAGATTTGATAAGTACTTACATGTATTAACATTATAAAGATGGTAGATAGTATGCTTCGTATCAGCTTTTTTTTTATAATATTTTGTATTAAATTGATTTGTTTCTGAAATATATTTTTATTGACTCCTTTCAGTCGTCCGTTTTTTGTCACATTACTCGTGTTATTCTATAGCGGAGATGTTATTCTTTTCCCGAAAAAAGCATTTGCACTTAACTCCATCACCCCTGATACTTTTAATGAACACTTCTAATTTCTACACTGTTTGCTATTGCATACAATATGTTCTGCTATATAGAGAAAAACAACAATTCAGCGTCCTACGATCACCCTTGTACATGTTTATTAAAGAAATGAACTAGCGCGATTCATGGTATTTGCCGATAATTTTCTGTCGTTCATTTCGCTTGAACGCCGAAAAAATCAGTTCATTTCTTATATTTACAATATATTTGCTGTAATTTCTAACATTAAATAAACTTTTTGTCAGTACGCATGTATGTTTAATCCGTATTAGAGGTCGATAACACGAATAATGTGTACCCTATAAGGAACAGCCATGACCGATTAACTGAATCTGTGTACATTCGAAAGCAGAAAAAATAAGTTCCATTGTCAACAACTTGACAGTTTGGCGCGAAAAATGCCGATTTATGACGTCATTAGAAGTGACGTAATTTTAAAGTAGGATAAATATATCGGGGTTTTATTGTCATAAAGAAACTCAGATATAGGCCGCTGTTTATAAGGTAGATTCTTATGTCAATTTTCTTGCAATTTATCTCATTTATAAAGAAGAATATTAGTGGGAATCATGGTTTCCACTAGTAGGAAGGCATATATCGGTTAAGAACAAATTTTGAAAAGATTCCGCCAAGTGTTTGCTGCCCCAAGTTCCAAAGATTAATTCGCGAATGAAAACTGCATATGCCCCGTCTCCCCTTAGAAACTTTTCCACAAGTCCCGCCCTCTCAAAAATTGGTGTTTATATGAAATAAACACACTTTTTGTCAATGGAATTGAATGGGGCGATTGTAAATATATACATGTACATGTATAATGATATATTTCGGTAAGCACATATAGAGAGTTTATTGCACTAACCAGCCATAAATGGGTAAGTGGTTTGTTTAACTGGGAAAAAAATCACCTTCCCACTGTTTGAAATGGCCTGTGTATGTGAGTCTTCTGGGTCCATTTTCTCGTCGTATCATATAACAGTAGAGAAAACGTTATTATTTTCCAATAAACGCGTTTACGCTTAATTTATTCGTTTAATTGCGAACAGATTGGAGCAAATAAGACGCCGAATAACCCGTCGTCTTATCAGACTCCAAAACTGTTTGCCACTTATATTAAAATGAATAGTTGGAAATATCCAAAAGTTGTCATTTTCTACATTTTAGTGCACTGTGTTTGTGTTTAGTGTCCCTTTAAAAGGGAAGTTATACTGTTTTCTCCACTGAAAGAGTTTTTACATTTACTTTAAAACCTGTTCGATTCTTTACATACTAGGGATGAAACCATGATTTTAGATTTCCAAAGTTTGAAAATGTTTGGCTCCAAATGAGACACCGAATAATCAGTCATCACATTTAGGATCCAAACTGTTTGACACCCTGATTCCCTTTTGAAAAGAACATACATGTATATTTAATCAGAATAGTTTACTTTAGACGACCTATGTCGTAGACGACCATATAAGTTAGATATCAAAGAAGTCTGCTTTAGTTAACCCATTTGTGTATATCGGAATATAAAACGGATATATGTATAGGCAAGCAGTGTTGACTCTGAGTCTACATTGTTTGCTCATAGAAATTCCCATATAAAACAAAACCATAGCGCTAACCCTAACCCGAAACGAAAATGAAAATTTAGACCAAGTACACCATAGTTACACATTGACAAATCTAAAAAATATAAGCATTGTTGTCGTAGTAAGTATGTTAAACATTGTTAATTCGTATCGTGCTGAATTGTCGTCCGCTTCAAAAACTTCGTCTACGAATAAAAGTCAAAATTAGAAGTAATTCTTTGTTTAACGAAGGAAAGTTAAATATGAGTAACACAGATTTTGGATCCAAATCTGAAACGCATAATGCGTGTCTGACCTTGATCTTAACGGGTTTGCAAATAATAGCCAAGTTGCGCTTAGCACGATAAGGGTTTAAACCTAACGATAAGATAATCCACAGCTACTTTCTTCCTCATACTGGTTTATATCCTCACAAACAAGGAAACTATCACTGTGTATCTTAAGTATGTACTTGGCTATCTTTCATCCTTGTAGCTACATACTGGTTATATGTCACTCTCATTCAAATATATAGTGACATATCATACGTGTTTTCACATTAAGTGGTACCGTTTGCAAATCGTTTGAATTCAAAATCAGACACATTTGCACCCAACGTATAAAAACAAACTGTTTGTCACATTTAAGTTGTTCGTCAATTTAAGATTCATATAAAACTATCCTTTCATTGTTTTAGCCGACAAGACTGTGAATCGCAAACAAGTTCGATATTGATCAGATGTCGTATAATTCGGCGTCCAATTCAGCACTCAAACTATTTTACACTAACATCTATGTTTCTTGAGTCAAAAACACATACATGTACATTGTCAAATTTTTGTAAGTACATGTACAAGCAGACTAAAAGTGTTCGCAGACGATACTATTTCAGCGACTGTGTAAGACAGATGTTTATGCCACTATGGTATAAAATAGTTAACCCTTTCACTCTAAAAGAAAAAAAAAACCGCGATTGCAAACAGTTTGTATCCTGATTAGACGCCGCGTCTGATCAGTATCCAAACTGTTTGGTATTCGTTTTGAAATTTCTCCAGTCATACAGCCTTAGATATAAGTTTGAAAACGATATTGAGGACAACAGTATTGAAACAGACGACAATGAAACGGTGAAGGGGTAAAATTCTCACGATGAATGTTGCAACGAGAGCGTTTAACATGAAACAATAACCAGAACAACCCTGGAATGCATTGCCAACGTTATTCTTTCCAGTTTAAACGCAAACATTTCATTTAATTGTACGAAATGTTTTTTAAAATAAATCGAACTTTATTCTAATGAGAGTGGCAAAACGTTTGGAGCCTGGTCAGACGCCGCGTAAGCGTAACGCGGCGTCTGACCAGGCTCCAAACGGTTTGCATTTAAAATAATAGTTTTAGCCGACACGCGTATATTGAGAGAGAAATGACGTCTTCCTCACTATATAACAATTAGTCGTGGACACAGCCTCCGTATAGCAAATTATCCAGAAGAGAAGACGCTATCCCTTCCCATTTAATTACAAACTAAACACAAACACAGTTCAAATAAATGTAGAAAATTAAAATGTTTTTAAAATAATTATTTCACGAGCTATGTTGATATATGTGGCAAACAGTTTGGAGCTTGATGAGACATCAGTTGACCTTGAATCTATTCTGGCTTTAAACTGTTTCACTGGACATTATAGTTTGGAGCACATGCGTGTTATTGGGAAAGAATAACATCTTCTCCACTTTACCACTATCAAGGTTAAATTGTATTTATGTATAATTGGAAAAATCTTCTAATTGCAAACCAAATGCAACAGAATGCTTTTTGAAACTGTGGAAGATTATGTTGTTGTATTTTTAAATTGAGTATAGTGGCAAACTGTTTGGAGTCAGATTAGAGGTTGTGCTACCTAGTGTCCTATCGAGCACCATTCTGTTTACAATAGAAACGTCGTGTTTTACTCACAAAACGTGTTTATCGGTTAAAGACGCTCTCCTTTGTATACATATTATTTAAATGTTAATACGTCCGTTTTAATACATATATTTTAAACAAATCACGACCGATATATCTTACTACTCGTATTTTTTTTTGTATTTTACTCTGGTGTTGTGTTTGATCAGCGTAAATTCATTCTGGTTACACGTAGATCTATATGTTAAATTTACGCATTTTGTGTAGAATACAATACATGTAAGTTTTACTCTTCTGCAAGTGTTAATGTTTCTGGATGAAACAAATATTAGAACAACTATTTAAATGATAGCTGGTGTAATATGTCAAAGGACTAGCATATCAAGTTTTTAAAAATTAATGGTTTACTCTGTTCCAGTGTCTACTGATTATTTGTTAAAAAGTCCGACTACACAATGGGACTATCAGAACCCTCCTTGTCAACTAGCCACACCAGAAATACTGTTTTCAAGTGACGGTCCAACAATTAACATACCATCTGGTGTTAACATTCCTCAGAATGAAAGGGTGTTTGTAGGCCTCACCAGAACCTTCGATGTATTCGAAAATACAGGTAGGTAACTTTTTAGATTAGAGAGGGCCAATGCAGTTTTAGAAAACGTCCCTGTTTAGCAGCAAGTTTCAATTGTTTATATCAAATAAGAGCAGTCCTAACTTTATCACAAAAAAGAGGTTAACATATTATAATGCAACGTGATAGTTTCTTCTTATTAAATGGAGATTTCTATTAGAGTAATTTGGCTCATCAGGCTCGCAATTGTTTCCGGGTTAGCATTATAACTGGTTCGTCGGTGTCAGGATAAAGTGACCGGCCGGGTACAGTCACAATTGTGCACCTAAAAAGTTGCCCTGCTCGTAATACCCGAAAGGGGTGTGTAGCAGTATAGCAAGAAAGAAAGAATCTATGTTTTCGCTGCTAGCATGCATATATTAAAACTTAAGACATTTCTATCGTTACTAGATAATATAATATTTACGAATTTGGAAACTATATTGTCTCCATAGAATTCAACACATTTTAAAACCAATACTAGTAAAAATAACTAATTTTAAACCTTTTGGGTCCGTCTTACGTCAAAAGTGGTCGTTAGTCAAATATTTAAAATACACATAATATTTAATAACGTTTTAATAAAACCTTCAAAGAGATGTCACAAGACAGGATAAGATGGATAAATAAATAGTTATTTAGAATTTAAGAAACTGACTTACCACGGGTCCCTGAATTGTTTCTTCTTTTAAAGGTTGTATATGGGATGGAGATCTTCCAGAGAATACCAATATGTATTCTACACAGCCAGATCCGGGAGAGTGTTACTCAGCCTGCAAAACATCACATTTTGGAATACGTGTAAGTACATCAGGGCTGCCATACGTTGACATGAAAAAATGCTAAGATTTCCAAAGTTGCAATTTTCAAGTGCAATTTTACGAATCATACCTTTACCCCATAGCATGTTTCTTGTTTTATTGACAAGCGAATTCGTACAGCAGGCTGTAAGTAAAGCAGAATGCGCCTTAAGGCGCATTCCGCTATACTTTCAGCCTGCTTAAAGCTACCATGTACTGGAAAAAAATCCGGAGATTTAGTAAAAATCCGGAGAAATGGCAGCCCTGGTACATATGTTTTTGTCCTTTTTCGTCTCAACGCGACAAAGGCGCGAAAGTGAGTCAAAGGATTTTCTGTGGGCGTCGTCGTCGTTGCCGTTAAAAACTTATATTCAACTTAAAAATTGAGTTTTACATTTAACTATATTGATAAATATGAAGGGTGCTCATCTTTCAAAAGTTGGAATAAAGATGCATAAAATCGAAAATTCAAGTTCTGCATCAAATACATTTAGGTATAGTGTAGTGAAAACAACATTTTAAGATATGTCAACACTTCTACTACTATATAAGAACAGAACGGAACAGTACATACTATATTCAACGTATACATAATCAGGTACCTCGATAAGAAAGTATGATAGAAACGCGGAATCTGATCTGGATGCATGCTGTTTGCAAATTTCCCACCATAAAACTTTTCGTCTCCCGATGGGTGTCGTTTTAGAGAGGGAGCGCTGTATATCCACTGACATATTGTGGACATTTATGCTTTCAGAATGGCCATTGTTATTGCTTAACAGAGGCATTGAAAGGTGTAAAAGATACCTATACAAACTGTTATACCCAGTGCTCCTTTCCTCGATATACAGCCTGTGGGAAGACAGGATTTGGCTATAAATACCTTTCCTTGTATAAAAGAGGTATGAAAAAATTTATTAAAATACGCCATGTGCTTCGACCTTTCATTGCTGTAATATGTTCTGTTTGGTTTAATTTCTAAAAATGATGTTTCACATTTTGACCGAATATAAATTCTTACACCTTGAATTTGGCTTCACAATGTTTATAAATGTTGATAAAATCCCACTGAACAAATAAATGGTTAGAAGTAATACGAGTGGCAAACAGTTTGGAGCCTGAGCAGACGCCGGGTTATATGTACCCTGCTTCTAATGTGGCTTCAAACTGTTTGCAATGGAACTAATAGATTTAGCGTAAACGCAGAACTGGGAAAAATTATGTTTTTTCTACTGTTCATATGTTCCGGGACCTATTTTGACAAACCATCTTACGAAACACCCTGCTAAAACAAATTTATTGTGTTTTGTGAATTACAAGTGAACATAGTTCTTATCAAAGTAGTTGATCTTTTAACAGGAATGTAAACCGAGGTTTTTGTGACATAAGAGTAATTTAAAACATTAAATAGAGAATCGTATATTTGGGTTAATTAGGTTGAGTTATTTAATAATTGACTCGACTTTGTGATATGACGCTTAACCTTGGCAAACGTAGTATTTATTCAGTCAATTGGTAATTAAACAGATACGCACGATTTGAGATTATATGTAAACGTACATATTTTGAAAACCTATTTGATTAATTAACGCCGTATATTTGTAGACTCTCTGTCATATAACATTCCGCAAACACGTGATAGTTATGGTAAAATTTCACAAATGGCGTCACTTCATACCCTGCTTCAACTGCACGCAAACAGTAGTACTGCATGACTTATCGAACTGCCTACATAAGTTGTATGTGATAAATAATACTTCCCTGTCAGAAAGTTGCAATATTCTGTCCAGTCCTTGCAAGGGAAACTATTCAAATATAGCTACTGATATCGACACTATTTATTCAAGCCCTTGGAAAGGAATGATTACATTTTGTCGCAATCTTACATATTTACAACGGCATTCAAAGTGCAGTATATTTTCAGGCTCATGCTTTAACCGATTCGATAACAACAACTTGTCTGGTCAGGAACCAAACTGTTTTGCACCCGTATACTAGTATTTTGCAGTGATTGTGTCAGATGGGGGATGACGTCATTATGTTAGTGAAAGATACGGACGTGGTAAAAGAGGATAAAACAATGCGGTCGCGGATCAGAAGTCAATTAATTAGGTGCAGTATGAAGCGGGTCACATAATGACGTCGTTTATAAAAAGTTCTTATACACAGCACCACGTCTTGGTGGAATATATATTTATATGACGAAGAGAATATAAAGTGCGGCTTCAAGTAACTATATACGATTTAAAAATGTGTATACATGTGATAGAATATAATATCAAGTTCATTTACATTCCTTATAACTTTTAATAAACTCGGTAATTAAACAACGATGGTACTCGCGACATAATGTTTTAGTCAACGCTTTTATTGAAAATGATTTCTAGTAAGCACTCCATAAGACATTCTTTTACGTCACACACTCATAAATTTATTTTTTTATATACACCAGTTGAGATGAATGATAACGGCATTTATGACGGGAAGTATTGTCGAACATATGATCAAGAATCAGGCTCGTATCTATGGCAGACGTGTGGTACAAAACTGCGAGGAGTGTGTCAGACAGGTAATGGTGTTTTCTATAAAACATATTAAGTTGGTGCACAGTAAACATATCTACTGCGGTCTCTAAAGTATGGTAATTTTTAAGTGGCTAAAGACACATGACTACTTAAAACAAGGTGAGAGTAAAACAGAATGCTCCTTTAAGAGCGTTCTGTTACACTGGCACCTTTCTTTAACGACAGTGAACATGTAAAGCAGACTGTACTATAACGTTAATATGTTACTTAGTTTATCTGAAAATATGAGAAATGGAAAGGTGAACAATTTCACCACAGTAAAGAACAATTCTAGTCGGTAATCATGGTTTTCCTGTAAAAGGAAGGCATAGGTGTGTTCAGAGAACTTTTTTTGAAAAGTCTCCTAAATGTTTGCTTCCGAGTTCAAAACATTGATTAGCGTATAAAAACAGCATATAACCACCTTCCTCTTCGAAACTTATTCAACAACTCCCGCCCTCTCGAGAACAGGGTTTAGACGAATTGAACGACACCTTTGTTAATGGAATTGAATGAGACGAATACAAATATATCAATTTTCAAACAGGTGCAAGAGACAAAGTGGTTTTGAATGGCGATCGTTTGCATTGGTACCAGTACACTGAAAATTGCTTCGACCAGAAACTTTACCCGGTGACTGACCTACGCTTCAGTGTAAATCGAGATATAGAAGTGTGGACTGGTCGAATGAGGAGCTGGGTAATCGTGAAAGTCAGTGGTAGGTAGATTCATGTTACAAAGCTCCCTCTCTACAATGCCCTCCCAACAACGGTTGCCCCTTACAACAACCCTTGCCACAATTCTGTAAACAAGACAATTATGTCTAACGCTTTAACTGCGTCATAAGCATCTGCTTAAAATTGTCGTCTGCTGTTTTTCTTAGTTACAAAATGGAAATTTTGACAGACAAAAACCAGTATGACGAACGGCAAACAGCTTGAATCCAGATCAGATCCGCGTTACGCAGCGTCTGATCTGGGTTCAAACTGTTTGCAAATGTAAGCCAATTTCACTCCCTATAGCGACTACTTCCGAACAAGGCACATAAGATTTCTTTCAGTTAGGTGTCGTTGTAGAGATAGAGCGCTTTAATACGCCAAAGACGATTTCAATTTCAAATAGTTTAGTTGGACGCTTTATCTCATAGCCTGTTTCTAGTTTTGAAGACATTAGGTTAGGTTGTAAGTAAAGCATATTACACCTTAATGTACATGCCGCTTTGCGTTTAGCCTACTTTAAGTTATTATTTGCTAAAAAGTAGAAATTAAGTATTAAGTTTAACATCCCTCACTGTAGAATATTGTACTATTTCTTCAGCGGAGGAATTAATCAAATGCTCAACAACATGTATATAGAGTAAAGGGTTAAGCCATATTTGTATCAGTGGCTGACTGGATGTAGTTTCGTTATTTACTTTCAGGATGATTTAAGCATCCATCTGTTGAAAGCTGAAACGATTTTATTTATAAGCAATGATTGATGCGTGCTCATCAAAGCTAATCTCGTTCTGGAATAGAATATAAGTTATTTCAACAAAGAAAGGATAAAAAGCTACAGTTAACATCTCTATTACGACCACTTAAAAGAAAGCAACTTGATTGTGTATAATTATGACAGTGTATGTATTAAAGTAAGATGAAAGCAAAGCATTCAACGCCTAAACGCTCCACTTGCCTTAAGGAGCAAGCTGCTTTAACAAAAGAAATTGACATATTTAGGTGGTCGTAGTAGAGATTTTGCTACTGTATTATCAAGTATGCTGAATCGATAGTTATAGTGCGTGATGAAACGTGATAAGATAAAAACGTACAGTTTCCATTTGAAATGTCGGAGATCAATGAGTTAAATTATAAAATAGTTGCACTTTTACGACATTCAACAGCATAGTATAAATCGTTCTGTTTTCAATATTTCAGAAGCCCTTCACAAAGATGACTTTCATGGTCATTATGGATACATCTCAAACGTTAACAACAAGCTACGTCTTCAGTTCACCACAGAGCAAAGTGAATATGTTCTGTGTACATCAGGTAGGACTATACATGAGAAATGCAATGGGAAAACCAAAGGCCCTTTTCATAGAACTTCTTACGTCAAAGTGGTCGTAAGAACAACTTTTAAATATATTTAATTTCTGATTTCTCCATCGAATCCCGTCTTTTGACATCTCTTTCGAGTTGTCATTGCACGACCATTCCAAATAGATGTCATAAGACAGGATTAGGTGTACAAATAAATAAACATTGATACTTTTATAAGATAACCTTTGACCGTTTTAGTCGAAGCGGGTCCCATACGCTTAAAATAATGAAAGGTGTGAACACTGGTTTGTCAGTATGTCGAGTAGTTTGGTACCTACGTTGCAGGCTTGCATTATGTTATTCTGACACCGACTTACCATGGTACTAATTATTATGCCCCCAGAATCTACGATTCGGGGGCATATAGTTTTTGTCATGTCTGTTGGCTTGTCCGTTTGTCCGTCCGTCCGTCCGTCTGTATGTGCCAAAAACCTTAACCTTGGCTATAACTCTTGCATTTTTGTACCTTGACCTTTTATACTTGGCATGTGTCTTTCCTGTATCAAGACCTTTCTATCCATACAAACCTTTTTGACCTTGTGACCTTGACCTTGACATTTGACCTACTTTTGTAAAACTCTTTAAATGGCTATAACATTTGCACCAGTAGGCTCAGGGCTTTCATATTTTGTATGTATATTTTTTTTTTCAAGACCTTTCCAACCATACTAACATCTTTGACCATGTTACCTTGACCTTGACCTTTGACCTATTTAATCAAACTTTAACCAAAAACCTTAACCTTGGCTATAACTTTTGCATTTTTAAACCTGGGCCTTTTATACTTTGCATGTGTATTCCTCATGTCAAGACCTTTCCAACCATATAAAACTTTTTGACCTTGTGACCTTGAACTTGACATTTGACCTACTTTTGTAAAAAAATAAAAATGGCTATAACATTTGAACCAGTAGGCCCAGGGCTTTCATATTTTGTATGTATATTTCTTTTGTCAAGACCTTTCCAACTATACCAACATCTTTGACCATGTTACCTTTACCTTGACCTTTGACCTATTTAATCAAACTTTAACCAAAAACCTTAACCTTGGCTATAGCTTTTGCATTTTTTAACCTGGGCCTTTTATACTTGGCAGGTGTCTTCCCTGTGGCGAGACCTTTCCAACCATACAAAACTTTTTGACATTGTGACCTTGACATTTGACCTACTTTTGTTAAAATCTTTAAATGGCTATAACATTTGCCCCAGTAGGCCTACGGCTTTCATATTTTGTTTATATATTTCTTGTGTCAAGACCTTTCCAACCATACCTACGCTTTTGCCCTTGTGACCTTGACCTTTGACCGGCTTTTGTATAAATCTTTATATGCCTATACCATTTGAACCAGTAGGCCTAGAGCTTCCATACTTTGTATGTACATGTACATTGTATGTTTCTTGTGTTAAGACTTGTTCAACCATGCCAATGTTTCATTTACCATGCGACCATGACTTTTGACCTACTTTTACAAATAAGCATTACATTACAGAACATGACGCTGACTGGGGGCATTTGTGTTTCACAAACACATTGCTTTTCATCTGATCTTCACCAAACTTTCTGAAAATGTTTGTTGACATAAAACGGAGACCAAGTTGGATAACCAGCGGCGCCAATTTATGCTAGGCTCTTTGGAGTAATGACCCTTGAATTCCTCAAAATGGCGCTTTTATGGCGCTCCATGACAGTTTCTGCTCTCTAACTCGTACATTTTACATTTGATAGTCTGGAATCCCCTCCCTGTATCATCGGGGGCATTCGTGTAACTGGGACACGCTCTTGTTTTTCATTTAGAAACAAACATGACAATGAAAGGGCAAACTATTTGTAACGATAAATGACTGGATACAATGACAGTAAAAGCTATGGATCAGTTACGGAGGGCAAACCGAAATGTATTTTGAATGACAAAAGAAACTCGATAATACTTGTTGGCAGACGTTTACACACCAGAATACAAGTTAATAAAAAGTTTTAGTTGGGTCTGAGATCGCTTCTAAGCATTTCATTAGTCAGCGTTAAACGTTTGCTCAAACCTGACCAATTTAATAATTGATACCGATCTCAAAAACAATCCAAAAGATTCCCTTTGGGACAGTACTGTTACACACAATTCTTTGTACAACCATCTTACTTAAGGGTGTATCAATGTCATGACTTTGGGAATTTTTCAAAGTATATGAAAACACTCTATGGTGGTTTTGTATTGAAGAGCTATTTAAGATGAATGAAAAAATAGAATAATTGTACATTTTGGTGAACAACAGTTGGCTCTACGGCCATGTAAAATTTACCCCGCCCACTTCCTCTTATTTTGTCCTTTTCAAACAGCCCGCTTCAATAAAATCCATTTTAAATGAAAACAAATATGATAATTTGGTTTTGTGCTATTTATTTCCTATCTATGGTAGTATTTCTTCATACAAAAACTAATTTAAGAAAAAAAAAGTCACCACATGTGAAATTTATAAAGCTCAATATAGCATCGATATGGCACTTTTTTGTAAATTTTGTAAGGGGAAATAACTGTTTTTACTTTAATAACTCAAAATTTTCGACACTGACCTTTCAATTTCTTTTCATATTTTGAACTGCCTTAGCATGGGCTTTCATCTGGTAGAAAATAAAAAAAAGTTTAATACTAGAACTATTTCATTTTCAAACTTTTTTAATTTCTTTCATAAAATAAAAAATCTAATAAAATCATGCCCTATACAAAGCATATTTTTGATATTCAAAGATCCATATTGTTCAAACCTGGTGCCTGATTTGTCTAAATTTGGTTTCTATATGTGAAAAAAACAATAGACATGAAATAAATAACGAAAACTCAAATTATCATGTTTGTTTCGTTTTGAAATAAATTTTACTGAAGCTTGTACTCTGAATGGGTAAAATTTGAAAAAAAAAACCGTCCAAATTTGACATACCTTTTCAAATCGCTGTAGCTAAAACAAAAGGACACAACCATATTTTTTTTTTCATTTTTTCATTCATCATAAACAGCTGTTCCAAAAAAACAATGTTAGAAAAAAAGTTTAATACTTTTAAAAATGATACACCCTTAAGTCGAAAATCTAATCAACTATCTAATGAACCGTAATTTTATCTTTTGACCCCTGTTTCAGACCAGGAGGCAACTTCAAAGACGACAACGGCGGCAACCACAACTTTAACAATGCCAACAACAACAACGACGACGACAACAACAAAAAGTACTACTACTACATCAGCAACAATACCCCCGTCCTCAATTTCGGCGAAAACAAAATTTCCAAGCTCTACATTTTCTTCCGACTCGACGACAACAGGTAAACGTCTTTCAAATGCGTATATACCGCAAGTGTTCGCAAGTTTGAATTTGGCTAAAATGAACGGCCAAACAACAGTACATGTATTAAAAGAAATATAACAGAACCGAACAAATGTAAATGCTTTTGCTATTGTGGAACGCTAAATTAAGTATCGTCCCGCTTGCGGTAGTATTTTACGTAACTGGTCAATTCAACTCAAAGGGATGCGTGTTCTGTTATTTTTTAAAACCATTGATACTTCGCTTATTTTTGACAAAGATTTAATTTATAAGCTTCTCGTAAAGATTTTTAAATTAACTTTCAGACTTCAATGTTTAAATTAAATAGATATGACAACATATAATAGCGAATATGTCATACCTTTGAATAATCACGCCTTGAGTTGATCAAGAATGTCCACTGACACCAGTTTGAGTCAAATAAAACGCCGAGTAAATCGGCTTTCTATTATGCTCTAAATCAGTTGTTCTTCTGTTTGTAACTTATCAATACTATATGCAACATAATGTAGATTAATTATTGTAACATTATGTTTTATTGCGTTGTTCAAATTATTATTTTTAAACAAACATGAACAATATTTCCCCTCACACTTTTAATAACACATGATTAACTACGTGTAGATTTACGTACATTATCATATGAGACATATTGCGTTTTATATAAGAATCGCACTAATTTAGAACCATATAAACCTCTAAATAACCTTACACTGACATCAATGATTTGTTGTCAGACAGTTTGGATCCTGATCGAAAGTCGAGAAATTCCGCGACTCATCAGGATCCAGATTGTTTGTCAGCCATTAGGATGTAACTTATTATTTACTACCTATTAATTACTTACCTAACATTTTATTTGTTGAATTAAAACAAACGATAATTGTTTAAAGCACAGTTCGACTTGACAGAGGAAGGGTTTAATCATTGTTTGTTCATTTCTAAAATTCAAGGGAGCACAACGATGTCATTTCAAAATCAGACCTTTAAAGGCGTGGAAGGACACAAGGATGAACATACTGGTTCTTGGTTGAGTATGTATATTATTATAGGAATGGTTAAGTCAACTATTAATCGTAGTCGATATGTTTTTACATGTATTAAACTGTTAACCATTATAATTTAATCATACCAGTTGTCTCATTTATAACATCAATTGGTTTAATAACACATTGGTTGCAAGGATTGTCTGCAAACAGTATGGATCATTTTCAAGATATACACTGTATGTCACCCGGTTGTATATTTCTTCAGTGAATGGATTGCAATCTTAATTTTAGAAATAAAAACGGGCATCAATTGTATTACAGCAGATGGTGGTATGTCAGCACAGGGTGTGTCAATGGCAGTAACGCTGTTAATGAAACCTAGTGGACAAAAGTTTAGATACTTATAAACACCAGCAACAAATAATTTCAGAAACGGCGTCTGTTTTTCTTCGCTCAAATTATCTAATCTAAAATTGGGAAAATAGCGGGCGACTGTTGTAAATCAGACAAACTCCTTGCAGCAAATAGTCAAATATCTTTTGCAGTTGCAGTATATGTCCTTATCCCCTTGGTCTTTATGATGGGTGTTGCTGCTGCAGTCTTCGTTATTCGAAGGAACAGGTAATTAATTGCATTCTTTTTTTCAAAACGAACAATGCTTGTCTACGTTTTTGTTCAAATAAATTATAAGTTATGGAGACGATTGTTTGATATGCACGAAAAAAAATATAAACGCAGCCAAATATGAGAGTACCCACTTTTTAAAATGACTTAACATCATGTAAATTTTAAAGCTCATATATTTTAAAGTTCCTTAGCAACTCCAGTTTTGATTAAGATTTTAAAGGCTCATACCTTAACCAATGTATTGTAGTCAAACAATCAGATTAAACAACATATGTAACGAAAAATAAACACTTAAAAATCAATATTATTTCAAATTAAAGGCAGGCAATTTGACATTTCAAGACTTTCTTGTCTTAATAACGCCATGAATATTTATTGAATGAAGTCTAATGTAATTTTATTTTCTTTAAAAATATATTCTTCCTGCTGACTATGAGCACTATCGTTTCTCCTCTATAGAAAACATTTCTAAGCAAATATGTTATTTTAAGGAAAATAGAGTTATAGAGGATAACTGTTTTTTTCAGTGTAAGATCGAAATTTAATCCATTGAGTGAACATCAGACGTTATATTTTCACGAGTGGCGAAGCCACGAGTGAAAATATAACAGTCTGATGTTCACGAAATGGATTAAATTCGATCTTACACTGAAAAAACACAGTTATTCTATTTATTTATGCTTTTAAGCCACTTTTTAAACGAAATTGTTTAAAAATTGAAAGCGAACGTACATTATTTATCCCGTGTTGAGCCCCACGTTTTATGTCGAACACATGCGCGTGACAGTTGGCGGTATAATGACGTCATCCGAATGACTTCGTTGCTCCCGAGTTTGGATTCGTGCTCTTCCGGTGAGTAGTTAGCGACAAATCGGACTGCCGGAATTTAACGATAAGACACGATTGACTACGATTCTTGGGGAGCCCTACGGGGAAAATTCATAATAAAAGCGATTGGTGATAATCCACTGCAGTGGATTACCAAGTGATCATCCACTGCTATATCGTGGTAATCCACCGAAAAGCATAAATAAATAGTCCTTTTATTTGCACTACAATGTGCCAGTAATTTAGCCGCAATGTTTCAATGTAGTCTGTCACTTTCTATAAAGCAAATTTTAAATACAGTCTATGTATGAGAATCTAATAATTTAGAATACAAAAGTGGGTACTTTCTTCTATGGTGGAGCATAATTTGTTATAAATGAAGGATTCGTATACTTGCTGATACGTTATTATTTTCCACAATTAATGAAATGCGTTCCATGCCAATTAATCAGGCCGTCATCAATTTCAAACAGTTGTCGTCTACTTTTATTTCTAAAATTTAGACTTGAGACATTTTGACTTAAGAAACATAGAAATGAGTATCAAACAGTTTTGATTCATTCTGTAACTCACAAATATCCTCGGTGTAAGGCAATGAAGGGGTTAATATCAGATAAGATACCGTTGTACTCGATATATGTTTAGTCGCCTAATAAATTGACACTTTCACAGATAAACTGTCATCAGTTATAGTAGTTTGTAACATATAATTAGAAACATGGTCGATCTAGTAGTTTTAGGTCCTAGTATCGAAGATTCCTCTTGAATGGTATTTAGGTAAGTTAAATAAATTACTTCTATTTAAATCTACCGCATAAAAGTGAAAAAAGTGTAACGTTTAGCAACACGAAATATTACATTTCAGAAAACGATCAGCAGGAAGACAGACCAACAATAAGATGATATATACCAATGGACTATCAGCAAGCTCAACACCAACAGATAGAAACGGAACAGGTGTTAACTTCCCAACGTATGCTAATGCATCTGACATTAGCACTAAACATGATACCTCAGCATTAGGTGATACTCATGTTGATGAATATACTACTAATACAATTGCCACAACGTACAGTAATACAATAACAAGAGATGATGGAGAAACCAGGCAACACAACTATTTCATTTTAGAACCATCTTATGAAAATTTAGGTCTTCTGAAACCAGATCAACGAAATGTTGATGACGGAACATACGACACGACAAATGGTGTAACTGCTGTTGATACGGAAGTGGATGGGAATATATATAATAAACTGAATGAGTTTACGGAAGACACATACAACCATATAAACAATGGAACCTTAAATAGTTCAACAGGGTTAACAATGAGTGGACATGTCAGTAATGATGACTCTTGCTATAGTGTCTCTGGACATAATGGTAACGATAATGTGTATAACACGGCTAATGGGTACATTCGTAATGAGAATCAGTTACATGAAGTAGAAGACACATATAATCATATTTGATGCATACCCAATAAATACACAGTTTCACGTCTTTTCAAACTTTTACTGAGCTTATCGTTTCGATGTGTTTTTTATAGTAAGTTTTGAGTGAATTTATAGACAAAGTTGAAATGTGTTTTTTAACAATGCTACCTGAAATTTGAAGTTTCTCTCCAAACTAAATACTAGTAATTAGATTAGTAAAACAATTAAAGCAGATGTTAATTACAAATAAGCTCTTACAAATCTCCAAGGATTACTAAGTTAAACCATCTTATGACCTAAGTAGCTTGATTCAAGTAGAGTCGTATCTTGAAAGATAATTATCCATGCCTGAACTGAAGTGACAAATCACTTGACCGAACCTGGGTGCATTTGCAACCAAACATCAGTTACACATAACATACAACATGCTCATTGGTTACTTGCTTATATACTGAACTAATAGTATTTTGTATGTAAAGGGAGGCAATCCGTAATGGTAAACTATTGATTTAAACCTAAGGAAAACCTATTTACTCCAACTGTTAGAAAGTTACAATAACATACACCGGGGAAAAAGTAATTTATAAATTTTAGCAGATAGTAGCGTAAAGCAGGCTAAACTCCTTGAAACATTTAAAGGCATTTTCCAATGTCTAAAATAATATATATCTTATTTTACTACAATGTTGTGGTGTACAATATATAAGTGCCGAACTTGGTCAGACGGCTGTTAAGGAACATTCTGATCTGGGCCTAAACTGCATAGGACAAGTGTACACTTCACATATACACTGTTTGTATATGACGAGATGATGATTGAATAAATTAAGGCGCATTCAGTAGCGTGTTTCAGTTGCAACCTTTTGCGGCTTAGGTTATCAAATTGTGCCCCTTGTGCAGCGTGCAGACAACAGTAGATAAAACGATTCATTTCTAATAAACGCGTGTACGCTAAAACTATTACTTTCATTGCAACAGTTTGGAGCCAGATCAGACGCTGGGTAAACCCGCGTCTGGTCAGGCTCCAAGCTGTTTGCCACTCAGATAAAAGCAGTAAAACTGGTTGTCAGAATTGAAAAAATATATATCTCATTTCATCTTATTCATCACAATAAGTTTGAGTTTTGTTTGCGTTTAAATGGAAGAATAACGTTTTATCCACTGTATTCCAGACCAGAAAGCAAACTTTCAGTTGATGACTTACGACGGCAAACGTTTTTGTTACTGAACTCATGACTGGTTTCCCTGTCAACATGTTATAATTGGTTGTTTTAATAACAAGAAGTATGATATAGTATAGATTAAAATGATAGTTCAGGGGAAAAACCAGAACAAATTTAACAAAGCTAGTCGTACCAATGAGAAGGACACTTACTGGCGCTTACTATTGTGTCATTGTGCCCATTGGAAGATTTAGCAAATAATGTATGTTAAAGGTAAAAGGTATACGTTTATCAAGTCTGACATTTATATGTCATATTCTGCCGACTTTTACACTTACCTCCCTATTCATCGAGTCACAAGAAATATGTGTCAGAAGCTTCAGATTACATGGCTGCCAAAAATCTATAACGCCTGCGTAGTTTGTCATCATCTTAACACTTTCATTGTGCCAACATTGTTGTGAGAGTTTTACCCCTTCACCGTTTCATTAACGTCTGCTTCAATTTTGTTGTCTGCAATATCGTTTCCAAATTCAAACAAATAAGGCAGTTTGACTGGAGAAATTTCAAAGACAAATGTCAAACAGTTTGGATTCTGATCAGACGCGGCGTTACGCGGCGTCTGATCAGGATCCAAACTGTTTACAAATGCGCTTTTAAGCGAAAGGGTTAATTCTAAATCTTCCCGTCAGTTCTAAGAAAACGTTTTGGTATAGTGTGAGATATAGTGTGGTCAACACGGCCTATGGGTAGTTCTACATAGAACCCTGTCCATTTTAAAAAGGGAATTTCCACTGATTCCCAATTACAGCACTCATTTTGGGGGGTTTTCCCTACTAAAAACACACCTTTTTGTAATGAATCAAGCAAAAGCAACAAATATAAATGTAAAAATTAATAATTTATTTCATTAATAACATCGTATTTAAGGATTTTGTAACTATTTGTTAGCGGCTAACACTCAATTTCTATCTTTTGTGACGCAATATGAACACCAGAAACAAATAAAGTGTTGTTAGCCGGCTAACCTTCATATCAAAATATTTTCTTCCACTATATGAAAGTTTCCTCAAAAGGTATACATGTTAGCCGGCTAACGCCTGTATAAAAAAGCCAATGATAAAATCAGTTTCATCGCGCAGAATATAATAGCCGGCTAACATTTAGAATCACTCCTTGAAAGTAGACGACACGTATCTAAAGGGCTCATTGGTAACAATTGGGAAGCGCTAATTGCTCGCCTTTAGTAAAACTAAGCAAAGAGTTGATGCAACAAAATGTAGAATATATAAAAACTATGACGTTTTTGTGTGCATTTGGTTATAGATATTTAGACATATTAATAAGAAACTGATTGGCAAACAGTTCTGAGCATGTTCAGACTCCACGTTACTCGGAGTCTGATATGGCTCCAACCTGTTTCAAATTATATTATAAAAAGTTGCTTAAGCACCAATGGGGTTTTCCGAAATCAACTATATATCTCCGTTGTATCTCTTTTACACTGTGGAGAAAACGTATTCTTCCCCAAACAACGCATTTCCGCTAAATCTGTTTATTTCTATTGAAAACAGTTTGGAGCTGTATCATACACCTTGGAACCCAACGTCTAATCAGGCCACAAACTGTTTACCACTCGGATAAAAATAAATAGTAATATTTTAAAATAAAATGCAATTTTCTACAGTAAATTGAATTGCGTTTTGTTTGCGTTTAAATGGGATATAATCTTCTTAACTGTCTCAATATAAACATTCAGTGCAATAAGATAATTCCAATTTCCATGCTTCAAGCTAAAACAGTTCAGAAGTTTTGGCCTTTATAATTAATAACGCCTCTCCCGCTTAATACTCGTATTAACCCATTCACTGCCATGACGTCATCAATTTTAAACAATTTTTGTCTGCTTTTATTTCTCAAATTTAATTTTTAGGTATTTTGATTTAAGAAATATTAAAATGAGTGTCAAACAGTTTGGGTCCTAATCAGACGCCGCGTTACGCGGCGTCTGATCAGGATCCAAACAGTTTGCAAATAACTATTGTACTCGGGGTAAGGCAGTGAATGGGTGAAACTCCATCCATCATTAACATCAATGTTCTTAATTTTGATTTTTTACTAATACAATTACGGGAAACTAATCACAATTAAAGATCAAAGGCCTATTTCAAACAGACAGTAATAATCATACAGTGCGATAAGCTCCCTAAGCAGCATTCCGATCTTGGTATACAGTGTTTTTCAAAATGCGTTTATATACGTTATTAACGGGAGAAAGATTATCATCAGAGCTGCCATTCTCCAGATTTTCCGAAATCTTCGGATTTTTATCCTTGCAGATGATATTTCAAAGTAGGTTGAAAGCAAAGCAGAATGCGCATTAAGGCGCATTCTGCCTTACTTTCAACTTGCTTGAAGTAATCGCGATAGAAAAAATCGAGATTAGAAAATCTTATGATTTGTTCATGATCAATTTATTGCAGCCCTGGCTTATACTTTCCCCAATGACATGCGTCTGTTTGTACCTCAGATGTCAATGGAAACAGTTACATGTCAGATGACCTGTTTGACACTAAGATTGAATTAAATCATCAGCATATTAAAAACAATGTCATTGTCTCCATTTTATGAAATCGGATTTCCTTTGAATTGTATTTAAACAATAACACAACCGTTTTAATCACTCTACATAAGCATACCTATGTTTTAAAAAAGTGTGTGCATTCTAATTAATTCTTAATTGATACCCTTATACAACAGTATTATTCTGAACTATCGAGTGGTATATAGCAGCGCCGAATCTGTGTGCAAACGGCATAATCAAACTTATCGTGAGGTTTTTACCCCTTCATCCCAATATTGAAGTCTGTCTCAATATTGTTGTCTGAAATATCGTTTTAAACGTAGATTTAAGGCAGTATAAATGACGTCATTTCAGAACAAGTGGTAAAACAGTTTTGATCCTGATTAGACACCGCGTGATTCAAACTGTTTATGAATGCGCTTTATGATGTCATTAAAAGTGAAAAGGTTAACAAAGTGTTCTAATTACAGCCGGAATTTATACAACACAATAACCCTCAAACACCACAATAAACAACATTATATTCCTGGCGGTGAAGCTTAAAGATAGCTGACTTTCCTTAGAGGATTTTGATGTATCTCTTTGACAGACGTTATGCTACAATAACACGTGTATGCTAAAACCGTATACCAATTGAAAACAGTCATGCGTCGTGTCAGCCCTGGCAAGAGATAAGGGCTGTTTTTTTTCAAAAACTAAAGTCTTTAGTTCTGCAGTGAACCCTTTATTGTTACGACTCATTAATTGAATTGACCCTATGATCATTATCCATGTTGCGTCTTCCGAAACAGTGATAATTGATGCAAATAGTTTGTATAAATATATGAGTAACTCGGCGTCTGAGCAAGATCCAAACTGTTATGCTCTTTGTTAACCCTTACATTGCTGCGAAATATTTTAAATTGTCTTCTGCACATTTTGTTTAATTTAGATTAATGCATGAAATTTAATCAAACATTTATAAAGAGGAATGCCGAACAGTTTGGATCCAGTTCAGACGCCGCGTAACGCGGCGTCTGATCTGGATTTAAACAGTTTGTAAACCCAGTTAGGTCGCGAACAGCAGGCAAAAGTTGTTTTTTTTTAAAAAAGGAAGTAAGTTTAATCAATTTTGAGCATTGTTGCGGACAAATTATTCGAGATGCACGAGTTCTTTCAATACTTTACTGCAATGGTTATTTACCAACAGTTTGGATCCTGATCATCCACCGTGTGGCTCAGCGTATGGTTAGGATTTAAACTGTTTGACACTCAGTGATATGATCAATTTACAGCCAGTTCAAATTGAAATGAAACAAATAGACGACAATAGTTTGAGGCAGATGGATTTACAGCACCGCTAAATTTAAAACAATCCACATGCTGATGATAATAGTCATTCATGGAAAATAATTTTATGTCATAATTCATTCTTGAAAACCTGCAATCGAGTAAATATACACGGATACTCAACACATGTAGATAAAATCAATAACAGAACTAATATGCACTCATATTGAAGGGTATTCAGTCACGCATATTATAAGGATCCAAACAGTTTTTCAAATTAAACTTCACTCGTTTATAGTGTTAAAACGATTAAACTTCCGGTGCACTTATTCCGATGACAATATACTTTCACACTTGAGTGTGAGATCTACTCGCTTTACTCATGATTCATGAAATATTAATCTTCCTAATGTCTACATGTAGTAAACTTAAACGGTAATCAGATTCGGACTAGAAAGTAAGCTGGAAACTTAACGCTCTCTTTATATCTTAAACATGAGGACTCACTCACTCATAAACGCATATCTGAAAGCAACGTTGTTTGTGCAAACAGGTAAGAATAGCATCCTTTTAATTTTAGTTCCTGTTTTTGGTTCTCAATTTGCTTCTTAACAATACAGCTTATGCCGTAGATAACGATCACCATGCACTGATATAATATGGCGATTTTTTCTTTCTATATTTAACAATCGTTTTGATATTCCAGATTTAGATAACGGTACATACTATGAAGACTGAAAAGAAACTTAATTATGTGATGACAATTTAAGGCCTTAAGCTAATATATACTGCATGAAACTCTGATAATATTTTCTAAAAAGGCAAACCAACTGAAACAATTGTTGCGGACGTCAAATATTGCAGACTCATTTGGTTAGCATTCAGAATGTTCAGAGTCTAAGTATCAAAACCTCAAGAACAGTAACTATCTTCTCTGCATTGAGACTATCATGTTACAACAATGGAAACAAGACAGTCGAAAGTAACCCATTTATTACCTGACCTAAAGTACACTCAGTACAAAAAGAAACGCACACTTTGTATCACATTCTTATTTTGATGTAGAAGGTACGTATTTGTGAATTATTATTAAATCATTATTGAATTGGTAGCATCACAACCTGCACTAATCGGTGCGGTATTTTAAACAAGTTGTAGTTAATTCTTTCGCTGCCAAATTAATCCCGAGGTTTTTACCCCTTCACCGTCTTATTGTCGTCTGCTTCAATTGTTGTTTGCAAGATCGTTTCTAAGTAAAATTCAATGTAGAATGACTTAAATGATATCTATAAGAGTGTCAAACAGTTTGGATCCTGATCAGACGCCGCGTTACGCGGCGTCTGATCAGGATCCAAACTGTTTGCAAACGCTTTTTGGCGTCATTAGGAGGGAAATGGTTAAAAGGCAGCACAATGTTTTTTGAGTATTTTTTTTCTAAACTTGTTGCAGAATTAAATAAATCTTGAGATATGGTCTTTCTTTTCTAATTTTCCTAAAAAACATGTATCCTAATATGCGCCTGAGCACAATGTGCGTTTCTTTTTGCACTGAGTGTATTTTGGATATTTGCAAACAGTTTTGATCCTGATCAGACATTATGTTAGGCGGCATCTCACCAGGATTCAAACGGTTGGATACGCGATTAGGTAAATTTTCAATCAAATTATATCAAATTTCAATTTTAGGATAAAACAGCATACACTTCATTAAAACAGTAAAGTACTTTGGATAATTATCTGAGTGGTTATCTTGTTTTATCTACTGAATAATAATGCTTTATTATCATTTACCAGTTTCGTCTGAATATTACATAATGAACAGTTCAAATGTATCATTAGACTACCAGAAACCACCTTGCAATGTATCTTCACCAGAAGTAGTATATTCAATCTACGGCCCAACCGTCTATCTACCAGCGTATATGAATATTTCTACAGATAGGAAGGTCTTTGTTGGATATACGAAAAGTTGGATAGTTTTCGAATATATTGGTAAGTATATTTTGTCAAAAATAATTTATCGCCCCTAAGAAATTATGATATATTGCAATTTTGTATTTGATATAAGTGTTGCTTTTTAATGGAATAACTGCACTCAAAACTAATTTGGAATCTTATTGCTAAGATTGACACAAACATACTTTTTTAGGTTGTGCCTGGCTAAACAATGATTTCTTCGGGAAATTGAAAACATATCAGATACAGTCAGATCCAGGACAATGCTATTCAGTGTGCCAAACAACATATATTGGCTTATATGTAAGATTTATTTATACAATAGTATTTCTTTTAAATAAATTAAAACTAAAATGACCCTTAGCCTTGTTTATCATGTAAAGTACATTGTTAAAGTAATAGTTGATTTAAACTATTTGAAGATTCTTAACGGTATTTTAGATGTTTAAATAGATAACTTGTCATTTAAACAAAAAGCATTGTAATAACGAACTAAGAAACCAGTTGATGTTTAAGTACTTCCATTTAAATGTTTCACCAATATGTTAATTCAGGATTTGTATATTTTCAGGACGGGTATTGTTATTGTTTAACCGATGCACCAAGTGACGTGCACACAAATTACGGGCACTGTACTACGGACTGCTTCTTCCTAAGTGGCACAGTATGTGGAGGCAAAGATTTTCAATATAATTATACCTCGTTGTATAAATATGGTAAGAACATATCATACATACATACCGGATTGTTTCAAATCAATGTGGTACAAAAGTAATACTTGTCATATAAGTAAGGTTAAGACTTATCTATCATCGACTATTTGGAGTTATTGTAAGTACATGCTATAAATAAGACTCACATGACATATCCTTTTCAGATATTTATGTAATAATATGTTCTTTTATACAAGCGATTAAACGATGTCAGCAAGCATTGCATTTTAACTGTACATTTCCAATAAAGTTAACAGGAGCTCCACTGTAAACGGCTTAGATGATGGAAGATACTGTGGAATCGTCGATAATGGGTCATACGTATGGCACAATTGTTATGAACAAATGAAAGGAATTTGTCCAAACCGTAAGTAAGATCAAATTAGAACTTAATCTTGCCATATGTTTTAGTGAGTATTAAAAAACGGTGTTTAGCCCAGCGGCCTCATGCCAAAAAGTGGCAAACTCGTGCACTTTGTGGTATGAAACTTGGCACGCATGCATATCATGGCATAACAAAGAAAAATAGCTATAGTACTAAGCTCGATTTGATCTCTGACCTCCCTGGCGGCCATTTCTATAAATGGCCGCCACGGTTGTAAGACTAGGTGGCTTTAAAAATATTTCAGGGTCTAAATCAGTGGGATTTCTGCATGTAATTGCTTGTTTCAGATAGAACTATGCTTTGCAAATCAGATCTAGTTATTTTTGGACCAATTGTGCTTTTTAAGAATATTTCTATCTGAAACAAGCAATTACATGCAGAAATCCCACTTATTTAGACCCTGAAGACTTTTTAAAGCCACCAAGTATTACAACCAGTGCGGCCAGGGAGGTCAGAAGTCAAATCGAGCTTTCAAACATGCCACAAAGTGCGCGATTTTTCATCTATCCGCTGGACTAGTTGCTCAGTCTGACATAATTTTGTTAAATCAGGCAAATTAGATTGGTTTGGGAAGCGCGCAGAGGCAAGAACAACCAGTTAAATAATATTCAAAAGAAAATGTCATGGGAGCTAATACCTGTTTCAGACAAAATATTATTTGCAATAAAGAAGTTATGTTTTTACACGATTTATCTCTTACAAACAGAATAGTATACACCTATATATACTACGTTTTGTACTGTTTTAACTTATATAAAAAAAACTTGTAAAACATAAAGTACCGTTAAAACGTATGACACGGGGCGCATAAAATATACTATTTGTTCAGTTTTCAAATATTCAGTACCAATACACAAATTGTAAAAATGCGTAGTTCAACAAACTTGGAACGTATTTATTTGATAAATGGATTATAACATTCTTGCGTTTACAATTTATTGAAATAGTAAGATAAACTAAAGTATATTACACATCCGATTATTACAAATTACAGCGTATCTTAAAATATAATTACATATAGACGAATACTACCTAATTCAAGTACTATTCAGTTAGAAAAGTGCGCAGAGTTACAGAGCCTTCTAACGAACACGCATTTAAAACTTTATTGAGATATGAAAACCATATTGTTTACTTTTTTTTATATTTATAGTATCATCTAAAGGCACGTCAATGACAAAAAAGAATTCATCTTGGTCACAATACACTAAAAAATGTTTCACCAGCACCAGCACAACGGGTCTCGCAACGGACGTCACCTTTGATAAAACAGCAGCATGGGTAGGGAGAATAAGGAGCTTTGGGATTGTGAACGTTCAGAGTAGGTATACAACATTTCAGTGTGAATATTGAAAGTAAATGCCAACCTAGAAAATATCTGAATTATAACGTCCATCAACTAATGAGTTCAAGTTGACTATTGCGTCAATGGTATTGCTGAGTTATTTGTAAAAACTTTAAACATGATCATTATTTTTTTTATTAATCAGCAGTCATCAAGGTATTCTGAAATTATAATTGAAAGCTAATCACGAAGAAGCCAATTGAAGACAGATATAATATCTACTTCTGTTGTGCCGTTCCACTATTTCAACTGTACCAAGGACGTTCAATAAACGATATATGATCATTATTGTATGCCATTGTAAAAATATCTTCACTTGCTAAGTGTGTAACGCGAGAAGACACATATTAACTAAATAAAGAACCGTTCTGTTTGATAAACATCGTAAAAGTCTAAATATGCTTCACAAATTTCAGTCGAAGATTTCAGACTTTGTATATTGAGGATAACCAATACCTTTAAATTGATATGAAAAAATATATCACTCGAATGCATTGTCATCTGATAAAAATCTCCTCCTGATTATTCTATAAAATATAAACATTTGAATGACGCTTTTACAGAGAACATGCACACAACTAGTTGTTTACGCAGGACGTCAAAAGTCATATTGCGTGACGTCACAATTATGATATCGTCACTGCAAACATGATATATGCACTTTATCAAACTGAGAAATCTCTAGTACACATCATCGATAGGTATATGATAAACATGTATTCATATGGGTGGTGTTTTGTGATTCTATTTTCAGTGTTACTTCAAAAGACAAATTACAGCTATTTTGGATATATCACAGAACAAAACGATACATTTCTACTAAATTTCACACATGAGAATAGTGGCGATGTGTCTATTCTTTGTTACTCAGGTAATACTTTGTTTTGATTATGAACGACAGAACTAATGACATATCAGTGCTGCATAGAACATAGGTAGGTGTTGAGATGCACAGTAAATAAATTACGAGGCCGTTGACTTCGTGATTAATTACCAATATCTCAGCGACTACCCGTGTTCTATGGCACGATAATACACTGTTATAATTTCATGTTTTCGACTCTAATACATCATTTAAACTCCAATTTCTAACGCCGCAACGGCGCTACATTTCCTGGTTACGAATCGAAGCTACATAACGACACATTAAGCCCGTAACAGCGTGTGCAAACGCTACATTTCCTTCTTTATATCATTTATACAGGGGTGTGGGCACTGTGTATTAGAATATAACATACTTTTTTAGAAAAAAAGACCTTATATTATTATCTGATGTACTACTCATATTTCTATATTATACTTAATAAATACGAAAGACTCTGTATTATACTTACCCTGTAACAACTACTATTATTACCACCACACCTATTACTTCTCGTATAGATACTGATATATCTACTACCACTACCGCGACTGGTTATTTTCTTAAACTACTTCTACATCTACTATAACTGATACTAGTATTATACTTCTTATGATATTACCACTACTACTTAAACTGCGTCTACTTTGTCTAGTAAGTGTATTTCTACTACTATTTCTCATATATCTGCTTTTACTGCTTCTTTTACTTCTAATACTACTTCACTTCAACTGCCGTTACTAACTCTACATGTACTGCTTGATTTATATTACTACACATTTACTTTTATTTTATTCAGAAAATTTATAAATATGTTCTTTTCCATCTTCTACAATCGCTACTTTACCACTATTACTGCTGCTTGTACTTTTTCTACTACTTCTTAATATACACTTCTTCACTGCTACTACTGATGTTACTGCAAACATTAAAATAGAGCAATACATGTTAACGCAGATGACAAATGTGGTACATTAAACTACATGTACCTTGTGTCTTTTTATTTTATAAATCGTAGACCCAGAACATGAAGACATGGAGGAAGACAGCTTTTCTGCGACAGGTAGTATACTGCAAAAACTCAATCCTGCGCTTAGTTTGATTAAAACTTCGATCATTGATTCAAATTACTCAACCCTAGAGACGAGTATACTTATGATTTACAAACAGTACATGTATATCTGTAAACAATACACTGAAAAAAGCAAACAGTGTAGATATAGATCAGAGGGCTCGTGTGATATCTGCACTGTTTACTATTTTAGAATATATTACAGAAGTTTAACCTTAATTGTCATAAATAGATTCGATATAATAAGATCTAAGGAGCTAGAAAATTAGAGCTATAGCACATGCCGGTGTCATATCAAAATTGGACCCCCGTAAAAAATGGACCCGGGTCCAAATTTGATAGCGAAATATGGACCCGCGGGTCCATATTTCACTATCAAATATGGACCCCCCCTGTAAAAAATGGACCCCCCTTTGCAACAATTTAGATTGATAAAAAAACATAATAAAAAGTTAATTGCAAGAAACCAATGAATATTTTAACCCATTACCCAATAAATATGCCTGTTAACATCTTAAATGTATTCCTACATTGAAGAAAATAATTCCAATTTATTCAGTCACAAACATTTACTGTATAGGAAATATTTTATGTATCCTAAAAGATGGTAGCTTAACCAATAACCCAATAAATATGCCTTTTTACGCCCTTAATTTATTCTTCCACTGAAGAAAGTAGTTCCATTTTGTACAATGTATTCCTACATTGAAGGAAATAATTCCATTTTATACAGTCACAAACATTTACTGTATAGGAAATATTTTATGTATCCTAGAAGATGGTAGCTTAACCCATTACCCAATAAATATGCCTTTTTATGCCCTTAATTTATTCTCCACTGAAGAAAGTAGTTCCATTTTGTACAATGTATTCCTACATTGAAGAAAAAAATTCCATTTTATACAGTCACAAACATTTACTGTATAAGAAATATTTTATGTATCCAAAAGATGGTAGCTTAACCCATTACCCCATAAATATGCCTTTTTACGCCCTTAATTTATTCTTCCACTGAAGAAAGTAGTTCCATTTTGTACAATGTAATTCTACATTGAAGAAAAAAAAATCCATTTTATACAGTCACAAACATTTACTGTATAGGAAATATTTTATGTTTCCAAAAGATGGTAGCTTAACCCATTACCCCATAAATATGCCTTTTTACGCCCTTAATTTATTCTTCCACTGAAGAAAGTAGTTCCATTTTGTACAATGTAATTCTACATTGAAGAAAATAATTCCATTTTATACAGTCACAAACTTTTACTGTATAGGAAATATTTTATGTATCCTAGAAGATGGTAGCTTAACCCATTACCCAATAAATATGCCTTTTTACGCCCTTAATTTATTCTTCCACTGAAGAAAGTAGTTCCAATTTGATGGCGTAAAAATGGACCCCCTCCCTTTTCAACACCCAACCATAAGTCATTTGATTTACACATCAATTTTAATTATTTTCCATTAGTTGTTTTGTTTAAGTAATGTTTTACTCCTTTCCTGAAGTTACTATGCCCTGCAAATTATTTTGGTTGGAGAAGGGGGGGGGGGGGGAGAGAGTTCCAAATATGATGGCGTGTAAATTGGAATCCCCCCCCTTCCCTTTTCAACACCCAACCATAAGTCATTTGATTTACACATCAATTTTAATTCTTTTCCATTAGTTGTTTTGTTTAAGTAATGTTTTACTCCTTTCCTGAAGTTACTATGCCCTGCAAATTATTTTGGTTGGAGAAGGGGGGAGGGGGTTCCAAATATGATGGCGTGTAAATTGGAATCCCCCCCCCTTCCCTTTTCAACACCCAACCATAAGTCATTTGATTTACACATCAATTTTAATTCTTTTCCATTAGTTGTTTTGTTTAAGTAATGTTTTACTCCTTTCCTTAAGTTTCTTTGCCCTGCAAATTATTTTGGTTGAAGAAGGGGGGGGGGGGGGTCCAAATTTGATGGCGTAAAAATTGGAACCCCCTCCCTTTTTGATGTGTAAATCATATGACTTATGGTTGGGTGTTGAAAAGGGAGGGGGTCCAATTTTTACGCAATCAAATTTGGACCCCCCTCTCCAATTGAAATAATTTGCAGCGCATAGTTACCTCAAAATAGGAGAAAAACATCACTAAAACAAGTAATGGAAAAGAATCAAAGTTGATGTGTCAATCAAATGACTTATGGTTGGGTGTTGAAAAGGGAGGGGGGTCCAATTTTTACGCCATCCAATTTGGACCCCCCCCCCCCTTCTCCAACCAAAATAATTTGCAGGGCATAGTAACTTCAGGAAAGGAGTAAAACATTACTTAAACAAAACAAATAATGGAAAATAATTAAAATTGATGTGTTAATCAAATGACTTATGGTTGGGTGTTGAAAAGGGAGGGGGTCCAATTTTTACGCCATCAAATTTGGACCCCCCTCTCCAACTGAAATAATTTGCAGCGCATAGTAACCTCAAAATAGGAGAAAAAACATCACTCAAATTTAACAAGTAATGGAAAAGAATTAAAGTTGATGTGTAAATCAAATGACTTATAGTTGGGTGTTGAAAAGGGAGGGGGTCCAATTTTTACGCCATCCAATTTGGACCCCCCCCCCCCTTCTCCAACCAAAATAATTTGCAGGGCATAGTAACTTCAGGAAAGGAGTAAAACATTACTTAAACAAAACAACTAATGGAAAAGAATTAAAATTGATGTGTAAATCAAATGACTTATAGTTGGGCGTTGAAAAGGGAGGGGGGTCCAATTTTTACGCCATCAAATTTGGACCCCCTCTCAAATTGAAATAATTTGCAGCGCATAGTAACCTCAGATTAGGAGAAAAACATCACTTAAACTTAACAAGTAATGGAAAAGAATTAAAGTTGATGTGTAAATCAAATGACTTATAGTTCGGTGTTGAAAAAGGAGGGGGGGTCCAATTTTTACGCCATCAAATTTGGACCCCCCCCCCCCCCTTCTCCAACCAAAATAATTTGCAGGGCATAGTAACTTCAGGATAGGAGTAAAACATTACTTAAACAAAACAACTAATGGAAAAGAATTAAAATTGATGTGTCAATCAAATGACTTATGGTTGGGTGTTGAAAAGGGAGGGGGGTCCATTTTTTTACGCCATCAAATTTGGACCCCCCTCTCCAATTGAAATAATTTGCAGCGCATAGTAACCTCAGATTAGGAGAAAAACATCACTAAAACTTAACAAGTAATGGAAAAGCATTAAAGCATTAAAGTTGATGTGTAAATCAAATGACTTATAGTTGGGTGTTGAAAAGGGAGGGGGGTCCAATTTTTACGCCATCAAATTTGGACCCCTTCCACAGCCACAATAATTTGCAGGGCATAGTAACTTCAGGAAAGGAGTAAAACATTACTTAAACAAAACTACTAATGGAAAAGAATCAAAGTTGATGTGAAAATCAAATGACTTATGGTTGGGTGTTGCCAAGGGAGGGGGGTCCAATGTTGATGCCATCAAATTTGGACCCCCTCTCCAACCGAAATATTTTATTTTTTTTGTTATTTTTTTTTTGTTATTTTATTTAATTTTGTTATGGGCATAACAACCTCAGGATAGGAGTAATCAATATTTTGCATTAGGGAGAAGCATTTCCAACTTTTGAGGGGGGGGGTCCAAAATGTACAGGGGGGGGGGGTCCATATTTCGCTTTCAAAAATGGACCCGCGGGTCCATTTTTTACGGGGGTCCAAATTTGATCTGACACCGGGAGACGTTTGCAATCGCATTTTTTATCTTCTATTTATCTCAATACACATTCATCGGGAAAGTGTATCATCAAGTGGGAATTATATCACACAACATGGGCACATGTTAAGCACAATTAATTGATCCTACTTTTCAGCAATACTTAAACACAAAAAGTATGCACTGTATTGTATTTTCTCAAATATAGAGCATATCGCGAATGTTTCATTATTCTAGAACTTTGGTATCGGCAGTATACATGTATACAGTCGAAACTACTTTATCATTTTCAAAAATCGCATTTACGCTGAAACGATTTTTGTCCTTGCAAACAGTTTGGAGCCAGATCAGACGGCGTCTGTTTGCCACAGAGAAAGTATGTATTATTCTAATATGTATTTCTATGCATTGGTGTTTTTTTGCGTTTCAACTGGAAAAATAACCTTTTTTGTACTGTATATATTACGGTTTTCGGTAACAATGAAAATTAAAAATTTTACAATTTAAAGAAAAAGATTAGATACATTTCAATGTTCATTTTCGACTGTCAATTTTTTTTTTAATTTAATTAAAATTCATAGATATAGTGTTTTAAACTGTAGATTAGCTCTACAGTAGACTAAATAAGTATCGTTATTGCGTAAATATCCCGCTATAACATAAATGTATATAAACATTAAAGAGAAGAAGTATGTGTCAGTTTGTAATCCATATATATGATCTAATCATCATGAGAAAAATAATTTTTGTTCTTGTATGAATGTACTTATTGTTGCAATTTGTGGTTAGCTTTTAAACTTCCTTCGCCCTCATAAGTGTTTACATTCGCATTCATAAGTAGTTGAGGTCCAGGTCAGGGGCCAACAATCTATTGATATTTCCTCATTATACATGTACCTGTCTTTATTTTTTTTATACTGTTTTTTTAAAGCATGTGTATTTATAAGGCAATTGAACGTTGAAAATGGAAATTTAATCTGCTTTTCATGGCACACTCATACTTTAAATTACAGTTTGGAAGACGTTTTTCTTTCCCGTTTTCACTTAACACTTTCACTCTTAATGTCGCTTAAAAGCGCGTTTGCAAAGAGTTTAGGGCCTGATCAGACGCCGCGTTTTTCATAATCCAAACTCTTTGACACTCGTTTTGAGTGTATTGTCAGTCATACTGCCTTATAATTTAGCATTGAATCGGCAATTCAGGCAACAAAATTGAAGTAGACAATAAAACGGTGAAAGGGAAAAATCTCGCGAAATAATTGGCAGTGAAAGGTTCTATCTGATGAAAACAGGAAAATGGCAGCTTTCGGAAAATGTTAGTGACTCATTTCAATCTGATCTGGCTCCAAGCTACATACAATATACATACTAGTTATGGTAAACTGTGTTTATAATTAAAAGAAAGCGTAAACATATTTATCAACGAATCGTCTGAGTATTGTTAAATCTGTACTTTAACTTATTTGGTAGCAACAGTTTACGTTACAATTCCCTCGGTGCTGCTGGTTGTGACCGCCGTAGTGATTGTTGTAATTCGACGAAAGAGGCAAGCAATAGATCGGTAAGTTGTACATCCCTCCCTTAGTCCGCCATGGGCTCGAAACCACAGTCGCGAGGATTTAACTGATTGCTTGTATACGCAGAGAATGACTGCTTACTTCACTTGATTCACTCGATTTATGAAAATTTTATAAGATGTTTGTAATAGTAGGGATTCACTGTATCTTATTATGCCTTCGAACATTTTATTAAATTCCAATTCTCTCCTGGCCGAATGAACAATCTGATTGTACTTAGATCAATTGTGAAACTTCTAAAATTATATGATATAAGAGGACCACACAACGAAGTTCGAAGGATTTTAATATACAACTCTGTGTACAAAAAAGTTTTCCACGTAGCGGTGCATTTAGGTTTCCAAGCGCATAATTGAAACCATCTTTGATAGAGAATCTGCATATAATTGCAACTGCCATATATCTAAGTTTAGGAACTATGGTTTTAGGCATTTTTTAAATATTTTTGCAATGCAAAACTACCAAAGATCCGTCTATATTAGCTTCTGAGAACAGTTTGTGTAGCCGGGGGTTCTTATAAAGAAGCATCCGCTCCGACCCAGGTTTGAATCCGGGTCGCCAGGTTCGCAGTCATACACTTTACCACGTCTTCAGATGACCAACATCGAATACATGTCAATTAATTAGTCTACCTGAAACTTTTGTGCCTGGTTACCTTAAAACAAAATCATTTTTATAGCGCATTGCTGAAGTGTGGTCTGTGTCTGTAAATCTACTAATCTATTTTGATAATTGAATGGACGGAGCTATTGTGCAAATATTGTCATCTGTGAAAACTGCGACAATTGAAATATTCTTCATTTTCTTTATCACATTTTTCATTATCATAAGCGTGTCAAAATGTTTGAATCAAGTTGATACAAAAATTCGATGGTAATATGCAGACGTTAAAAACATGGATACCTAATTAGAACGTATCCCTAAATATGAATAGAGTACGTTTTGAAGACATTAAATGAGTTGTATTACATGAATATCTGAAATTATATATTTTGCAGGCGAAAATATTGAATGTTCCAGACTAAACGTTTCATTTAAAGTGATTTCTCCTTCTTCTTTTTAAAAAAAAAATAAATATGAACAATAATTTGTAGAAAAAGAACAAACCCGCCAAGCAGAAATGTCCCTGCCGTGGAAAACGATACATACGTTGAAGACTTTGTTCCTACCGATCCTGGAATCTATTCGGTAGCAAATAATGAACACTTAAGTGGAACACCAGATGATGATGAATATTATGCTGATCTAGACGAGGATATAAACACTGAAACAGATGCCACAAACCGCAACCAAATAAACCCTACCGAAGAACACAATCCGGATAATTATTATTTTGTTTTAGAAATATCAAATAGAATAGGACTTGCTGCAAAGCATTAACCATATTGTATCCTAGTAAAGAGTATGCAGATGTCATATTTTAGCTGAGTGACCAACCTGTTTTGAGTCAGATTAGACGCATTAACCCCTTCACTGCCTTACCCCGAGCACACTAGTTTTTCGCGGCGTCTGATCAGGAACCAAAGTGTTTGACATTCAACTCAATATGTATGCAGTCAAAACAGCAAAAATTAAAATTTAAGAAATAAAAGCAGACGACAATTGTTTAAAATTGATGACGTCACGACAGTGAAGGGGTTAACAGTCGGCAAATGCTCAGGCCGAACACTGTATGTTATGGATTTATTGGTGACTCTTTCAACACCAATGATCTGTATTAAACAGACTCAAGTTTTGCAAATGAAGAGTGTAAACCCAGATCAGAGGGCTCATATAGGAACCCGCTGATCTGAGTCAACAGTGTTGCTAATTTAGACCAGCAGTTACATGTATAGTACGATCGCATTTCAACACATTTTACACATACGCTTTTGTTTGGAAAGAATACAGTCTCCACTGAACCTATTTATCTCAAAGGAGTGTTTTGAAAGGGTGATCTATTAAGTGGTAACGGAATGTTCAGCTATTACCAAATGGCCTAAACAAACACTGTAGAGCCTGATCAGGGAGTTCATACAGGAGAACGCTGATTGAGAGTCAGTGTAATTTGTTATTTGCAATTGTTAGCAAGATTAAAGTTTTGCAAGTAAGAGACCAATGCCTTGTGTGTAAGAAATGTATTTTTTATGTATACGTGTAAAAACTGTTTTCTTTGATGTATGTGTTTTGACTGTTTAGAACGTTATGTGTATTTGAAGGTAATATTGTAAAATCTGAGATATCTATGTAAAACTTTACAATGTTATTTATTGTATGCCACCTTTTATAATGTCATATATGTGTGCACTGCTTACTTTGTTATATGTATGTACACCGCTTATTGCTTTAAACTGCATAAGTCACTGAGGATTTATATGTTTGTGAGTAAGTTATGCTGTATACATTTGCATTGATTCCAGTTATGCACTTGCATTGTTTCTTATCTTTATATGTTTGTAAGCCGATCAATGTGTACATATATGTTTGATGGATATTATGCCAAGTGTGTCTGTTTTGCTTGTGTGCGTTGTTAAGAGGGGGTTGCTGTAGGGCGGAAAAGTGGCTTACATTTTCAAACAGCTTGAATCCTGATCAGGCGCCGTATAACGTGGCGTCTTATTTGGATTGAAGCTGATTGCCACTCTTTATAATATTTCGTCTATCAAAATGTATAATTTGTACCTTTGCGAAAAACAGTTAGAGACACAATTAAGCAGATAAAATTGCAGCGGTGAGACCGTAAGACATAACTGTCTTGTTTAAGGAGCAACGGCAAACATAGTTGTAATGAAGGAGATGTTGGGAGGGCCGTTGCAAGGAGGAAACACTGTATCACTTGTTTCTTCTGTGTCACGCACCATTCCATGTTATAATTAAACTATCGATACAGAATTTTGACTATGTGATATTTTACGCCTTACACTGTTATTGTTGTCTATCTTTAACCCGTTTTAGTCCCACCCAGTGTATACTTATATTTGTATAGCTATTTAGATCTTGATCACAGCGCTTGATGGGCAATTAGAATGTTTCTGTGTCCAAAATGCCTCAAATTTCCGTTTTGCAAAGTAAGGCAGACAACAGTTTCAACGCAGATGATACATTTAGAAGAGGACGTTATTTCCCAATAAACGCATAAACAATTGATTTATTGCAAGCAGTTTATAGACAGATCAGATCTCAACATACTCACAGTTTACCACAGTGGCACTTAATTTAAATTATTTTCAAGGTTTCATATTTAGGAAAACAATTTTTTTAAACAAATTGACATTTTGTTCGTTTCATTTCATTTCCTTTGAGTTAAGTTTAGTTTACAAACAATTTAGACGTGATTATTACACCAGTCCAATGCAAACAGTGTACAACCTTATCAGGGTCTCCGCTGGCTGATTGGATTTTGCACGTTATTGTTAAAACAGGCCCCTTAATAGTCAGAAATTGGTTAGACTTAACTGAAAATTGACGGTTAACAGAATTTATGATAACTAGACAAATTAGAAAGTGAAGAATATGCTATAATTTACTTTTAGTAAGGAAACACTTGGAACCGTATGAGACAAATATTTTGAAACGGCGTTTGATTCATCTCCTTACCGTTAATATGGTGCATATATGTTTTAGTAAAACGAGTCTGTTGGAAAAGAATGATCTATTTCCAACGGCAACTAATTTAACCCATTTAAGGTGGTTCGCGGGTCAGCTTATTCTGTGTCATAATTCTTTTAAACCTGGATTAAATTGAAATATACCAAATGGAGAGAGAAAAATCGTTAAAATAAAACAAATACAGTGCCGTTTTTTCTGACAGGACCTTTTGTCGAGAAAAGCTCCTTTTTTAATAAACAGGAATATTTTCTTTATAAAATGATATAACCCAATAATTTCTGTACATTCATGTAATCAGTACACCGACTATAAGATATTGGGCAAACAAAAGTATTTCATGACATATTTTCTGGAAATATCAATATTTTAAAAAAGCCAAATTCTGAAAAAGTCAAATTACCAAAAATCTAGCTGTTTAACATACACTAATTTTACTCTTATTAGATAGATATAACTTAATTCTACTAGTCACAAAGATTTAATGAAAATCTACAGTAGAACTAACATTTTATACATAATTTCCTGAAATTCTGACAAAATGTTTACACAAAACGAGTAACCTCCCTTGAGTTCAACTTAAAAATGCCGTCAGCTCTACATAATACCATAAGTCAAACCTGTAATAAGGAACCATTGAATACGGTAGCCTGTAGATATTTAAAGGCAGATGGATGCTTAATGCATAACAAAAGTAATGCATAAAAGCACCTTTAGGATCTATAGTTTAGCATTTTGTCCTGTGTTAAGCTGCCATCTGTCATATAGGCTATAAATCCTCACAAATTTAGCTGTCACTTGACTATACTTGCATCTGATATTATTCATTATTACGTGACTATACATAGCCTCTCCTTTGATCACCGCGTTATGAATTGACTAGTCACTTAAGTCGGACAATTAATTAAATAAATTTAAAGTTTTGAAGCGAGTGGGAATCGAACCTAGAACCTATGGATTGCAACTCAATCACCTTACCAACTGCGCTAACAGAGAAGACACTGAAGCAGATCAAACTTTTCTTTATCTAAATTGTCTACTATAAGCACGTGATGCAAAGATCAGGTGAAAGTCATCAGCATTTCCGGAACTCGAGATGCGGGCCGCCCGCTGTCGAACCATCTTAAGCCTAGAGTCTATTAAAGGGGACATTTGCAACGGGTGGAGACTGATGTAACCCAAAATCGTATTAACTCTTTACTCCCTGAATCTTAAAATGGACAATTTCAGTTCACAATTCAGTATAATCCATTTCAACTATTTAGGATTGTTTTAGACAATATCTTGCAATCTGACAAACAGTGAAGACCCAGATCAGAGGGCTCCGTTAGGTGCCCTTTGATCTGGATCGTCACTGTTTGCATTGGACATGTGTGCTCTTCTCAGGTTAATTGTTTGCACATGATGCATATAAGCGTGACAAGGGTTCATAGGATTAAAGGGGAAACCTGCTTT